>CM060708.1:61761363-62381772 GCA_030686995.1 Artemisia argyi | reverse complement strand
GTATTGCCAATAGAGTGATTTAAAATCTTTGTATCTTACATAAATTATTAGACATAGAGATAATGTGAGACATACATATTGTAACGATGACAACATTGAACGGAGATTTCCTTCCTTCCCTGCAGCCCAACGCTTGATCTCAACATCTAAAGTTACAGAAACCCTCTGTGATGAATACGCAATGATCAGTCACAGAAAAAAACAGAACGTTAGCAAACAGAATGAACTGGTTAATTAGGATTATGTTTTATTTCCTAAAGGTGTAGATAAAACAACTAGCTAAAAAAGAGGCGAGTAAAATCCGTCACAAGTCGCCCGCAGTCTATTTGTATTGCATACAACCAACCTATCACTTTATTAGGAAAACGAGATAATTATTATAAGTGTGATAATAAAATTTTCGTTATCAAATTTATCACAAAAATTGTATAAAAAAGAAGTTATGAACAAGTAAAGTGTTCAGGTCAACTCCATTCGAATCAACCTGATCCTGATTTAACCTGTTACCCGGCCCAATCATTCTGCCACATTACTACTAAGAGGGAACAGCCGAGTACCCAATGCTGACAATATGCGTGCTCTTAAGCAGAAAAAATTAAAAATCTACGGTGGCTTTTAGCTTTTTAGCTCACAGATAATCTCACATGCACAAATAAACGTCCAACACGCCAAAGACCACAGTGAATCATAGGAATATACAACTGAAGACTGAACATAACACCATAAACTCTCAACTGCTTGGTTCCACTTGCCAAATAAAAAACCCCCATGCCCCACCCTCTAATGCCATAAATGCATGAGATCTTACTCTATGGAACGTTGACACAGAAAACATGCCTCCTATCGCACACAATCATGGCGTGCGAAAGATATGAGTACTACAAAGCATTATCTAGTTCCGTGACACAGAACTTGTCAACCATCAAGTATTTTATATTTTACTATGAAACATAATTACTAGACTACTAGAGAGATTAATTCCCATGCATTGCCAGTTCAAGCGATGAGAAATCATGTTCAAAATTATTGGAGGTCTACACAGCTGACCCTAAAAGAAAGATGAAACAAAACAGGAAAATGCATGTCGAATACTCACTTGTCGTTCTTCTTGTTCCTTCTGATTTTGCAGATCCCGTTGATTTTTTTCAGCCAATGCTTTAGCCTATGAATGAAAACCCAAACAGTTGGGACTCAGAAATCATTTACACATTATCATTTCACTTCTGATTAAGTTGTCCCTGTAAAACAGTGACTCATAATTATATCGTGTTCAAAATCACATACCGCACGCTCGTCTGTGCGTTGTTGTCTATCAAGCCTAGCCCTTCGTCTTTCCTCACTTTCTCCTTCAACATCCTGGAACTCTGTCGCTGGTGTAGCAGCTTTTAGAATAAGACGGTAATAGTGAGTACATATTGTGATGGAAGAAGTAGAGAATTATCTCATAAAAAACTTGTATGAAAATATACCTTCAAAAATTGAGTTGAGATCCTCAACAAAATTGGTGGTGGGAGATGCTTTCCTCACATTAGGAGGACCCCTGGTATTGGAAGAAGACCTCTGGGCACCTTCAGGTCCTCGTCTGACCTGGGATAGTGGATCGGTTGCAGGGTCCTACATTAGAGATCAGACAGAGAAGATCACTATTAAATATTTCAAATATGTTATTGATATACTATTTAGTAGTGACAGTTACAACCCCCTTTACATAAGAAAAAGGGTTGATTTGGGTTATACAGCATTAATGGGTCAAAGTAAAAATCTACATAAAAAAACCGGAGTTGAATGTCCCCAGAAGTGTTGTTTGAAGGTTCTCAGCCTCTTAAAGCCAATTCATTCAAACAAATTAGATATTATTTTATTAATACTCTACTTCTAATCATTTAATTCATTAACTATTTATAGAATTTTCAAAATATTAAACATTTTATTTGACGGGTCAACACAACCCAACCTGTTTTGACATTTGTTAAAAGTAGTCAGTTTGGACCCACTTCATGACCACCCATTTTTACACGGATAAGATGCACATTTGCTACTCACATTAGCAGTAGCCCTTGCTTTTGGCACACTGTTTGGTGGGGAACCCATGTTAAAAAAGGGATCAAGATCATTATCATTCTTTTGTTGGTTCATCTTGGCAGCAGCAGCAGCTCTCTCTCGAGCTTCTGCAGCTGCTCTCTCTCTAGCCTCAGCAGTAACCCTTTCTACCGCAGCACGTTCTGCTCTACGTCGTGCCTCAGCTTGGGCTTTTGCAACAGCAGCTTTATCCCGTGCTTCTTTCTCCCTGGACTCTGCAGCAGCTTTTTCTGCTGAAGCCCTTTCTCGGGCTTCTGCAGCAGCCTTTTCTGTTCTATCCTTGGCCTCAGCAGCCGCTCGTTCACGAGCCTCGGTTTGGGCTCTCTGAACAGCAGCTCTTTCAGCCTTTAACCGTGCTTCAGCGGCTGCTCTTTCACGAGCTTCTCTGTTAGCCCTCTCTACAGCTTGTCTCGCTTTCTCCCTTTCATTTTCTCTATTTCTTTCTTTCTCAAGTCTCCTTTGCTCTCTCTCTTTCTCAAGTTTCCTTTGCTCTCTCTCTTTCTCTTCCCTTTCTCTCTCTTCATCCATAGCCTGCTCATCTATATGTACGTGAACATATTCTTTATTTGTGTTACTTGAAGCAAATGAAGCATTTGCATTTTGGGAGTACTTAGCAGAATTAAATGAGGAAGAGAAATCATCATCGAATGTTCTAAAATTTGACGCAAATGAAGCTCTTTCAGACTTTGAAGCATGTTCTGGTATTGAAGGAGGGGGCCATGAAGGTGGAGGGGCTCTAGTAATTGGTGTGAACAGTGGGATCTCTGACACAGAGAGCCATATATCATCAGCAAGCTGCACATATTCTTCTGATTTGGGAGATGTGCCTACTTGAGAACTTGTCTCAGTATGTGAAGTAGATGTAGCCTGATCAAAAGATCTACGAGAATTTCTGATCGTTTGATGAGATTCTTGAAAATCGTCAAAAGGCATCCTCTGTGATTGACTATCAGAGTATCCAAAAAATGATTCCTCTATTGGCTCTCTACTAACTGAACTTCGTCCACTGCCCATATTTGAACCTTCTTCTGAAGGGCTCTGACCCTTCACCCTGCTATTCGTCTCCTTTGCAAATGTGCGTACAGGTTTACCGAGACCAATAAGGGAGTCTATGTCACCAAACGCATCTCCACTTGCTGATGATATTCCTGCCTTTGTGCTCCTGGATTTACTAAGTTTGCTGATCTCTTCCAGTGGATCTTCAAAAAGACCCTGGGGTGAGGCACCAGGGGTTGACATAGATTCTAGAACCACGAATGGGTCGTCTACTGGATTCGATTTTTCTTTCGTCTTGCCAGTTGATGTAGGGCTTGGGTCTAAATTCCATCTGCTAGAAAACATAAGAAATGTTATGTATGAGTACCTATTATTCAACGGTCACCAATTGGCTAATAACAGATATAATAACAGACATGGACGGAACTATGTAGGGGCAGGGGAGGGCCCCGCCCCCCCCCCCCCCCCCCCCCCCCCAAAATTTGCGGCACCTAGTGTAAATATTATAGGTTTTAGGGGTAATTTAGTTGAGGTTACAAACAAATCTCCGATTCGGCCCCCCTCAAAAAAAATGTTCAAGTTCCGTCTATTATGATAACAGATAACATGTCATTGTAATTTCATACTTTTTCTGAGTCACATACTTGAACAAAATTTATACTATACATCATTTCTCCTAATGTAATCAAATCACCCAGCATAAATGATACGATCCAGCATTATTATATTATTATTATTCATTAATTATTTTATTTAGTTTCCTTTTATTAGATAAAGTTAGGGCATTAGGTTAAGTCTATTATAAATAGGGTATTAGGATTGTAATTCTTATTATGTTGAATGATATGAATTATTGATTTGGTTATCAATATCGGGGGGTCGGTTTATCTCATTAATATAAACCATCGGGGGGTCGGTTTATCCCATTAATATAAACCATTTATCTTGTTCCGTTCTTTTTATCTCTATATCAAATTGGTTCGTATCAATTGGTATCAGAGCTGTTCGATTCTAGGGTAAAAAAAAAAAAAAAAAAAAAAAAAAAAAAAAAAAAAAAAAACTGTTCATCAGAACACTATTCATCCGAATCACTATTCACATCCAGAAGTTACTGTTCATTTGAATCACTATTTTCGGGCACAATGGCACATATACGGCGGGCTATAATGGAAGAGCATTGAGCAAGTATGGAGGCTTACAAAAAGGTCCATAAAGAGACAATGAGATCTGAACAAAGGATGGCAATTGTGGAGCAAAGTATGGAGATGGATATATATGACATCAAACAAGTACTTGCGGAGAGACGAGAACAAATGGATATCAGAGCTTACCGATTGGAAGAGAATCAGAGGCGTGAAGAAGTGAATCAAAAGATTGAAGAACTGAAGAATCTAATTCAGTCTTTTATTCGGAATCCCATATCGGCTGTTGAAATACCTCAACCAGTCACAAAAGCACCCTGCCACGATGATTTTGCTGCTCTTGAGAAAAAGAAGGTTGTGGAGGAAACTACTTTCCAAGAGATGAACAAGGAGAGTAAGACAGCAGAACTACATATTACAATGGTTACCAAAACCATGGACGAAGAAAAGAGTAAGGAAAGTTATACCAGTAGCGGGGAGGTGAAAAAAGAGGTGAAAGACAATGGTGATAAAGGTGTTCATGTCACAGATTCAGAAGTTGTTGATGGATATGGTGGGGAAAACCTACCACAAACTGAAAATATACTTGAGGATTTGAACGGAAAAGACACTGGCACATGCATTGGAGTTCTGGAATCAGTAAACAACCAAGATATCAGGAAGACAACTTGGGCAGACTTGGAAGTTCGTGTTGAGTTTGATGTAAGGGCTTTTGAGGGACTTCATTGTGATCTAGGGAGGGGACAAAAAAGAAGAACTTGGAATCCAGGGATCACTTACCATCGACCAGGAAGAAACTGGAATATAAATGGGCTGATTTCCATTCATGTGTTTCGACATTTTGAGCTTCTTGCTGACCGATATGAGAAGAGAGTTGTTCAAAGAAGAGTTTGGGATCCCGGAATTAATGAGGCTGCAATTTTAAGCAACACCTTGAGGACAAGGTGTTTTTGGGGGCCGGAGTATTGATATGACCCATTATCATTATTAATTAGTATTTCTTTATTATTAATTAAGTTAGTTTCCTTTTATTATGTTTCTTGGTGAGAAAGCTAGGGTATTAGGGTAAGTCTAGGATTCCTCTATTATAAATAGGGCATTAGGATTGTAATTCGGATTATGTTGAATGATATGAATTATTGATTTGGTTATCAATATCGGGGGGTCGGTTTATCTCATTAATATAAACCATCGGGGGGTCGGTTTATCCCATTAATATAAACCATTTATCTTGTTCCGTTCTTTTTATCTCTATATCAAATTGGTTCGTATTATCCCATTAACATAATCCATCTATCTTGTTATTTTGTTCTTTTTATCTCTTCATCGATCCAGTTCATATCAATTGGTATCAGAGCTGTTCGATTATAGGGTTTCAAAAAAAAAAAAAAAAAAAAAAAAAAAAAAAAAAAAAAAAAAAAAACTTACACAAAGACGGGAACAAATGGGTATTAGAGCTTACCTAGTGGAAGAGGATCAAAGGCGTGAAGAAGTGAATCAAAAGATTGAAGAACTGAAGAATCTAATTTAGTCTTTCATTCGGAATCCCATATCAGCTGTTAAAATGCCTCAACCAGTCACAATAGCAACCAGCTACGATGATTTGGCTACTCGTGAGAAAAAGAAGGTTGTGGAAGAAACTACTTTCCATGAGGCGAACAAGTTGGATTTTGGATTCGGTTCGGGAGCATATGGTGAAGATGATAGTTATCATGAGTTTCTGGATGATTCTGTCGTGAAAGAAACAGATTTTGTGAGTCCGGTCAAGGCGGTGGCAGAAGATTTAGGACAGAAACTTATCCATGACTCCGATGAAACTTCTACAGTGCTGGGATCACAGGGAGAATCGAATGAGATAGGGTGTTTTAATGGACCAGTTGTTCAAAGCATGTTTGATAAGAGGGAAAAACATGGGTTTGATTTGAGGTTTGGCCATTTTTCTAAAACATCAGCTAATGTCAACCAGAATCTTGGTAGTAATTTGAAGGCTTATTTATATTTTGAAGATTCAACTAGAAAAGTTCATGAGTTAAGTGACAACAAGCATGCTAACTTCTACATGGAGCATAGAAAGGGAACACAACGAAGAGTTTGGGATCCTGGAATTAATAGAGGCTACATTTTGAAGCAACACCTTGAGGACAGGTGTTTTTGGGGGCGGGAGTATTGATACGATCCAGCATTATTATATTATTATTATTCATTAATTATTTTATTTAGTTTCCTTTTATTAGATAAAGTTAGGGCATTAGGTTAAGTCTATTATAAATAGGGTATTAGGATTGTAATTCTTATTATGTTGAATGATATGAATTATTGATTTGGTTATCAATATCGGGGGGCCGGTTTATCTCATTAATATAAACCATCGGGGGGTCGGTTTATCCCATTAATATAAACCATTTATCTTGTTCCGTTCTTTTTATCTCTATATCAAATTGGTTCGTATCAATAAAGCATATCAATAAAGTTTAAGATGATTAACATTTCTGCAAACAATGTTCAAAAACGTTGTACTCTATCTATGAACCAAAGCATCCAACTTTAGTATGGATAAAAACGAATAACAGATAGATATCCTATTCCTAATTACTATCCTTTACACAAGTTACAGCATAGCACTTTCACTAAGCTCCTGAAGAGGCATTATTAATACGAAAAATTGATACCCAAAACACATCTAAATTGGCTCAATAAACGAAGTTTCACAAGTGCGTGCCATCTTGTCATGAACGTAGTGAGTAGTGACACTAAACCTCAAAATGTTATGTTTGTTCATAGAACATTTGGTTCACTTTAATATATTGTTGCCGCACTATTATCATACATTTTCACCATACCAAATTAAAGTGTCTGCTGACACACACACACACACACACACGAGTGAGTCTCTGAATCCGTGTTAACTCACAAGTAGTTCTGCATAGACAAACTACATCATGCGTCTTTCTTTTTTTCTATGAAATAAGCTTCCCAACAATGACACATCTCCTCTGTTAAATAAACATCCTACATGACTTGTATCTGAAAACCATTAGTCCAAACATGTCTGTGACCCTCGTGGAGCATACCATGGCCAAAAACACCCTTTAGATACCTTAGATAGGCATACTTGACACGCAGGTGGAGACAGAAACAGCCCTCACACTCAGTGACAAAGCAATATCCCGTCTCATGATAGCGATATAGTTCATTTTTGCCACCAGTGTCTAGGTAGAGATAAGTGTACACACATTATGATTCATGTCCCCTTCCAACCATGTCCTGAAGTTTGCATATTACAAAATTCATATTTGAATATAGTTTCGAAGCAAAGTATGTTACGATCCCACATCCGCCAAGTTTGGGATTGGTTGGTGGCTTGTAAAGTCTAGGTGTCCACGCCTCCTCCTTCAAGCTAGCTTTTTGGAGTGAGTTCTACACCTAGCTTGTGGCTTGATGCAACCTAATATGGGATGGGTTCGTATCAAAGTATTGCTCCATTCTATTTAAAATATTCTTAACAATGTGATTCTGAGCAACAAGACCAAAGACCGGTGACTTTATCTTTCTCCATTCAGTAGAGTTGGTTCATAACAGTGACGGAACCAGAAAAATAGCTTGTGGGGGCTTTTTTTTTTTTTTTTGGTGACAATAGCAACAAAATGCGGAAGAAAAAACTAGGATCGAAATAGTAAATCGAGTATTGTTACTTAGAGATGAATTATAAGGTTTTAAAGTGTTGAATGTTCGGTTTTAGTATGTGTGTGGGGCAATTTGAGTTTTGAGTGGGGGCACTTTCGATAAAAAGTCAAAAAAAAAAAAAAAAAAAAAAAAAAAAAATCTCGAGTTTTTCAACGAGCCATGGGGGGCATTGGCCCCCATAGTTATTCCATGGATCCGTCCCTGTTCATATAACTCTACCTACTGCTTTTCTCTCCATAACCATATTCACTCGTAATTCTTAGTTTCTTACAACTTTCCAGTGCTATTGACACAGCATATAAAATACGACGCAACTTACTTCAAAATCAACAGACGAACCTACTTTTTCAAACCAGTAACATATAAACAATCATACAATCTCAAAACAAAAAAAGTTGCAGCAACTTTATAAACAGAACACAATACCTGCTACTAGGCGCAGCGCTTCCAAATCCAGGTAACAACTCATCAAAATCTCCTCCATTTCCTCCTAAATTCCCAAACAAATCATCAAACTCGTCACTCACCGGTTTACTCTTCTCCGCGTCAAAAATATCGTCATCGTAAAGCGGCTTCTCATAAACAGGCGTCTTATCACTAGTTTTAGCAGGTGATGAGTTATTATTATTGTTAAATATAGTATCGTAACCAAAATCAGATATAGAAGGTGGTGATGAATTATTATTATTGTTATAATTATGATGAAACGACGTCGTTGAATAAGAAGGTGATTGTGATTTCATTGGAGCTGATTTGCCTTGTGGTTTGAGTCCCAAATTATTCGTTAACGTAACGAATTCATCATCCATTATTTTTTTAACGAGTTTTGTATATTGATTATTGTTCAAGTGGTGATATTGGTAGGGTTAGTGAGGGTGATTGTTAAAGGGGAATGATTTGATTACTTCTTGGTGTTAAGAGTTCGTTGTTTGTTTTGATTTTTAAAAGTTTGTTGTTTTGGTTTTTTGGCAGGAGAATTTGGCCATTTATTATTGGTCAATCTTTGTGCTTGACTTTTTCTCTTAACTTAAGAGGGATGCTATGCTACCTTTATAAAATTTTACAAAAATATTTATTTTTTTATAAAAGTATGTGACGTGCGTTTGTAAGGAGATATGAATTTAAAGAGAGAGAGTTGTTTAAAATAATTTTTGTTTGTAACAAGTTATTTTGTGAAGGTTAGTTTGTAAAATTTTTGTAGATGTACCATTTATATAAAAGAAAAAAAAAAATCTAAATGGTTTGATTAATTGTAAATGCAATACTTACAACTTCGAAAATGCAGGCGTAATCCATGTAAGGAATTTTGGCTATCAGTTATCGTCTTTAGGAGTTGTTTTGTTACGTGGGGTTTTAAATAAGCTAGAAAATTGATGCTTAAAAAATATAAGCTGAAAATCAAATTGGCTCATAAGCCCACATATAAGATTAAACAAACATCCCCTAAACCAAACAACTTTTATTAACATTTTATCTTTCTTATTTTTCTTTCACACCTTTCTCAAATCCTAAACCCATTAACAAAACAAACAAACATTTTATCTTTCTTATTTTTCTTTCACACCTTTCTCAAATCCTAAACCCATTAACAAAACAAACAGGCCTTAAAGTTCTTTACATAGACCAAGCATGCACCTTCAAAGTTACAAGTGCTACACGTGCAATTTTACTAAACCACAAGGACAATTTTGGTAGTTTTTACTTTTTTTATTTAGTAGAGTATCTACAACGGATCAAGATCCTCTCAAGTTATAGTCAAACATGATTGATCATGTTGATTTTATTGTGAGAGTGAATTAATAAGTCACCTCATAATTTTTACTGAAAGAAAATGTTTTATGTATTTATTTTATTTGTGATTGGTGAACATGATGCATCATGTTTGACGCAACTTGTGAGCATGAGTCAACATTGGTCGTGATAGTCATTGTGGCTGGATTGGCTTTGGAAAGCAATACTGTTGCTCGTGGTGAGAACCACAATCATGAAAGGATTTTTTTTTTGGTTTTTTGATTGTGTTATAAAAGGCACATGTGTTCGAGTATTTTAGTGGTTATTCGTGCTCATGAAATTATAGAGGAAATAGTAGAGTAGAAAAGCTGGTGTGATAGTTAATGTTGCTATTGACATATTTGACTAAATACGTTTCAAAAACATCTGTTAAGATATACTCCGTAAGTGATACGTAATAAATTACACCTAGAGGTCTAGAACTTATGTCTAAAAGCATGAAAAATGCCGAATGCCAAGAAAACCCATCTGATGTGAAGCCGAGGGTGCCAAAAGTCGTTAGAGTAAGCAAACCACTCTTCCAACATACGAATACATTGACACCCTACCACAAGCTTCAGCCCCACGGGAGCACCACTCTCCACCATGTTCGGCCATCTCACTCGCCGAACCCACCCCAGACAATTCCCTTATTCTAAAAAGGAATACCCGAAATACTGCATCTTTAAAAGATATCCTCAAGTCTAAATGACTTTAAGCGTACGTATTTTAAGATACAGTCACTACTGCATACCATTTAAATTTTATTAAAGGCGCTGAATCAACCGAACGGAAGAAGGCCACACAGGAACCATAAACGAAATAAATACTTTAGCATTTAGTTTCGGTTTAATGTAGTTCAGCAACAAACAGACCGTGAGCCAAATACTCAACTGGGTTTATTCAACTTTATAAAATACAAAGCTAAAACATCATTTCAAAGTTTAAAGATTCATAAAACCAGATTATTGATATGAACCAAACCAACAACCGGTTCTCAGTAAGAGAACATGAACCAAACATAGCCAGTTCTGATTCCAATTTGGTTCTTCAGTTACATTTGTGTATAACAACATTGGGTTAAGGTGAACATATTCACTTATTGCATCATTAACAAATGTTGAATCATAGCAACTCTATGATATTCACAAAGACTTAACAATCCTTCCAACTAAAAAAACTAAAAAAACATATTTACAATCTTGATCTAAAAAGAAAACAACAGACACTCTACATATGTCTCCACTATGATGATACCAACATAACTTGATTTGTCATCAGGCGATCTGCTTCCAGATCATGACTTAAAACAACCTAAACCTGGGTCTTAAAGGGGAAATAAACTTTGCTGTATCTGCTAAGAAAGGGGTTATTTAGTCCCATTTCTTTATATACGGAAAGATTCAAATTTCATTGGCATGGACGATTGGAGAAGTATAGAGTCGGCAAGCTCGTCATTCAGCTTCACAGGTAGAGGTGGCATCTGCTTCATTATCTCTGGTGCGTCATTTAATCTGACAATCATAAATATTCTTCAGTTAGTTAAGTTGAAATAACAAATAGTTGAGCCAGAGGTGCTGGATGCTATACTTTTAGGGAAGTAAATAAACAAAGCAAGGATAACTAGAAAGTAAAGGCAACAGATACAAAGCTCATGTCTTACTCATTCATGATTGATAGAATGTTATTTCTTGTTTGAGAAATGAGACTGATGTTCTCGTGCACCTGCCACCGAGAAAAAAGTTAGCCATATTAGGTCTAAAATGACACTTAAATCCATCCATGACGCCCACCGGTAATAGTATAGGTCTTTAAATGCGTGGATTGAGTGGTAACAAGTCAAAAGGTTCGGGTTAAAAAAATAATTTCAGTATGGTTTGAAACAGGCCCAACATTTTGTATAATTAGTGAACCGAGTCTGATTAGAAGAATCGTTTTATTTCAATTATTATCTAAATTCTTAAATAAAATGATTCATAAGGCTTTCTGAATTGAATTACACTTTCTGCGAATTTCAATCTGTTTGACCCGTTCACCCCATTTGAAACGTTTCCTTATCAGCTTTTTCTGTTCCCCTAATTGACTGATTGGAGATACGAAGTAACCAAAATTGGCCCATTCATAAGTAAATGGATTGAAGCCACTGCCTGTAATAAATGTGTATGTATAAATATACCTTGAAAGAAGAAAAGTTAGCAGAAATTTGCTCCAAGGCCTGGGCATTCTCTTCAAGAAGCTGTCCTGATAGACCACCAATATCTGCACCGATGGATAAACTTCTTTAGAATAAAAGAAAACACGTTGACAAAAACACCAAGATGTGAAATTGGGTCTAGACAAATATTCACATTTATTAGGAACACAATCT
Organism: Artemisia argyi; assembly: GCA_030686995.1. Taxonomy (NCBI): domain Eukaryota; kingdom Viridiplantae; phylum Streptophyta; class Magnoliopsida; order Asterales; family Asteraceae; genus Artemisia; species Artemisia argyi. Next base: position 62,369,733 of record CM060708.1, on the reverse strand, counting down.
TGTTTCTTTGCAACATGATATACTGGTTTACCAAAATGATTTATCTGACTAATGTATTATGAACCAACCTTTGTAAGAGATGCCATCATCACTATCTATGGAGATCGATGCTTGAGCATAAGGAAGACCATTGCCTTGGTTTGTAGTATGAGCAGATGGCTTCGCCAGTAGATCCATAGCTTTTTCCTGTAAAAAGTGAATAATTATAGTTCCAATGGCTCAAACAAGCCATTGTGGGTCAACCCAACATAACCCACGCGTTATGACCCATTCTAATAATGATTCATTTTGACCCAACCCTAATTTTGACACTTTACTTGACCTGCCAAACAACCCTCCTTGACACCTTTATTAAAATGTAATTTGAAGAATTTAATGTAACCAAACCAGGGAAGAAATTTTTTTTAATCCACAAAAAGTTAATGCCAATAATAAGTAAGGTAAATGAAATTTCGTTGAGCAGTAAAGCATACCCTCTTGTCTCTATGCCTCCTACTATCGTCTTTCCTTCGCTTGCCAAATTCCTTCTTCTGGAAAAACAATCCAAGATACGACAAACACGAATCGTGTATGATATTAATGCACTACTCTGCCAACTAACTTGTTTTATACTATAAGAACATTACACACTTTCAAGTTAGGAACAACATTAAAATTGGTTAAATAATTAGGTTAAACAATCCAAAATACTAGCTATCAATAGTTGATGTCGAAACATATAGAAATACTAATACTAACAAGAAATATATGTTTGTTAAACATGTACAATTAAAATCATGTTTAAACAGCAGATACAAAGTGAAAGAAAATGCATGTATTTATGTTGTAGGCAATGTTAGTGTTCAAATATTAACTTGACTATCTATAAGATCCGAGTTGGGCCTACCCTCAAATAACAGAACTCATAACATGAAACTAGAAGGCCAAGAACTGAGACATAAGGGGTGTTTGGGTGTGCATTTAGAGTTATGTGGTATTGAATAATTAAACATTGATAATCGTTGTATTAAATTGGCCAGTAGTAAATGGTTAGATGTGCTCTGCCATTTAAACTTGCAATAACAAAATGATGAGATGTTCAGCAAATTCTCATCATTTAAGAAACATTATTTGATAGAATGACTAAAAAGGGCATTTTGTGAGAAAGGTATTTGTGAAACATGAATAAAAAACTGTTAAATTAGGTGAAAGAAGGGGTAAATAACTAATTTTATATTACCCTCAGGTAATCAACTTTGTTACAAACTTGCCACTAGTATAAAACAAATTAATTTGATCAGAAGTATAAGTTTTTATTTTTATCAATAAATTAGAACTGATAATTAGTTCCAAAACACATATCCAAACACCCCTTTAAGTATTATTACCAAGATAAACTTTTTCAATTATGATTGTTTAAGGTACCAAAAGGTCCAAATTTTATTCATAAACAAAAGCGTGGAACCAAGAGGGGTATAATTCATACACTCATCCATCTACAACGTAGTGCCACATCCCTGACTGTTTTGTCTTCCAATTTTTTAGCAATCTTTGCGTAACGCAATACAGGTTTATCTGAGGCATATCTGCATAAAAATACATCACCTTAGTCTAATATGAACAATTAACATGTAATGTGCAACAAAATAAAACAATAACAATGACCAAGTAGAGTCACCAAAAGTATGAACGTGCAGGATCGAAAAAAATACAGATAGCAATTCTGAGCCATGTACTTAAATTAACTAAACACAAATTTCTACTAGAAAAAGAGGGTGTTTCAGGCTGCTTATTTTCTAATTATCTGCTTATTCTGATAAGCAGTCTTATTATTTGGATTATCCAAACTTATACTGGGACAAGCAGTTTTCAATAAGCAAGGTTCAGACATGCTTATATAAGATGGACCTAATTACCCTTTTATCATCATATCTAACCTAAAATATATTATAAAAAAATGAATAAGGTTAGAAGATTCTAATAACCTCTAATTTTCTTGTGCTATACTGCTATCGCATTTGTTTCAGTGTTTTAAAGCAAGGATTACAAGACCGATTAATCGACGATTACTCGCTAGTCGCTACAAGATTAGTGACCAAGTCACCGCCGCGCTACAAGGTCAAAAATCCGCAACTTAGTCAAAACTTGTGGAGTTGTGGTTAACTCAGTCAAACTTGGTTTAAAGTATTTAAGCAATTACGTTAATGTTCCTAAACATATTTCTATGGTCATATGAACAATTTTATGGGTCCTATCCTACCAACATGTCACAAATATAATTTCTTCATATATAAAAATTTCGGCCTAGGCCGATTATTAGCAACAAGGTAATAGCGCCTAGCGACTTTTACAACCAAGATTTTTCTACAAAATAGCAAAGTCACACTATTCTTTGACGTGCTTATTTTTTAGCAGCTTTTGGGGGGGATGGTTGTGTTAGCTTATTTAACGGGCTTATGAACTTACCAAGTAACCTTATGCCTTATTTAAAACAATAAGCTCAATCTCATAAGCCTCACTAGGTACATATATGGGGGTGGCCAAGGAAGGGTCAGAAACGGTCACCGGAATACCTCAGTTAGGCTACGTACAGATGAGTCAAAAGGTCAAAACAAGTATTCTTAAATTCAGAGGTGGCAATTTGAAAAAAAAAAAAAAAAAAAAAAAAAAAAAAGCTAATTTGTAAAAGATTTGGGCACATTTAAAAGTTAAATGGGCATTAACAGGCACATATTTTCTCTCAATTGGAGAAAATTACAATTATTTTTAAAGAAAAACTTATAGATATAATATATTTAGTTTTTTAAATATAAATGAGGTGTTACGTTTGAGGAATTTATTTCGTCATTTTGGGTCTTTTCTAAAGCGATTCGTATACCATGAGTCCGTTTGGCCCATGCCCGTTTAAGCCCGGCCCGTTTGGACCGTGCCCGCCCGGCCCGGCCGTTTTGCCACCTCTACTTAAATTGTTTATCGCCCTCCATTGGCAACCTGAACAGGGAAAACCTTGTCCATTTACACGATTCATAAGCTCATAAGCCGAAGAAAGTGGGTTTGTGTGTTTTACTAGATTTACATAAGCGCATAAAGACCCTTCAAAACACCAATATAAGAAAATTACAAATACCCACCCAATAACAACACACATATCCATATCCATATATACTCTATATATATAATTAACATAAACAAAAGAACATAAACATTAACCACTACCAAAGTGGCCTAGTGGTTAGGCATCTAATATCCTCACAAAAGGCATAGGGTTGAAACCTCAATAGATACACATCGGAGGTGGCCATGGAATGGATCAAAATACCCAATTATGCCCGCGTACATCTGAGCTAAAAATTAAACCTCCCCGGTAACCTAACCAGCAAAAATCTCATCAAAACAGCGAAAGCGACAACCTCATCTGTAAGCGTTTAAAAGAACATAAACATTAACAAAGAACTAAACATATTGGAACAATCAAATCTTCCAACAAAGAGACTGATCCTCGCGAGACCAATCAACTCACAACCCAACATTATGTTTCAAAGCAACACTCCGACAACCTGACAACAGAATTTTCCAGGTTAACTTTGTCAGTGCTGGTGACAATAACAGTTCTATTTCCGTTGCTAATCGCCATGATTCTTTTAACAACTGAGGAAAGGGGTTTGACAAAAAATGAGTTTGTTTTTGTTAAATAAATTTTGGGGAGGTGAAAAAAAGAAACTATAAAAGATATTGTGGGCAGAGGAGGTTTCGGAATCTGCATTTTGACTCTCTTTATTTAAACTTGAAATAAAATAAAACATGTACTCTCAATCACAAATTATTTGTCATTCGATTCGTCTTAAATCAATTGTCCACGGCTAAAAATAATTTAAAATAAACTGATAAAGCATGTAAATATAATGCAAAATCACAATTAATGAGGAACCATATATGCAAAATCACTCATTATAGAGGTCTTTATTATTAGTATCGGTTTCTTATACACGTGTATGCATTGCACTATTTAGTCGGTTTTCTCATCCACGTGTCTGCATTGCACTATTTAGTCGGTTTTCTCTTTCACGTGTCTGCATTGTGCTATTTAGTTGGTTTTCTCTTTCGCATGTTATCTACTACGCAATCTAGTTTGTTATCTCAGTGCTCTTATCATGTACATAGAAGATCATATATTATGCGTGAAAGAAACATAAAGACATTTACATACACATGTAAACTTACGCATTACACACTAAAATTCAATATATCCATATATAGAGTACAAATTAAGAGCATGAGCCTGAGGTATGGTAACACCAAAGGTGGCGCCATTCCCATGTGGACACCAAATGGCTTGAGCCATTTCGATGCCACCACACCCCCCCCCCCCTGCGGGCCCATTGTCCAAGCCATTTAACTGGCGTATGCCGTTGTGTACTTTTTTTTAGTTGGGGTTTTTTTTGTTAAGTTTGTGTTTTAATTGGGTATGGTGGGTCCAAAAAGGGGTGAAATGGCTTGAGTGATGAGTGAGGGGGTATTTTGGTGTGTGAATGTGAAAAGGGGAATGCGGAGGTGGTGTTGAGGTGGCAAAACGGCCTGAGCCATGATACCTAATCCTCTAATAAAAAAGAATTGTACTACATTCAAATCTTGAAACTCTAAAATTACTTATTTAGCATCATATCTAGCCTAAAATATATGAAAAATGAATCAGGTTAAAATTTCTAATAAACCTTGTTTTTGTTGTGCTATACTGCTATGGCATTTTTTCGGTGTTGTAAAACAAGGACTACAAGACCAAACAATCAGCAATTACTCGCTCCAAGGTTAGTGACCGAGTAATTGTCATGCTACAAGGTAAAAAGTCAATCAAACACGGTCAAAACTCGATCAACTCGGTCAAAACTTGTGGTTAACTCTGTCAAACTTGATTTAGAGTATGTGAACAATTGCGTTAATGTTCCTAAACATATTTCAATGGTCCTATGAACAATTTTATGGCACCTATCAACATGTCATACATATAATTTTGAAATTTATATTTTATGTTAAAAAATGCCAATCAGATTACTAGCAACAAGGTAGTCGAATAGCGCATAGCCACTTTTACAACCATGATTTTCCGACAAATAGGCAAAGTCAAACAATATTATTTGACGTGCTTATTTTAATCACCTTATTGGTGCTAGTCGTGTTAGCTTATTTAACGGTGTAACGAGCTTATGTAAACATTAAAAACCTCATACGCCCACTTTTCTCAGCCCTGGGTAACCTAAACATGAAAACCTCATCCGTTTACCGGTTTCATAAGCTCGTAAGCCGAAAAAGTGAGTTTGTGAGTTTTTCTAAATTTACATAAGCTCATAAACCCGGTAAATAACCTAAAACAAAAACACCCTCTAAAAACACAATAAACCCCTTAAATTCTATATAATTATTATCCAAAATTTTTTTATAAAATTAACAAAATTTTAGGGGGTGTTTGTTTAAATTTATAAAATTAACAAAATTTCCAGCTTATTTTGAGACTTCATGATAAACTTATATAAGCCCATAAGTTTCGCCGGGAAAATTGGGGCTTATGAAATATAAGCCCGAAAAACAAATAAGCTCATAAGCCACATATAAGCTTAAAGAATAAGAAGAAAAAAACATACTGAACAAGCAAATCTTCAAGCAGAGACTGCTCATGACGAGACCAATCAACCGCCAAGCCAGTGTTGTGTTTCAAAGCAAGTGCCACAGCAGAATTCTCTTTGTCACGGTTAGTGACAGTACCACTTCCATTTCCGTTGCTAATCGCCATGATAATTCAGGAAAGGGGTTTGACTTGTTAAAAATAAAATGAGGATTTGGGGGTGGTGAAAAGAAATTATTTATAAAGATATTGTAGGCGGAGGAGGTTGGGAATCTTCATTTTGACTCTCTTTTTTTTATTTAATTTTTTAAACCAAAATAAAAATAAAATACTTTTAAAATTAATTAAAATATTTAAATACTTTATAAAATGTATATACTTATTTCATCTCAAACCTATCGGCTACAAATAAAGAATATACTCCGTTTAAGAAAAATATATTCCCTCCGTCACATAATTATCTTTTAACTCTTTATCTTTTCGCTTTTAACTTATATATTTTTATTTATGTTATATAATGCTTCATACAAATATATGAATGAATTAGCTATTAAATATATTTTTATTTATATAATTTTCATCAAATATTATATAACACTAATAAAAATATTTAAAGTGAAAGTTAAAAATAAATACTTCAAAAGTCAACAATAAACAATAATTATAGATGAAAGAAGTATTAATCATTGTTTTGTTTTATGGGAAAGAAAAAACGGTTTTACTTTTTAACAATATATTAATGTGTTCTTTTAATTTCTTAAATATTAATTTTGATTAGGAGCAATTAAATATATATACCCACTAAAACTTGCATATTATATCCAAAACATGCATAAACATCATTATACATTGTGCATTAAAAACTTGTGTTTTGAGGAAATATGCAAATATTCATGTTTTAGTAGATATATATGCAATTCCCTCTTTTGATTACGGATAATATGATAAATTTAAACAAGTTCAACTATTATTTTTAGTTATGAAAATCTATTATACTAAAGAAGAAATATGGATAAAAAAAAATTTAATAGATGTACATGGAAAAATTTGTGAATTTAATAGTATTTGAATGTCATTCTATAATAGTAAGTCGCACCTTTAATTAATTCACTAAAATTTATCGTACTTCATAATATAACCTACAACTTTTGTTCTTGTTTTACATTCAACTTCAGCTAATTTTGTCAAACATACCAGTAAAACGTGTTGCAAAATTTAATTTAATAAAATAAAAAATTATAGATGTATCTAATTTGTTTGCACAAATATATAAACTTAACTATTTGTTATGTGGGTTATTTAAATTAAATGTTCTTATGTTAATCATTTTTCTTTTCCTTGTTCGTCAGTTATTTTAACATTAATTTTTTTAGAATGAGAAATTATGGTATGTTAATTTATGTTTGATACAACTCCAAGTCTCTTCTCGAAAGTTCATAATACATATTGAATATGCAAAACGAGCAACCTAATGAATCAGTTGGTTCTTTGTTAGATGACTCAAGAAATAACCTTGAAATGATTTATATGATGAGAAAATGTTTATTGTTCAAAATCACAATTGATGAGGAACTTATATGACATATATTGTCATAATATATTTTAATATGTATGTTATTAGTCAAAAGTTGAACATGTTACTCATTATAGAAGTCTTTTTTATTAGTATTTGTTAGATTATGGACATTATTTTAGTAGTTGTATGTTAGGATCGAACTCGAGGTCGTGGGATTGCACAGTTTACGTATGAAGAGTAAAAGAATAATTATTTATAAATGTTATATATAATTATTAATAAACACAAAACTAGTAACGACCGTTAGTATTTAACGGAGAATGGCTAACGACCGTTAGACGAAGATTAGGAAAGTAATACTTGTGAATAATTGGAAGGTCAAGAATGTTCTAGAAAGAGTTCCACCTCCTTTATGCCTTGGACTCCAAGTTATCTCAAGTATATAAACACCTCATGCGATATTGTTTTCTCATAACTTGTACACACATTCTAGGTGTTTTCTTTCTCTCTTCTTGTCCTCAAAATCGATCCATCTTTAATCCCTATAAGGGTTTCGATTTTATAAAGCTAAAAAGTTTTGTGTTTTATTTACTTGCATAAACTTTTACTTGAATTAGTATGTGTGTACAAGAACACGATTCAAACACACTATTGTTTGATTCTTGGATTGAATTACAAAAGAGGTAAGGGGTAATTCTTATAATCCACATAAACCCTAATTAGGGTTCTTGGTTGAAGAATGCATATTGATTCTTGTTCGGGCTAGAATCACAAAGGTACATTTACTATTTATTATTGATTAATTAATTACATGTTATATGATCTTGTTATAACGCTTTCGCATATGCTCTCTTGATGTGTTTGATTTATTTTATATAATTGTCATGATATCATAATTCCAACAGTATTGGTTTCTCATTCACGTGTCTGCATTGCGTTTGTTGGGATCATAGTTTTCACTATTTTATCAAGTTTCGGTCATTTGTAATAATAGGTTGCTTAAGTTATTATTTACTTACAATATTGTTTAAGTTACAAGTTTACTAGGCTTTAGACATAAGGTCCATGGGCTTTAAAGCCCACACGATTTGGATAGTGGAAGGAGAGGGAGTGTTGCCCTAGCTCCTTCCCTATAAATAGAAACCTTAGTATCATGTAATAGTTGGTTGGTTATGTGAAATATTAAGGAAACTCTTGCAATTCTAATTCTCTCAATCTCATAATCATCCCATTCTCATTCTCATCTCATTTCTATCATTATTATGCTTGTGTTTACTAAATGGTGACCTAACAAGTGGTATCATTCGCCATATGAAGGTGTAGCTTTTGTTTTTTCATTGATTTTGTTCTTAAACTTGTTCTTTAATTCGATTTTTTGTGAAATTTTAGTACTTTCTTGCTTGTTTCTTGGTTTTTATCACATATTTGCTTACAAACTTGTGCTACAAATCAAAACAAACAAAAAAGTTCCAATTTTTTCTTAAAAGTTCGATAAGGGATTTTTGTACTATTTTTCGCAATTTTAGAAATTTTGAAAAAGTTCTTAAAGTTTTCAACTTTCTTAAAGATCTCATCATTTTATACCTAAAAGTACAAGAATCTTGAAATAAAAACGAGTTTTTGGATAGCTTTCATTGAAAACAAATTCTGCCAAAGTTTCGAAATCTACCACTAGACCCAGTTTCGCAATCTTGTCTCTTCGCTTCTTTTGGACTTACGGATCGGGTACTCAGTCTTTTCTATTTTGTATAAGATAGAAAAGTACTTCGACTTTTGGTTTATTCTCGAAATTGTATAATTTCGAAAATTGTGCTCGCAACTTTGTGTTTTTTCGAAAACATTCACTTTTTCGAAAACACATATTTTTTCGCAAACGTGCATAAAGTTTCAAAAACTTACAGTTTCGCGATAACTTAATTAAGTTTCGAAATAATCTTAAGTTTCGCAAACCTTAGTTTCGAAATTTACAAAAGTTTCGAAATCTTAGTTGTAGCACACTTTCGCAATCACAGCTGAGAAAAGTTTCGCAATCCCAGGAAGAGCAAAGTTTCGAAATTGTACTAAGTTTTTCTCGAAATTTGGCTAATTCTATACCTTCTACAAGATCCATTATTACACAAGTGCTCTAAGATGTCTCAACCACCTAATCACTACTTCCCTCATACTCAGCAACATCAACATCAGCAGTATCAGCAATAACAATACCATCAGCAACCACTGTATCTACAACCTTCTCAAAAACAAATGTATAATCCACTACATCATTACCTAATGATGCAACAACATCAGATCATTCCTCAACAACAACCATATCAAGTGCCACAACAAAACACTCAGTTTTCCTCCAAACAACCTCACTGGTTTGATAGAATGTGTGAAGTTATTACAACTCAACAATCCCGACATGAGGCAGGATCACTTGAGACACCTCCAATGCTAACACCTGGGAACTATGTTCAATGGTCAAGTCGATTCTTACGATTTCTTGAATTAAAGAAACCTCATGGGAAATTGTGGAAAACTAGAAGGGGGGGTTGAATAGTTTTACGTCTTTTTAATTTTATTATGAAAACTTGGTTTAGTTTTAAAACCTTGTTTGCTTTTAAAACTTTGATTCAATCTTATGTGAACTCAAATCTTGAACAATATGAAAAACTATATCTAAGTATGAACAATAATAATAATGTAAGCTAAGTATGTGAAATCAACACATGTATAATATAAACAATTATATATATATATATATATATATATATATATACGAGAGATAAGTACGTAATCGTTTATTTTATAATCCTTAGTTATATTTTGTATGAAAACTATACTTGATCGAAATGATCAATTATATGTATGTTGTCTTTCTAGTTTGATTGTAAAGACTTAGTTTTGTGGATGAAACTTTTGTTTGATCTTTATGTACTTCTAACACTAGCACTATATGAGCAACTATATATATATATACTTTTACGTCTACGAAAGTAATAACAATATAAGCAAGAAAATAAGTAAGAGATGGAAAGATCAAACCGGGAGATAAAGCATTTATAGTGGTTCGGCTACAAGGACACCTTCCTTGCCCTACTCCACTCCCCGAGTCACCTACTCGAGAGTTTTCTTCACTATATCAACAAGCTCCCTTATGGCGGAGAAAACCTTACACACCAATTTACACACCGATTTACACACCAATTTACACACCAATATTCACACCACAACTTCTTCACACCTAAGTCACAACTTCTACACACCTTCTTCAAGTCAATCTACTTCACAACTAACTACTCCACACCTATCTTCTTCACACCAATCTAGCTCCTAACTTTTCTTCTTCACACCAAGCTACTAACTAATCACACAATCTATATCTAGCACAACTATCTACAAACAAATATTCACAACACACTACACAAAGGTATATGTAAATATTCTTGATGATGCACCAACAACTTGGATGTGGAGATCACAACAAGTTGTAATACTTCTTGTCTTGGGGATAGAAGTATTCTTCTCTTGCACTTGAGAGGATGAAGGATTGGATCACTTGAAACAAAGATTAATAATCTTATGATCAAAGGGTTTTAGAAGGATGTTTAGAGAGAATTGGATCTGAAAATATTTGTGCAAAGAGGTGAGAAAAATTCCAGGTTTGAGGTGGTATTTATAGGGAAAAATTTCTGACAAAATCTGACAGGGAGCGTGGCCGGTCCCCTTAATTGTGTGCCGGTCCCCTTAATTATTAAGGGGACCGCCTAGTATAATTAAGGGAGCCGCCTAAGAAAAAATATTTTTTCTTCAGATTTTTTGTCTTTTTGTGGGGGAGGTTTTTTCTGAAGAATGTGGCCGTTTTTTGGGTAGAAATTTGAATTCAAAATGTTTATTTTGAATAAAACATTTCTTATAAATACAAAAATGTTTTGTATAAGTTTAGAAATGTTTGTCCCATTTTAATAAAATGTAAGGTTTGTAAAAATAAAAATTCCTTTGATCATAAAATGCATTAGACACTTTGTTTATTCATACCTTAAGTGATATGGATGCTAAAGCAAATATTTACGACTAAATACTTGTTTACGTCATAATTTGTAGTTCAATGAGTTTACGTTTTGTGATTATCAAAACATAGAGATATCGATATATGTTAATAATGTTTTTAGACATTATTTATATCAACAATCTCCCCCTTTTTGATGATTACAAAACCTAAACTCATTAAGTCTAAAAATTAATTTTTAGACAAGTACTTAGTGAGTTTATATTCACTTCTCCCCCTTTTTGTAGAATCAAAAAGGTTATGCCGTCTAGCTTCATAAATGAAGTTAGACGGGGATGAAAGCTCCCCCTTGATGTGTGCTCCCCCTCGTTCGATGGCACCAAGGGATCGAGAAATGGAATGCTCGCAAGAAAAATATTAGAAGCACAAGCATATATAGAAGAATATGCAATATACAAATAACAAGCATAGTAAACAAATATTAAGGATACATAACAATTAATTCAAAGTGATTATGTTAAAAGATCCTAATTTGCCAAAGAGAGCCATCGGACTTACTTGTAACAAAAGGTTGGTTGATTCGTATTTGAAAGTGAAAATCATAAGCATATGGTATGCTTAGATGGTTGATGATGGAGTGTTTGGAATGAGGATGGTTGAGTTAGGATAAGGTTGTTAGATTAATGGAGGTATATGTTCGGGTCATGAATGTTGGATAGTTTGGTGGTGGAGAGTTTGTAGCGGAAGAGGTTGATTGAGGTTTTGGATGTTGTTCAAGTGAGGGTATTGGATGTGATCTAGTGAGAAGATATTCAATCCAAGTGTTCATTGAATGCAATGGTTTTTAGGAGAAAGATGCAACAAGGTCAATTGTTGACATGCTTCTCAAGTTGATTTATGTTGTGTGGTGATGAGGGTGATCTAGATGAAGGTGGATCCAAATTGCGTTGAGCAAGATGTAAGGCTAAAAGAGCATTAAGCTCATGGGCTTCTTTTAGCGCCTCAACGAACTTCAAGTGTTCGGAGGAAGGTGGTGGTGGTGGAGCATGATAGTTGTCTTGGGTGATGGTTTGAACATGCAACATAGGAATGGCATGTGAAGTTGTAGGATGTGGTGGTGATACTCTTGGTGGTGGAGACATGTTTGAGCTTGGGTAATCATGAAAACATGATATGGGTGGAAGAGACCCTTCATGAGTGGATGGTGTTTTTGTTGAATGAGCAACATGTAAAGTGTTGGTAATGAGGTTGGGATTATTGTTTTGGGATTGTGCATGCTCATCATAAGAAGGAGCATTAGTCGAAGCACGAATGGATGATTTGTTGTTAAATGTATCATTTGTGTGAGAGTGAGGTTTAGGTGTTGGTTGATTATGAACAACATCGCTTGAGTTGTGAAAAGATTATGAGGTTTGAGTGTAATGTAGAAGGATATGGGTGAGTAAAGGTTTTTGATATGTAATGTTGGTGAGAAGGAAAGTGAGGTGTTAGGTAAGTAATGTTTGAAAACATAGGAGGAATTTGGTGTTGGATGTTTGACAACGTCATTTGATTTGACGGAATTTTAAAGGAAGTTAGGCTTTCTTCTCCAAACAAGTTTCTTGGTGGTTTTGATTTAATGAGAGAGGAAATGATGAGATGAGTGGAGATTGAGAGGAATGAGAGTGTTTATAATGTAGGATTGGTGGGATCAAGGATGGATAAACATTGATGGAAGGTTTAGGATAAAATAGGTTTGTGAATTTTGGGAAGTGTAGGATGAAATGGGCTAAAAAATAGAAAAGGGAAACAACACCTTCGACCATCAGATGGCCGGTCCCCTTAATTGGAGGCCGGTCCCCTTAATAATTAAGGGGGCCACCTTATGATTTAAGGGGGCCGCCCATCTGGTGATTCCCAGATTGCCAGAAAAGGGTTTTTGGTAGTGAATTGCAGAAAGGTTGTGTTTTTGGTTTCAAACAAGTCCAACTCTTTGAGGCAATTAAGCATATACTAATTATGTAGGAAATTATGTAGCCAAAGCATGTTAACCAAAGAGATTAAGTAAACAAGCAATTTCATCTAGCATGCAAACATACTCATCAAGCAAGTAAAATATAAGTGTAGGAAACAATAAGCAACATCAAGTATTTCATAACTACATAACAATGAGGATTAATCCTAATGTGTATCAATGTGCAATAAGTGAGTAGTTATGATAGCGTGTATTTCTAGACTTGTTACAAACAAAGTCTTAATGAACAAACCATGGTCCTCTTGATTTGATTTAGTTCACTTATAAGTGTCATTTATATAAATATAGATGACAAATATGAGATCACCATGCATGATTTTAAAAGAGACGTTTTTAACATTATTCAACAATGTTTGAAAGTAAGTTTTCACTTGGATGTGAGAGTTATTTGAATAAAATAGATTGGGTTTTTACTTCAAAATGTGTGAATGAACGGTAAAGAATATTTTCCCAATCTTTAGTTTTGATCAAAACAAAATTGTGGATATTGATAGTGAAAACATGTTATTTAAAAGTGGGATAGTTATTTGAAAGACTATTTTTCCAAAATGTGAGGTTTTTGCATATTTTTAGAGATATTAGATTTTTGACAACAAATATCATAAATCAAATATTTTTAAAAAAATGTTTATTAAAGATCTCATGCTCAAGAGGATTGGTTAAGCCTAATATTATCTCATGATATCGTTTCTACATATCCTATGATCCTAAAGGAAATGAAGACAATAATATATATGTTAGATGCGAGAGTGTTAAATGGGGTATAACCTAACATCTATATTTCCTTTGTTTTCGCACGCTTATCTTACTTAATGCCATAGTCTACGAGAGCTTGTTTCATCCATAGTTTTCTTACGCGAGGGATCTAATCCTACTTCTATATTAACGATTGATCCACTTAACTCATTTCACTTCATCACCATGAGTTTCCTAATAGTGGATATAGAAGATTTCCATTTTCTATTTTGTTCGGCAATGAACAATTTTATCTTATTCCTAGGAAAGTCAACCAATGATGTTTCTAGGTTATAAGAATATAAGCAATTATGTACTAAGCATTAATCTAACTAATCATTTATCTAAGCATGCAAATTATAGTGATGAACTTAAAAGAAACGCGTACCTTTTAGTCTTCAATGGAATATCTTCAAGCACTTCAAGTGACCATGTTGACTTATAGAAGTCATTTGTAGATGATATTCCAACTTCTTCCAAGATTGACAATTTAGCCACTTGGTCCCCATTGTCTCATTGGTCCAAAGTTGTTTGGTCCAAACATATTTAACATTTGGCAAGGATGCATGTATGGTGGTAATATTTCCCAAGGATTGTAACTTGGTTGATAATTCCACATTTGATTTCTAGTGTTATTGTAATATTGTCTATTTAGATTTCTTCTAGGTTGAGATGTTTTAGATCTTGGATGATGATTTTTAGGTTTTCTTGGTGGTGGAGTTTTAGATCTAAATTTAGATTTAGAGGATCCTACTTCGGTCTTTAAGGATGGTTTATAAAAAAAATTTACTTTTTCGTCATTCGCAATGGGTATTTTTCTATCTTTTGTAAGTATATACTTAGGTTTTGATTCTAATGATTTTTGTTTACTAGATTCACATTCAAACTTTATACTTTTATTTTCACTAGTTGAAACATTAGTTGAGGTTAATCCTAGACCGGTTTTATCTCTCGAAGTTTCTTGAACACTTATTATTTTCTTAAGTGGGTTACTACTATTTTTAAACTTGTCAAGTTTGAAAATTTCATCTTTAAGTTTTTCGTTTTCATTTTTAACCTCTATGCATGTTTTACATTCTATAAAAACTTCTTTTCCTTTTTCCAAATGTTGTAGTCTAATTTTTAATTCGAGTACTTCATTTTCTAATAGATTATTAATATGTTTTAGTAACTTATTTTTAGCTATAACTTTTTGACCTAATTTGCATAACCTATTATATTCACTATCTAGGTCTTTTTCGTCTAATGATAAATTTTCGTCACTAAAGTGTTTGGTTTTGGAACGTACCTCGCTTGATGTCTTAGCCATAAGACATTTCTCCTCATTTGTGATTTCTTTCTCATCGTCATCGCTATCACTCCAAGCTCCTCCAACAAACGCCTTTTGATTTTGATTTCTTGACATCATTGGGCATTTTCCGATGAGATGATTTGGATCACCACATTTGCAGCACTTCCTATCACTTTTGCCATTTTTGTCATCTTTATTTCTTTGGTTTGCTTTCCTTTCATCATGCGGTTGTCTAACGAATCTTCCTCGCCTTTTGAAGAATTTCTTGAAGTCTCTTACGGCCATCGCATATTCTTCGTCATCACTTTCGGAGGTTGAGCTATACTCGTTACAAGATTTCTTCCTAGCTTTCAACGTAATTGACTTGCTTTGCTCTCTTTTTCCATTGACCATCTCGGAGTCTTTCTTTATTATTGCTTCGTAGACTTTCAGGTTGCCGATCAACTCATCAAGTTGAAGAGTTGACAAGTTCTTTGATTCTTCAATCGCCGTAACTTTAGCTCGCCATTTTGGATGAAGAGCCCTAAGAAATTTCCTAACAAAATTCTTACTAGAAAAATTCTCATCAAGTGCTTTTAAACTTGTGATGATAGTGTTAAACCTAGCAAAAACATTATCTATTGATTCCTCCTCCGGAATCGTAAATTGTTCATATTGTTGAACAAGAAGATCTATTTTGTTATCTTTAACTTGACTATTACCTTGGTGAGTGATTAGTAAAGAATCCCAAATTTCTTTTGCGGTTTTACACATAAAAATTCTTTCATATTCTTTGCGTGGTAACGCATTATAAATAACCATTTTAGCCTCATTATTTTTTGCTAGTTTCTTTTTCAAATCATCATTTTGTTTTTCAAAAGATATAATTTCATCCATTTTAGTTTCAAAATTATATTGAATAGGAGGAAAATCACCAAAGGTAATAACATGCCAAAGATCTAGATCCTTTGATTTCACATAAGTTTCGAATCGATTTTTCCAATATAAAAATCCATCACTTTCAAATAGTGGTGGTCTTTGCATAGATTGCCCTTCTAAATATTTTTCAGATTCCATAGATCGTTACAAGTTTTAAAATACAATATATTTTAAAAATCTTGCTAGACGTGGCTCCTGATACCAATTGTGGAAAACTAGAAGGGGGGGTTGAATAGTTTTACGTCTTTTTAATTTTATTATGAAAACTTGGTTTAGTTTTAAAACCTTGTTTGCTTTTAAAACTTTGATTCAATCTTATGTGAACTCAAATCTTGAACAATATGAAAAACTATATCTAAGTATGAACAATAATAATAATGTAAGCTAAGTATGTGAAATCAACACATGTATAATATAAACAATTATATATATATACGAGAGATAAGTACGTAATCGTTTATTTTATAATCCTTAGTTATATTTTGTATGAAAACTATACTTGATCGAAATGATCAATTATATGTATGTTGTCTTTCTAGTTTGATTGTAAAGACTTAGTTTTGTGGATGAAACTTTTGTTTGATCTTTATGTACTTCTAACACTAGCACTATATGAGCAACTATATATATATACTTTTACGTCTACGAAAGTAATAACAATATAAGCAAGAGATGGAAAGATCAAACCGGGAGACAAAACATTTATAGTGGTTCGGCTACAAGGACACCTTCCTTGCCCTACTCCACTCCCCGAGTCACCTACTCGAGAGTTTTCTTCACTATATCAACAAGCTCCCTTATGGCGGAGAAAACCTTACACACCAATTTACACACCGATTTACACACCAATTTACACACCAATATTCACACCACAACTTCTTCACACCTAAGTCACAACTTCTACACACCTTCTTCAAGTCAATCTACTTCACAACTAACTACTCCACACCTATCTTCTTCACACCAATCTAGCTCCTAACTTTTCTTCTTCACACCAAGCTACTAACTAATCACACAATCTATATCTAGCACAACTATCTACAAACAAATATTCACAACACACTACACAAAGGTATATGTAAATATTCTTGATGATGCACCAACAACTTGGATGTGGAGATCACAACAAGTTGTAATACTTCTTGTCTTGGGGATAGAAGTATTCTTCTCTTGCACTTGAGAGGATGAAGGATTGGATCACTTGAAACAAAGATTAATAATCTTATGATCAAAGGGTTTTAGAAGGATGTTTAGAGAGAATTGGATCTGAAAATATTTGTGCAAAGAGGTGAGAAAAATTTCAGGTTTGAGGTGGTATTTATAGAGAAAAATTTCTGACAAAATCTGACAGGGAGCGTGGCCGGTCCCCTTAATTGTGTGCCGGTCCCCTTAATTATTAAGGGGACCACCTAGTATAATTAAGGGGGCCGCCTAAGAAAAAATATTTTTTCTTCAAATTTTTTGTCTTTTTGTGGGGGAGGTTTTTTCTGAAGAATGTGGCCGTTTTTTGGGTAGAAATTTGAATTCAAAATGTTTATTTTGAATAAAACATTTCTTATAAATACAAAAATGTTTTGTATAAGTTTAGAAATGTTTGTCCCATTTTAATAAAATGTAAGGTTTGTAAAAATAAAAATTCCTTTGATCATAAAATGCATTAGACACTTTGTTTATTCATACCTTAAGTGATATGGATGCTAAAGCAAATATTTACGACTAAATACTTGTTTACGTCATAATTTGTAGTTCAATGAGTTTACGTTTTGTGATTATCAAAACATAGAGATATCGATATATGTTAATAATGTTTTTAGACATTATTTATATCAGCAGAAATTCTTGAAGCAAGTGATACTTGAAGGACCATTTGAGTGGCCAACAAGATTTGAAGCTGGTGATCCACATGCTGATCCCCCACGTCCTCCTGGTGATAGACCTCTTCCAGAATCTGCACTCATTGAAGAACATAAACTACATCGTGAAGCTGATGAGTATGCAATGGCTTACATACCTCAAGGTATACCTAATCCTATCTATCGAAGTGTCGATGCTCAGAAAACGGCTAAAGCTATGTGGGAACACGTTCATCTCCTTATGGAAGGCACTCAATTGAACAAAGATGACATGGAATCCAAACTTTACATGGAATACACTGACATCACAATTGAACCAGGAGAGTCACTTGAATCCTACTATCATCGTTTCACAAATGTGGTTAATGATCTGGAACGTCACAAAATCACAGTACCAAGGATCGCTGTGAACTCCAAATTTGTTGGTAGTCTTGGCCCTGATTGGCATAAATATATGACATTTGTTCTTCAAACGAAGAATCTTCATGATGCTCCATATGGTTTGTTGTATGATTTTCTGAAACACCATGAACCTGAAGTGGAAAAAGATCGAGCTCTACGAGGAGGATACACACCCACACCAACACCAAATTCTTTGGCTCTCGTAGCTCAGTCTCCCTATGCTCCACCACCAATGTCAAATCATGCATATGTTCAAGAGCAGAACTACTTCAGTTATCCACAATCTTCTACCTCGAACCAAATGGTCCCTTATGATTCATCTCCACAGAATGCCTCTACTCAACTGGTTCCATTAAACAACAATGATGCTGTGTACTACTCAAACTCCAATGACGATGACGATGATGACTTTAACACGTTGAATCAGGGACTTGCTCTTATTGCTCGTGCTTTTAGCAAATTCTCCAACAAGACAAACAACCGTCAACGTTCATCTTCTAACACAAGGAATCAAGCTGTTGTCAATGATGGAAGAGTGGAAATTCAGAATCGTAACTATGGTCGATCTGGTTCAGGAAGCTCTTCAGGAAATTATGGGAATGGTCAAAGGTTTAGTAACAATGGAGGGTTCAACAACAACTCAGGATCTTCTCAGCAAAGGTCTGAACCAGTCGCAACAAGGAACTCCAACTCAGGAAATGCAGTGTGGTGCTACAATTGTAATGAACAAGGTCACATAGCGACAGCATGTCCCAAACCGAGAACTCGGGGTAGTAAGTTTCACAAGCAGGCATTACTCATGGCTCTTCAAGATGAAAAGGATGGGCATTTCCCTGAACAGGACAACAACTTCATGGCAAATGTGCACAATGATGATGACATGGAAGATCTAGAAGCTAATGCAGCTGTGATGCTTATGGCCAACATGCAGGAACTTCAGCTTAATGATTCAGGTCCAGTGTATGACACTGACGGCTTGTCTCAGGTACATGACCAAAAAGCATGTTTAATACATGAAATAGCCTCACCCTATGCTTCTGAATCAGATATGGCGCAAGTTGTTCCATCTAAATCATCTTCATTCTCTCAAACAGATGAACAAATAAGCACAGTTGTCATATTTGATGATGACACAGTTGTCTCATTTGATGATCCTATTGAGAATGATAAACATGATCATTTAGAACAACATGAACCATCATTTGATCCAGACCCTGACCTAATATTGTTATCTAAACAACTGGATGCTCAACAATTGCAAATCATTAAATGCAACGAGAAAAATAAAGTTTTAAAAGAACAAAATGCGTCAATTGCAAGAGATATTGAATGTTATAAAATTCAACTTTCAAATCAGGAAGACAAGATTAAAAATGCAAAAAGTTTTGAAAAAGCTTTTCAAGATTCTTACAACAAAGAACAAGATCTTCAACGTAAAATACAAGATTTAATTGAGACAAATGGAAAGTTGATTTCGAAACTCGAAAGTGAAAAGTGTGAATTGAAAATGCAAGCTGAACGTCTTCAAACAGCTCTTTCAAAAACAGAAACAGAATTGTCAAATTGCAAAAAGGAGTTTTGTAAACATAAAATACGAAAAAGGAAGTATATAGATGAATTACTCGGTGATATTGTTGATCTTGAAAAACAACTCAAAGAATTTCGTCACATTGTTTACAAACACGGGAACTCTGTCACAACAATTCAGGAATTTGCTTTAAAACCGAGACCCGATAAAGGATTTGCACTTTGCGATTTCAAATCAATGTTTATTCACATAGCATTTAAAGAAAATCCCAAGATTTACAGTATAGATCACATGTTTGATAATACAATTGTGCGTGCTGTTGTTTTTGATACTGAGGAAGAAGAAGAACTTGAAGACGAGAGTCGATCAAAAATGAGTTATGTTCAATATTGGACACCATATGACTATTCAAAAGCTCCACCTCTCTCTAAATCTTTTGTTACTCAAAAAGAATTACCTGAGAAATCATGGTTTATCGAAGAGTCATATGTTTCATCCTCTAATGCGGCCCCTGTCCAAACTGTAGCACAAATAAATGGTCCTTTACCATCATCCGGTGAACTTACACCTTTACCGAAAAGTTGTCGTATCTTAAATTATTTCAAAACCTTTATGGAAGACATCGAAATTTTGGAGGAAACAATTGAACGTAATTCTGAAATAAAAATTGAAACTTTTCAATCCGCTTACGAGCGAGAAAAGAGAGATATTTTTCAAAAACAAATGAAGCCAATTGTTCAACACCTCCGTCTATGTGCTACACGTTGGGATCAGGAACTTCAAAAGGAGGTCAAAAATATGATAAAAGTTTTCAACGCAACTGAAAATGACATTTTGGTTCAAAATCAAAGAAATAGAGTTTTAAAAAATGATGATGATCGACTCTTGGAACAAGTTCTCAGTGCTGATATTTTGTCTGTTATCATGAATGATCTCTATAAATCTGGTACTTCTATGCTTATGGATGATCTTTGTGTTGATAATAACTTGTTGAATGAGGAAATTGAGACACTTAAACAGGAAAATGATAAGTTGAGAATTAAAAATGATGATGTGACAAAACAATTTTCAAAAGAAATTTGTCAACTCAATCAAAGGCTTGAATGGTGTCAAGCTAAAAGTCTTGAAAGGGAATTGAAGTTTCAAAGTCAAAATGTTTCAAACTCTTGTCAGATTTGCAAAAACAACGAGTCTTTAAAAGGTCTGTGTCTCCGATACGAGAAAGAAATTGCGGATTAAAAAATTGAAAACGCCGAATGGCAACAAAACCGCGATGACATCAAATATTGCAATGGTTTACTTGAGTCTGAAATTCAGGACAAAAATCACATCATCATTGATTTGAAAGAGAAAATCAAGCTAATTCTAAAAGGAAAGTTTGTTGACACCACGGTAATAGCACCAGGAATGTATCACGTAGACAAAACTGATAAAGGAAAGGTTGTTCAAAACACTAATGTTGATAACTCCACTTCTACATGACTAGTCTCCACTACTAGCGTTAGCAGACCCAAGCGAAAAAGTAAAAAGAAGAATAGGATCTTGCAACGTAAGAGAGGACACCTAGAAGCTCAAGAAGTAGAAGACCAACTTAGGAATTTGAATAAAACTCATGTTGCATCAGATTTAGATTCTAATATGGCAAATTGTAATCAAAATCTAAATGTAACGAATGATGAACCTTTGAATGTTTTGACTATTAATGCATCTTGTGTGTTTTGTCGTACAAGCGTATCATCTGGTGATCATACAAAATGTTTAGCTAATTCTCTTCTCAATCGTCATAAGAAACGTAGGACACACATTCCTTCTAGGCCCATTATTGCCTCTAAGTCTAACTTAGGAAAGCCGTCTACTACGGTTTCTAATGAAGTTGAAGTTACCCCCATAGGTGCCGAGAACAAATCTAGGAATGAGCCAACTACTAGTGCATTTAACATTAAGAAAGCAAAAACTAGTTGGAACTGGCAACGTTGGTTACAATACAAACCAGACTTTAAATGGATTCCTAAATTATTGAATACCTGTGTTTCTAACCAACAGGAACCCGCACTGTCTTTGGGTTCCACCCTTACTTCTGTTCCATCTGTGTCTTCTTCTTGTGATGCAGGTAGTACAGATTGTTCTCTGGATTGTTGATAGCGGATGCACCCGACATATGACAGGCAATCTCAAACTGTTACACAACTTTGTCTCAAAGTTTATTGGTACTGTCAGATTCGGGAATGATCATTACGCTCTAATCATGGGATATGGTGACTATATCAGCGTGAACATTGAAATCAGTCGTGTTTACTATGTGGAAGGCCTTGGACACAACCTTTTCTCTGTTGGTCAATTCTGTGATGGGGATCTAGAAGTTGCATTTCGTGAGAAAACCTGCTTTGTTCGTGACTTACAAGGAAACGATCTAATGTCTGGCTCACGTGGCTCTAATCTTTATACAATATCAATGTCAGATATGATTGCAACATCTTCGATATGTCTTCTCTCCAAAGCAGAATCAACTAAATCTTGGTTATGGCACAAACGTCTTTCGCACTTGAATTTCAAAACCATGACTGACCTTGCTCGTTATAAACTTGTTGATGGATTTCCAAGATTCCGTTTTACCAAAGATCACTTATGTCCAGCCTGTGAACAAGGAAAAAGTACTCGTGCTCATTTTCCATCAAAACCTGAGCAAAGTACGAATCATGTTTTACAATTGCTTCATATGGATTTATGTGGACCGATGCGTGTTCAAAGTATCAACGGTAAACGCTACATACTAGTAATTGTAGATGACTTCTCCAGATGGACTTGGGTTTATTTCTTACAAAGTAAAGATCAGGCTCCTTCAATGATCATCACCTTTCTCACTAAAATTCAAGTTCAGTTACGCAACACGGTACGAATAGTCAGAACTGACAATGGAACTGAATTCAAGAATCAGACATTTCGGTCTTATTATGAGAAAGTGGGAATTGAACATCAAACATCTATTCCTAGAAGCCCAGAACAGAATGGAGTTGTTGAAAGACGCAACAGGACGTTAGTGGAAGCTGCTAGAACTATGTTGATTAATGCTCAATTACCAGATTACTTGTGGGCAGAAGCTGTTTCAACCGCATGTTATACTCAAAACCGTTGCATGATCACCAAACGCCATCGCAAAACACCATATCAAATTGTTCACAAAAGGAAACCAAACATCGATTACTTTCATGTATTTGGAGCACTTTGTTATCCGAAAAATGATCGTGATGATTTAGGTAAACTTAAAGCAAAGGCTGACATTGGAGTGTTCGTTGGATACTGTGAAAATTCCAAAGGTTTTCGGATATGGAATCGTCGTACAAGGGAAATTCAAGAAACCATTCACGCTAATTTTGATGAACTCACACAAATGGCTTCTGAGCAACACAACTTAGGACCCGCATTTAACCGTCTTAATTCTCCGGAATCTTCGGCTGAACCATTACCACTTAACCGCAAAGAATTAGAAACCTTGTTTGCTCCACTATTTGATGACACAATTGAATACCGTCCTACTGAGGTCTCACCTAATTCCGCTGCTCAACCTGATAACATCCCAGTACCAGACTCACCTCAACAAACCACTACAAGTGTTGAGAGAGACGGTCCTCCAATTGTATCACCATCTACAGCAGAACAAACAGGTTCTAACTCCCGCCATCCAGCTGAAGATCCAATACCACAATCAGTTCCACAACCCGCAGAGCATGATCCTGATGCGTTCATTAATCCGTTTGCACCAGCTCCTACAATTCCTGATATAGTTGAGACATCAACACGCAACTTGGATCCTGCTCACATGCGAGATACTTATCAACTACACCCTTCAACACACAAATGGACTCGAGACCATCCACTAGTTCATATTATTGGCCATCCAGATGCACCTGTTATGACAAGACAACGACTTCACACAGATGGAGAAACTTGTATCTATGCACTCACAGTTTGTCACGAAGAACCTAAGAACATTAAAGATGCAATGACTTATGACAACTGGATTGAATCTATGCAAGAGGAATTTCAGCAATTCATAAGATTAGAAGTTTGGGAATTAGTTGAAAGACCTGACGGAGTCTTTGTCATTGGGTTAAAATGGATCTGGAAGAATAAGCTTGATGCAGAAGGGACTGTCATACGCAACAAATCACGTCTGGTAGCGAAAGGATACTCCCAACTTGAAGGACTTGACTTTGCTGAATCCTTTGCTCCAGTGGCTAGACATGAAGCTGTTCGGATCTTTTTGGCTTATGCTGCATACAGGAACATGGTGGTTTACCAAATGGATGTGAAAACAACATTTCTTAATGGAGAACTCCGTGAAGAAGTTTATGTTAGCCAACCTGAAGGCTTCGTTGATCCTGAGCGTCCTAATCACGTTTACCGACTCAAAAAGGCACTCTACGGACTTAAGCAAGCCCCACGGGCGTCGTATGACAAACTGTCCACTTTCTTGCTGGCCAATAAATTTTCTAAAGGATCGGTGGATCCAACACTATTTACAAAAACCTACGGGGAGGACTTACTTGTTGTTCAAATATATGTCGATGACATCATTTTTGCCTCAACAAAACGAAGTTACTCTAATGATTTTGCAAAATTAATGAAAGATAATTTTGAAATGTCCATGATGGGTGAACTTTCGTTCTTTCTAGGACTACAAGTTCATCAATCACCCCGTGGAATTTTTATAAATCAATCTAAATATGCTCTTGAAATTTTAAAGAAACATGGAATGATGTCTTGTGATACTTATAATACACCAATGGGCTATACCACAAAACTAGATGCTGATTTACATGGGACTCCAGTTGACCCTACCAAATACCGTAGTATGATTGGGTCCCTCATGTACCTCACAGCTAGTAGACCTGACATAGTATTTGTTGTCTACATGTGCTCTCGCTATCAGTCCAAACCAACTGAAAAACACCTCAGTGAGGTCAAGAGAATCCTTCGATACATAAAGGGAACCATTAACTTGGGAATATGGTATCCGAAGGATTCTGGTTTTGAACTAATTGCTTTTTCAGATGCTGACCATGCAGGATGTTTAGACACACGCAAAAGTACATCTGGTGGATTACAATTTCTCGGAGACAAACTTGTGTCATGGCAATCAAAGAAGCAGGACTGCACGTCACTATCGTCTACAGAATCTGAATACGTAGCCATGTCTGCTTGTTGTGCTCAAGTCATCTGGATGAGATCACAACTTAAGGATTATGGCTACCTATTCAACAAGATTCCTATCTACTGTGATTCAAAGAGTGCAATTGCTATCTCCTGCAACACAGTACATCATTGCAAATCCAAACACATCGATCTCCGATATCACTTCATCAAAGAGCATGTGGAAAAGGGTACCGTTGAACTTTATTTTGTTGGGACTGAGTACCAATTGGCGGACTTACTTACCAAATCTTTAGCACCATCAAGGTTTGCTAGTCTAGTTCACCAAATTGGTATGAGATGTTTGACGCCAGAGGATCTTGAATTTTTTTTAAAACACAACTGATCGTCAAACATCATAACTATCTTTGTATAATACTTTTTCTTAACTATAAACCAATCAAAACACAAAAAGATTTTTTTTCAAATTTTATATTTCTCTTTAAAAAAAAAAAAAAAAAAAATGCAAGTATATCGCTTCACTTCAACACTTTGTTTTATTTTACACGTGTTGAGGGGGAGTCACGCTTAAATTTCTCACCAATTTCAACTGGTATACTTGCATGTTTTTCATATCTTACGGTATTTAGGAGTGTGTGGACGTTCTTTAAACATCCCTTTGTCTCATCCCGTAGTAAGGACTTCATAAGATAGGTTAACGGATGTATATCTTGATGTTACACATGTTTGCCATTTAACTTTAGGACTCAAGTAAGTATATCTAAAAGTTAAGGGACCAAAAGTGACTAAACTCAAAGTTTCAAAAAAAAAATAATAAAAAATAAAAAAATAAAAAATAACAAAACAAACAAACCGTTTTTCACAAACCTCACATTATTCAAAACCCCTAAAACCCTTTTCTAAACCTACGGTCCAAATTCAATCAAGAAATCCACGCTTGTGATCATCAATCTGTAAGTTCCTAAGTAATCTCTAGAGTATTACAAACATAGGATCTTGTTTAATTGTAAATCCAACGGCTCGATCTCATGATTTATTGAATTCGAAAACTAGGGTTTGAGATTTCGCAAACTGCGATGATCATGTTTAGGTGTTTGATTCTTGATAGGGTTTTGTTACAAAGCTTGTTTCTAACATATCCTCATCATTTTCTCAAGCATTCCATCATGTTTATTTCGATTTAGAAATCTAGGGTTTGGTTCGATTTGAGTTTGTTTGATTCCGTGTTTGATTGTTTTGTTTCATTGGTGGGATATGCTTCTGTGATCACTAGTATACATGTTAGATATATCTTTGTTGATCTACACCATTGATGCTTGGTTCTCGATAAGCTTGTACGCCTCGTTCTTTGATAATCTCTATCTATCTGAGTCCCAATGTGTTGAATACAGTCATTATGTGCTTGCTACATGTATTTGTGACATGCTTGATACAATGATACTCATTAGACTCAAACTTGTTTCATTATCGAGAACTTGATCTTGACAATTATCGAAATCTTAGTTAACGTGCCTATTGATAATATCTAAGTGGTGTTTATCAATCTTTGTGACAGGCCTGAATCATTGGATAAGTTGTTCGCAAAAGTAACGTACGTTTAACTTCAAAATCGAATGATTCTTGTATAAGAATTTTTTTCGAGAAACTCAAGTTTTTCGCAATCTATGAAAAACTTATCGAGAAACTCATGATTTCGATAATTTTGTTCAACCTCAGTTTTTTCGAAATTATTATTTTTTCGAAATTACTCTTTGAACAATACATTTCGAAATCACTAGGTTCGCGAAAAGATTTATCGTAAATTAATGTTTTCGAAAACTTGAAAACTTTCGCAATTCTTGGATAAAGGAAAGATCTCGATAAATTTACATATAAGGATTTTCTCGATAATTTACTTTCTCGATAAAATTCTTAGTAACATTTTTTTTCGAAATCTTTTCTCAATTCAAGTTTGCGATAAAAGGTTTTTATATTTTCTCGAAATCTCACTTAGGCCTTGTCATTTTGTATACATGTAACTTTGTTGTGATTCATTGTTGTTGTGTAATGTGAGGTAACTATGAATTGTGTATATCAATTGTGCTTATTTGCGAGACATTGCGTTGTATAATTGATTTCGTGATTCTAAATGATCTATGATTATTCAAGTATGCATTATATGACACTTCACACATAACAAAATGATACATTTGTGCTTAATAGTCTTAAGTAGTGATCTATAACCAAACTCAAAAATGTGCTAACACGTAACAAATTTGGATGTTTGGTTTATGACTATACTTTTCAGATTAACATGGCTGAACACAACGAGAATGTCCCTGAACAAGCTCTTCCATTACTCACCATGGATGACATCACTCCCGAAAACTACAATGTCACAATTGGCAATAACAATCCCCGAGTTGACTTCGACAAATTGAAAATTACAGAGAACTCGTGCATGATTGTGAAAGATATCCTACTTGCACATCCATGCAAACATCTGCTCATCTGTTCTACTTCAGTTCCTTTGTTCTACCTTCATCAATTCTGGCTTACTGCTAAGGCTAACTTGGATGATGAGTCTTTCACTGTTACATTGGATCGCCAAGATTACAATGTAGATCACGACGTTCTTCGAACAGCCCTTCTCCTGCCTCAAACTGACAACGAATTTGCTCCTATCCTACCTGACCTGGATCTTCTTGACTTCTTCATTGAATTAGGATATGAGGTTGATGATGACGTACCGCTAGTCAAGCTTTCCCGATTTAATGCCAAGAATGTCCCTCAGCCTTGGAGAACATTCTGTCTATTGGTTGTGAGATCAATATCAGGAAGAAAAAGTGGTCATGAACATCTAAGGCTCGAACACTTACAAACATTCTGGGGAATGGTGACTCTGACACCTATTGACTTTGCAGTTCCTATCATGAATGATATCGTCCACAGTATTCAAACCGAACGTGTGAAGACTATGATACCATTCACAAGATTCACCAAGCTTCTCATAGAACATCTCTGCAAAGACTCTCCAGAATTCATCAAGAGGATGGCTGATCCTAATGAGCCGAAGCACCTCTTCGAGGACGACTTCACCACCTCATTCATCAAGACGACCACTTCCTCAACCAAGATCAAAGGAATGAGGCTTCCCGAATACCTACTTAATGACAAGATCAAGAAAAGTCTGAACTACAAGCTGTATGATAACGCTTACAAAGGGGTACAAGAAGAAGCCACAATAAAGACTCGAAGCAAAGGAGGTGTAAAGTCTGGGAGTACTACAAGCACCACTGGATCACCTCATACTAGATCTAAGGCTGCTCCAATGTCAAAACCTAAGACTTCAACCACACCTAAACCTACATCCAAACCTAAACCTGCTACCAAGCCGAAGAAGAAAGCAACTCCTGAGTACGTTATTCGGGATGAACCTACACCTCCACCTTCTGACACCGAATCGACACGGAATCTGAAGAAGAAGAACCAGATTATGAACTGAGAGTAAGAGCACCTGAAGAAAGATTCCCTGCAACTGAGATTGCCATACAACAAAGTCTCGAAACTTATGAAGAAGAGACAAGGAAAAGAAAAGGAGTCACTATTAATGAGCCTGATGATGATGAAGACGAACCAATCGTTGAACCATTGGTCGATAAACGCAAACTTAAAAGTATAGTTGTCGACACACGAGCTGAAGAAAAGCGACTTCGCAAAGAACAAAGGAAAGCAAGTCTCGAAAGCCGACTTATGTCTCAACCTCCAACACCACCACATATTGATCAGTCTGAACATGTAGGAGCTACAAGCAGCATGATTCCTCCCACTGTGTCCACAACGTCAGAATCAGCTCCACAGCCTGATAACACCGTTAAAGATACAGACAAAACAGGAGATGTCAACATGACAGAAACTGCTAATATAGAAGAGAATGTTGGTGGACAAGAGAACATAGCTACGGATCAGGAACATGAATATCTCATTACTCCAGAGTTTCTTGCACGAGAAGCAGAGGAACGTCGTAGAAAGGAAAACGAAGAGAAGAACGCGTTCGACACCAACATATTTCTTAAGTCATCTTCTCAGCAGACTTCCTCAGCACAACCTCCACCTCCTCAAGACTCTCCACCAAAGGATCCGACTCCTCCTGCTTCTTCTTCAAACTCTCACAACGAGTCGTCATCCGAATCATCACCTGAGCACTCATCTCCCACACCTTCAGAAACCGCATCTAAACAGCATTCAATCAATGAACCAAAACAACCAGTTGATCTTCAGGAGCAAGTCAACAAACTCACCAACATGGTTACAAGTCTTACCAAACAAGTTGAGGATTTCCAAGAGTCAAAGCAGCTGATCGACAAGTTCTTAAACTCTGATTACACAGGATTTATCAGAACTGCAACTCATGATTTTCTCACTGAAAATCTGGTTGATATGATCACTCCTGAGGTAGCAAACCTTCTCGAACCAATCAATGACAACTTGGATCACAGAATTAGAAGTGTTACAAGAAAAATGTTGTCTACTACACCATTCACGCTTCACACCGCAAAACCTTCTACTGTGGCTCCAACCGTCCCTGAACTGTCCTTCAATGACATGCTTGCCAAACTCTTTGACAACATTGCCTCCAAACCCACACAAACTGCTGAAGAAAAGGCACTTTATGATGCTATGGTGGCTTACATATCCAAAGAGTCATGCAAAGATGCAGCTGGAACCCTGAAAAGGACAAGAAAAGATGATGATCCTGACCCAAATACTAAAAGCAAGAAATCTAAGTCTGGAACCGGTCCCTCATCGTCTCTACAACCACAAAAGGACTCCACTCCTCCTGGAAATCAACAACAACCCTCAGCTACTGGTCAAGGTCAAACTGAAGAAGCGGAAACATTCATGGAACCTACAGATGACTACCAGGGTCAACCTGACACCGATTACCGTGCTCCACCTATTCTTGATTCTCATGTTGAACCATCGTCACCATCCAAGGCTAAAGACAAAGATGCTACATCTAAGTCCAAGAAATCAAAGAAGAAAAGACGTCATTCATGGCTCGACAATGATGACACTCCTCAGAATGATTGGCTGACAGAAATGGTCCAAGCTCAACCTCCTCTCGAAGAAGAAGAACCACTTCCTGGTAACACTCTACAGTTTACCCAAGTCATTATGAAGGATCTTCAGATCGGCAAACTCACAAAGGCAGAGCTCAGAAGAATCAATAGGGATGCACAAGAATTCCTCAAGAAAAGATCTGGAAACAAAGTCGAATACGAGTATCATATGCAGAATATAGCTAGTGCAATGTCTGCCGACTTTGACTGGCTAAATCTAGAAGTGAATATCGATCTTAGTTCCAAGAATCATGAAAAACCTTACTTCACTGACTGGACCAAACCACTACCTTTGAAAGGATTTCCAGACAAACCTAAGATACCTTACAGCTTCTTCTTCAACAAAGATCTTCGTAACATCCAGCTCACTCAGGAGACATCCAAGAAGAAATACGCTTCCTCACTCACAATCTCAGTACCTGCCGCAAGATACGAAATTCCTGCTATTGAAGAAACTACTCGTGTTTTCAGCAACTCCATCGTAGCTTACGACAGAGATGCCCTACACGGAATTCAACACTGGCTAGAACGTCGTCGTCTCGGTTATACCAGCAGATTAGGAGAGAAATCATTGGAAAATGTGAAGCAGAAATCTAAGATCATCGCTATCTTGGAGATTCAACAGTCGAAACGGTTTAACTACATATTCATGCGTGAAATTGTTGTTAAACGACAAGATGAAAAGAAGTACAAATTCTCCGAAGCAGACTTTCCTGACCTTAATCTCAATGACATAGAAGACATGTATCTCGAAACGGTTCAACGAAGAATGCGTGGATTTGACAGAGATGTACAGTACAACTTCATGGCATCACTACTTCTCTACATCCGACGACTGATTGTTCAAGAAAGAGTGGAAGATCTTCAGCTTGGAGTGGAAAGTTACCAACAGAAGATCAATTTAACAAAGCCGCAATTCACATTTGATGGAATCTATCAAACGTCACAGTTTACTCTCAACCAGGATCCTTTTGGTTTCACCTACATCAACAGCAAAAAGCTACAAAGTTTCATGAGGTTCGATGAGGTACACAAATTCTGTGATGTTACACTCAAATCTGTTCGTGATGGGCTTGTCAAAAGGTTGAATGATGATCGCCGAAAGATAGCTAAGGGGGAACAACCTAGATGGAAATCCAGCATAAGAAGACAAGTTCGTAACTTTGTCTTAAAGATTGAAGAAAGGTTATTTCGACAAGAACAGATCAGACGACTGGAAAGCTATATCGGTGCCAGACCATCGTTTCCTGTCAGAAACTTCGAAAGACCAGAACCCAAGTTCACTGACTTTGATGCTCCACTTCCTGACGAAGATTAACTTGGTACATTTGGTTATTTTCATAACAGTGCACAACCCGTACTTGTAAAGAAAGGACCCTGAGGTACGCATCAGTGCCTCAATCCTAAATATAAGGAGCGAAGGCTTTTTACTTTTGAGTAGAATTAATCAAACATTTATGATTTTTCATAATTCTGCTCAAAAGGACAAGTATTTCACCTCAATAAGACCTAATCACTTGTTGAGGGGGAGCACTTGTCAAAAACAAAATACTTTGCTCTAAATCAAAAGTTCTTGGTGAATCTCCCCGTAAGACTCAAAAGGCATATTTTAATCTAAAAGTTTGTCAAAAACATCATTTTATATGTTATTTTTGAGGGGGAGAAAATGTAAAAGTGATTAAAATATACGAAGTAAAAGCTCAAAAGGTGTATCATGTGCGAGCTAGACTCAGTATTGACCCAGGAATTGACGAAACAATAAAAGTTAGTAATATCGAAAGGACTTATCCTCGACGGGTAATAACATCAAGTTAGTTACTAGAGCTAGTTGTCACCTAAAAGCTGACAATGTATCTCTTTAACTAGCCATGTAAGCGTGTCTCGAAAAGGATATGTCTTAGTAGAAATGTACCGTCTCGAGAAACTTTCTGTGAACTTGATCAGGCCGGGTAATAACTTCAAGCTAGTTTAACTAGTGATGTAAGCGTGTCTCGAATCGGTCTTGTTCACGGAAAGTGGATCAATTCAAAAGTGCTTGCTCCTCCCACATGTGCAAATTTATTAAATACTTATGAGCACATGTGCAGGGGGAGCCCTTCAAAAGCGTACACAAAACTCTCAAAGTGTTAAACATAATATTTGATTAACACAAACACTTTGAGAGATTTTCAATCAAAGGTTTCTTGGCTACTGTCGGAGTTATAAGGTGATTAAGATAGGAATATCAGTCCTATGATCCGCCAGAGCCGGAGGGATCTACCCAAGGACATCTCCCATAGTTAGAATTAGAAGTCCTTAGGTATGATACGAAAAAAAGGAGAAAAGAATGAAAGGGAAATAAGGAGTTGAAGAATTAAAAAGAAAAGTAAGGAAAAGGGTGAAAAGAAATAGCCCTCCATATGTTCAACCTTAGGGCAGACACCGGGTTCAATACGTATGCTACTGGTTGTTGTTAAAGACAACACCGGTATTGAAGACAAAGTCGTCATGGACCCAGTGACGCAATGCACTAAACCTTCTTAACCACTCAAGTTCTCTTAAAAGGACTTGTTTCATTCTCACGGGGAACCCGCGTAACCTATCGACCTATCTCTTAGAGACGGTTGATATTGAAGCAGGAGACCCCTCCCCAGTCTCCGCATAGGAAACCTAGGTGTGCACTTATAGAGTCTAGAGCCTTGAGATACATCAAAAATCTCTTAGGAACACTTAGTATTTCTACAACTGGTGTTCTACATCAATGGGCATCAGTTGTAAATTATCGAGTCCTTCGCAGATCTTAGCAATCTGCCGAGAACGTTTATGAGAGGATTACGTAAGTATTTCTCAATGATTGAACGGAAATCCTGCCAGGGTCAACATCAAACAGCCCTGACAGCAGGTCACTTCGGTAACCCCACAAGGGTTACGCTTAGTGTTTGCGGTGGTTTCATTACGGTCTACAGTCGTGGAGTGATCCCCAGCGACTCACCCAGTCATTGAGCTACTTAGTAGGTCTCGTAAGCTCCTTCGGGAGTATCTGATATGGGAACGGCCTGGATAAGGATTAGAAGGAGTCTTCACAATATGCTGTTGATGAGCTCTAATTCCTTAACCGTAAGTACCGGTTGTTTTATTGCTAACTGTTTACTCGCAGGTATCTCACTTCCATGATGGTAGATTCCAACATGCTCATACTTACATCTTGAAGTCAAAGAAAGCTCCCCCAAAGATCTTAGCAACACAAAGTTCAAAGAGAGATTCTACATCAATAAGAAGAATCTACAAAGTACAAAGACAAAGATCTCAATGCATGAAAAGGAACTTCTTATACGTGAAAGTCTAAGTCCAAAGATGTATGAGTATGTTGGAATGGCGGACAACCACCACAGACGCAGGAGTGACGAACGGCAGATTCTGAAGACGTCTAACACAATCACTACATCATCACCAAAGAACAAAGACAAAGAGCAAAGTACATCTATTATCATTCTTATCAATTCTGAAGACGTCTAGAGATTTACATGTCACAAGTCAACGACAGAGATGAAGACGTCAAGCAACCGTGATGACCGACCCTTAGGGGGAGATTGTTGGGATCATAGTTTTCACTATTTTATCAAGTTTCGGTCATTTGTAATAATAGGTTGCTTAAGTTATTATTTACTTACAATATTGTTTAAGTTACAAGTTTACTAGGCTTTAGACATAAGGTCCATGGGCTTTAAAGCCCACACAATTTGGATAGTGAAAGGAGAGGGAGTGTTGCCCTAGCTCCTTCCCTATAAATAGAAACCTTAGTATCATGTAATAGTTGGTTGGTTATGTGAAATATTAAGAAAACTCTTGCAATTCTAATTCTCTCATTCTCATAATCATCCCATTCTCATTCTCATCTCATTTCTATCATTATTATGCTTGTGTTTACTAAATGGTGACCTAACAGCGTTAATTAGTCAGTTTTCTCTTCCACGTTTACGCTATTTAGTATGTTTTTCCATCCACACAGCTGCCTTGCTTTGTTTAATCAGTGCTTTTATCATGTACATTGAGATTGTATATTATGCGTTGAAAAAACATAAAGGCAATTATATTATTAGCATTGGTGTATCATACACGTGTATGCATTGCTTTATTTAGTCAATTTTTTTCTCTTCCACGTGTTTGCATTACGCTATTTAGTCTGTTTTCTCATCCACGCGTCTGCACTACGTTGTTTAGTCGGTGATTTTATCATGTACACTGAAATTGTATATGTACGATATGTGGAAAAAACATACATGCATTTATATACACGTTTACGCTATTTAGTATGTTTTTCCATCTACGCAACTGTATTGCTTTGTCAAGTCAGTGCTTTTATCATGTACATTGAGATTGTATATTATGCATGGAAAAAACATAAAGGCATTTATATTATTAGCATTGGTGTATCATACACGTGTATGCATTGCTCTATTTAGTCAATTTTTTCTCTTCCACGTGTTTGCATTACGCTATTTAGTCTGTTTTCTCATCCACGTGTCTGCACTACGTTGTTTAGTTGGTGATTTTATCATGTACACTGAAATTGTATATCTACAATATGTGGAAAAAACATACATGCATTTATATACACGTTTACGTTATTTAGTATGTTTTTCCATCTACACAGCTGTCTTGCGTTGTTAAATCGGTGCTTTTATCATGTACATTGAGATTGTATATTATGCGTGGAAAAAACATAAAGGCATTTATATTATTAGCATTGGTGTATCATACACGTGTATGCATTGCTCTATTTAGTCAATTTTTTCTCTTCCACGTATTTGCATTACGCTATTTAGTCTGTTTTCTCATCCACGCGTCTGCACTACGTTGTTTAGTCGGTGATTTTATCATGTACACTGAAATTGTATATGTATGATATGTGGAAAAAGCATACATGCATTTATATACATATGTAAGCTTGCATGTTCACACTAATAGTAATCTATACAACCTATAAATCATTTTAACACTTCTCTCCTAAAAAATTTAAGATTTTCATAAATGGTTTTTAAGAATTACAAGTAAGAAATCAATGTTTATAACTATTTAATACACAAATACATTGTTTCAACAAATACAATTAATGCTTTTCTTAAAGTAAGAAATCAATGTACTTGTTTCAACAAATACAATGGGCCTATTTATTAGGCTCATCTATCATTTTTGTTTCTTAAAACACCTTCTCACTCAAAAGTATAATTATATTACCACATAATACAATCTAAGTAAGCTACTAATCCAACTATGTAGATTTTCAAGTAAATAAACTAATTAAGCTAGATGTACAATTAATTTATGAATCAATACCTATGTATATTGACCGTGTGGAAAACTAGAAGGGGGGTTGAATAGTTTACCGCTTTTTAACTTGATTATCTTTCAAAACGTTACGTTTGTTTAAAGATATAAACTCAAATTACTTGTTTAATTCTTTGAAAAGCTTTATGTGTAATTAACGATTCTAACTAAAGACACTATGTAATAAGCAAAGACAAAGAGAGAAACGATCAAACCACAACACGATTGTTTATCATGGTTCGGCTACAAGGACTCTTTTTTCTTGCCCTACATCCACGCCCCGAGTTTCCAACTCGAGAGTTATAAGCACTAATCAACAAGCTCCTTTCCCGGTGGAGAAACCTTTACAACGTCGCTTACACTTTTACCGACACTAAGCTAGATGTCGAGTTCTTTTACAAGGGTACAACCACTCCCGTTGTCGCTTACACTTTTACCTACACTAAGCTAGATGTCGAGTTCTTTTACAAGGGTACAACCACTCCCGTTAGTTTTTTTACAAGGGTACAACAACTCCCGTCACACTTTGTATTTTGA
This sequence comes from Artemisia argyi, assembly GCA_030686995.1. NCBI lineage: Eukaryota > Viridiplantae > Streptophyta > Magnoliopsida > Asterales > Asteraceae > Artemisia > Artemisia argyi. The sequence goes on along the minus strand of CM060708.1, from coordinate 62,333,792 downwards.
GGCCTAAAATACTAACCGATCACTTCTACACACAATACAAGTGAAGTATAAACTACCAAAGCTTATACATAACAAAGCTAACAAGTCTTGCAACTTTTGAGTTGAAACTTGTAACTTCTTGGATGAACTTGTGAACTCCCTTACTATATAAGAGGATCACACAAGTCAAATGTTACTGAGTTAGTTGGAAGAATATGTGAAATATATGTCCTAAAGTGATGGATAAAAATTAGCAAGTGGCTTGGTATTTATAGCAAAACAAACAACAGGTCTGGCGGATATGGCGGAACCCGCATATGGGTTCCGCCTGTGTACCCCCAGGGTTCCACCAGGCTTGCAGTAGGTTTTGCAATAAATCTTTTCAAACCAACCAAAATCACATCAACTAAATTGTAGTCAAACACATTGAATCAAAAGTGGAATGCTTCCAAAAATGTGTAAGACCTTATGGTAAGTCAAACACACAAGCTTACCATAATTGCATGATGTGACATGACACTTTCTAAATAAAGAAATAAAAACAATGTTTTGCTTAAAAAGAAATGTAAACCTAGTTATACAAGACTTAAAACTAAAGTGATGTTATTACTATAAACTAAAGTTCATATTTTGTCATTAACAAAACTTAGCAAAGATCGTAAAATATAAATAACGTTTTTAGACGATATTTGTATTGACAGACCGATCAACACCACCAGTAGTTAATGAAATATTTAAAACATCCCTTAGTAAAAAGTTTTATTAATATAATACAATATATAAACCAAGCAAGCTCATAAACACCATCTTCCTAAAATTTTGAAGGCATTTCAGGAATACTTTTAAATAATACATTTTTTTGGCAAATAGTAGAAACTTATGATTCATGAAAAAGTAACAACTTCATGTATCTTATGTCCGAACTTTCAAAATAATAAAAGAAAAGAAAAGAAAAGTTGATAGTGACCTTAACTAAGATATAATCAATGACCTCAGAATTTCAATAGTTTATTGTGACTGCAAAAAGATTTTCAAAAACGCTAAACTTATTGTCACCGTAAACAAAATAATAAAGAAAACAGTGTTCGCCAAAAATATCAATTACATGGTTACTCATTATAGAAGTCTTTATTATTAGTATTGGTTTCTCATCCACGTGTTTGCATTGCGCTATTTAGTCAGTTTTCTCTTCCACGTGTCTGCACTACGCTTTCATCCAAGTGTCTGCATTGCGCTGTTTAATCGGTGCTTTTATCATGAACATTCAGATTGTATATTATGTGTGAAAAAAAACATAAAGGCATTTATATTATTAGCATTTGTTTATCATACACGTGTATGCATTGCTCTATTTAGTCAATTTTCTCTTCCACGTGTTTGCATTACGCTATTTAGTCTGTTTTCTCATCAACGCGTCTGCACTACATTGTTTCGTAAGTGATTTTATCACGTAAGCTGAAACTGTATACTATTATATACGTGGAAAAAACATAAAGGCATTTATATACACGCGTGAGCTCATGCGTTACACACTAATATTAATATTATCATATATAGTGCAAATAAAGGGAGTGGCGTATTGTTTGATACCATATTCAAATCTTGAAAGTCTCCTTATATAACATAGAGGTTGAAGCTCGAATTTTGTAAGTCTATGTGGATGTTATAGACGGAAATCACAAACTCAGTATTATGAATTTTCAGGTCATTCAATAACTAAAGCGAACAAATATACGCCTGCCAAACTTTCATACTGTACAGTTATGTGCCAAAAATACTGGTTTTTTAGTAGTGCTAAATAGACCAACAGAAAAGGATCTTGAAGTGTTTTACAGTTTTTTTATTTTATTTATTTATTTTTGGTTAGACACATAAGAATACGGCAGTTGTGTACTTTTGCACTATGTAACAAAACTTGCATAAATTCAATCCCAACACATTTACACAATCTAAAAACCATATTCATATCTAAATCTTAACCTGAAAAAGTGCAGTTGACAAACATCTCCACCATGATTATACCAACAAGACTAAAATGGTCATCAGGCGATATGTGCTTCCAAGTTATGAGTTTAACAGCCTAAAGAAGGGTGGGTCTATAAGGAAAAGGTTTATCTATTTATCCATCAAGTATGATTATAATTTTCATTGTAGATGAAGTATAAAGTTGACAAGCTCGTCATTGAGCTTGACGGGCACAGGTGGCATCTCTGGTGTTCCCGGAAAGTGATTCAACCTGCAATCATAATATTCATTGATTAGTTAGTTTAAGAATATAATAATAATAATAATAAAATAAAATAAAGGAAAATTAACTAAAGTAAATTAACAAGAAACTAAAGGAAGCAAAAGTATAGATCTCATGTCTTACTCATTCGATACTGTGAGAATGCTGTTTCTTATTTGATAAATTAGATTAATGTTCTTTTGCACCTGCCACACAAAAGAAGGTTAACCATATCAGGTGGTGTTAAGACGACACTTCTATTTGTAGATGCGACAAAATGGATATATGCATGGGTTTGATGGAATGTGTAACAAGTCAAAAGATTCAGGACAAAACAGTTGCGTTGAAGCGCACTATTTTTGCCCAATGTATAATTTATAAATAATAGGGTGCAAAGATTGATTAGACTATTAGAGTGTCAAACTATTTGAATTATAATCCAAATTATGTAATAAAGTATTTAGTAGGTTTTAAGCAGGAAAATTCAACTGTTCACCCTATTTCACCCATGTTTTACTGACCCTTTTGACTCGTTAGATATAAAATTGAACCTAAATGACACATTATAAGTAAATGAATTGGAACTAACACCTCTAACAAATCCGAGTTTTCCCTAAAAGCAGAAAAATTAGCATAAACTTGGTCCATGGCCCGGTTAATCTGGTCAAGAAGCTGTCCTGTTACACCACCGATAGCTGCAGTAATGAACAAACTTCTTAAATATATATTTAAAAAAACACACATCTTTTGCAAGATGCAAAAGTGATAGGAGTATAAAAAATAGCATGATACGTAGTTTCTACTTTCTAGCTTCTCAAGATATATCCATGTTATTTATGTACATATGCTCATAAAAATAAACCTATAGAGATGACATCATCATTACCATGGACAGGGGCGTAGCTTCTAAGGGGCCGGGGGGGGGGGGGGCCCGACCCCCCGAAATTTTTTTTGCGATGTAGGGGGTATATAGTTTTCGTGTAGAAAAATTTCGGTATATTCGGTTTCGACCCCCCAAAAATTTCGGTATACCTGAAATATAGCCTTAGGAAAAAAAAAATTTAGATCCCGACCCCCCACTTAAAAATTCCAAGCTTCGCCACTGTCCATGGAGGTTGATGGTTGAGCATTAGGATGACCACTGCCACTACTTTCGGCATGAAAAGATGGACCCGGCACTTGATTCGCAGGTTTCTCCTGTAAAAAAAAGCCAATTACTAAGGCTTCAATTGTTTATAGCTATATAATTTTATTCAGAGATTTAAATCATCATTTTGCTTTTTGTGCTATAATTGTTTATTTGCTAATACAAAATCTTTAAAGATGGACAAAAAGTGTTTTTGGATCAAACCAATTTAACCCGTCTATCTTGACGTGTATCAAAAAGACCCATTTTGACCCTTTTTGCCTCAGTTAAAATGCAATTTGAAAAGAATATGTAACTGAACCACAAATAGTAACCTTTTAATCCACAAAAAAATGAATGTGGTTAACAAGAAAGATGAACAAAATGTTGTAGAGTGGTAAAGCATACCCTTATGTCCTTATGCCTCCTTGATGAATTACTCTCATCTTTTATTTGCTTGCCACTTTCCTTCTTCTTGATTTCCTTGTTCTGAAAAAGCAATCCAAGATATGATATATATGAATTTTGCATTTTAATAAAGCACTATCTTATATCACTATAAGGCTAGCTACTGCAATAATGTAACTTAGTAGTCCAACTTATATTTCTATGTTGTTATTAATAATTTCAGGTTAATTTCTAGTACTAAGGAGTTATGCAGTTATGCATTTAGATAGTTAAATACTGCAGGCCTTGCAGTTACAACTGGTAAGCAGTTGCACTTGTATTTATCTTATATATGTAATAATAAGAAAAGGGACAGGCAAGTTGTCTTTTCCAAGCTCTCAAAGTTCATGAGCAAATCAAATAAGAAAGGCAGAACAACAAGAAAACACTCTAATCCCTCATCAGATTTCATCCTACAAAGACCCATAACTATATCAGTAAGTCGGGACCATAACACACTATTCTGCCGAGTAGCTTAAAAAAATACAAACTTTCAAGTTAGAACAACATTTTGATAAATTAGATATACAAATTTATTAGATGACCCTGTGTATATGTATGTAACTGTATACATATGTTGCGTTTAGGTTGTTTATGTAGGTTTGGGCTAGGATGTTGCTCTAGTATCTCAAGTTTTGATTGGCTCTTTTGTTTTTATTTTCTTGTAATTCTACTTCTTGCTCTAAAATACCTTAAGTCTTATGGCCAACATGAAAACCAGTCTGAACGATAATGTAACAAATAAGATGAAAGTAAACTGAAACCAAGAGGGATAGAGATCATACAAGCATCCATCTGCTACGTAGTGCCACATCTCGGACTGTTTTGTTATGCAATTGTACTGCAATCTTTGAGTAACGCATTGTAGCTCTATCTGAGGCATATCTGTGTAATAAAAGAGTTACCGTAAGTCCTTAATAACCACTCAAAGAATGAAAATACATCATACGCGCTAGATATCTTTTTATCTAAGTTTTCAAATAATCAAAAGTTATATAAGTCAATAGCTTTGAATGAAATAATGACGCATCTAAATGTTGAGTTGTGGAGAGTGAAGGTTCCTGTAATCCTTATTAACCCCTTTCCGGCGGAAAATTAGAACTGTGGGTGGCCCATATGGAATTTTAGGTTCGGAGTTGCATTGTTGGGGATTAAGTCAGGGTTTCTCAACATAGTTTCTAAAAAGTGTTCTTCCTCTCTATAAATATAACTCCTGTGTAAGTTCTAACAAGTACCTCCTCATTCAATAAATTCAATAATCTCTCTAGTTAGGCCGTGAACATAACATGATTACTCTAATCTAGTGAACCAACTTATTTCTTTCTGCCATATATTCATTTTTTGGTTGCTATTGTTATTGTGTTTGATTATGCAGTTTTTCCAACACTAAAGCTATTGACTTGAATAAAACATTGATTCGGCACTATACGCATAAAAAATAAACAAAACCATTTTAACAAAACCATAAACCCTAGTAAAAACCATAGTCAACAATTATCAGAAAAACACACGAAATCTATCAACGATCATAAGACAATATCAAGATTAAGAAACTTTTATCGAGGAATAAAAAACATACTTAACAAGCAATTCTTCCAACAAAGATTGTTCCTCACGACTCCAGTTCACCGACAACTCAATCTCTTGTTTCAACGCACGTTGCATGGGACCCACTGCAGGATTCTCCAGCACAACAGAATGATTACTAACGTTGTTCATGTTATTACCAGCAATGACAACAGTGCCATTGTCGTTGCTATTCTCCATGAATACCAAAGAAGCAAGTAAACACGATTTTTTTTCCTTTCAAGTTTTGAGTTTTGAGGAAAAAGGGTTGACTTGTATTAAAAAAATGGTTGTTGCGTATATAACGCCGAGTTTATTGACAACATTATATTATGGCGCCAATGGGGTAATTAAGTTCTGTTGGTTTAGGAAATTAGATTGACCCCTTGTTTATATACTTTTGACAAATAAGGTCAAAACTTAAAATTAATGAAATTGTATTATAGGTCTGAATATCTTGGGAAAAATGTTCACGATTCATAAACAGTGGTATAAAAATGCCAATTTTGTTGTAGTGATGTAAATATCTTTAAGTATAGGTATATCTATCAAATGATTTTACCTTCATATCTTTTATATTGATATTAAAATAGGATTTGCATAGTTGTAGAAGACAAACGAGCAATAAGCTACGCTGCTATTTTTACTCGATTGCAAAATCAACTATTTTAAAAATAACATCTGTGGATCCAGGTGTTATTGTTGGTTGTTTAGCTGCAAAACAGTTCCAGATTAGGGTTAAGATAATCAATGAAGGTACCGGATATTCACTTAAAATCGTGGTATCACTTTCCAATAGAAACTATTCGACCCTATGCCTGGGTTATACGAATATCTCTATGGGATAAGACCAAGTGATGTTCTTGCTTTAGGCACAAACCAAGAACCAGATGCGTATTGAAGTGTTTAGGGTTTTGTGTTTAGTCGTATTGTGAAAAACGTATGATATTGTATATCCATGCAGAATGATGTGACCTCTATTTATAATAGAGAATACTCAAAACCCTAGCCCATGGTATTATGGATAATTAACGGCCCATTAATTATATCATAATAATTTCCATAATTATAGGATCAGTGGTTATCAGTGGAAACATTATCACTAGCAGTGGTAATGTTAACACTAGCAGTGGTAACAACAACCCTTGCAGTGGTAACAACAACCCTTGCAGTGGAAACAATAACCCTTGCAGTGGTAACGTTAACACATCAGTGGAAACACACTAGCAGCTGAATCAACTAGCAGCAGATTCACAACATAACCACTATTGAGTCAGGGGATTCAGTGACCAAATGGGTGTATACTCCATACCTCCAAACCCATTACCAGGTGTGAATTGATCCCTCAAGTGCACTAAATTTTCCAACAATCCTCCCCAAATTTAGTTCACTACCTTTGCATGAAAATTCAAACACAAACCAAAACAAGTGCATAAATGAAAATATCCTGAGGAATGAATTTCCACATTAGTACATATACTTTCAAATATTCGAGAATCAGGGTGTTCTAAGAATTGAACCCTTCAACCCATTTGAATACCTGATGATAAATACACACAAGTTTTCAAACACTAAAATACTCCTGACACTATACAAGCCATGTGTCCATATCCAATTCATAAATGTTGTAAAAGCTAAAAGTCCAAAGCTTCCTGAAGCGGCAAAACTTCAACATTTACATAGGTGGTTCATCTTTAATTCATGCTCCTGCTTAGCACTTTTTCAAAGAAAATTAACCATTAAGAAGTGAAGACTTCATCCTCCTTTCAGCAGGTAACAAGCACAACCTTGGGATGTTTGTAATACATGTGCTTCAGTCCACTAAATGATCAGCTTTCCACATTGAACTCAGCTTCCAAGTTTCCTTAGAAGGGAGTTGGGTATCCTTGCATTCAGTGACTATGTTGGACTTAAACCCATCCCTTTAGCAGACTTCAAAACTAAGTCTCTAGCCAAACCCTTCGTCAAGTGATCAGCTAAGTTTTGTTGAGATTTAACAAACACTATAGATACCACCCCATTCATGATAAGCTCACGAATCATGCTATGCCTAACACCTAAGTGTCTAGACTTCCCATTGTACATCTGGCTATAAGCCTTTGCCAATGTAGTAGCACTATCACAACGGATAGAAATAGGTGCTATAGGTTTAGACCACAATGGAATCTCAAGAAGCAAGTTTTTCAACCATTCAGCTTCTTTGCCAGCAGCAGCTAAAGCCACAAATTCAGATTCCATGGTTGAACTGGTAATGCAAGTTTGTTTCTTGGATGCCCAAGAAATTGCACCTCCACCAAGTAGGAATACCCAACCACTAGTAGACGAATTATCTTCAGTGTTACTGATCCAACTTGCATCAGTGTATCCTTCTAATACTGAAGGATAACCAGTATATGAGAGACTATAATCCATAGTTCTCTTCAAATACTTAAAGACCCTCTGAATTGCTTGCCAATGATGAGCACTAGGATTACTAGTATACCTGCTCAGTTTACCCACAGCAAAAGCAATATCAGGCCTTGTACATGTCATGGCATACATCAAGCAGCCAATCACCCTAGAATACTCAAGTTGAGATACAGCTTTGCCAGTATTAGGCATTAGCTTCTCACTTGTATCCATAGGAGTACTCACTGGAGTACAATCAAAGTAATTAAATTTCCTTAACACCTTCTCAATGTAATGAGACTGAGAGATATAAATTTTGTTACTTTCATGTTTAATCCTTATGCCAAGGATAACATCTGCCTCCCCCATATCCTTCATGGAGAACTTTGATGACAAAAATTCTTTTGTAAGATCAACTTGATTTTGGTCAGTGCCAAAGATCAACATGTCATCAACATATAGACAAATGATGACTCCTTTACCAGATTCATCAAATTTGCTATATACACATTTGTCAACTTGATTAAGTAAATAACCACTAGACAAAACCACTTCATCAAACTTTTGATGCCATTGCTTAGGTGCCTGTTTTAGTCCATAAAGAGACTTAATCAGTTTACACACCTTGTTTTCATTGCCAGGCATGATGAAGCCCTGAGGTTGGTTCATGTAAACCTCCTCATCTAAATCACCATTCAAGAAAGCTGTCTTCACATCCATCTGATGAATAATCAGATTGTGAATTGATGCCAAAGCAATTAGCAATCTTATGGTACTGATACGTGCCACTGGAGCATAAGTATCAAAGTAGTCTATTCCTGACTTTTGATTAAAGCCTTGAATAACTAATCTTGCCTTGAACTTTTCAACAGTTCCATCTACCTTCATTTTCTTTTTGAAAATCCATTTGCTACCTAAAGGTTTGCAACCAGGTGGTAGATCAGTCAACACATAAGTGTTATTGCCCATGATGGAGTCCATCTCATCATTAATTACTTCTTTCCAGAAAGCAACATCCTGGGACTTCATTGCTTCTTCAAATGTTTTGGGATCATCCTCCACAATGAAGCAATAGGAGTATTGGTCAGATACCTCACTCCTTGTACCTTCAATTAAGTATAATTGAAACTCAGGTCCAAATGTCTTTGGAGTCCTCACCCTATTGCTCCTTCTGAGCTCAGGTTCAGGTTGTTGTTCCACAACCTCATCAGGAACCTCATCAGCAGGAACCTCATCAGTAGGAACCTCTGAAACACCATTGTCATTGGTTTCATTAGGAATCCTTTGACTTGGTCTAGGGATAGATGAGAATCTGTTCTCATCAAAGAGTGCATCCCTTGATTCAATTATTGAGTTAATTGAAACAGATTCATTAGGTTCTATAACATAAAACCTGTATGCCTTGGAATGCTCAGCATATCCAACAAAGATGCATTCAATGCCTCTTTCACCCAAAGTTTTCTGCTTTGGATCAGGGAGTCTTACAACAGCCCTACAACCCCATATCCTAAGATAATTAAGGTTAGGTTTCTTTTTAGTCCAAAGTTCATAAGGGGTAACTTTGTTCCTTTTGTTGGGAACCCTATTTAATAAATAGCAAGCTGTTAACATAGCTTCACCCCAAAATCCTTGACTCAGCCCTGAATAGGACAACATGGAATTAACCATCTCCTTCAGCACCCTGTTTTTCCTTTCAGAAATACCATTTTGCTGAGGAGTATAAGGGGCAGTCGTTTCATGGATTATACCAACAGACTGAAAATACAGAGTATCCATGTACTCACCTCCCCTATCAGTCCTTAATCTTTTGATCAAAGAACTTTGTTGCAATTCAACTTCAGTTTTAAATACTTTAAATTTATCTAATGCTTCATCTTTAGAATGTAATAAATAAACATGACAAAACCTAGAAGCATCATCAATAAAAGTCACAAAGTATTTCTTATTCCCCAATGAGGGAGTAGCATGTAAATCACAAAGGTCACTGTGAATTAACTCCAAAACTTTAGTTTCACGTTTTACTCCTTGAAAAGGTTTCTTAGTTATCTTGTTCAACATACAAGTTTTACACTTTTCATTGTTCACATCAAAAGCTGGAATTAATCCATCCTTAGACATATCTTGCATTCTTTTAAAATGTACATGGCCAAGTCTTGCATGCCATAGGTTTGGATCATAAAGTTTAGATGTAGATATAAAAGCAGAATCAATATTATCATGAACAATATTAAGTCTGAACATTTGATTACATAAATAACCAAAACCAATAAACACACCATTTTTAGATAAAACAAACTTATCAGATTCAATAACCTGTTTATAACCACAATTATTTAAAACACTACTAGAAACCAAATTCTTTCTAATATCAGGAACATGTAAAACATTAAATAAAGAAACACTCTTTCCAGAACTAAACTTCAACTCAACACATCCTTTTCCATGCACCAGGGCAGTTGACTCGTTTCCCATGTGAAGAATAGAACCATCATTCATTGACTTGTAGGTCTTGAACCAGCTTCTATCTTTACACACATGAATTGTTGCTCCAGAGTCAACCCACCACGCAACATCATCATCCTGCACAAAGTAAATGTCAGATATATATGTAACATAATAAATCTTAAAAGACTTATTAAACACATTCTGACCTTTCAGAGAATTGGTGTTACCATTCCCTCCACTTGTGCCTGATCCATTGGATTTGTTTCCAACTTTTCCACCCTTGCAATCTTTTCTGAAGTGTCCAGGTTTCCCACACTTCCAACAAATCACCTTAGGTTTCTTGTTAAGATCAGATTTGGTGTTATCTTGATGCTTACGTTTGCCCTTGTTGTCATTGTACTTGGTAGAGTTGTTATGCTCCACCATATTGACAACTGATGGACCAGTAGCAGTGCTACTCTTTGGCTTGTCAATGTCTTGAGCTTTGAGTGAATCCTCAATGCGCAAGTGACTACCCAACTCAACAAGAGTTAACTCCTCCTTCTTATGCTTAAGCATATGTTTGAATTCTTTCCAAGAAGGAGGTAGTTTATCGATGATACAAGAGACTGAAATAGCCTCATCCATGTTCATCTTGTGTTGTGTGAATCGACCAAGTATACTAAGAAGTTCATTGTATTGTTCCATGACAGGTCTAGAATCAACCATTTTGTAATTGTTAAAATTACTTACAAGGAACTTCTTACTTGATGCATCCTCAGCCATATACTTGGCTTCCAAGGAATCCCATAGTTCTTGAGAAGTTTCAACATTCTGATAAATATCAAATAGAGAATCAGACATACCATTGAGAATTAAACCTCTGCATATGTAGTCATCATTCTCCCACTTGCTCCTTGCCCTCATCTGATCCATAGTAGCATCATCTCCATGATCTTCTGGAATCTCAGTCGTGAGAACATACACCACATTCATACTTGACAATAAGAAGTGCATCTTCTTTAGCCATCTTCTGAAATCCACACCTTCAAACTTTTCCAACTTGGAAAAGTTAGCAGCCATTTGTCTCATAGCAGCAGCCATTGATTATCACTAATAGTTTCTATTGATTGTTTGTTGTTTAGCTGCAAAACAGTTCCAGATTAGGGTTAAGATAATCAATGAAGGTACCGGATATTCACTTGAAATCGTGGTATCACTTTCCAATAGAAACTATTCGACCCTATGCCTGGGTTATACGAATATCTCTATGGGATAAGACCAAGTGATGTTCTTGCTTTAGGCACAAACCAAGAACCAGATGCGTATTGAAGTGTTTAGGGTTTTGTGTTTAGTCGTATTGTGAAAAACGTATGATATTGTATATCCATGCAGAATGATGTGACCTCTATTTATAATAGAGAATACTCAAAACCCTAGCCCATGGTATTATGGATAATTAACGGCCCATTAATTATATCATAATAATTTCCATAATTATAGGATCAGTGGTTATCAGTGGAAACATTATCACTAGCAGTGGTAATGTTAACACTAGCAGTGGTAACAACAACCCTTGCAGTGGAAACAATAACCCTTGCAGTGGTAACGTTAACACATCAGTGGAAACACACTAGCAACTGAATCAACTAGCAGCAGATTCACAACATAACCACTATTGAGTCAGGGGATTCAGTGACCAAATGGGTATATACTCCATACCTCCAAACCCATTACCAGGTGTGAATTGATCCCTCAAGTGCACTAAATTTTCCAACAGTTATAACATTACTTTTTATAACTCATTGAATTTATTATAAAAAATCAACTATTTTAAAAATAAACTATTTCAAATACCTTCCCTTCCACAGGTTTATTATTTATTTCGAATTAAACGGAAAAAAAAAACATATAAATTTATTATAAAAAAGATATTTACCTTCAACACAGAGATCAACAATTTCGTTCGAATCAACTTTCTAATGTCAATAACGGTCCAGTTAGATCCTGGAAAGTTTTGAAAGAGATGTACGGTGGGTTTGAAAATATTGGAGCAACGGATGTTGAATGTAAGAATTATAGGTGTGGGTTGAATGATTTTATTGGTGATTGTGATGCCCAAATGGTTGTTGATAAGCTGTTGAGTCGGGAAGAATACTTCACAAATTTTTCGGTAGAATACAAACATGATAAAGACACCAAGTGTTGGTTGGCTTGTTTTGGGCTGATGAGGAGGCCAAGCGTAACTATGCTGCTTTTGGTGATGTTGTGTCCTTTGATGCAACGTTTCGCTCAAATAGGTAACATTCGTTTTTTATGTGATTGCATTAAATTTGAGATGTCATGCGGATCATACACATTATGTATCATGTGATACTTTATATTAAACATTATGCAAATTCAGTTATGTTAAGGTTTGTTGATATGTTAAAGTAGCACAACCTTATACACGTTTTAATTATAAGAAACTTGTGTCCTTGGATGGTTTGCTGATATGTTAACGTTTACTTTATCAGTTAAAGTTTGTTGATATGTTAAAGTAGTACAACCTGATACACATTAATAATTATATGTGTAGGTACAATATGGTGTTGGTACCTTTTACCGGCATTGGCTGTTGAAGAAGTTTAAAAAAGTATTCATAAAAGTTCCAAAGGTTGTTGTTACTGATTAAGACCTGGCGATGAAGATCGCGATAGATGAGATATTTCGAGATACGCGCCACCGCCTTTGTATGTGGCACATTATGCAGAAACTCACCACAAAGGGACGCTTTATGAGTAAACTGTGATGTCCTTTAATTGTTATTTTCAAGTAATCTGTATATGTTTTTTACAAAATTTTAAAATATATGTAAAGGCGTTTGTCTGACAATGTAAGGACTAACAAGATTGAAGCGGATGTGTTTGACGAACAGTGAGCCGCGATAATGGAAGATTTTGAGCTGAGTGAAAACAAATGGTTACACGACATGTTTGAAATGCGGTAAAAGTGGATACCTGCATGAACCGATGTCTTGGCTGATGCGCACAACATCGAGGTCCAAGAGTGAGAATCACTTATTTGGGCAGCTCACAAACCCACATTTGAGTTTGATTGAATTCTTGAGACATTTCGATACCGCCATGGATTCTCAGCGATTCAAATAGGGAAGAATACCCATGATTCAAAGTACACCAGATTTTAAAACTCACTTACAAGTTGAAAAGGAAGCATCAAAACTACACACACACACACCTTGTTTATGATGTTCACGATGGGATTTTTGCATCACTATATCATTGTTGCTCAATTCAGGTACAACAAGATGATACATCATCTACTTATGTGATTCATGATATTGAAGTGGATTACAAGATACAAGGTTTGTCACTTGAAGTTACATATGAGGTGACATGTACTGAATTCATAAGTTTATCATACCAGTTTCATGTAAGTTGCATACTCTACCTGATTTTAATCAAGGTCACATTTTTCTTTTATTGTAGGTTATGTATGTACCACCTGGTTCACCTAACATATTTATGGTACATTGTACATGCAACGTATCACACCCATGGTACACTGTCCAATTGTTAACTAAAGGCATCTCAACATGCCCATTTTCTGTCTTTTGTCTTAACTAGTTGGCTGGCGTACACAATTTGTGTGATCAATAAATATTACAATGTCAAAAAGCTGATTTTAGAAAATAAAATTACTCAGTACATTATATTAAATAACATACCAACAGAACGATCATGGGCCCGCGGTAATGGGTAGTCCTGACCCATTTTTTCTTTGTCCTAACCAGGCATTCAAGCACGTAGGTACACCAATCAAATTTAGGGATATCGTTTTCATCCTCAATACAGTTCAGAAACCTTAAATTAATAGTTGCATTCTTGTTTGATTCTCCAATCGATGTGAAGTATATATAGAACCAAGAAATTTAACTTAAACATCCATCCTCCTTCCGCTTGTGGTGTGTATTTGTTGCTCAACCGGAATGTGTTTATACCTAGCCTGCTTTCCAAACTGCTGTTTCCATTCAACAAACCAGAGGGTGTCTAAAATCAGTTTCATCAGATGATTCCACATAAACACTACCAGTTGGTAGACCCACTACATCTCTAACTGTCTCCTTAGTAATACTAATCCCCTTCCCATCGACATCCAACATGCATGTATCTTCGTCAAAGTTATCAAGCAGCCAATAACAAAACTTTGTTTGTACATCCTTTATCCTAAAACCAAGCACATATACAAACCCCATGTCTGTAACATCTTGTCTCTGTTAATTTTGGTGATAGGTTTGGTATCTTTCGATGCAATCACCCACCACACCTTTTTTCCCCTTCATATTATGCTCCACCACCCTACTTTTGCGCGTTTGCTTCTTGACCACACCCTCATTATCATCATTTTTATCAGCAATGTTGGCCTGATCAACCATACCCTTTTCCCATTTTTTTTATTCAATGCTAATTTACGCTTAGGAGTTGCCTTCTCACCACACCACCTTGGTCCACGGTTTAAATTCTTTAGCCAAAAGGGGAACGGTTTAAAGGGGTTGGAAGTCTCTTTATGTCTATTTGTAGTGCATACAGTGCCTAGAATGTTTTATTCATAGATTCAGATTATTGTTGTAATAGCATTTTACTTGTATATATAAATAGCATGTCAATGATATATTGAAATGGTCAAAAATGTTATTGAGTCAACCAACCTGGCCTTGTACTGAAAATGACCATTTTTACCATGCAGATACTTTGTGGTGTTAACCAACCCACCCGGCCAACACATCTTGCATTGTTGAAATTAACAGTAACAAGGTGTTTGGGATTGCTTCCTGAAGCTGCTTACGCTCTCTGTAATCAATCCCAAACACTCTCATAAGTCATA
Organism: Artemisia argyi; assembly: GCA_030686995.1. NCBI lineage: Eukaryota > Viridiplantae > Streptophyta > Magnoliopsida > Asterales > Asteraceae > Artemisia > Artemisia argyi. Next base: position 62,318,751 of record CM060708.1, on the reverse strand, counting down.
ACCACTAATTTCTTGTATTAATCCAAAACATATTTTAAAAAGATACCCAAAACACCCCCTAAACTTTTAGTGGCTTGAGAGCAAGATTGGTCTAATTTCAATTCCCTTTCATTAACGTGCATGAATATTTATATGCAATTGTTGCCTTCCTCCACAAATGTACCAACTTCTTAAAGCTCTCATGAAAGTTCCATACTTCTATATTTATATGTTTATCTCGTGTCTCAGGTGCAGGTTATGGCGGTGGTTTAAATTATAATTCAGGATACGGGACAGGAACTTATGGTTCTTATGGTGATTGGTGGATTAGGGGCTACGGGATCCTATAATACCAGTTTATATGGAAGCGACATGTATGGGGGAGGAGGAGGTTATGGTGGCCTTTATGGTAGTGGTGGTGGCATTTACGGTGGAGCAGGAATGTATAATAATAGTTATGGAGGCACGATGGGTGGTTATGGTATGGGAACGGGCGGCGGTCCGGGTGGTCCTTATGGTGATCAAGATCCAAATAATCCGTTTGGTGCCGCCCCTTCATCTCCTCCCGGATTTTGGATTTCCTTGATGTGTGTGTGGTAAGTCCGGAAAATGCATGCATTATGAATGGTCAAATACATGCTAGAATGATAATCTAGCATAGAGTTTGTGATGGGCCGATCAAAAGTGGCAAAATGGGTGGGTTTGGTAACAGGTCAAGCATCTTTTGTATGATTGAAACAAGTAATGGGTTGGGTAGGGTTGACCTACAATCCTAAGGGGGGAAAAAAGTTAAGGTGCTGTGTGTATAGTTTAATCCTAAGGATATGTTTTTTGGAAGGGATAGTGGATGATTAGAATTAGATAATAAGCAGTAATTTTTTAATATGCGTCTAGCATATACAGTTGTAATAACCGCATATAAGATGTTTGTGTGCTTGTAAATTTCTGATTATTTCACGTATCCCCATTTTATTTACCCTGGTTCCTAGGTATGCATATAGGTTTTAGTAGTAGTAACACTGTACATATTTTTGGGTTTCTGGCAAGTGAATTTTGTTGGACTATTAATGTTATAGAAGCAAAGATAAGGGTAGTTAGTGTATATTATGTATTATGTATAAAGCCTGTAAACCGACATTGGATATGGGCTGGGTCAAAAGATAACCGTTTAGTATATAGGGTTATAACGTTTAGAATAGGTTGTGTCTTTTAGAATCGACATGTCTCTTTGAAGGCACCGATTCATTATGTATAAAAGGTCAAAGTCTGTAAACACAATACAATACGAATCATCAATAAAGTATCGTTAGTATTATCTTAAATTTTGTTGTTGTTATTTTACTTCAATATACAGAAACATTGTTACTTTGTATTCAGTCGAATACCAATATTTGGCATCAGAGCAAGAGTTAATCGATCCAGGGAAGAACAAGTGCAAGTGGCCATCGATTGAAAAGAAAACCCAGAATTTCGTTTTTGGAAAGATTCGCAGAAGAGGAACCAAAGGCAGAACATAGTGAGATAAGTATTATTTTTTTTTTTAATTTCGAATTGTGGGTATTTAGTGTTGGAATTAAGAATTATTATGATTAGAAAAGATTAGAATAGTAGATTTGTTATTAGAATAGTTGTTTTGGTTTTGTGGTGAAACCAGGAAGTTGTGTTGGTTTTGTAGTGAAACCAGGGAGTTGTTTTGGTTTTGTGGTGAAACCAGGAGGATTAAGGATAGTTGGTTAATAGGAAACCAGGGTACTATTCTTGGAGGATACATTTAGGTGTTAGAAAGTAAATTTTCAAATCGGATCAAGATTGGAAAAGGTAGGAAGAAAAAGAAAATGACAGGCGATAAGAATGAACCAACGAAGGATAGTGTTACATCAATGATGTTCCAATACCCGGTTCTCAATTCAACAAATTATACAATTTGGGCTGTAAAAATTCGGGCAATTTTTAATGTCCATCGAATTTGGGAAGTGATTGAACCAACGCAAGGAACCGAGGTCGATAAGAAGAAGGATAACTCGGCAATTGCAATGCTATATCAAGCAATTCCAGAAAGTATGGTATTGCAAGTTGCTAATCTTAAATCGGCAAAGGAGATTTGGGATGCATTGAAAATTCGACATGTTGGAGTTGATAGAGTTAAGGAGGCGCGTGTTCAAACACTAGAGTCGGAGTTCGCACAATTAAAGATGAAAGATAATGAGTCGCTAGATGTGTATGCCGGGAAGATAAGTGAGATTGCAACACAAGCAAGCAGTTTAGGGCATACGATGGATGATAAAAGGCTGGTTAGGAAACTCCTAAGTTCTGTACCAGAGAAGTTTATGAAGATTGTTGCAGCAATAGAGCAGTTTGCAGATCTTAATACAATGCCATTTCAAGAAGCCATTGGGAGATTAAAAGCTTTCGAAGAACGGACGAAAAAGGCTGTCAAAGAAGAAGATGGGTCCAGTAGCCTACTTTTCAGAAGAGTAGATGAAAAGGAGAAGACCAAGGAACACAAGTGTGAACATTGCGGTCATGAGAATTCAAGTCAAGGAAGACCAGGACGTGGGCAAGACAAGAATTGGAAACCATGGAAGAAAAAAGATGGTGATCAAGACCTGAGTCAGATAAGATGTTACAAGTGCAAAGAATTTGGACACTACAAAGGCGAATGTCCAAAGATGGAGACGGAAGCAAACCTGATTCAGTACGAAGATGATGAACCATTGCTATAAAAGGAACTTTGAAGAATTAAAGACTTTGCCGTCTATAACATTAGGGGGGTGAATGTTGGACTATTAATGTTATAGAAGCAAAGATAAGGGTAGTTAGTGTATATTATGTATTATGTATAAAGCCTGTAAACCGACATTTTATATGGGCTGGGTCAAAAGATAACCGTTTAGTATATAGGGTTATAACGTTTAGAATAGGTCGTGTCTTTTAGAATCGACATGTCTCTTTGAAGGCACCGATTCATTATGTATAAAAGGTCAAAGTTTGTAAACACAATACAATACAAATCATCAATAAAGTATCGTTAGTATTATCTTAAATTCTGTTGTTATTTTACTTCAATATACAGAAACATTGTTACTTTGTATTCAGTCGAATACCAATAAATTTATGTTGACTTAAACTTGTACTTAATTCAAGCTTTTCTTACAAGGGAATAAGTTTGTCTTTTTGTGCATGATTTCAGATGTAGGGAGTTGTAACATTCTTTGGTCGGGTAGCGATGCTGATAGACCAGAACACTCAGGCATTTCATATGTTCATGTCAGCCCTTCTTCAGGTATTTGTTGTTATTGTGTTTTACATTCCTTCTCGTTACACGGTTTAACCAGGTGGGTTGGGTCGGGGTAAAATGGGTAATTCTCTAGAACGAGTCAAAACTGGTTGGGTTGATCCACCAATACTCTAGTATGACAAAGGCTCTTCATGATCCTCAACATTCTTTTCTGTCTCACAAGTTGGGACTTTCTGATCATCCAACTTGAGGGGGGGATGGGAGGGGGGGGGGGGGGGGGGGGGGGGGGGTGAGGGAGATAGAATATGTACATATATAGTTAGAGGACTATTTTGTATATAGTTAATAGTAGTAGGGTAGATTACGTAATTAGTTTAAATGTTTGTTGGAACCGCCTTAACAGGTTATAAGTAGCCGTTGTATTCATTACTTTCATTTGAATAAAACATTTTTCCCCCAATTCTCTCTATAGCTTCCGTGTTCATAGGATGCTATAGACGGAAATCACAAGCTCGGTATTATGAATTTTCAGGTCATTCAATAACTAAAGCGAACAAATATAAGCCTGCTAAACTTTCATGCTATACAGTTCTGTGCCAAAAATACTGGTTTTTCAGTAGTGCTAAATAGACCAACAGAAAAGGATCTTGAAGTGTTTTGCAGTTTTTTTGTTTAGACACATAAGAATATGGCAGTTGTGTACTTTTGCACTATGTAACAAAACTTGGATAAACTCAACCCCAACATATTTACACAATCTAAAAACCATATTCATATCTAAATCTTAACCTGAAAAAGTGCAGTTGACCAACATCTCCACCATGATTATACCAACAAGACTCAAATGGTCATCACGCGATATGTGCTTCAAAATTATGATTTTAACAGCCTAAGGAAGGGTGGGTCTATAAGGAAAAGGTTTATCTATTTATCCAACAAGTATGATTATAATTTTCATTGTAGATGAAGTATAAAGTTGACAAGCTCATCATTGAGCTTGACGGGCACAGGTGGCATCTCTGGTGTTCCCGGAAAGTGATTCAACCTGCAATCATAATATTCATTGATTAGTTAGTAAAAAATAAATAAATAAGTAAATAAATAAAGTAAATTAACAAGAAAGTAAAGGAAGAAAAAGTATAGAGCTCATGTCTTACCCATTTGATACTGTGAGAATGTTGTTTCTTATTTGATAAATTAGATTAATGTTCTTTTGCACCTGCCACACAAAAGAAGATTAACCATATCAGGTGGTGTTAAGACGACACTTCTATTAGTAGATGCGACAAAATGGATATATGGGTTTGATGGAATGTGTAACAAGTCAAAAGATTCAGGACAAAACAGTTGCGTTGAAGCGCAGAATTTTGCCCAAAGTATAATTTATAAATAATTAGGGTGCAAAGATTGATTAGACTATTAGAGTGTCAAATTATTTGTATTATAATCCAAATTATGTAATAAAGTATTTAGTAGGTTTTAAGCAGGAAAATTCAACTGTTCACCCTATTTCACCCATGTTTTACTTACACTTTTGACTCGTTAGATATAAAATTGAACCTAAATGACACATTATAAGCATTTGAATTGGAACTAACACCTCTAACAAATCTGAGTTTTCCCTAAAAGCAGAAAAATTTGCATAAACTTGGTCCGTGGCACGGTTACACCACCAATAGCTGCAGTAACGAACAAATTTCTTAAATACATTTAAAAAAACACACATCCTTTGCAAGATGCAAAAGCGATATAAAAAGTGGCATGATATGTAGTTTCTACTTTCTAGCTTCTCAAGATATATCCATGTTTATTTATGTACATATGCTTATAAAAACAAACCTATAGAGATGACATCATCATTATCCATGGAGGTTGATGGTTGAGCATCAGGATGACCATTGCCAATACTTTCAGCATAAAAACATGCATCTGCCACTTGATTCGCAGGCTTCTCCTATAAAATAAAATCAATAACTAAGGCTTCAATTATTTATAGCTATATTATTTTATTGAGAGATTTAAATCATCACTGTAAAGTATTGCTTTTTGTGCTATAATTGTTTATTTGCTAATACAAAATCTTTAAAGATGGAAAAAAACTGTTTTTGGATCAAACCAGTTTGCCCATCTGTCTTGACATGTATTAAAAAGACCCATTTTGACCCGTTTTGCCTCGGTTAAAATGTAATTTGAAAAGAATATGTAACCCTGAACCACGAAGAGTAGCCTTTTAATCCACACAAAAATGAATGTCGTTAACAAGAAAGATGAACAAAATGTTGTAGAGCGGCAAAGCATACCCTTATTTCCTTATGCCTCCTTGATGAATTACTCTCATCTTTTATTTGCTTGCCAGTTTCCTTCTTCTTGATTTCCTTGTTCTGAAAAAGCAATCCAAGATATGATATATATGAATTATGTATTTTAATAAAGCACTATTCTGCCGAATAGCTTAAAAAAATACAAACTTTCAAGTTAGAACAACATTTTGTAAATAGATTAGATGACCATATATGTATGTTGTGTTTAGGTTGTTTATGTAGGTTTGGGCTAGGAGGTTGCGGGAGTTTCTCTAGTTTTGATTGGCTCTTTTGTTTTTATTTTCTTGTAGTCTTGCTTCTTGCTCTAAAATAGCTTAAGTTTTATAGGAAGCATGAGCAATTAGTCTGGACGATAATGTAACAAATAAGACGAAAGTAAACCGATACCAAGAGGCATAGAGATCGTACAAGCATCCATCTGCTACGTAGTGCCACATCTCAAACTGTTTTGTCATGCAATTGTACTGCAATCTTCGAGTAACGCATTATAGCTTTATCTGAGGCATATCTGTGTAACAAAAGAATTACCTTAATAACGACTCGATGAATGAAAATACATCATGAACGCTAGATATCTTTTTATCTAAGTTTTCAAATAATCAAAAGTTATATAAGTCAATAGCTTTAGATGAAATAATGACGAATCTAAATGTTGAGTTGTGGAGACTGAAGGTTCCCGTAATCCTGATTAACCCTTTCTGGCCAAAAATTAGAACTGTGGTTTGGCCCATATGGAATTTTAGGTCTGGAGTTGCATTGTTGGGGATTAAGTCAGGGTTGTTGTTATCTCCTATGTATTATGTTGTTTAAGACTTCACAAAACACCATCTCGTAAATTATATAAACAAAATAAAGAACAGAGATAACAAGTTAACCGTCTAAGACAAACAATAGCACTGAATAAGGGAGTGATAAGGTGAACCTGACCAATATCTGCAAGTCTGCAACCTACTTAGAGACGATCTGTAAAACATGAGAAAAACCGTTAAAGGGCTCCGCATGGGATCAAAACTCCCTGTCCTTAAAGGTGCTTACGCGCTCAATTCGCTGCAAGCCTCATGCGTAACGGACCCCATGATTTAAAGCAGAACAACATTGCTTCTCGTCAGCGAATGATTGCAGCATAATGACAATGGCGGAGCAGAAAACTGGCTTGACAAGTAAGATGAAAACGCAACAGTGATGAAGCAATTTGAGCAACCCTCTGTAAGTGTTTTGGTGTGGTTTTCATATCTCAGAAGTGTTCACATATACACTCTTTTATAGCTCAAAGTCATCCAATATACATGATCTGATCACATCATGAGCTAAAAATAAGGAGGCGGTGGTGATGTTCGCACCTCGTGGGTGCCTTCCCCCGCACTCCCATTTTCTCATTGACTTATTAGCCCTCACACACATACTTACATCTAATTGGTTACTGCTTAATCACGTTATTTCAAACGTCATACAAACTGTACACTTAGCTTACTCATATGCTAATTGTACCTTATGCTTCATCACTTTAAAACTTGCCAACCTTATCATAATTTCCAACAAGGGTTTCTCAACACAGTTTCTTACAAGTAGGGATGAGCGCGGTACCATTTTGGTACCGTACCGGCACCATTTTTGGTGTCCCGAATTTTTTCTCGACTTAAATTCAAAGTCCCGTTCCCGGAACCGTATCTTAAACCGGTACTGGTATTGGTTCCAGTACAACGGTGCTAAAACGGGTAGAGAATCGTCTAACTTATAGAATATTTATCATGTTTACTGGGTGACTTGTATTGGCACAAACATAACTATTTCCAAATTTTCAGCATAATCGCTATGTTTGAAAAAACTTATGAATACAATTAGTTGATAATCATAGTGTTAGAATTTGACAATCAAAGTACACATATTGCGGAAGCTAGGATCAAGTAATAACACGTATAAAGATTAACTAAAACATAAATAGAAAACATACCCGATGCACTTCAAATAAACCTTGATTCTTGTACAATTAGATCAATGATAAACCCCTTACCGTTTTGTTTATCGATCTCTTGATAATTACTAAAGTAAGTAATTACCTCGTTCTTGTACACACAAACTACCAACGAATAAAGGTTTGATGCAAGTAAACAAAACACTTAATTTGCTTAGGAAAATTTCGATCCTAAAACCCTTATGGGAGTGAGGATCGATCGACCAAGAGAAGAAACAAGGAGAAGAAAACTTTAGGGTTTTGTGTGTGTGCACAAGAGATGTGAAACTCTAATCCTTGGCCTTGTATTTATACTAGATGATTCCTTGGAGCTCAAGTCAAGCATGGATCGACCCATGGTGTTGGGTTCGACCGGCCATAGTAACCCAAAGGGGTTCTAGAACTTTCTTGACTCCCAAGTTACACTCTAGTCCTCGTTCTCTTGTCCCTTAATAATAATTAATACTTACGTTTAATATTAATGATTATTTTGGTCCCTTAAGTGTTTATAAATATATATATATACGATACATTTAACATATATATATTTATTTACATTATTCTTGTTTGTAAAGTGTGCAATCCCGAGGTCTCGGGTTCGATACTAGACATTTACTAATTAATATTTATACGTAACTATTAACAGCTCCCACTCGTATATCTATTAATAGTAAAATGACAATGGTTAGCGTCTTGCAACACTCCAATGCCCCTAGTTCAACCTGAGCTAGGTTTCCTGGAAAACCTTTAATGATTCATCATTATTATTATCCTTTCGCCTCTAATACTACATTAATAAAGATGTGAGGTTCTTTATTAAATTCTGTTTCTCGTCTCTTTATGATTGAACAAAATTACCAAAATATCTGAACGTATTCCAGATAGACTTTGGGCGTGGCCACGCAAACATTTTGTCAACCCTACGAGGGGCCCAGCAGTATTAAACTTCTGAACAAATCAGAAGGAGCGAATTCTCTCTTGACTACAAGAATAACCCATGAACTTTGCAACATTCTGAAAACAACCCTTATGACTTCCAATTACGGTAAGCGGTAGATTGCTCCACAAAATGCACTACATCCATGACACTTATCTGGTATCTCAAGTCTGAGGATAACTATTAAATATGATTCTCACAATAAATTTAAATCATATTGTTGGGATAAGTCCAATACTCAATTCATTGAATATCATGTGAAATTGGTATGACTGCGCATCAATATACTTTCAAGTATATCCTAAACCAATACTCAAAATTGTCTTAGTTTAATGATATTCCCATATCATTAATCGACAACGGACTATTTAGAATAATAAATTATTCACGGATCTTAAACATGCAAATATAGGATATATTATTAATAAGACAATGAATAAATAAACATAACCAATATTTTATTTCAGTAAATATTAATAATTGTACATTACATCCTTTATCCAAATACTAATCACAAATGGGCATGAAACTATCAGCTAATTTAAGTCCTATTCCTTCAGCATGCTTGTAAAGCTTGGTGCCAGGTAAAGGCTTTGTAAATTGATCAGCTAAGTTTTCATCTGTGTGAACTTTGAGCATTTCGATTTCACCTATCTCAACTTGTTCTCTGACATAGTGGTGCTTAATCGGGAAATGTCTGGTGCCTCTCATGATTCCAGGTTCATTGGCAAATGTAATTGCGGCTGAGTTGTCACAATACATTTTTATAGGTTGCTGAATCGAAGGCATAACCCCAAGCCCTGAAACAAACTTCCTAATCCAAACAGCTTCCATTGCAGCTTCTGAAGCAGCTATATACTCACTTTCTGTAGCAGACATCGCCAGTACACTCTGCTTTTTGCTTCTCCAATCAACAGCTCCTCCATTAATGACAAAGACATAACCCGTCTGAGACTTCGTATCATCTTTATCACCTTTCCAAGAAGCATCGCAGTAACCTGTTACATCAAGCTCTGCAGATGGAGTACCCCCATATACTAAGAACATCTCTTTAGTAGCCCTAAGGTACTTAAGAATATTCTTAACAGCAGTCCAGTGTTTTTCACCTGGGTTCTGCTGATATCGACTGGTTAAATTCTGAGCAAACGCCACATCAGGCCTTGTGCTTTTTACCGCATACATTATAGATCCCACAGCCGAAGCATAAGGGACTCTCTTCATGCGTTGCACCTCTTCGGGTGTTGAAGCACAAACTTTGTTGCTCAAGCCATGTTGCTCTTGCATCGGCAAATATCCTTTCTTGGAATTTTGCATACTGAATCTCTTCAATATTTTATCAATGTAAGCACTTTGGCTTAATCCAATTAATCGCTGAGATCTATCTCTATATATCTTGATTCCCAGAATAAATGCAGCTTCCCCTAGATTTTTCATAGAAAAACAACTTCCAAGATATTCCTTAACCTTTTGTAAACTTGGAATGTCATTCCCCATGATCAATATGTCATCGACATATAATATAAGGAAAATTACATTACTCCCACTAGCTTTGTGATATACACATGGCTCATCAAGATTTTGAGTGAATCCATACTTCTTAATTTCACTATCAAATCTTTTATTCCATTGTCGTGATGCTTGCTTTAATCCATAAATGGATCTCTTAAGCTTGCATACACGATCTGGGAATTCTGGATTTACAAACCCCTCAGGCTGCGCCATATAGATGTCTTCATCTAGGCGACCATTTAAGAAGGCGGTTTTGACATCCATTTGCCAAATCTCATAGTCATAGTAAGCGGCTATGGCTATAAGAATCCTAATTGCCCTTATGTCAGCTACAGGAGAAAAGGTCTCCTCATAGTCAACACCTAAAGTTTGAGTATAGCCTTTGGCTACCAAACGGGCCTTATAGGTGTGTACAATGCCATCCATATCAGTCTTCTTCTTGTAGAGCCATTTACTCCCAACTAGCTTGGCACCCGGAGGTAGGTCTACTTCTTCCCAGACTTCATTATCTTTCATGGATTGCATTTCCTCATTCATAGCTCCCTGCCATTTTTCCTTTTCAGGACTATTCATGGCAGCTTTATAACTTGTAGGTTCATCAAGATCCCCTATCAAGTTGTCATCACACTCCATGTTTAAACATAGACGTGTAGGAGCCTTCACAGATCTTGAAGATCTGCGAACGGGAATCACTTCAACTTCTGGTGGAGGGCCTAAACTTTCAGGTTCTTCAGGAAGTTGGCTAGTGTTTTCAGAAGGTGTCACATCTTCATGATCGTCTTCCAGATCATATACTCTCCCACTGAATTCTTGAGATATGAGCTCCTTTTCTAAGAAGTCTCCATACCTTGCAACAAAAACCTTGTTTTCAGCTGGGTGATAAAAGTAGTAACCCATAGTTTCCTTAGGGTAACCTACGAAGATGCACTTTACAGATCTTTGTTGGAGTTTGTCTGCTGAGTCACGTTTAACATACGCCTCACAACCCCAGACCTTTAGATAAGACAAGTTAGGAGCTTTCCCAGTCCATACTTCATATGGAGTCTTATCAACCTTCTTTGTTGGAACCATATTTAAAATGTGAACTGCAGATTCCAAGGCATAATCCCAAAACGAGTAAGGAAGAGTTGTTAGATTAAACATAGATCGTATCATATCTTGCAATGTACGATTCCTTCTTTCAGATACACCATTTTGTTGTGGAGTATATGGAGAAGTAAGGTGCTGGACAATTCCCTCCTTAGCTAAGTAATCTATAAACTCTTGACTCAGGTATTCACCACCTCTATCGGATCGAAGAGCTTTAATCTTCTTTCCTAGTTGCAACTCTACTTCTGCTTTAAACACTTTGAATGTCTCAAACACCTCATGTTTATGTTTAAGTAAATAAACATAACCATAACGGCTGTAGTCATCCGTAAATGTTAAGAAGTAGCTAGCACCTCTCCTTGACACATGTCTAAGTGGTCCACACACATCTGTGTGAATAAGACCAAGTAGATCATTCGCCCTTTCAATCCTATTTTTAAAGGGTTTCTTAGTCATCTTCCCAGCAATGCAAGATTCGCATTTATCAAATGATTCATCATTGATCTTTTCTAAAAGCCCATCATGTTGCAGCTTTTCCATGCGATCTTTGCCAATGTGAGCAAGTCGACAATGCCAAAGATAAGATGAATCCAGACTTTTCTTGATTCTCTTATTGTTGATGCTATACATTGAATTATTTTTAACAAAAGCTTTATCATTATCATTCATATCAATTTCAAAGACACCATTCACAGCAATAGCATTAAAATAAAAAACACCATTTAAAGAAACTGAAATTCCATTGCTAGAAATAGTATGCTCAAAACCAAGGTTCAACAAACATGAAAATGAAATTACACCTCTAACAATTGACGGTGCATAATGACAATTATTTAAAGATAGTACTAAGCCCGAAGGCAACACTAAATCATAAACTCCTATAGCTTCAACTCCTGCATGCGCTCCGTTACCAACGTGCAAGAATTGTTGTCCATAGGCCAGCTTTCTCTCAACTCTAAACCCCTGCAAGGTATTGCAAATATGAATGCCACATCCCGTATCATATACCCATGAATTCAATTTAGGAGTAAGAGTGAATAATTCAATCATAAAGAACGCACCTGATGAACTGGGGTTACCAGCTTCATTCCCCTGCTTCTTGAGTCGCAAGTCATGAATATAGAGAGGACAATTGCGCTTCCAATGGCCCTTTTCATGACAATGGTGACATGCCTGATCCTTCTTGTTTGGTGGATTCACCTTTTTCTGCTTAGGCTGATGTTGCTTCATCTTGGGTTCAGGTTGATAGGCCATGACCTGCTTGCCTTTGTTAACCTTCCCTTTGCCTTTGTTCACATGCGATTTCTTCTGGATTCTCCCACCATGAATTGCCAACACTTGCGGGGTAGGATTCTTGACCTTGGCTGGTAGACTTTTCTCATACTCAATAAGCAATGCGAGTAATTCAGATACTGTCTTCCCCGAGCAGTGCATATTGAAGTTCTGCACAAAACCAGCAAAGTCCTTGTTAAGGGACCTGTTGATCAAGTGCACTTGCACATTGTCAGGGTAACCAAATCCAATTCTGTGAAGCTGATCAAAAGATTCCTTCATCTCAGTCACATAATCTTCAACTGGTTTACCATCACCATGCTTGCAGTTATGTAGCTTGTCCAATTCATCATACAATTCAACTGCTGGTGGTTTCTCATAAGATTGCCTAAGAACATCAAGCATATCTTTTGGGAAAAAGTACTCAAACTTCTTTTGCAATTGAGCACTCATGCTGGTGAGCATTAAACAAGCAACCTCATTAAACTTAGCATGTTCCACCCTCCATGCCGCCTTGACTGCTTCTGGTTCAGAAGCAGCAGGCTCAGCTGGGCATTCTTCGGTCAAATAGTCCATTTTACCGGTCGACCTCAAGACAATTCTAAGTGAGCGGTACCAATCATTGAAATTCTTTCCAGTCAGTTTCTCTCTCTCAAGATGACTCTTGAAAGCAGAAATCACAGATGGGGTATCGGGTTGAGCCATATCTACAGATAAAAGTTCAAACATTAGTATTTTCGATAATAAATATCTTCAAGAAAATAAAATACCCAAAGTTATATTCATATAACCACCAAAATTTTCTTGAAAACCTAGGATCTAACTTTACATAGTTCCACCACATCAGTTGATCTGCTAGTGGTGAAAGTACAAAAGATAGTAATCTGTCGAACAATAATTGGCAAACAAGATTTCCAATTCCTAGATCATTATGGGAATTACATCAAATTGATTCATCAATTTGCCTTGTAAGCATGTTTCATCCCATCTCATGCCTTAAGTTCTAGGTCTCACGCACAACTTAATTAAGTCGTCTACCTTAGAAACTGTAAAATTACAATTATGGTCTCACGCGTTAAAAGAATTTTACCTTGTTATAGTAATTTAGCCTAGGTCTCACGTTTACTAAATTAAAATTCCAAGTGTTTCTTATAGGTAGATGGCATGTAACTTAAATTATAAAGGGTATTTATTTTTGATATGTCAATCAAAATATGTACAAAGATGCATGCACTCATCTTTATAACATAAGTTTTCATAAAAACTTTTTATATCCAATTCGTGGAATTAATACACAAAGTTTACTTGAGGTTTATGCCAAAACCCTAAGATGACTTTCTACAACATATGATTTTAAAAGTAATTCGTTTAAGACATATTCAAGATTGTGATAACCAAGGCAGACTCTAAGGCTCTTTTCTAAGCCTTCAAATCACGATTATGAATATCATCTTAAAAGACTTAATTTTAAAAACATATTTGCACAAAACATCATTCAAGCAAAAGTTTATGGATTCAATCTCAAAATAGTAATAAAGTTTTGAATTTTGCTAGTCTCGACTGGGAGCTGATTACCGTGCGAATCGGACCACGATTGTCAATAAGACCTTGCAAGATTCTTACTTTATCACTTTAGGGTTTCACAATTATTAGTCCATATTATTTTCTTTTATGAAAATCACCCTTTTTATTGCTTACATCAAGTCAAACAATTAAGAAAACAATAAAACAAGTAATTTAAAGAAAATAAACAACTAATAATAAAACGTGAAACAATTAGCCACATGCAAACCATATTAAAAAAAGATCCTAATAAAATCAATTCTAGGTATAATTATGCATGTAATCACCTAAGGCCTTCCCTTCTTAATGGAAGTGGAGCCACATACATTGACGAATCAATTGCGTAGGCCAAAGATAATATACACACCACATAGCATATAAATTGATTTTAATATATATGGAGTCTTCCCCAATATTAGATCTATTTAAAACATGTGACATAAATAAACAAACAAGATCCATGACTAACATGCATGTTTCGTCACGGATTAACCTAACAATTAGCATATAGGTCACAAGTATGTTCACAAAAACCGGTTTAGACCTAGGGTTTCTATATGATTACAATATAATCAAGAAAACCACAAACCCTAATTAGGGTTTTATAGTGGAAATCGACCCCCCCTTTAAAATTAGGGTTAGGGTTACAAAAATTTTAAAAAATTTTTAAAGAAAACCCTAGAAAAACATGTATCTAAAACAATTAAAGATCCGATTTTTATTACGTTTTAGTAATCAATTACATGTTATCCATGGCTCGTGATGCCACTGTTAGAATTTGACAATCAAAGTACACATATTGCGGAAGCTAGGATCAAGTAATAACACGTATAAAGATTAACTAAAACATAAATAGAAAACATACCCGATGCACTTCAAATAAACCTTGATTCTTGTACAATTAGATCAATGATAAACCCCTTACCGTTTTGTTTATCGATCTCTTGATAATTACTAAAGTAAGTAATTACCTCGTTCTTGTACACACAAACTACCAACGAATAAAGGTTTGATGCAAGTAAACAAAACACTTAATTTGCTTAGGAAAATTTCGATCCTAAAACCCTTATGGGAGTGAGGATCGATCGACCAAGAGAAGAAACAAGGAGAAGAAAACTTTAGGGTTTTGTGTGTGTGCACAAGAGATGTAAAACCCTAATCCTTGGCCTTGTATTTATACTAGATGATTCCTTGGAGCTCAAGTCAAGCATGGATCGACCCATGGTGTTGGGTTCGACCGGCCATAGTAACCCAAAGGGGTTCTAGAACTTTCTTGACTCCCAAGTTACACTCTAGTCCTCGTTCTCTTGTCCCTTAATAATAATTAATACTTACGTTTAATATTAATGATTATTTTGGTCCCTTAAGTGTTTATAAATATATATATACGATACATTTAACATATATATATTTATTTACATTATTCTTGTTTGTAAAGTGTGCAATCCCGAGGTCTCGGGTTCGATACTAGACATTTACTAATTAATATTTATACGTAACTATTAACACATAGCTGTTGACTAACAAGAGGTACAGTGGTTACTAGACATACTTTTTTAGTTAACAGTGAACACGTATGATAAACAGTGAGAAATTACACTACCAAATTGATCAAACAACATATGTTTGTTACAAGAAGTGTCTCTGCAGAAAATGACATGTTTAGATTCAATTATTATGCTACCATACCAGCATAAGTTTGTAACATAACTAAATAAAACAAAATTTCATGTTGCACATACAACCAATAAATTAGGCATATCACTTGCAATCTAATATTGACCAATAACAGTTGCCAATATGTGTACTTCATGTAGTTTTGGTTAGAAGTCAAATAGCACAGTGACTCGCAAGAGATTTTGGTGTTTACCCACAGATTATATGTAAATATAATCTTTTTGGTAATGAAATGAACCACGACAATGTCTATTTGGTAAAAGTAAATCACAATGTCTATTTGAACCACAACAATGTTGCAGAATGCATGAGTATCTGAATAAGATTGTTTGGATCATGGGATAATGTCAAAAAGCCAAACCTTTCGTATACCGGTACCGAATTCGGGAATTCCCATTATGATCCCTCACCGAGTTTCTGTGGTACCATTTTTTTCCACCATTTTTGTAATACCGGTACCGTACCAGGTATAAAAAACCGGTATCGGTACCAGTACGGTTACCGTACCATTTTTTCGGTGCCGCTGCTCATCCCTACTTAGAATTGTTCTTCCTATCTATTAATATAACTCCCGTGTAACTTTTAACAAGTAGCCCATTCAATAAATTCTATAATCTCTCTAGTTAAGTTATGAGCCTAACACGATTACTCTAATCTAGTGAACCAACTTATTTCTTTCTGCCATATATTTATTTTTTGGTTGCTATTGTTATTGTGTTTGATTATGCAGTTTTTCCAACACTAAAGCTAATGACTTGAATAAAACATTGATTCGGCACTATACGCATATATGCAAATAGGTACTTTTATATAATATGTATGCATAAAAAATAAACAAAACCATAAAACCCTAGCAAAAACCATAGTCAACAATTATCACAAAAACACACGAAATCTATCAACGATCATAAGACAATATCAAGATTAAGAAACTTTTATCGAGGAATATATAAAAAACATACTTAACAAGCAATTCTTCCAACAAAGATTGTTCCTCACGACTCCAGTTCACCGACAACTCAATCTCGTGTTTCAACGCATGTTGCATGGGACCTACTGCAGGATTCTCCAGCACAACAGAATGATTGCTAACGTTGTTCATGTTATTACCAGCAATGACAACAGTGCCATCGTCGTTGCTATTCTCCATGAATAACAGAGAAGCAAGTAAACACTTTTTTTTTTTTTTTTTTTTTTTTTTTTTTTTTTTTTTTTTTTCTAGTTTTGAATTTTGAGGAAAAAGGGTTGACTTGTATTAAAAAAAAATGGTTGTTGCGTATATAACGCCGTGTTTATTGACAACATTATGGCGCCAAATGGGGTAATTAAGTTCTTTTTGTTTAGGAAATTAGATTGACCCCTTGTTTATATATTTTTGACAAATAAGGTCAAAACTTAAAAATTAATGAAATTGTATTATAGGTGTGAATATCTTGGGAAAAATGTTCACGATTCATAAACCGTGGTATGGATAACACAATCAAACATCTCCTTGCTCAAAATGAAAATCAAACATCTACGTTAAAGGGTTTATAATAGATTAGTATTACACTAGGCCCATTATATTGTTATTAGGTCTAGCCCATTTATGTATTGTATGGACGATCGTAATGATAATTCAGTATTTACACTCAATTTAATCCGCCTCCAAGATCCTATTTTCATCAAACTCAAAGCGACGACTATAACTATGCAAGAGGGAGAATATCCACAACCCCACGCCATCTATGTGTTTAGACCGATCCGTCGAACGATGATTGAAACCCTTAACAGTCATCGTAACGTAGAAGCTCTAAATTATCACCCTTTTCGCTTTGATGATCTCTATGGAAATAACCCTACTATTCTCACACAAAACCGTCCTCCTCCCGTGTATGGGAATATGTACTTCTATATAACACCAAGGGAACGATCTGGAAACGACTTTCGACGTACTGTTGAAGGTGAAGGAGTATGGGTGCAAAGCGGCAATGCCATTGCTATTCACAATGATGTTGGGTTAATCATTGGGTACATGAGACACTTTTACTTCTACATCGGGGATGCTCAAAATCCAGACGACCTAGGTCAAAAGGCCACCAACTGGCTTATGGTGGAATACACCCTACCCGAATATCCTGATGATGATGATGGCCTTGAAGCAGCTTGCACTCTCGAAAACATGGACAATTATGGTGGTACGGATGTTGGCACAATTCTTATATTGGAAGATAATCTTGATGTTCTTCTTTGAGGTTATTACTTTAACTCTTTTATAGTACTATTTATTTTGTTAGTTGTGTGCTGATTATCGGTCGACCTAAAGCCGATTAAGTGTTAATATGGACATTGTAGAACTAATATAACTTGTTACTTGTGAAGTGCTGAGCAAGGAGTACACATATTAGGCGTTCACAATGGCCAGAAGATAAATAAAAATGCCATTAGGGTAAAACCAGTAAGGATCAACAAAAATTTCTATAAAGTTTTCACTTATAAACAGTGGTGAATTCTTATGTTACCTTCCATTTTCGATGATTCAAACTTCAAAGTAATCAGTTTCATAGATGCTTAAACAAGCAGGCATTAATTTAGGCAAGACAACTTTACAACTTATTAGACCTAACAAAATGTGATAACTGAGACTTTATAATGACAAAAGAGGTTCACGACTATAAAGTTTCTTTTCATGATATAAGTGTTTCATTAAACACTTGATCACCATTCAAAGTTTGTTTCATTAAACACTTGATCACCATTCAAAGTTTCAAATACCGTTCCTGGATGTTCATTGGAAGAATTAACATCAAGACCAGTAACCATTGCAGATATATTAAACAAAATGAAAATATTGTAAAAAAATAATAATAATAATAATAATAAATAAAATAAATAAATAAAAAAGACCCTTGTCGAAAGTATATGAAAATGTCACGATAGTGTATTTATGTAGGTTAGTGCAGAAGTAGCTTCCTTCTCAATAGAAGCCACAAGGAATACTGTATTCAATAAACATCTTCAATTCACATAAAGATGCCATATAAAATCATTTATGATCCTCCAAGAGACCCAGTATCACAAGATTATTTACAATCCTTCAGAAGTGATAATAACTTCATTTGCCAAATAAACAAACATGAAAATTATGACTGTGAAATAAGTTTTTATCTTTGTGTTCTTTTATCAAAATCATTTATTCTAAACAACAAAACTTTAACCATTATATATAAGATTAATGAAGTTAATTGTCATGTTTGTTTATTTGGCAAATGAACTTATCATCACTTAGCTTGTAGAACATCGGATCATTGTAGACCATTAGATCATTGGATTTGTGTTAAATAAGATTAATGTTTGATGAATGACATTTGTGTAATTAACAACTCTAGGGGCTTATGTACCACATTTTATAAAGAGTGGGCTATCTATCCACCTACACCTTAATAAATGGTTTTTATGACTTGACTTATTGGTCAAATAAGCAATGATCATCAGTTACATCAAAACCCGTCATTCAAGCTTTTTAAAAATCAAAAGATATCAATACTGATGCACCGAAACGCCGCTTAGGCGCATTCTCATTTGGGAACGTGATGGGAACGGATACGCCACTGAAACGTTTCCAAGGCATTTCCCGAATCTGAGAAACGTTTCGTATGAAGTACCTTGACCGTTTCTGGATTTCCAATCCGTTTCCAAGCCGTTTCTGGATTCCCTCACCAAAAAATGTTGTAGTTTAACGTTTTTGACTTTTTGAGGTATTTTCTTGATTCCCCCCACCCCTAAATAATTTGTCAAAAAATCAGTGTTTTAGGATGCAAATCATATTTTGTGTGTTGCAATATAATAGTGGTGGTGAAGGAGATGAAGTGGGTGCACTTGAGAAGATGAAGATGACAGAAAAATCAATTTTTGACCTTTTCATTGAGTTTTGTTAAGACACGTGGGGAGAATGTAGTTAATTTTGAAGTTCGAAGAAGTACTAGGTTAAGTGATCAAATGGCGAAAGACGACGAGGCATCTGCTGGCACCATTGATTTAACTAATGATCAAGAAAGTGTTGATGTACCAGGTATGAATGTAGTTAATTTCAAACTTAATGTTGTTGTGTATGTGTAAATGTGTATTTTATTTTGTGTCATAATTTTGTAGCTTAAATGTGTGTTATTGTTGTTTGTTGGAGTTGATTCTTTTTGTGGTGTACCATTGTGTATTAGTTATGGTTTTGAATAATTCATGGACTGAATAATGCAAGAACAGGATATAAGCATATGTGGTGTACCATTGTGTATTAGTTGGGGTTTTGAATAATAATGACATTGTTATCAGATGGTTTAAAAATTAAAACTTGTATATGTGATGCAAGAAAAACCCATAAAAGCTTGAAAGTTTTGCTGATAAAAACAGGATTTTAAAGGAGTCATAAAAACATGGTTTTAAACTTGTGACTGTTCTGAAACAAACACCCATATAACTTGTATGTGTGCTGAACCAAACACCCATATAACTTGTAACTGTGTTGAACCAAACACAAATAAGACTTGTATGTGTTTACACATGATACATTAAACACGAAAGCTATATACGAATAAAAGTGGGCTTAAAAACTGCGTGTCCATGAATTAAGTATGTGATATGGTATGTGATTTTGGTGTGTAATCTGGTATTTGGTCTAATTTATGTTGGATAAATAAAAGATACATATGATAATACGGTGCTGGAATAAAGAAACCAGTGCTCTCTTATTGATTTGAATACATATGGTTCAACATTTGTATATTTGGTATAACATTGGTATATTTGGTTGTACATGACACATGAACTCAAATACAAGAAGGCAAGAGTAGGACACGTAGAAGAACTGTACACATGAACAGAAATACAAGTAGGCAAGAGTAGGACATGTAGAAGAACTGTACCAGTTAACGTAGGTAGTATGCGTAAGTTTGTGGGTTGTAAAATTGGGAAAAAAAGATAAAGATGACGAAGGGGGTGTGGTCAAGAATGACAATTGCAAGACAAGTAAATATTTTATTGTACCTGAGGACCAAGGTGGTGTGGTGAGGCAACAGGTAAGCGTAAATTAGCAATGAATAAAAAAATTTGGAAAAAGGGTATGGTTGTTCATTCCAACGTTGCTAATGACAATGATGATAATGAGGGTGTGGTTAAGAAGCGAATGCGCAAAAGTAGGGTGGTAGAGGATAATATGAAGGGAAGAAAAGGTGTGGTGGGCGAGGAACAAGTTGTTGCGTATAAAGGTGGAGATGAGGGTGTGATGAAGAAGTCAACACATACAAATACGGTGGTTGATGTAGACAGGACACATTTACGTGTATCGTTGTGGTCATTGCATCGACTGATACCAAACCTATCACCAAAACAGAGACAAGATGTTACGGACATAGGGTTTGGATCTATGCTTGGTGTTAGGATAAAGGATATACCAACAAAGTTATGTTATTGGCTGCTTGATAACTTTAATGAAGATACAAGCGTGTTGGATGTCGATGGTAAGGGGATTAGTATTACTAAGGAGACAGTTAGAGATGTGCTAGGTCTACCAATGGGTAGTGTTTATGTGGAATCAGCTGATGAAACTGATTTCAGAGACCTTCTGGTTGTTGAATGGAAACAGCAGTTTGGAAAGCAGGCTAGGTATAAACACATTCCGGTTGAACAACAAATATAGACGCAACAAGCGGAAGGAGGATAAATGTTTAAGTTAAATTTCTTGGTCTTATACTTCACATCGATTGAAGAATCAAACAAGAATGCAACTGATAATTTAAGGTTTCTGAACTGTATTGAGGATGAAAACGATAGCCCTAAATTGATTGGTGTACATACGTGCTTGAATGCCTGGTTAGGACAAAGAAAAGCTGGGTGAGGACTACCCATTACTGCGGGTCCGTGATCGTTCTGTTGGTATGTTATTTAATATAATGTACCGAGTAATTTTTTTTAAATCAGCTTTGTGATACGTTGTACTAATATTTATTTGATCACACAGATTATGTACGCCAACTTGTTAAGACAAAAGATAGAAAACGGGCATGTTGAGATGCCTTTAGTAAACAATTGGACAGCGGACCTCTTGAACAAACTTGAAGAAGAATGGTTCAGCTTGGAGAACGTGAAGGTAAAATTAAATAGTTTTAAAGAAGTTTGCATAAAATGTATGTTTAGGTAGATATGTGGGTGCGATACGTTTCATATACAATGTACCATAAATATGTTAGGTGAACCAGTTGGTACATACGTAACCTACAATAAAAGAAAAATGCGACCTTGATTAAAACCAGTATGCAACCTACGAAACTGGAGATTATATACCTAGGATGATAAACTTATGAAATTAGTACATGTTACCTCATATCTTCAACTGACAAACATTGTATCTTGTAATCCGTTTCAGCATCACGAATCACATATGTCGATGATGTATCATCTTGTTGTACCTGAATTGAGCAACAATGATACATTGATGCAAAAATCTCATCCTGGATATCATAAACCAAGGTGCGTGTATGTATAGTTCTGACACTTCTTTTTCAATAAGTGAGTTTTAAAATCAGGTGTTGTGTACTTTGATCATGGGTATTCTTCCTATATTTGAATCTCTGGAGTCCATGGCGGTATCGAAATGGCTCAAGAATTCAATCAAACTGAAATGTAGGTTTGTGACCCACCCAAATAAGTGATTCTCACTCTCGGACCTAGATGTTTTGCGCATCATCCCAGTCATTGGTTCATGCCTGAAGTAGGCAGGTATCCACTTTGAGCGCATTTCAAACATGTCGTGTAACCATTTGTGTTCACTCAACCCAAAATCATCCATTATCGTGGCCCACTGTTCGTCAAACACATCCGCTTCAATCTTGTCAGTCCATACAATGTCACACAAACGCCTTTTAAAATCGGTATTGCTACACAAGGCTGGCCCGGCCTACAGATATTTTAAAATTGCAAAAAACATATACAAATTACTTGAAAATAACAATCAAAGGACATCACAGTTTACTCATAAAGTGTACCTTAGTAGTGAGTTTCTGGATAATGTGTCACATACAAAGGCGGTGGCGCGTATCTAGAAATATCTTTCCTATCGCGATCTTCATCGCCGGGTCTTGATCAGTGACAACAACCTTTGGAACTTTTTGAGTACTTTTTTAAACCTCTTCAACAACGTATAATTTTTTGCATATTCGCTCGCTAACAAAGCAACAACGAATATTACACATCTCTTGTAGTTGTCAATGCCGGTAAAAGGTACCAACACCATATCGTACCTACACATATAATTATTAATGTGTATCAGGTTGTACTACTTTAACATATCAACAAACTTTAACTGATAAAGTAAACGTTAACATATCAGCAAACCATACAAGGACACAAGTTTCTTATAATTAAAACATGTATAAGGTTGTGCTACTTTAACATATCAACAAACTTTAACATAACTGAATTTGCATAATGTTTAATATAAAGTATCACATGATACATAATGTGTATGATCCGCATGACATCTCAAATTTAATGCAATCGCATAAAAAAATGAATGTTACCTATTTGAGTGAAACGTTGCATCAAAGGACACAACATCACCAAAAGCAGCATAGTTACGCTTGGCCTCCTCATCAGCCCAAAACAAGCCAACCAACGCTTTGGTGTCTTTATCCTGCTTGTATTCTACTGAAAAATTTGTGAAGTATTCTTCCTGACTCAGCAGCTTATCAACAACCATTTGGGCATCACGATCACCAATAAAATCATTCAACCCACACCTATAATTCTTACATTCAACATCCGTTGCACCAATATTTTCAAACCCATCATACATCTCTTTCAAAACTTTTCACGATCTAACTGGACCAATATTGACATTAGAAAGTTGGTTCGAACGAAATTGTTGATATCTACATCCGTTGACAATATTGACATTAGAAAGTTGACACTAGAAAGCTATATCAAGTGTATCAAATACCTTCCCTTCCACAGGTTTATTATTAATTTTGAATTAAACAAAAACAAAACATATAAATTTATTATAAAAAAGATATTTACCTTCAACACAGAGATCAACAATTTCGTTTGAATCACCTTTCTAATGTCAATATTGGAAAGTTTTGAAAGAGATGTACGGTGGGTTTGAAAATATTGGAGCAACAGATGTTGAATGTAAGAATTATAGGTGTGGGTTGAATGATTTTATTGGTGATTGTGATGCCCAAATGGTTGTTGATAAGCTGCTGAGTCGGGAAGAATACTTCACAAATTTTTCGGTAGAATACAAACAGGATAAAGACACTAAAGCGTTGGTTGGCTTGTTTTGGCTTGATGAGGAGGCCAAGCGTAACTATGCTGCTTTTGGTGACATTGTGTCCTTGATGCCACGTTTCTTTCAAATAGGTAACATTCATATTTTTGATGTGATTGCATTAAATTTGAGATGTCATGCATATCATACACATTATGTATCCTGTGATACTTTATATTAAACATTATGCAAATTCAGTTATGTTAAAGTTTGGTGACATGTTAAAGTAGCGCAACCTGATACATGTTATAATAATTATAAGAATCGTTGTGTCCTTGGATGGTTTACTGATGTGTTAAAGTTTACTTTATCAGTTAAAGTTTGTTGACATGTTAAAGTAGCAAAACTTGACACACTTTAATAATTATATATGTAGGTAATATCGTGTTGGTACCTTTTACCAGCATTGGCTGTTGAAGAAGTTTAAAAAAGTATTCATAAAAGTTCCAAAGGTTGTTGTTACTGATTAAGACAAGACCTAGCGATGAAGATCGCGATAGATGAGATATTTCGAGATACGCGCCACCGCCTTTGTATATGGCACATTATACAGAAACTCACCACAAAGGGACGCTTTATGAGTAAACTGTGATGTCCTTTAATTGTTATTTTCAAGTAATCTGTATATGTTTATTACAAAATTTTAAAATATATGTAAAGGCGTTTGTGTGACAATGTAAGGAATGACAAGATTTAAGCGGATGTGTTTGACGAACAGTGGGCCACGATAATGGAAGACTTTGAGCTGAGTGAAAACAAATGGTTACACGACATGTTTGAAATGCGGTAAAAGTGGATACCTGCCTACTTCAGGCATGAACCGATGTCTCGGCTGATGCGCACAACATCGAGGTCCGAGAGTGAGAATCACTTCTTTGGGCAGGTCACAAACCCACATTTGAGTTTGATTGAATTCTTGAGCCATTTCGATACCGCCATGGATTCTCAGCGATTCAAATAGGGAAGAATACCCATTATTCAAAGTACACAACACCAGATTTTAAAACTCACTTACAAGTTGAAAAGGAAGCATCAGAACTATACACACACACCTTGTTTATGATGTTCACGATGGGATTTTTGCATCACTGTATCATTGTTGCTCAATTCAAGTACAACAAGATGATACATCATCTACTTATGTGATTCATGATATTGAAGTGGATTACAAGATACAAGGTTTGTCACTTGAAGTTACATATGAGGTGACATGTACTGAATTCATAAGTTTATCATACCAGTTTCATGTAAGTTGCATACTCTACCTGGTTTTAATCAAGGTCACATTTTTCTTTGATTGTAGGTTACGTGTGTACCACCTGGTTCACCTAACATATTTATGGTACATTGTACATGCAACGTATCACACCCATGGTACACTGTCCAATTGTTAACTAAAGGTATCTCAACATGCCCATTTTCTGTTTTTTGTCTTAACCAGTTGGCTGGCGTACACAATTTGTGTGATCAATAAATATTACAATGTCAAAAAACTGATTTTAGAAAAAATAAAATTACTCGGTACATTATATTAAATAACATACCAACAGAATGATCACGGGCCCGCGGTAATGGGTAGTCTTGACCCAGCTTTTCTTTGTCCTAACCAGGCATTCAAGCACGTAGGTACACCAATCAAATTTAGGGATATCGTTTTCATCCTCAATACAGTTCAGAAACCTTAAATTAATAGTTGCATTATTGTTTGATTCTCCAATCGATGTGAAGTATAGAACCAAGAAATTTAACTTAAACATCCATCCTCCTTCCGCTTGTTGTGTGTATATTTGTTGTTCAACCTGAATGTGTTTATACCTAGCCTGCTTTCCAAACTGCTGTTTCCATTCAATAACCAGAGGGTGTCTAAAATCAGTTTCATCAGATGATTCCACATAAACACTACCTGTTGGTAGACCCACTACATCTCTAATTGTCTCCTTAGTAATACTAATCCCCTTCCCATCGACATCCAACACGCATGTATCTTCGTCAAAGTTATCAAGCAGCCAATAACATAACTTTGTTTGTACATCCTTTATCCTAAAACCAAGCACATATACAAACCCCATGTCTGTAACATCTTGTCTCTGTTTTGGTGATAGGTTTGGTATCTTTCGATGCAATCACCCACCACACCTTTTTTTCCCTTCATATTATGCTCTACCACCCTACTTTTGCGCGTTCGCTTCTTGACCACACCCTCATTATCATCATTTTTATCAGCAATGTTGGCCTGATCAACCATACCCTTTTCCCATTTTTTTTATTCAATGCTAATTTACGCTTAGGAGTTGCCTTCTCACCACACCACCTTGGTCCACGGTTTAAATTTAGCCAAAAGGGGAACGGTTTAAAGGGGTTGGAAGTCTCTTTATGTCTATTTGTAGTGCATACAGTGCCTAGAATGTTTTATTCATAGATTCAGAATATTGTTGTAACTAAAAAATATCCGACTCTTTTTTTTTCCTCTCTCCTCTCTGGTGATTGTGGCGAAATCCCCAAAACCCTAAAATATTCAATCAACAATCGATTTGGTGATCGAATTTCCCACCTTCTAAATCTGTAATTCCTTTTGTAATTCATCTAAAACAAACTTTTTGTTATGCCTATTGAAAACAATAAACCCCCAGATCCACTTGTTGAAGAGTTCTGTGAGCTTACCGGAATGTCACCGGATAAGGTCCATCTTTCAAGATCGAGTGTTCCTTTAGCTAAGATGAAGGAGGGTAAAGCTCGGAGGCCCCGCCATGGCATCAGAATAAGGGTTTCTTCTCCTGGATCGGCATCTGTTGGTGCTGGATCTATTCTAAGGAACCTTCATTCGTCAAGGGCTACTGGTAAGTCTAGAAAGCGTATTGAATCATCTCCTATGGATAATAGGGGTGGTAAACGAGTTATTCAAAGTCCTAATATTGATGTTGAAATTAGTGAAGTGCTTTCTAACATGAAGGCTGGTTCTATTGATTCAAACCTTAAATTTGAAGTGGGTAGTTCTGTTGATAATAAGTATGCTTCTAAGAAGGCTGATTTTAGTGATAAGGCTTGTGGAAAAATTGTTATTGATCTTAGTAACACTGTCAATGGTAATGATGGGACTTTCATTAATCTTCCCCTTGATGTTAGCCTCATTAAAAGTAGGCAGAGTAGTCCTGTGGCTAGGAATTGTGGTCTTGAAAATAGTTCTGACAACCCTAGTGCTGGTGATGTAGTTAGTGCTAATGGTGGTGAGACTGGTAGTAGAGATGGCATAGTTGACGCTAAGACAGGTTTAGTGTTTGGTGAGGGAATAGCTAGTTCAAGTGTTAGGATTAAGCACACTAGTATGGAAGGAGTTGTAAATACTGGTGGTGCTTCTCCTAATAATGTGGATGGTATGGCTGTTAATAAAGAAGACATGGAGTTTGAATTTGGTAAGAGTGATAGGGGTAATGGCATTCTTAAGAAACCTAGTGTTCCTTTGTTGAAAGTACAATTTGGAAGCAATGTTATTGGTAACCCTTTCATTAAGAATATTGCATCATCTACTCCTATGGGTAATTGGAATACTGGATTTCGTAATAATGTTGCTGGTAACCCTTTTATGTTAAACTCTGCTAAGTCTAGTAAAATTGGTAACTGGAGTGCTGGTTTTGGGAATGCTTTTGGTTCCACTATTATCTCAAATCAGTATTCAGCTGTAGCTGATAGGTTTGCAGAAAAGCTTAAGAAGGGTAGTGAGGAAATGGCTTTAAAAATGGAGTACACTCCTGGATTTGTATCTGTTCAGGAAAATGGTACTAGGAGGATTGAATTTTCAGCTGATGAGGTGTATAAGGGTGGTCAGGCTTGTGCGATGCAGTTGTATGGGTATTTTGTAGGCACTTCTATGGACTATAGAGTGGTTAGATCCAATTTAATGAGGATGTGGAGGGTGTATGACATTGAGGATATTACGAAAACTAATAATGGCATTTATTACTTCAAATTCAAGAGTGAAGAGGGGATGAAAACTGTTCTTGATAGTGGTCCTTGGATGGTGCAAAATGTTCCGTTGGTTCTTAATGTTTGGGAGCCTGGTATTTGGCTTGAAAAAGCTGAACCTACTACTATTCCCATTTGGGTATGTGTTCATAACATACCAATGGAACTATGTAATGGAAATGGTATAGGTAAGATAATGAGTGGTGTGGGTAGACCCATGATTATGGACAAGATGACCAAAGAAAGATGTCTTAAAAAGGCAGGAAAGCTTGATTTTACAAGAGTGTTGGTTGAGGTTTCTGCTGAAGAAGATCTACCTAGTGTTCTAGAAATTTCTTACCCTCCCTTGGGGAATAGACCTGCAAGGGTGGGCAAACTGGATGTTAAGTACCAGTGGAAACCACCTCTTTGCACACACTGTAAAACATTTGGACATAACACTTTGGTTTGTAAAAGCAGACCAAGAACTCAGGAAGAAACGGCTGCAAAAGTCATTAAAGAAGCAATTAATGTTAAGGAGTGTGATGATTCTAAGCGTAAATCAGTGGTTGTTGATGAAGAGGGTTTTACCACCATTGGTAAGAATAATCGACCTGTGGAAATATCTCATAATGTGATGCCTACTAAGCCTCTAAATGCTGGTAGTTCTAAAGGGTCTGGTAGGAGTAGTGATTTGAATGGGGGTCAGGCTAAGTATTATCAACCAGCTGGGAAATTGTATACTTCGTCCTCTAAATTTAGTAATAACAAACAGAGTAATGGCCATTTTTCTAATGGCAAAGGTATTGGAATGCAAAATAAAGGTAATGGAAAGCAGGGTGTGTATCAAGCAAAGAACAAGGTTAATGTTAAGGTAAAATCATCTAATGAGAATCTTCCCAACAAAAACAGAAGTACTGTTAATAACAATGCTCCCAAATCTCTTCAACAACTTAGCAAAGACCCCAATTTCAAACCTAAAGTCCTGGTGAGGGGTTCTAGTTCTAATAATATCTCTGGTTCTGCCGGAGCAGAAGACATTCCCCTTAGCAACTCTTTTGCAGCTTTCAATGATGATGTTATGACAGAGTGTTGTCTTGGTGGAAGTGATAAGAATCAGGATAATGCTATTGACAAAGACTGGCCTGAGTTAAGAAGTGAAGTTGACGTCCTATTGCAGGCTGGTATTTATCCTTCTAAATCCGTTAGGCTTGATTGGACCCTCCATCAATTTGATTATTTTTATAAGAATTGCCATAAGTATAATCTTGAGCCTATCCCTGATGCTGATGAGGAAGATGTTGAATCTGAATGTGACGGTATTGCTAATGAAATGAAACCAGAGTATAATGTGAATGCTGCAAATAGTATAGTTAATGATGCAGCCCCCCTCTCAAATGTTTCCAATGGTATTTAAAGCCTTTGCGTGGAATGTTAGGGGTTTAAACAACACCCGTAATCAAGATCAAGTCATTCAGCTTCTTAGGGAGGATAATTTTAGTTTATGTGGCCTCTTGGAGACTCACATCAAGAAAAACAAGTTACCTAAAATTTGTAGACATATTCTGGGACAGTGGGAGTGGGTTTCTAATAACTCTTCTTGTTCCGGTGGTACTAGAATCATTGTGGGTTGGGACCCTAACTGTATTAATATCATGGTGTTGGAGCAAACTGCTAAGGTTATCCACTGTCTTGTAGAGCCGTTAAATGGTGGTAATAGGTTTCATTGTTCTTTTATCTACGCGTTTGTCCACACTGCTGATAGAAGAAGCTTGTGGAAATCTCTTCATAAACACAAGAGGGTTGTGGGTGATGCTCCTTGGATTCTTCTAGGTGACTTAAATACCACTTTTGAGCCTTCTGAAAAATCAACTGGGGGGTCCAAAATCACTACAGCTATGTATGATTTTAGAGAGTGTGTAGCTGATATAGAGATTGATGATATTGGTAGTCATGGTTTGAATTTTACATGGAATAAAAAGCCTGGTAAAGTGGGTGGGTTACTTAAGAAGCTGGACAGAATTATGTGCAATACTCCATTTCTCTATGCTTTCCCCACTGCTTTTGCTCAGTTTCTCCCTTTTATGACCTCTGACCATACTCCAGCTGTCATTATTATACCTGAAGTTATAAAAGCAAAATCCAAGCCTTTCAAATTTTACAACTTTCTGTCTAGTAAGGATAGCTTCATTCCTGTTGTTAAGAAGACTTGGGAGAATAAAGTTGAGGGTTATAATATGTTCTCATTTGTCTCTAAACTCAAGCTGTTGAAGAAACCCCTCAGAAAACTTAATTATGAGCAGGGTAACATTTTTGAAAATGTCAAGTCTCTAAGAACTGATCTTGCTGATATCCAAAGGGCCATGGTTTCTAACCCTCACTCTTGTCCTTTACGTGAGGCTGAGCTTACATGCTTGAAGGCTTATAAAGCTGCGTTGAAGGATGAAGAATCATTTCTGAAGCAGAAGTCTAAAGTGGATTGGTTAAATGAAGGGGATAGGAACTCTAAATATTTTCATAATGTGGTCAAAGGTAAAATAAATAGAAGCAGAACCTCTATGGTTGAAGACAATATGGGTATTCCTCATTATGGCTTGGATGTAGGGGATCAGTTTGTTAAGCATTTTTCTAATGTGCTTGGTAAATCATTTGTTGTCACCCCCATTCCTG
Organism: Artemisia argyi; assembly: GCA_030686995.1. Taxonomy (NCBI): domain Eukaryota; kingdom Viridiplantae; phylum Streptophyta; class Magnoliopsida; order Asterales; family Asteraceae; genus Artemisia; species Artemisia argyi. The sequence continues at coordinate 62,288,304 of CM060708.1, read as the reverse complement.
ATCCTAATGTTTTGTTCACTAATAAACTTTCTTGTGCTGATGCTGAGTATATGATAAGAGAGGTTTCAGATGAAGAAGTGAAGGTGGCTTTATTTGACATTGATGGGAACAAGGCCCCTGGACCGGACGGGTATTCTTCTCAGTTTTTTAAAGCCGCTTGGGATGTTATTGGTAATGACCTATGCAAAGCTATCAAAGAGTTCTTTAGAAGTGGTAAGCTTCTCAAAGAGGTCAATGCTACGATTATTTCCCTTGTTCCTAAACTTCCTATCCCCACCAAAGTCTCAGATTATAGACCCATTGCTTGCTGCAATGTGGTCTATAAATGTATTAGTAAAATCCTTGTGAATAGGATTAAAGGTACTTTGGGATCGTTAGTTGACATCAACCAAAGTGCTTTCATTCCTTCCAGGCAAATAAGTGATAATATCCTTCTCTCCCAAGAACTTATGAGAGGATATCACAGGAACAGGGGTTATGCTAAATGTGCTCTCAAAGTGGACATACAAAAGGCTTATGATACGGTGGAATGGATCTTCTTGAAGAACAGTCTTATCAATTTTGGTTATCATAAGAAAATGGTAGGGTGGATTATGGAGTGTATTACGTCTACTTCTTTCTCCATCAACATCAATGGTATTCCTCAAGGTTTTTTTAAAGGTAAGAGGGGTTTGAGACAGGGTGACCCTTTGTCTCCATATCTTTTTACGCTTGTTATGGAGGTTTTCAACCTTATGGTGAAGAAACAGATTGCTCAAAACCCTTCTTTTAAGTATCATTGGCAATGTAAGGAGCTGGGCATTGCTCACCTTTGTTTTGCTGACGACTTAATGCTGTTTTGCAATGGTGATTGGAAATCTGTTGCGGTGCTGAAGAAAGCTTTAGATGACTTTGGTATGGTCTCTGGTCTATTTCCTAACCCTACTAAGAGTACTATTTTCTTTAGTAATGTTAAACCTGTTAATAAGGCTAGGATTCTTAGCGTTATGCCCTTTATAGAGGGTGTATTACCTGTTAGATACTTGGGTGTCCCCTTAATTTCCAAAAGACTGTACAGCAATGACTGCCAACTCTTGATTGACAAAGCGAGAAAAAGGGTTGGAGATTGGAAGAATAAAACTCTATCTTTTGCCGGTAGACTTCAGCTTATTCTTTCTGTTGTGGGTTCGATGCAAGTTTATTGGGCCACTATGTTTATTCTTCCTGTGTCTATTGCAAATGATATTGAGAGGATAATGAGGGATTTTTTGTGGAATTATGGGGAATTTAAGAGGGGTAAAGCTAAAATCAAATGGAGTGATGTCTGTAAGCCTAAGGTGTAGGGGGGCTTGGGTATAAAGTCTTTGAAAACATGGAATATTGCTTTAATGTCCAAGCATGTTTGGAACCTAATTACTCATAAACAGTCCTTATGGGTCAAGTGGGTTCACAAGTATAAACTTAAGGGAAGAAATTTTTGGGACATTTATGAGAAAGATGGTGCTTCTTGGGCATGGAAAAATATTCTTAGGCTCAGGAGTGTTTTAAGGGAGCATATTATTCACAGAATTGGTGATGGATTGAGCACCTCCCTTTGGTTTGATAATTGGCACCCCATTTGCCCTCTTAGTAATTTTATCAGTAAAAGAAGAATTTTTCATGCCGGGCTATCTCTTGACTGCAAAGTTGCTGATGTTATACATAACGGAGAATGGAATTGGCCTGCTTCCATTTCTGAGCTTTATGATGGTCTCTCTGCTATTTCTCCCCCTGTTTTGCTTAATGGAAAAAAGGACAAGGTTTTATGGAAAACTAGTAGAGGAAATCATGGTGATTTTTCTGTTTCTAGAGTATGGAATGATATAAGGGAGGTTAGTCCTATTGTGCCATGGGTTAACCTTGTCTGGTTCAGCCAATGTATTCCGAGACACTCCTTTTTGGTCTGGCTTGCCATTCATGGTAGGCTTAAGACTCAAGACATAATGGGGATTTGGGAAAAGAAGGATGTTATGGTCTGTGCTTTTTGTAAATCTAGGCCTGATAGTCATAACCACCTCTTTTTTGGGTGTGATTTTCCTGGTAAAATATGGAAGGTATTGAAGAGATTGGTCAGATTGGATTTTGCTCCCAGTAATTGGTCTGATATATTGTCTTATATGTTAAGAAAACCTATTAACAAGTCCATTTGGAGTATTTTGCAAAGATTGGTCATTGGTGCATCAGTTTACTATGTATGGCAGGAGAGAAATCTTAGAACATTCCAAGGTAGGTACAGGTCTTATGAAGAGGTTTGCAACTTAATCAAAGACACTGTTAGGCTTAGAGTTATGAGCTTATGTCTCAATGCTTCGCCTCAAGTGTTTGAGGCTGCAAACTTGTGGGGATTCCATGTGGTTCAGAGTCATGGTAGGAAAAGGGTCAAATTTTCTCCATGAAAGTAGTCTCATTGTCTTGGTTTGAGCTGTGCAATAGAGGTGGTTATTGGCACATCTGGCAGTTTAACTGGCTATGGTTTTGAAAGAGATGTACGGTGGGTTTGAAAATATTGGAGCAACGGATGTTGAATGTAAGAATTATTGGTGTGGGTTGAATGATTTTATTGGTGATTGTGATGCCCAAATGGTTGTTGATAAGCTGCTGAGTCGGGAAGAATACTTCACAAATTTTTCGGTAGAATACAAACAGGATAAAGACACTAAAGCGTTGGTTGGCTTGTTTTGGCTTGATGAGGAGGCCAAGCGTAACTATGCTGCTTTTGGTGACATTGTGTCCTTGATGCCACGTTTCTTTCAAATAGGTAACATTCATATTTTTGATGTGATTGCATTAAATTTGAGATGTCATGCATATCATACACATTATGTATCCTGTGATACTTTATATTAAACATTATGCAAATTCAGTTATGTTAAAGTTTGGTGACATGTTAAAGTAGCGCAACCTGATACATGTTATAATAATTATAAGAATCGTTGTGTCCTTGGATGGTTTACTGATGTGTTAAAGTTTACTTTATCAGTTAAAGTTTGTTGACATGTTAAAGTAGCAAAACTTGACACACTTTAATAATTATATATGTAGGTAATATCGTGTTGGTACCTTTTACCAGCATTGGCTGTTGAAGAAGTTTAAAAAAGTATTCATAAAAGTTCCAAAGGTTGTTGTTACTGATTAAGACAAGACCTAGCGATGAAGATCGCGATAGATGAGATATTTCGAGATACGCGCCACCGCCTTTGTATATGGCACATTATACAGAAACTCACCACAAAGGGACGCTTTATGAGTAAACTGTGATGTCCTTTAATTGTTATTTTCAAGTAATCTGTATATGTTTATTACAAAATTTTAAAATATATGTAAAGGCGTTTGTGTGACAATGTAAGGAATGACAAGATTTAAGCGGATGTGTTTGACGAACAGTGGGCCACGATAATGGAAGACTTTGAGCTGAGTGAAAACAAATGGTTACACGACATGTTTGAAATGCGGTAAAAGTGGATACCTGCCTACTTCAGGCATGAACCGATGTCTCGGCTGATGCGCACAACATCGAGGTCCGAGAGTGAGAATCACTTCTTTGGGCAGGTCACAAACCCACATTTGAGTTTGATTGAATTCTTGAGCCATTTCGATACCGCCATGGATTCTCAGCGATTCAAATAGGGAAGAATACCCATTATTCAAAGTACACAACACCAGATTTTAAAACTCACTTACAAGTTGAAAAGGAAGCATCAGAACTATACACACACACCTTGTTTATGATGTTCACGATGGGATTTTTGCATCACTGTATCATTGTTGCTCAATTCAAGTACAACAAGATGATACATCATCTACTTATGTGATTCATGATATTGAAGTGGATTACAAGATACAAGGTTTGTCACTTGAAGTTACATATGAGGTGACATGTACTGAATTCATAAGTTTATCATACCAGTTTCATGTAAGTTGCATACTCTACCTGGTTTTAATCAAGGTCACATTTTTCTTTGATTGTAGGTTACGTGTGTACCACCTGGTTCACCTAACATATTTATGGTACATTGTACATGCAACGTATCACACCCATGGTACACTGTCCAATTGTTAACTAAAGGTATCTCAACATGCCCATTTTCTGTCTTTTGTCTTAACCAGTTGGCTGGCGTACACAATTTGTGTGATCAATAAATATTACAATGTCAAAAAACTGATTTTAGAAAAAATAAAATTACTCGGTACATTATATTAAATAACATACCAACAGAATGATCACGGGCCCGCGGTAATGGGTAGTCTTGACCCAGCTTTTCTTTGTCCTAACCAGGCATTCAAGCACGTAGGTACACCAATCAAATTTAGGGATATCGTTTTCATCCTCAATACAGTTCAGAAACCTTAAATTAATAGTTGCATTATTGTTTGATTCTCCAATCGATGTGAAGTATAGAACCAAGAAATTTAACTTAAACATCCATCCTCCTTCCGCTTGTTGTGTGTATATTTGTTGTTCAACCTGAATGTGTTTATACCTAGCCTGCTTTCCAAACTGCTGTTTCCATTCAATAACCAGAGGGTGTCTAAAATCAGTTTCATCAGATGATTCCGCATAAACACTACCTGTTGGTAGACCCACTACATCTCTAATTGTCTCCTTAGTAATACTAATCCCCTTCCCATCGACATCCAACACGCATGTATCTTCGTCAAAGTTATCAAGCAGCCAATAACATAACTTTGTTTGTACATCCTTTATCCTAAAACCAAGCACATATACAAACCCTATGTCTGTAACATCTTGTCTCTGTTTTGGTGATAGGTTTGGTATCTTTCGATGCAATCACCCACCACACTTTTTTTCCCTTCATATTATGCTCCACCACCCTACTTCTGCGCATTCGCTTCTTGACCACACCCTCATTATCATCATTTTTATCAGCAATGTTGGCCTGATCAACCATACCCTTTTCCCATTTTTTTTATTCAATGCTAATTTACGCTTAGGAGTTGCCTTCTCACCACACCACCTTGGTCCACGGTTTAAATTCTTTAGCCAAAAGGGGAACGGTTTAAAGGGGTTCGAAGTCTCTTTATGTCTATTTGTATTGCATACAGTGCCTAGAATGTTTTATTCATAGATTCAGATTATTGTTGTAATACTAGCATTTTACTTGTATATATAAATAGCATGTCAATTTATATGGAAGAGACATGTATGGGGGAGGAGGAGGTTATGGTGGCCTTTATGGTAGTGGTGGTGGCATGTACGGTGGAGCAGGAATGTATAATAATAGTTATGGAGGCACGATGGGTGGTTATGGTATGGGAACGGGCGGCGGTCCGGGTGGTCTTTATGGTGATCAAGATCCAAATAATCCGTTTGGTGCCGCCCCTTCATCTCCTCCCGGATTTTGGATTTCCTTGATGCGTGTGGTAAGTCCGGAAAATGCATGCATTATGAATGGTCAAATACATGCTAGAATGATAATCTAGCATAGCAGTTTGTGATGTGTCGATCAAAAGTGGCAAAATGGGTGGGTTTGGTAACAGGTCAAGCATCTTTTGTATGATTGAAACAAGTAATGGGTTGGGTAGGGTTGACCTACAATCCTATGGGGGGAAAAAAAGTTAAGGTGCTGTGTGTATAGTTTAATCCTAAGGATGTGTTTTTTGGAAGGGATAGTGGATGATTAGAATTAGATAATAAGCAGTAATTTTTGAATATGCGTCTAGCATATTCAGTTGTAATAACCGCATATAAGATGTTTGTGTGCTTGTAAATTTCTGATTATTTCACGTATCCCCATTTTATTTACCCTGGTTCCTAGGTATGCATATAGGTTTTAGTAGTAGTAACACTGTACATATTTTTGGGTTTCTGGCAAGTGAATTTATGTTGACTTAAACTTGTACTTAATTCAAGCTTTTCTTACAAGGGAATAAGTTTGTCTTTTTGTGCATGATTTCAGATGCAGGGAGTTGTAACATTCTTTGGTCGGGTAGTGATGCTGATAGACCAGAACACTCAGGCATTTCATATGTTCATGTCAGCCCTTCTTCAGGTATTTGTTGTTATTGTGTTTTACATTCCTTCTCGTTACACTCATCAGGTGGCAAAATGGTTTAACCAGGTGGGTTGGGTCGGGGTAAAATGGGTAATTCTCTAGAACGAGTCAAAACTGGTTGGGTTGACCCACCAATACTCTAGTATGACAAAGGCTCTTCATGATCCTCAACATTCTTTTCTGTCTCACAGTTGGGACTTTCTGATCATCCAACTTGTGGGGGGGGGAGATAGAATATGTACATATATAGTTACAGGACTGTTTTGTTGGAACCGCCTTAACAGGTTATAAGTAGCCGTTGTATTCATTACTTTCATTTGAATAAAACATTTTTCCCCCAATTCTCTCTATAGCTTCCGTGTTCATAGGATGCTATAGACGGAAATCACAAGCTCGGTATTATGAATTTTCAGGTCATTCAATAACTAAAGCGAACAAATATACGCCTGCTAAACTTTCATGCTATACAGTTCTGTGCCAAAAATACTGGTTTTTCAGTAGTGCTAAATAGACCAACAGAAAAGGATCTTGAAGTGTTTTTTTTTTTTTTTTTTTTTTTTTTTTTTTTTTTTTTTTTTTTTTTTTTTTTTGGGTAAGACACATAAGAATACGGCAGTTGTGTACTTTTGCACTATGTAACAAAACTTGCATAAACTCATCCCCAACATATTTACACAATCTAAAAACCATATTCATATCTAAATCTTAACCTGAAAAAGTGCAGTTGACAAACATCTCCACCATGATTATACCAACAAGACTAAAATGGTCATCAGGCGATATGTGCTTCCAAGTTATGAGTTTAACAGCCTAAAGAAGGGTGGGTCTATAAGGAAAAGGTTTATCTATTTATCCAACAAGTATGATTATAATTTTCATTGTAGATGAAGTATAAAGTTGACAAGCTCGTCATTGAGCTTGACGGGCACAGGTGGCATCTCTGGTGTTCCCGGAAAGTGATTCAACCTGCAATCATAATATTCATTGATTAGTTAGTAAAAAATAAATAAATAAAGTAAATTAACAAGAAAGTAAAGGAAGAAAAAGTATAGAGCTCATGTCTACTCATTCGATACTGTGAGAATGTTGTTTCTTATTTGATAAATTAGATTAATGTTCTTTTGCACCTGCCACACAAAAGAAGGTTAACCATATCAGGTGTTAAGACGACACTTCTATTAGTAGATGCGACAAAATGGATATATGGGTTTGATGGAATGTGTAACAAGTCAAAAGATTCAGGACAAAACAGTTTCGTTGAAGCGCATAATTTTTGCCCAAAGTATAATTTATAAATAATTAGGGTGCAAAGATTGATTAGACTATTAGAGTGTCAAACTATTTGAATTATAATCCAAATTATGTAATAAAGTATTTAGTAGGTTTTAAGCAGGAAAATTCAACCCTATTTCACCCATGTTTTACTTACCCTTTTGACTCGTTAGATATAAAATTGAACCTAAATGACACATTATAAGTACGTATTTGAATTGGAACTAACACCTCTAACAAATCTGAGTTTTCCCTAAAAGCAGAAAATTTTGAATAAACTTGGTCCATGGCACGGTTAATCTGGTCAAGAAGCTGTCCTGTTACACCACCAATAGCTGCAGTAATGAACAAACTTCTTAAATATATATTTAAAAAAACACACATCCTTTGCAAGATGCAAAAGTGATATAAAAAGTAGCATGATACTTAGTTTCTACTTTCTAGCTTCTCAAGATATATCCATGTTTACTTATGTACATATGCTCATAAAAACAAACCTATAGAGATGACATCATCATTATCCATGGAAATTGATGGTTGAGCATTAGGATGACCACTGCCACTACTTTCGGCATGAAAAGATGGACTCGGCACTTGATTCGCAGGCTTCTCCTGTAAAAAAAAAAAAAAAAGCCAATTACTAAGGCTTCAATTATTTATAGCTATATAATTTTATTCAGAGATTTAAATCATCATGTAAAGTATTGCTTTTTGTGCTATAATTGTTTATTTGCTAATACAAAATCTTTAAAGATAGACAAAAAGTGTTTTTGGATCAAACCAATTTAACCCGTCTGTGTTGACGTGTATTAAAAAGACCCATTTTGACCCGTTTTGCCTCGGTTAAAATGTAATTTGAAAAGAATATGTAACTGAAACACGAATAGTAACCTTTTAATCCACAAAAAAATGAATGTGGTTAACAAGAAAGATGAACAAAATGTTGTAGAGCGGTAAAGCATACCCTTATTTCCTTATGCCTCCTTGATGAATTACTCTCGTCTTTTATTTGCTTGCCAGTTTCCTTCTTCTTGATTTCCTTGTTCTGAAAAAACAATCCAAGATATGATATATATGAATTATGCATTTTAATAAAGCACTATGTTATATCACTATAAGGCTAGCTACTGCTATGTAACTTAGTAGTTAGTAGTCCAACTTATATTTCTATGTTGTTATTAATAATTTCATGTTAATTTCTAGTACTAAGGAGTTATGCATTAAGGTTGTTAAATACTGCAGGCCTTGCAGTTACAACTAGTAAGCAGTTGCACTTGTATTTATCTTATATATATGTAATAATAAGAAAAGGGACATACAAGTTGTCTTTTCCAGAAATTGTGTGTGTGTTTTTAAGAGATCGGAGAGTTCTCTCTAATGAGCTCTCAAAGTTCATGAGCAAATCAAATAAGAAAAGCAGAACAACAAACAAACACTCTAATCCCTCATCAGATTTCATCCTACAAAGACCCATAACCAGATTAGTGACCATAACACACTATTCTGCCGAGTAGCTTAAAAAACATACAAACTTTCAAGTTAGAACAACATTTTGTAAATAGATTAGATATAGAAATTTATTAGATGACCCTGTGTATATATGTATGTAACTATATATACGTATGTTGCGTTTAGGTTGTTTATGTAGGTTTGGGCTAGGACGTTGCTCTAGTATCTCAAGTTTTGATTGGCTCTTTTGTTTTTATTTTCTTGTAGTTCTACTTCTTGCTCTAAAATACCTTAAGTTTTATGACCAGCATGAAAATCCAGTCTGGACGATAATGTAACAAATAAGATGAATGTAAACTGAAACCAACATACAAGCATCCATCTGCTACGTAGTGCCACATCTCGGACTGTTTTGTCATGCAATTGTACTGCAATCTTTGAGTAACGCATTATAGCTCTATCTGAGGCATATCTGTGTAATAAAAGAATTACCGTAAGTCCTTAATAACCACTCAAAGAATGAAAATACATCATACACGCTAGATATCTTTTTATCTAAGTTTTCAAATAATCAAAAGTTATAAAAAAGTCAATAGCTTTGAATGAAATAATGACGCATCTAAATGTTGAGTTGTGGAGAGTGAAGGTTTCCGTAATCCTGATTAACCCCTTTCTGGCCGAAAATTAGAACTGTGGGTGGCCCTGGAATTTTAGGTCCGGAGTTGCATTGTTGGGGATTAAGTCAGGGTTTCTCAACGTAGTTTCTAAAAAGTGTTCTTCCTCTCTATAAATATAACTCCTGTGTAAGTTTTAACAAGTACCCAATTCAATAAATTCTATAATCTCTCTAGTTAAGATGTGAACCTAACATGATTACTCTAATCTAGTGAACCAACTTATTTCTTTCTGCCATATATTTATTTTTTGGTTGCTATTGTTATTGTGTTTGATTATGCAGTTTTTCCAACACTAAAGCTATTGACTTGAATAAAACATTGATTCGGCACTATACGCATATAGGCACTTTATATATGTATTGCATAAGAAATAAACAAAACCATAACCCTAGTAAAAACCATAGCCAACAATTATCACAAAAACACACGAAATCTATCAACGATCATAAGACAATATCAAGATTAAGAAACTTTGATTGAGGAATAAAAAACATACTTAACAAGCAATTCTTCCAACAAAGATTGTTCCTCACGACTCCAGTTCACCGACAACTCAATCTCGTGTTTCAACTCACGTTGCATGGGACCCACTGCAGGATTCTCCGGCACAACAGAATGATTACTAACGTTGTTGATGTTATTACCAGCAATGACAACAGTGCCATTCACTACACCAGAAAGTGGTTATAGGGACTACATTTGTCGTCCCTATAAGTCCAGAATGTAGTCGCTAGAAGCTTTAGGGACTACGCGTAGTCCTTGTATCAATGGTCGGTTTTACTCGGTGGCTACATCTTTTAGGGACCACATTCTATCACTTATAGCGACTACTTTGGTTGACTTGACTTTTTGACTTTTTGACTAGTTGACTTTTTGACCAATGACTAATTTTAGGGGCACTACGTTTAGTGACTACAAGTGGTCCCTAATAGTACGGTGACTATTTGACCAAAATATATGACGCCTCATCTTTAGCAACCACAAGTAGTCACTAAAGATTTACCTATAGCGACTAGATCATGACCTATAGCAACCACGGGTAGTCGCTATAGGTGTCTTTGACCAAAGGGTGTTGTACTACATGTAGTCCCTAAAAGTGACTGCACCTGTTTCCACAACAGGCTGCTTTTGCATAATTTCCCAGGTCTTTCAGACCCATTTCCGCAACCTGTTTTTCTAGATTTCCAGTTTTTCCAGACTCAACACAAACCAATTCAACGCAAACGATAATTTAAACATACAAATCCCATTCACTACAAGTGTTCAACAAGCAAATCCGGGTTCATTACAAGCATAGATGTTCAAAAGCAGAGTGTCTAACAATAACTTAATATGTTCAACGACATAAAACATAAGATGTTCAAAAGCAGAGTGTCTAACAAACCAGAAATCACAAGTACATCCCTGCCAAGCTACTCATTTTCGGGGGCATCTTCACGGTCATCAACAACTTCATCAACTTCAAACTGATGTGGATCGAGTGGGGCTGGCTGGGTCACCGGGATTTTTGCAGCGATCAACTGTTGGTAGAGACCGGATAACTGATCTTGACTCGCCGCAAACGCTCTAGCCCACGCCTCTCGAGAGACTGGTGGTCCAGAGGCGTGTGAATGAACAGAAGATGAGCTGCACCCAGACGATGACCTACGAGGCAGCTTCCTACCCCGTCCCGGAAGAAAGCTCCGGCTCTCTCCCAAGACCCGGGTCACTATCTCTTTGTCAGTCAAGCAGGGCCCTTCTTGGCCCTCTTGCGCCTCCCTAGTCGCAATCATATCGTTCTGTAAAGTCACAAAACAAGTTCATTAATTTCATAGAAATGAAAAACGACTTAGTTGACCCATTTTAACCCAAACGTGTACAAATAAGTAACTTTGTCATTTATATTACACATATTTCACCCGTTTTGACCCATTTCACCCGTTCTAGCCTAAACGTGTAAATGTTTGGGCTAAAATGGGTGTAATGACTCACATAAACGACAAAGCTACTTATTCGTACATTTTGGGCTAACATGGGTGAAACGTGTGTAATATTAACTACAAACTTATTTATTAGTACATGCCTAACCTGCAACCCGACCCTATAGATAAGTGAATATTCTAGTTTTCACTACTTTTGTCTACTACTACTATAACATGCTAACTGATCTAAGATCAGTATGTATTTCACTATTTCAGTAAGCATTTAACCAATTCACCATTTCACCATTATAACATGCTAACTGATATAAGATCGGTATGTATAAAAAATAGATCACCATTTCATCATTATAAAATGCATTCAAGTAAGCATGAAAAAGTAGAGCAGTATGTACAAATAAAGAAATTCACTGGTTCACATCTCAACCAAATAGATCAGTATGCAGACTTCGGTAACAGTAAGCATGAAAAAGAAGTATGAAAGCTAGCAAGACTTTTTAGTCCAAATAGAAAGTTAAACTAACAAAAAAGATGACAAGATTTTTCAAGTTTTCAACCAAATATTAAGCCTAAAGTGTAATATAAACAACAAACAGGTGAAATGTGTTTTTGGTTCTTAGAAAGAATTACTTACATATTGCTCTTCAGCAACCGGACTGTTCCACTTTCCCCCCTTTGTATGCTTTTTCTTGAATTGCTCAACCAGATCAGGATATGTATCAGTGGCCTCATCATACTGAAAAACACATTTAATGAGTACATAATAACATTTAATGAAAAACAAATTTAATGAAAAAAAAAATTAACTGAATATATAATAACATTCAAACAAAAAATTAATCAGATTACCTCCTCAAATCTGCTCTGAGCATAAGATTTCGTCCCATGATTCGATGAGTAAACCTGTTTTGCCCTGTTCGTCTTGTTTGAATTAGAACGCTTGAGCCATTTCTCCGATGTCACCATATCACAGTATTTGTGCCAGTCATCTAATTTCATGTTTTCTGGAGGAAAGTTCCTGATTTTGATTGGCTGTTTGTACCCATCACGTCCTACAAACTCACGTTCATGGAAGTTGTGCTTCCTGCCTTTGTATCGTGCTTGGAACGAAGCTTTAATCCCTGCCTCGATCTCTTTAGCATGGGGCCCCGTAAGATGCTCTTCCATATCAAAGTAGTGCTGCAATTCAAATAAAATAGTTATGTAATGAATATTGTTTACAAAGTTAAATTAGTAGATTTAAGTGTAAAGCTCGACCTTGAGTGTAGGCCATAGGGTTGTCTTGTACTTATCTGGTACATCTTCCCATGATTCAAAACAAAAAGGAATTCCTCTTTCGATTTCGTTGCCGATTAAGCCCGTGAAATGGCGGTTATTTTTGCCCACAGGTTTAACAGTGTTTTGATCGACAACATCAAATTTGATTGACAGCTTCTTTTTTCCACCATCCTTGAATTTCTTTTTCAGCTCACCATCCCTGGCCCTCTTCCGGGCCTTTTCATCTGCAAATTCAAATTTAAATGAACAAATAAAAAATACAAAGTAAACGTATTCAAATGAATAAAGTCAAATTATAAGTAATGAAATTCAAATTAAATATTTTAACTTACTTATGTGGTAGGGGGGAGGCTGCCACGGACGATCATCATCAGGGGGACCATTTTCCCCGCCATGCCCTCGCCCTTGAACCATTGCCATCTGTAGAAATAAATTAATAACAATTAAAAATAAATTGAAGTTCACAAATATAAAAGTACAAGTACTTGAACAAATTAAATAAGCAATTCGAAACACTAAACATATTTGTAAAAACAACGCGATAACAATTTCATTCATATTACTGTCTTTACAAATTATTATTTCATATCAATCTGAATCACTATCAGGAGCACTATCAGAATCACTACTAAAATCATGAGGAACATGATTCTCATTTTCATCAATAAAATCATCATCGTCGATGAGAGAACGAGTAGGCTGATATTGAACTTCCGTTGATGGACCAACTCCACTCAAGCTCCTATAATCCAAATCTTCCAAATTAGCTGTCAATGCAAGATCAGATGACATGCTGTCATGAATAACATCTGCATCCACGATGATGTCCTTATCCCAAATCTTTCGATGGTTGACATCTTGGACGACCCTCCAATGATGTGATCTAGAAGGGTCTTCAAGGTAAAATACTTGTCTTGCTTGTGTTGCAAGAATGTACTGTTGATTCCTCCACCAATCATCTCTTGTAGATATACTGGTTATATTATTTTTAGTAACACAAAGTTGGGTACTGCGAGTGTTATTGGTCTTAAACCATTTGCATCGGAACAATACAACTGTGTGAGAGGTTAGATATTGAAGCTCCAAAATTTCTTCCAACACACCATAATACATGGTTTCATCATCCGCACCAGGCGTTGAAACACCACTGCATTGTGTTGTTAGGCGTTCGTCGCGGCTGTGAACCACAAACTTCACACCGTTAACTATACAAGAGGTGTAATAAGTTGCATAAATTGACGGCCCACGTGCCAAAGCGAGGAGTTCTAGACTACACTCAGATGGCTTTTCTGAACGGAGAGTAGAGATCTATGCCAAAGACAAAAATAGATAACGCATTAGTAAAGCATGCGTAGGAGAAAATTTTGTTGGTAAATCATATACATCGAGTTTACCTTGTCGCAAAACCAGGGAGAAAATTTTTTTGGTAAATCATTCTCGGACATGGCAATACGACATTCTCTGTAAATGTACATGATGTTAGTATACTCATCAAAGATATAACTAACGTACAAGAATGTTGATATGAAAAGCACGTACGTCTTGTATTTGTCGATTTCATGACTGTTGTCGAGGACATACCATTCTAGTTCCTTTCTAACTTCTTTATCCAGCTTTTTTTCAACACCCGCACTTTTTGGCTCACAAATTGATCGGAATACATGCATCTCGCATGTTGGAGGAGGACCATCATCATTTCTGTCTGGACGATTAAATCTTGTTTGAACACCCTTAAGATAATGTGAGCAGAAAGTTAACGCTTCCTCCGCAACATACCCCTCCGCTATGGACCCTTCGGGCTTAGCTTTATTGCGAACGTAGTTTTTTAACTTTTTCATATATCTTTCAAATGGATACATCCACCTCATGTATACGGGGCCACCTTGAATGGCCTCTTCAGGTAAATGCATGACCAAATGAATCATTATGTCAAAAAAGGCCGGAGGATATATTTGCTCGAAATTGCACAATACACGGATCAATTGTTCTTGGGCTTTCAACAAGTCTGACTCCATTAAACTTCGAGCACAAATCTGCTTAAAGAACGAGCAAAGCTCAATTATTGGTGTTGCAATACTCGGGTCCAAGTACGCTTGAGCTCCAATGGGAAGCAACCGCTGAATCATTATATGACAGTCATGAGACTTCATGCCTGTTATGTTGTTATCATTGTCGGTTACTTTTGACTTGAAGTTTGATCCGAATCCATCAGGTAGTTTAACTCCTTTAACGAATTCACAAAACTTTCTTCTCTTTTCAGGTGTGAAAGAGTACATGGGGTGAGGCTTTAAGAACTTCCCGTTGCCTTTATTTGTGAGCCACAACTCCTTTCGAATCTTCAAGTCTTGTAAGTCTTGTCTTGCCTTGTTAGTGTCTTTGGACTTGTCATTCATTAACAATGTACCAAGCAAACTCTCGCATACATTTTTTTCGATATGCATGACATCCAAATTGTGTTTTAGTGCAAGACTTGACCAATACGGAAGCTCGAAGAAAATCGACCATTTACTCCAATTCCTTTCTATGAGGGGACGTTTTCTTTTCACACCCCCATGACTCGGATGTTTACCCGGAGTATGTGATGGCACTTTAGCAAGTTGTTGTAAGATTTGAGCACTATCGAGTTTTCGTGGAGCTGGATTCTCCTCGGTCTTACCATTGAAGGTCTTCTTCCACCTCCATCTATGATCCATGGGTAGGAATCTTCTATGACCCACATAAGCGGTTTTCCCATTTGTGTCTTTGTCTTTCCCGTTGTGTCTTTGTCTTTCCATCTACTCGCCTTGCAGATTGGACAATTTTCCAAATTTTCGTTCTTCTTCCCCCAAAACAAACAACAGTCATTCACACAAGCATGTATCAATTCGTACCCTAACCCGACTTTTGCCATCGCCTTCTTAGCTTCATAGTGTGACTGGGGGATTTTGGCTCCTGTTGGGAAACATTTTAGAAGAAATTCCATTGTTTGATTAAATGAAATATCAGTCCATTTATGAAAGACCTTGAGGTGCAACATCTTTGCCAAAAAGTCTAGCGAAGACATCCAAGTACAACCTGGGAATAGCTCTTCATTGGCCATTTCAAACAACGCTTCCAAATTGTCTTTTATAGGACCCACATCTTCTGGAGGCTCGTTACTTGTCGACGCAATATCTGGCCCATTGTTGTGGTCTATGTAATTGTTCTGCCTACGAATATCGCGAAGGACATTGATCATATCATTTGTGTCATCTACTACCGGTGGTGGAACAATAATCTTGCTTTCACCGTGATATTCCCAAACATCATAATACTTGCTAAACCCATTATTATGTATGTGACGCTTAATATCAGCGAGTGTATGCTTAGTCATGTTATCACACGTCCGACATGGGCAAAAACATAAGCCCCGACCATTTAGGTGTTCTTTACACCTCTCAATGAAGGCGTTAAGACCAAGTTTAAACTCATTGGTATTACGATTTAAACCTTCCCTAGTCCAATCCTTATCAATCAACATAACTGCTCGTGTGGTGTGTTGTGGTGGTGATGTGTCGTGGTGGGTGAGGTGCTGGTGGTTTTGGTGGTAAAAGTTGGGAATGAAATGGTGAAAGACGAGAGGTTTTGTGTTGACGACCTTAATAGCACAAGAAAAATTTAATAAGCTTAGTCAATCACCCCTTAATAAATTAACAAACAACATTTATCATGAAACTAGTAAAAACCATAAACTAGTATACACATTTAAAACTGATGCAAACTGTCATGCTATTACCACACAATACAAACAGTCCCACATTCACAAATTACATCATTATTATGTACAACTTAAAACTTACCTAAGAATGCAAAACACGAGGCCGAAGAACACGAACATCAGATGAACCAAAAACAAGTATTTTTCTTTCAAAACCTTACCACCAACATGGTCTTCAAATTATAATTTTTTGAAAACCATAATCACATTACTTTTTACTCTTTATCAGGAACATCAGATGAACATAATTATAGGCATACGACAAATGTATAAACGTAAATATAGTAACACCATGATATACACCATAATCCTGCTCCTTACTTTTCTTTGAAATTATCCCACTCTATCTGGTATTTTTGCTTCTTATATTTACTAAAAACTGAGTACAAGTTTCTTTTAAACAACTAACAGTTACAAGCACACTTATCAAATCATAATCATTATACACATTTACACATTTACCAAATATGAGAACACTTACGGCAACACTAAAAGTGAACGGTGGTGGGTCGGACAACAGCAGCGGTGATGGTGGTGGGTTGGACAGCAGCGGCGGCGACAGTGGTGGGTTCTACACAAACACATAAACCACTTTAAAGACAAACAAAATTATCCAGAAAAATACACAAACCCAAATTAAAAAATAAACCAAAACCATAAAACTTTACACCAAATTAAAAATCAACCAAAACCATAAACCATTTACATTGTTTGTGTGGTCGGTCGGGAAGACGGCAACAACGGCGACACGGCAGCAGGAGAATGGTGAGTGGTAGTGGGTGTTGGCGGTGAATGTGGTGGTGGTTTTGATGGTGAATGTGGCGGTGGTTTTGATGGTTTTGGGAGTAATTGAGTGGTTTTGGTGAGAGTGAAATACTGTAAAGAAATATGAGATCTGGAATTTGATGGTTTTAGTGAGAGAGTGTTATAAGTGTTGAAGTGTTGAAGTGTTAAATGAGGCCTTGAATTTGGTACCAAAACCTCTATATGTCCAGCGGGAAAACGAAAATACTTGGGCGCCTTTTTTGAGTTTTCAGTGAAAATTTTATAGGACCATACTATAGGACAACATGTAGTTTCTATAGTCTTTTCCAATTCTTTTTCTCAAAATACTTTTCATATATAATAAATAAATTAATAAATACAAAAATAGAAAAAATAATAAAAATATTTAAAAAAAATAGTGACTTATACCGCAAGTGTTATATAAAAAAAACGTAAATAAATCGAACGGTGTTAACCCGCAACAATGTTTGTTCACAACATTAGCGTTTTATGTTTTCATTTGGCTCGCAACTTTCCCGCCTAAAGAATTGGCGAGGACACCAAATAGAAAGTCCATGTTTGACTCTTTTTTTTTTTCTTTCATTTTTGCTAATTGTTTTGGCTTCAAACTTTCCCGCCCAAAGGTGCCACCAAGCAACATAAAAGACTCCTTCCAACATCAGCTTAATCTTAGACGAGAACCGGATAGCCGAAAACCAAGTATATCAATCGTCGAACGACAACAAGACTTGCCAATCTAGATCCCACCAACAACAAATTTTACGAAAAATAAGCATGGCCATGTCACACTTTAACAAAACGTGGAGAATATCCTCAATAACCGTACCACATATCGGACAATGATCATAATCCAAGACAACTCCTCTATGCACAAGATTACTCCTTCCACAACATTGTCGTCAACCAAAGCATCATCTCCATGTTAAGGCCCAACAAAATTATTTTTAACATTATGTAAAGCTTCATCGTCCGAGAAGTACTCTGGCTCTTTATAATCAAGAAAATTTGGGGTCCAAACAAATATCTCTTTAGCACGAGCCATGTACACCTTTCCATGGAAAATAACTTTAAAACTCTCCAAAATGTTGTTCGGCTGTTTTGTTTTGATGCACAATCGTTTACGAGCGAACAAAGAGACAAGGTTCTCTTCAATATCCATGGTCTCCCCCCATTTCTTACCAATATTTATAAACGTTTCACGAGACCACAAGTTCAACGGAACTCCTTCAATGTCTACCCAAACAACACGTTCCTCACTAACGAAATCATGAATCGCGGGCTGAAAAACTTGAAACCAAAGACTTAACTCCAATATGTTGTAACAATTTGTTTTTAGTAGACTCATTAACCAGTTCAATCATCACCCACATACCACCTAGATAGGCCAATTGAGCCTTCGGAAACCCTTCCTTGGTAAGAAGGGTACGTAAGTTAGGAATGGAACTTAATACTTTAACCTTACCCATTACGTTCCGGGATAAATCACGAGTGTTGACACATGAATCATCCAACACCAAAGAAGGAGAGGCAGAAGAAGGATTAAGAGGAACATTCGAAGAATTACCTTTAACCGCATTCACAAAAGAGCCAGGAGGAGAATAACCTTTAGGCTGAGTATAGCCCGCTGGTTTACGGTTTTTACTCGGCCATTCAAAACGAACGACATTAGCGTGAAGGTGAAAGCGTCCGACCCATAGCGTATATATCAATATTAGCTCGATTCATTCGTTTAACACAACTTACATGTGTTAATTAATGTTTAAACGTTTATCAATTTAGAATGCAAACATAACGAAAGCGCTAACATAACGAAAAGTGCTAATAGAACGAAACGCGCTAATGTTTTTAATGAACGTTGTTGTGGTTTAAGCCCATTTGGTTCACTTATGTTTTTTTTATAATTAAATCTTAATAAAATATTTTTAATTAATTTAGATCATTCTTAATAAATTAAAAATAATTTAAATTTCCGTTTACCTTTAGGGACTACATGTGGCATTTAGTGTCTACATGTAGTCCCTAAAGCTTTGGCACCAAACCTTCCCGCCAACAAAAATGCAAAAATTTTTAATAAACGAAATTTTTTTGTAGTCCCCTTACTTCTAGGGACAACATGTAGTCACTAGAAATTTGGGTCAAAATTAGACATTTTCCTTAGTATTTTTTGTTTCGTCATCAAACATTTAGCAACTACATGTAGTCCCTATAAGTTTGGCGCTAAACCTTCCCGCCAACAAAAATGTAAAAATTTGTAATAGACAAAAAAATTTTCATAGTCACCTTACTTCTAGGGACTACATGTAGTCGCTAGAAGTTCGGGTCAAAGTTAGACTTTTTCCCATGACTTTTTTGGTTCGTCACTTAACATTTAGGGACTACATGTAGTCCCTATAAGTTTGGGTCAAAGTTACACTTTTTCATTGATTTATTTTTTGTCGTGTAGCGGAATTATAGTGACTACATGTAGTCCCTATATGTTTACATGTAGTCCCTAGAAACTCTGGTCAAAGATCGGGGAGATTTAATTGAAAATTTCGTCTCCACTTTTATAGTGACTACATGTAGTCCCTATAAGCGGGTTTTTAGCGACTACACTCTGTAGTCCCTAGAAGTCTTGGTAGCGAGATCCCTGAATTGGTGTAGTGATTGTCGTTGCTATTCTCCATGAATAACAAAGAAGCAAGTAAACACGATTTTTTTTCCTTTCAAGTTTTGAGTTTTGAGGAAAAAGGGTTGACTTTTTATTAAGAAAATGGTTGTTGCGTATATAACGCCGTGTTTATTGACAACATTATGGCGCCAATGGGGTAATTAAGTTCTGTTGGTTTAGGAAATTAGATTGACCCCTTGTTTATATACTTTTGACAAATAAGGTCAAAACTTAAAATTAATGAAATTGTATTATAGGTGTATCTTGGGAAAATTGTTCACGATTCATAAACCGTGGTATACAAATGCAAATTTGTTGTAGTGATGTATATATCTTTAAATAAAGGTATATCTATCAAATGATTTTACGTTCATATCTTTTATATTGATATTAAAATAGTAGATGGCCTTGTATCTTGATTGCTGTTTGTCCCAAACAATGGTGATTCAATATAACTGCTAATTGGTCGAGTAAAAGTTAGTGTTTAGAGTTGAATATCTCTTGTTTAGACAGTCAAGCAATCATAAAGTAGGTTTCCTACTATGGAGGGTAGTTGATCTAGGAGGGGAATGTAAGTTGGATGGAATTGAGAGTGGTAAAAGATGATGCTTCATGGTTCATCCATTACATTCCCACAGGAGGAATGGTTGGTCCTCCCTCAAGGTGTGTGTTCCCGGATGAGTGAAGCGGTGAAGCCATTTTAGAGATGGAAATGTATCTCATGTGGTATAGCCCTTGACTTGGAGGGGATATGGGTTCCAAACGATGCCACTCACCATTTCCTACTCTGATTATTGTGGATGCGGGCTGAATGATCTTGGTGGGAGGGTGTGGTGGAAATTTAGTTAGATGGGATGGTGCTATAAAGGTGAATACAAATTCTGAATGGTGCTTGGATGAAGCAATGCTCTGTTTTGTCTATCAGAGTTCAGTTGTATCCGAAATGTTGTCTAGCTTTGCGAGATATCGGATGTATGTTTGTTTTTGAATACTGATTGGGGCATGTCCAATTCAGTGGTGCATTTGTTACTTATCTTGAACTATACTTTTCGAGATTAATATATTTCACCTTTGGCACCAAAAAAATAGGATGTATATATTGGTAGAAGGTACTGGATTGCAAAATCAACTATTTTAAAAATATTATCTGTGGATCTATGTGTCATAACATTACTGTTTATAACTCGTTGAACTTTGTTGGGTAGCTCCACCGCCTCAGGTGTAAGGAAAACAAATGTATCAAACGCGAAAGGAATAAACACGTGTTGATTTTTAATGCATGCTTTCTCGTGTTTTGTCATATTGCACGAAGCGGCTTTCACAATAGAATGTCCAATTGTAAAATCACCACTACTCAAAATGAGTGTTTTAAAATGTTGTTTATAGTTTTTGGGCTTTTTAAGATGACAATGGTTTATTTGCATGGATAACACAATCAAACATCTCCTTGCTCAAAAAGAAAATCAAACATCTACGTTTTAGGGTTTATAATAGATTAGTATTACACTAGGCCCATTATATTGTTATTCACACTCAATTTAATCCGCCTCCAAGATCCTATTTTCATCAAAGTGACGACTATAACTATGCAAGAGGGAGAATATCCACAACCCCACGCCATCTATGTGTTTAGACCGCTCCGTCGAACGATGATTGAAACCCTTAACAGTCATCGTAACGGAGAAGCTCTAAATTATCACCCTTTTCGCTTTGATGATCTCTACAGAAATAACCCTACTATTCTCACACAAAACCGTCCTGCTCCTGTGTATGGGAATATGTACTTCTTTATAACACCAAGGGAACGATCTGGAAACGACTTTCGACGTACTGTTGAAGGTGAAGGAGTATGGGTGCAAAGCGGCAATGCCATTGCTATTCACAATGATGTTAGGTTAACCATTGGGTACATGAGACACTTTTACTTTTACGTCGGGGATGCTCAAAATCCAGATGACCTAGGTCAAAAGGCCACCAACTGGCTTATGGTGGAATACACCCTACCCGAATATCCTGATGATGATGATGGCCTTGAAGCAGCTTGCAC
The DNA here is from genome assembly GCA_030686995.1 of Artemisia argyi. Classification (NCBI taxonomy): domain Eukaryota; kingdom Viridiplantae; phylum Streptophyta; class Magnoliopsida; order Asterales; family Asteraceae; genus Artemisia; species Artemisia argyi. The sequence continues at coordinate 62,266,458 of CM060708.1, read as the reverse complement.
TCTCGAAAACATGGACAATTATGGTGGTACGGATGTTGGCACAATTCTTATATTGGAAGATAATCTTGATGATCTTCTTTGAGGTTTTTTTTTTTGAACGGCGCTCTTCTTTGAGGTTATTACTTTAACTCTTTTATACTATTTATTTTGTTAGTTGTGTGTTGATTTTCGGTCGACCTAAAGCCGATTAAGTGTTAATATGGACATTGTAGAACTAATATAACTTGTTACTTGTGAAGTGCTGAGCAAGGAGTACACATATTAGGCGTTCACAATGGCCAGAAGATGAATAAAAATGCCATTAGTGTAATATCAGTAACGATCAACCAAAATTTCTATAAAGTTTTCACTTATAAACAGTGGTGAATTCTTATGTTACCTTCCACTTTCAGTGATTCAAACTTCAAAGTAATCAGTTTCATAGATGCTTAAACAAGCAGGCATTTAGGCAAGACTATTTTACAACTTATTAGACCTAACAAAATGTGATAACTGAGATGTTATAATGACTAGGTTCACGACTATAACGTTTAAGCATTTAATTAAACACCTGATTACCATTCAAAGTTTCAAATACCGTTCCTGGATCCTCGATCATTGGAAGAATTAACATCAAGACCATAGTCACATAAAACGCGGTACGCTTCGGTACGCGTACGCGGTTCTGGTACGCAATTCGCTCTTGATGACGAATTCGGTACGTGGGGGGTATACTCATTTCGGTACGCATGGGTACGTATCGGTACGGTGTACCATGTATTTTGGTACGTTGTAACAAAAACATTAGTTAACAAAATATAGAAATTATATATATATATATAAGTTTTAATAAGTATTTATATATTTTATATACATACTTTATAAACTTTTATATATAAGTTTAAGACTTAAATGTAAACTATTAAAGATAGAGGGGGTCAAATGTTTAAATACACAAACTTATTTTAAACTTTTTGAGACTAAATGTAAAATAGTGAAAGATAGAGGGGTTAAATGTTAAAAAGTCTAAACTTATTAAAACCCTAAAAGAGTAAAACAAAGTTACAGCCGTTGTATCTTTCTTCCCTCTTTCCTCTCTTCCTCCCTTAGGTTTCTGGCAGATGTTGCACCGCCGCCGCCGGAATTCGTCGCCGGAAATCACGAATCCTGCGCTATATGGGGTTAAAAACCCTAAAAGTAAATCGATTCAAGGTACAAAATCAATACTATTGACTGATTTGGCTCAAAAAAAAAGAAAATCCGCCTCGGTACGCTGAACCATTGCTTTTGGACCGCTGAACCACTGCCTTTTGGTACGCTGAACCATTGCTTTTTGGTACACTGAACCAACAGCGTATGGAACGCTGGTGTACCGCGTTTCGGTACACCCCGTACCAATTCGTGGTACTCTCCCTCTTGAGCGAATTATGTGACTATGATCAAGACCAGTAACCATTGCAGATAGTGGGGCCCCTACGGTACTATCCCTCATCTCCAATCTTATCAGCACCCAGGAAGCCTCAAAGGATCCATTTATTTGGTTCCTTGCACACTCCTCTTAATCATCACTCTCACATGTAAACGGCACCACAAGTGTGTAATCACAAGCAAATCTTATCACAATCTTACAACATAAGTTTATTTTGTTACTTAGGGTGCGTTTAGTTTCCACCTATGGGAATCAAACTATCACTATGAAAGTGATAGTTTGTGTTTGTTTAGAATGCTGGGCCCACAACTATGACTATGAAAGTCTAATATATTCCATACTCCATATACAACTCTATAGGGGGGAATGGATCTTTCATAGTTGAGGGACCCACCACTACTATCAAACTCATACCCATTGTCATTCCTCGCAGCATACCAAACGCACCCTTAATTTGTTCCAAAATATTAGTCATATAATTGAGTTGAGTTTAAAACACTCACGTACACCCTTCTCACCTTTTCTTTTTAAATAAAACCCACTTTCATCGTTGGTTTTTGAAAATAATATATCTCAAAAACCGTTAATCGTTGGGAGAAACAAATTACACGGTTACAACAGACAATTAATTATCTTTCAATAGGAGTACTTTCATATACTTTCGACAAAAAAAAACTCTATTTTTGAAGTTCTATACAAACACTTATGCTCATTTATGACATCATGTTAAATTTTCGAACTTATAAATTATTGTTATGTCACATGTGATACATAGTCGAGTTTGACTTTAAGAAAAAGGATCTTCTATTTTCTCCAACTTCTATGAATAAGCTGTACAGATTTGGAGGTTTAGAAATTATGTGTTATATATGGTTGAAAAGCTAAGAATGTGTATTTTTCAATGCCAAAAAAACAATGAATCATTTAGAGTAGGTTAACGATGGTGTTATTTATATACGTTAACGATTTACGGTTCTTGAAATATGTAATTTTTTAAAACGGCAGATTGAAGTGGGTTTTAATTGAAATATCATTTACGCCCCTCTTTTTTTCTTCTATAAAATGAGTGACTGAGATTTGTCAGGATACAAGAAAATAATAGTTCTTAATCGAACTTTTTTATTTATTTATATGATAAACGATAATATTTTATCATGACTTTCTATTACATGATTGTGAAATAATTTTTTTTTTCTTTCTTTATGTTATTTTATCAAAATCATTTATTTTAAACAATAAAACTTTAACCATTCTAGCTTATATAAATAAGTAATTTGTGAATGTGTAAGAATGTCATGAGTAAAAATAAAAACAAAGATGTATGTTCCTGGGAAAATCATGGGTAATTTGAGACTCATTGGTTAAACATGAATCTAGTTGGGTATATATCCAGTAAAGGATGTGTTTAGTTGGATCTCCTTAATATTATAGATGAGTCTAATTAAGTATTTGATAGATAATGCAATTATATAATAACTAGACGAGTACTCGTACATAGCAATGCGATTTTATAGCGACAGATCGTCTAGTGATAAAAAAAATAAGTTTATGGTTTATAAATGAAAAATAATAAAAGTTTGAAGATTTGGGGACTAAACATAATGGTTTGAAACCCGCGTCGGACTAAACATAATGTTTTGAAACCCGGGTCGACCAGGGTTGTTCAACTGGTTGAACCGTTCCGGTCGAAAAATGAGTTGATTTAAACCGGGTCAACCCGACGGGTTGGGTCGAACACGGGTGAAATTAAACCGGGTCAACCTGCCGGGTTTGATGCGTCCCGGGTCAACCCGGTTTTTTATATGTATTAATAGTTTCATTTTGAAATATATGTTTTCAAGATTTCTATTTTTAGCTTCAACTTTTTACATTTGACTTTTTGTCTTTTCATTTATATATAGTACGCGGGTACCCTGTGACGATTAACCTGAGAAATAGATCTCGATGAGGCTTGATTTACCAGGTTGTATCGGTTTTAACGGGTTCTCTCTAGTTCATTTTCGGATGGCTTTTATTGGTTAGCCGAACCAGTGGTGACACCGGTTCCCGGTTGAACCCGTTGGTCCGATTCCGTTTCAAAACTATATGTACTATCAACTTGTTAGCTTGTATATGAAACTTTGTGTGTTTTATTAATTTGTATAATATTTATAATAACACGTACTTTCCAATTTATGAGGTTTTAAAAATAACATTAATTAGTATGTTTAATTATTTTATATTCGGGATTATGTTGTAGCTTGTTTAAATTGTATATTGTTAAAATTTTATTGTACTTTTTATTAAAGGTGTTTTAATTGTTTGTATTTAATTTTGTAGATATATTTTTAGTTGGTTGTACAATATGAATAAATTATTGTACTTTTAAGTAATTGAGTGTTTTAATAAGAGTATTAATTACAGTATACATTATCTCACATTTGACTAATTTTCAACATTCAACAATTCAATGTTTCAATTTTGATCATACACCTTTTATAGATAGTATAGATTACCAAACGGGTTTAGGTGGGTCTAGCGGGCCAACAAAAAATTTTACTTTTTTTTCCCGCTTTTTCATAGTTTACACTAAAAAAAAAGATAATAATAATAATAATAATAATAATAATAATGATGATGATAATAATAATAATAATAATAATAATAATAAAGACCACAACCCATCTACACCTGGACCCGTATAAACCTGACCCAACTCACTTATTTTACCACCTTTTAATGTACGCCATTTATACATATGCATGGTTGCTTGAACAAAGAAGTAATACCTATAAACATATATACTTGTGATAACACACATATAGTTGTATTAATAGATAAACACATATAAATTAAAACTACAAACACACATGAAGACATGCATCAAATCTATGCAAGACATTTATGCATATGGAATGGTTGTTTGAGCAAAGAAGTAATACCTATAACTAGTGTTTTGAAACCCGGGTCGACACTGCCGAGTTAACCGGTTCGACCGGTTTCTGCAAAAAAAATAGGTAAAAAAAACCCGGGTTTCTAAAACCGGGTTAACTGGTTAGACCCGCAGGGTTTTGAGTGACCCGGGTCAACCCGGTTCTCAAAACCCGGCAGGGTTAAATTTTTTCAAATTTTTTAATATAAACCCGGGTTGACCCGGTCGAAAAAATTAAAAATTAATAAATTGAAAACTAGGTTGACCCAGTGCCCGGTGATTCGACCGGGTCGATTTCGAACCCGATTTTCAAAAGATTGCCTATAACCACATACACTTGTGATAACACAAGTATAGTTACATTAATAATAATACATATATAAATTGAAACTATAAACACATATGCAGACATATTTAGTCATGTGTGAGTGGATTAAAAAAAAAAAAAATCAACTTTGTTTACAAACGTATGTCACTTGGTACCCTTTCTAACTTAAGGTACACTGTCTTGAAATTGTATATTCTTTGGTACACTCTCTACGGTAGATGGCGTCTTGTTCTACCTCGTAAAAGAGAAAGCATCCTAAAAGCAATTTTAAGAAAAAATACTGCAAATATTATGCAATGATGCTTCAATGTATCTGATTGTGTATGTTAAAAATTATAATTATATTTGCTTCAAAAGTTTACCTTCACATCGGCGAATCTAACATATGAAGACGCATTTATGCTACCTGAGCGGTCGGTCAAATACTCCTATACTATGAAGAACAATTAACTCATTAGTTGTCAGAGCAAGATAAGAAGTTTTTTTTTTTTTTTTTTTGAACGGCGGCATTTATTAGAAAACTAGCAAGGTGCTAGAGAATACAAAAGAGAGATTAACCAATCATTCCAACTAATACATTTTTTTCCTCTAGACTTAAGCCATGAAAAATAAAAAAGATGAATATAATCCATAATGTCACATTTCCTCATAGTGAGAGAGTTGAATGTAACACAATTCCTGAAGCGTCATAAGATCCAACAGGTTGTAGCGAAGATGACATAAACACGGTTCTTAATCTCCTGAGAGGAATGCCACGAGACAAACCAAGAAACCCAATCACTAGATGAATTAACAATCGGAATCTTTGAACCACTCCAAATGTGAATAAGCGTCCATACATTTGAAGCGACATCACACGAGAAGAACACATGATCCAAATGCTCTACATGGACATTACAAATCGGGCATACAATCGATTGAATATCTAAACCTCTAGAAGATAAATTATAGCGATGAGGCAACTTATCCAAGAAGAAACGCCACATGAAAATGTTTACCTTTCTAGGTAAAATCTTACACCACGTAGTGCTCGAATACATGGAAGGGAGCAATAAGTCATCAATGTGGTGCCGAATGCTGCTAACCGAAAAGATGCCATCATCAGAAAGAGACCAGAAACACGAGTCGCTATCTTGGACGACATCCACAGAAGCGATCTCTTCTAACATACGAGAGAAGTCAGAAAGAGATCTACCAGAAGAGATTGGTCTAATCCAATCCCATGCCCATGTGCCATTAGAAATACGATCACTAACCAAACATTCCTTATCATTCTCCAAGTGGTATAGTCTGTTGAAACGGTCACGAAGGGGGGAGTCGCCAACCCATGTATCAATCCAAAAATGAATTAAAGAACCGTCTCCCACCTTATAACGAATAGAGCAGGAAGGAATAATACCACTAGAATGAAGTTGGTTTATAGAGCCGACAATTCTAGACCATAAACCACTAGACTGACACCCATTTAAATCCAAACCTGCTTCACTACCATGAATAGATTTGATAACCTTTACCCATAATGCGTTCGGATTTTTCAAGACTCGCCATCTCCATTTGTAAAGAAGAGAAGTGTTAAAAGCTTTAAGACTCCCCACTCCCAGCCCTCCTTTATCAAACGAGGCTAAAACATTCGGCCACTTAACCCAAGCAAGTTTCTTATTACCATCTGTAGCACCCCAAAAGAAAGAGGCGCGTAATCTTTCTAACTCCTTTAACACCATTTCGGGGGCCTTGAAAATAGACATGTAGTATATCCCGAGGCTACCTAAGATAGATTTTATGAGAGTAAGGCGACCACCAATGGATAAGAGATTAGCTTTCCAAACCGTAAGTTTAGATTTGAAATGATCAATTAAAATCCTCCAATTCTCAACACGACTCATATTAGAGCCTATAGGTAACCCGAGATATGATAAAGGAAAAGTACCAGGTAAACACCCCGAACCTGCTGCCATGCTACTAACCTCATCAGAAGAAACTCCAACCCCGTATAGGAATGATTTGTTGATGTTGATTTTGAGGCCTGAGGCCATATAAAAGACATGAAGTACACGAATAATGTTTTCCATATCTCTTTGGTCCTAGTCAGAAACAATGATAACATCGTCCGCATAGAATAAATGAGACAATCGATAATTTGATGAACCAATAGAGGAACCACGAAACAAATTAGTTGCCATAGCGTCTTTAAGAGCAATGTGCAAACCTTCCATGACGATGATGAACAAAAAAGGAGACAAAGGATCGCCTTGTCTTAAGCCTCTCTTAAGCGAAAATTCAGAAGTGGGGCTCCCATTAATAAGAATGGAAGTCCTAGCCGAATGGAGACACGTCTTTATCCATTGACGCCATTTAATACCAAAACCCAACATGTGCATGACGTGATCTAGGTACCTCCAACTTACCGAGTCAAATGCTTTCTCAAAATCAACTTTGAATAGCATGACTTTCTTGTTTCTCTTCTTGTACCAATCCAAAATTTCACTAAGAATAAGAGGACCGTCCAATATTTGACGACCTGAAATGAAAGCTGATTGTTCTTGACTAACAATGGTATCGATAATCTTGGACAAACGGTTAGCAAGAATCTTGGCGATAATTTTGTATTGGATACCAATTAATGAAATCGGTCTATAATCAGTAATGAATAATGAAATCGGTCTATAATCAGAGCAAGATAAGAAGTGTTTCAAATGATGTTTATTTTATAGAAAAGAACCTCATTGCGTAGCACGTATTTAAGAAACTCAGATACAACTGTTGGTCATCCGTTAATTTAACAATGGTGTACATGTACACTCCCTCTCGATATTATAATCAGCGTCTCAACCTTAAAGGCAAACTTAATACCCACAAGCTTTTCTAAAGCTTGCAGGAAAGAATCCACATCACCGGCCCGTGTAAAAAAACATACATAGTCAGTATTGAAGAAAGTTAATAGTGATTCATATTTTACCACTATAATCATTCAACCTTTCTTGTATTCCTACCAGCTCCCGAGCACTCTTGTTAATAAGTCTAGAAACCTCTCTATCAAACATTATGACGGAAGTACTCCTACTTCCATCAATAACTCTAATCTCGACGTACCGTCAACCTACAATATTCATTTTAAAGATTATTAAAGATGAAGTTACACGATGACAAACAGGATAAACAATAACAAAATGATAAATTAAATATCCTTGGATAACAAAATTGTGGGTTGGCTTTCAAAGTCTTGCACCACATATCATCATGTCTGTTTGTGACATCAGGAGGCTGATCACCTTCAAGATCAACAACCTCATTCCTATTAGTAACCTTTTTGTTACATTTTCGGCAGCTCATGTAAAACCAAGTACCTATGCCGCTTTTCGCGGAAATGATTAGGAAGAACATTTGTACACCAACGAGGACTGATGTATTTGAGGAATGGTGTTTGTTCCATGAATACTAGCTAAATACGCAAAATACGTGTCTACACAGATAACCATGGCGGTTATAATGACTACAAGAGCAGTTTGTGATACCATCCAACTGACTAATAGAAACCTGTAACGAAATATATAAATTAATAAAAAACTTTAAATGATGCAAACATGTTAATTAAATTTTAAAAACTACATTGTAACGTGGTTGTTATGTGTAAAAAAGGTACCTGGTAATTAAATGGAAAACACAATGACGTTGCATACTTGCAATTGCATGACAATAAAAGCAGTATTACAGATGTAATATGAATAAAAATTACTGTAGCATCCACAACAGTATTATTTCTCTTATCCCGCTAGCGTATGACACAATATTCAACGGATCCCTTCGAATGGAACCAATATGTGCACAAAAATATAAGCCTTTTGAAATTTTGTGTTGTACATCCCTGAATATGGAATGTGAGTACACTTCAGACAAATGACGTTCGATTGGCAACTGGGTAAACATCACAGGCGTCTTCTCAGCAGTTGTGTTGTCTAACACAAGTTGCGTGTACCGATGTTTTTCCATAGCTGATTCAAAACACATCATAAAATGAACAAGCGAGTTTCTAGGATGATAATACACTTAGAAGAATGCATTAGAACTCTCTGACCATGAAATTGTCTTCATGAGACCACACATGAGCTATAACGACCTAAAATCTGTAATTAATAATAAAACTCAAGAATAACTAAACGAATAAACCGTAATAAAAAATAATTAAAACGAAACTTCACAATTAAATTTATGAACATATTTGGAATCCAAAAATACCTAGAAACCTAAAATAAAATTCGAAGAGCCATTTTACACAACACGAACCTTGGTTGGGCCGTTTTTCTTTTAATGAACAACTAATAAACAACCAAATGGACACAATAACTTGAGCCCATGACTCTCGGCCCTCCTTGGCCCAATTTCGAACCCACCAACATTTGATAAAGGCCGGTGTTTTCATTTTGTTCTCACACATTATACGCTTCAAGAAAAAGAGAAAAAAACCCTAACCCTAGAAAAAAATAAATAGCGGCATAAGTTTCTGGCTTTCTCTTCCATTTCTGTTCGAACTCAAGAAGGCTTAAAAGAGGTGGTTTGATCGTGGTTAAGAGCTGCTCGAAGGATGTAGGTTTTGCTTGGTTCGAATAGGGTTTGGATTTGTTTGTTTCGACTTGTTTTGGAGGCTTGGTTTCGTTTCTGTTTACTGGTCATCGAAGGGTAACACACACATCTTTCTTGTTATCTTTTTCCTCTCGTTTGATGTTCATCTCACGTTTATGTTTCATGTTTTGTTGTTATATTTATCAGCTAAATAAGAAACATGTGATACGCTATAAAACCTCACATAAAATAATAAAGATTGTCACATAAAATGATGTCTCAGGAAACCTTATGAATTGATCCACATATATACATGTTTTGTGATTCTGGACTTTGTTTGGATCGAATGTAATGAATTATAAACCTTCGATATATATTTCTATTACATGAAATCATAGAACTCAATTAACATGCAATCAATACACGCGTACACATATATAAGTCGACATACGTTTGTGTTTTTGGAATTTTGAACATGTGAAGCATTCGTATTTAAGGGTAACGAGACCTAGGGTCTTGTTTGTTCGAATGTATAAAAAGAAAAGGAAAACGCATGCATGATCTTTGTCCGTTTCGAATCAAAATAAATAATATAAAAAGGGTGAGATAAATGGTGCTTGTGTCGTGTTGTTCGAATCACACGATGGCCCAGTTGTGGGTTTGATTAAATTCACAAATAAGAAATAAAAGGGGTCAAATGGATTTTGAAAGAAAATGAGCTAGGATTTTTGTTGTTCGATTGATATAAAATAACTAGTTATAATACTCGCGCATGCGCGGGTTTTTTAAAATTTTTTGAATTATATATTTTTATTTATTAAAAAACAAACAATTTAATCTTTGATTTGTTTGATTTATAATGTTTAATTATAGGTTTTTATTATTAAAGATAATTATTTAAAAATTTTAATCTTATTATTAATTGCATCTTATCTATATTTTTTGTAGTTATCTTATACTTATGTTATGGATAAATATAAAATGTTATCTAAGAAAATAATCTTTTTTTTTAAATAAAATTATTACTAAATAAGGTATGAATGCATTTTTTTGAAATGAAAAATTCACAATAGGGGTTTTGTTTTATTATATAAAAGATAATGAGGGTTTTTATAACATAATTAAAATCTAGAGCCCTAAACTATAAATATTGACACCTTTGATAACTTTGGTTACTAAATGACTAATATTACTAAATATGGAAACTTTCTAAATCTGTAAACCTTCTATATGTGGAACTTACTATTTATGGAAACTTGCTATTTCTGGAAGCCTGCTAATTATGAAAACTTATTAAATCTAGAAAGTTACTAAAAATAGAAAGTATACTAAATGAGTAACCTAATTCTAATAGACTTAAAGTTATACATGGTAATTCATTCGTATAGGTTCTGTGAAGCGAGAGGGATCATTTTGGCTTGACTTGTTTGTTTCTGTTTGCTTGCATTGAATAAGGTACAGATGTTCTGACCTTCTCACAGGTTTCTCATGAATTCTTCACATTTTTTATTTGTTTAGCTTCTGACTTTGAACATTTGCTATGATCCCTTTATTCTGAACCATTGCTATGAACCTTTGATATGAACCTTTGTTATGAACCTTTGCTATGACTTTCTGAACCATTTAATATGAACCATTTGATGTGAACTGTTTGATCTGATATCTGACCTTCTGTTTGATACCCGATTCTTGAAGGTAACATGGTCGTGTCATTGATGCACCAGTGTGGTCGAGTGACGTGCCACACTGTCCCTTATCTGTTATGGCCACTATGATTATGATTTGTCTGCAAGGCGTATGGATGCATCCTAGATCTGTTTTTGTACCTGATATGATGATATATTTGTTTGGTGACTGATACTCGGTGCAATCCACGTCTTTCACATTTCTGGGAGTTGATCATTACATTTTGGTTACTGAGGACTCCCCTCATATTATCTAGCTATTTAAGAGGTCTCCCCTCTATATGATTATGAAGACTTATGGTTACATTTGCTATGATATTATCTGATCTGTGTTGGGCTCGTGGTGGATTATTGTTTTACCTTTCACCCTTTTACTACACTTTTACCTATACCTTATGATATTACCCTATTGCACCATATCTATTTCTGTTTCTGTTTCTGTTTCTGTTTCATTATCATTACTTTGTTTGTATATCTGTTCACTGGGCTTTTTAAGCTCAACCGCATTTCTTTTCTCTGTGGAAGGTATTTAAGCTAGGAGTTGGGGATAGCTTATGGGATTGAGAGTAGAGCTGATTGTGGATTATTTCCCTAGTCATCTTAGACTTTGATACATTGTTATTTCATTATGTTTAAGACTCGGTATTATGTTTCATTGGATATCTTTTCGAACTGATGTATTGATCAATTCGAACTGATGTATTGATCAAGTCGTGTTGACTTGTTTTCCTTTGATTATTTATACTTTAGACTTCCGATGTTCATTTTGTTCATTATGTATGCTTTGATATGTCACCATAATGTGATACTTTAACCCTTTTCGGGTTGGGGTGTTAGAATTATGGTATCAGAGCCCAAGCTGCGACCTGTAGTACTTAAGTCATGGCATGTGAACATGTGGACCCTAGGATTTGACCCTTAGAGCTTAGGCTTGACAACTGAGGATTTGGGTAGCCATTAGGTTTTTGTTTTGTCTTTTCCTTTCGTGCTTATTCTTTATGTTTCAAATCGTTTTGATGATCATTCAGATGGTGAATACGCGTAGGAACTGTGATGGTAGGGATGTTCCTGACTTCGAGGCTATGATTACCGCTGCTTTGGCTAATGCACTCCCGAATCTCTCTGCTGATTTGATGCCCAGAATCACCAATGACATCAGGAATGGTGCTCCACCTATTGGATGCATGTTTGGATTGAGAGGTTCACCAAACTTAAGCCTCTTTATTTTCGGTCTGCTGCCACCCCCATAGAGGCAGAGGATTGGACCACGCATATAGAGAATGTGTTCAAATTCTTGGGTTGTGGTGATGAATTCAAAACACGTTTGGCTACTTTTAAGTTTGAAGGTTATGCGTTGAATTGGTGGAAGGCGGTGTATGTTTTGGTTAAGGGAGAGAAGTTTGCTGACACTTGTGCATGGGATACCTTCCGTGACATCTTTTATAAGCAGTATTTTCCCTTCTCTGAGCAACAAAGGTATGAGCGCGAGTATGGAGCTATACATCAGCTTGATCGGGAATCATCTGGAGTGTACATGCAGAGGTTTCTGAGGTTAGCTAGTTTTGTTGGGCAAGCTTTGATACATTATTATTTAAGTGGGGGCTGAAAAAGTGGGTTCTCGATCGGATCGTGAATACTAATTACACCGATGTTGCACTAGTGGCGGACACGGCTCGTAACATCGAGTTACTTCATGCTGATGGGGATTCGAACAAGAGGGGTAGAGATGGTGAACGTATTAACTACAGGGCATGTTTATGAGCACAGGGGTCGTCAGGACCAGGTTTATGAGCACAACAAAACTAGCTAACCTCATAAACCTCTGCATGTACTCTCCAGATGAATCCCGATCAAGCTGATGTATAGCTCCATACTCGCGCTCATACCTTTGCTGCTCAGAGAAGGGAAAATACTACTTATAAAAGATCACGGAAGGTATCCCATGCACAAGTGTCAGCAAAATTCTCTCCCTTAGCTAGAACATAAGCCTTCCACCAATTCAACGCATCACCTTTCAACTTAAAAGTAGCCAAACGCGTCTTGAATTCTTCACCACAACCCAAGACTTTGAACACCTTCTCCATATGCGTGATCCAATCCTCTACCTCCGTGGGGGTGGCAGCAGACCGGAAATAAAGATACTTAAGTTTGGTGAACCTCTCAATCCAAACATGCATCCTAGTAGTTGGAGCACCGCCACCCGACGAACCATTCCTGATGTCATTAGTGATTCTGGTCATCAAATCAGCAGAGAGATTCGGGAGTGCATTAGCCAAAGCAGCGGCTATCATATCCTCGAAGTCAGGAACATCCCCACCATCACCGTTCCTACGCTTATTCACCATCTGAATGATCATCAAAACGATTAGAAACAGAAAGAATAAGCATGAAAGGAAAAGACAAAACAGAAACCAAATGTCTACCCAAATCCTTACCAGTCAAGCCTAAGCTCTAATACTGAGTCTTAAACATAATGAAATAACAATGTATCAAAGTCTAAGATGACTAGGGAAATAATCCACAATCAGCTCTACTCTCAATCCCATAAGCTATCCCCAGCTCATAGCTTAAATACCTACCGCGAAGAAAAAGAAATGCGGTTGAGCTTAAAAAACCCATTGAACAGATATACAAACAAAGTAATGATAATGAAACAGAAACAGAAACAGATATGGTGCAATGAGGTAATATCATAAGGTATAGGTAAAAGTGTAGTAAAAGGGTGAATGGTAATACAGTAATCCACCACGAGCCCAGAACAGATCGGATAATATCATATCAAATGTAAGTCTTCATAATCATATAGAGGGGAGACCTCTTAAATAGCCAGATAATATGAGGGGAGTCCTCTGTAACCAAATGGAGTGATCAACTCCCAGAAATGTGAAAGACGTGGATTGCACCCAGAATTATTCACCAGACAAATATATAATATTATAACATCATATCAGGTACATAAACAGATAGGATGCATCCATACGCCCCTGCAGACAAATCATATTCATAGTGGCCATAACAGATAACAGATAAGGGACGGCGAGGCACATCACTCAACCACACTGGAGTCATGTCACTTGTACATCAGTGACACGGACATGCTCTTTCGTCTTCATGATTTTGTCAACTAACATTAGCGCATCCCTTTCACCGATGAATAAATTCATACCATGCCTAAAATTACTCCAATCAACGGGCATTCCTCAAACTTTATTACAACCACCCAAAAAGTGCTACTCTTAGCCTATGTGCTTTTTGTGGACCAATATTAGACAAGGACGCAAGGTGATTAAACATATAGTCACCATATTACAGCTTCCGTCAAGCACGAGATAGATATTAGACTGATCTATAACTGGATGATTACGATTCTCCAAAAAGTCAAATAACTCAGAGTAATTTGTCCCTCTAGTAACTTTCAAACTAATCTTTGCTTTGCAATCAGTAAGTGTAGTTGAAGATTTGCGTTTCTTTTTTTTTCCATCTACATTATCATCTTCCTAGCCATGATGATTGACATCTTCATTATTGATTGCAAAGCAAAGATTAGCTTGAAAGTTACTAGAGGGACAAATTACTATGAGTTATATGACTTTTTGGAGAATCATAATCATCCACTTATAGATCAGTCTAATATGGATCTACCGCGTACTTGACGGAAGATGCAATATGGTGACTATACGTTTATTCACCGTGCCGCCGTGCGTCCTTGTCTAATATTGGTCCACAAAAAGTACACAGGCTAAGAGTAGCACTTTTGGGTGGTTTTGATAAAGTTTGGGGAACGGCCGTTGATTGGAAAATAAGTTGTGTCATATGTTTTGGGGATGAAACAATGAAATGCAACTATGTTGAATTTGGTGACATTGTTTCTTTTGATGCTACTTTTGATACAAACAAGTGAGTTCCATTACTATTTTACGTTGACATCGTATTTATCATACTTCATTATAAAAGCTAAATTGTGACATTTTCTAATATTTGAACCTTTTACTTGTATTTAACATTTACAGATATAACATGCTTTTCGTACCATTTACTGGTGTTGACCACCACCAGAAATGGTGTTGCGTTATTGTCAGATGAAAAGTTTGAATCGTACTCATGGATGCTTGACGCCTTTTTAAAAACTCATGGTAAGCAACCACCCCTGGCACTTACTGACCAAGATGATTCGTTACATAAGGCTGTTCTAGAGATTTTTCCGGATTCCCACCATTACTCAGAAACTTCTCGGGAAGGTAATTTTATGCTGTGCATAATTATTTTACAGTTTTTATTTGTTCTATTTAATTACAAAAATTCTGTAAATGTTTTGACGGAACAAACACCTTAAATTCATTGCCATACTTGCAGGTGTTGAGTGATCTAGCTGATGACTCTGAATTCAGGAAAGAATTTCACAAACTAGTGTGGAATGTGACCTGAAATTTTTTAGGAAGTACGGCATGATTTAATATCAAAGTATAACCTTAATCAGAACATATGGTTATCTGACATGTATGTTATAAGAGAAAGGCGGTTCCTGGCTATTTTGGCGAGTTTCCCATGTGTGGTCTCATGAAGACAACTTCAATGTCATAGAGTTCTAATGCATTCTTCAAGGTGTATTCTTATCTTGGAAACTTGCTTGTTCATTTTATGATGTGTTTTGAATTAGCCATGGAAAAACAGCGGTGCACGTAATGTGTGTTAGACAACACAACTGTTGAGAAGACACCTGTGATGTTTATCCATTCTTTAGTGTACAAGTACGGACCTTTATGGTGGCTGGGGAGGGTCCCAGCCCCCCCCCCCCCCCCCCCAAATTTGCGGCGCCTAATGTAAAAAATTTAGGTTTTAGGGGTAATTTAGTTGAGGTTACAAAAAAAAATCTCCGTTTCGGCCCCTCCAAAATAAGTTCGCCCCCCATAAAGAAAATGTTAAAGTTCTGCCACTGGAAGTGTACACACATTTCATATTCAGGGATGTGCAACACGAAATTTCAAAATGTTTATTTTCTAGTGCCCAGATTGGTTCCCATTCGGAGGAATCCGTTGAATACTACGTTATAACAACCCATGTTTTTTGAAAGTTTACATATTTACTTCTACGCATAACAATTTACGTAACCATGCACCTTTTCCATTTTCATGCATGCATAGCATACCCAATACATACTATGCATACATTACTACATTCAACACATCATAATACTTGTGTCACACATCGTTAAAGCGAAAACACAATATGAAGCGATGACATTAATGTTGGAGACCTTTTATATTCATCCCCATGCGATGCACACAGGTTTGGACTGCCTCAGGACCCATGCGATGCACACAGGTTGGATCTAATTGTTTTTTTCATAATGTTCGGGACTAATTTTCGGTTCATGTTTGAAACTCTCATTTTTTGTGAAAAATGGACTTCGTTGTTCAAATAAATTACATTATTAAAAGCGAACTATAAAACAAATTTCCTTTTTAACAAAACTATAAAAATATAAAATATTAAAGTAATTAGTATAATCAAGAGTATAAATTATAATTCATATAATAAATTATAATTCGTATAGTAAAAAATATTGCATGTGTAATTTGTAACCTACTATTAATATGAATGCTAAGTATTCATCTATATTGACACCGGTAGCCATGGCATTGTTCTTGTTGTTGTTCTTCTTGCTGTTGTTCATTGGCATTTTGCATGTTTTGTTCTTAATACAATTTTCGTGACTTGTCGATCTCTTTCTTTAATGTGAAGGGGTTTTTTGTAAATGTTATATTTAAATGAGGCTTTTGAAACTCTCATATTTTGTGAAAGACGGACTTCGTTGTTCAAATAAATTACATTATTAAAAGCGAACTATAAAATAAATTTCTTTTTTAACAAAACTATTAAAACATAAAACATTAAAGTAATTAGTATATCCAAGAGTATAAATTATAATTAGTATAATAAATTATAATTTGTATAGTAAAATATTGCGTGTTTAATTTGTAACGTACTATTAATATGAATGCTAAGTATTCATTCTCCCTGTGGCTGTGGCATTGTTGTTGTTGTTGTTGTTGTCGTCGTCTTTGTCGTTGTTATTCATTGGCATTTTGCATTTTTGTTCTTGATACAATTTTTATAACTTCTCGATCTCTTTCTTTAATGCTTCTTGACGCGCTACAAAAAACAATTAGATATAGTTGATCATTATTAACTTAAATATAGTTAATCAATATATTGCATTTTCGATCAAAGTAAAAATGTTCGTGCATGTTCCACTTAATTGATAAGACAACGATGTGTAGGATCTCTTAAATCATTAGAGAAGATGACGTTACTACCAAACCTCCTAAGCACCATCTTTATGTCCTACATTCTTACACACACAAAACACACATGAAATTTACATAACATAATATAAATCAATATACTAAATAAGTAAGACGGTATGATGCTTATTTTACCACCATAATAAGTTGTAGCGCAATGTGCATGCGGTGTGGAGGAAGTTGTGGTTTGTTGTGTGTGAGTTTTGACACATTATATAGTTGATAAAATATTTGTAACTCATGAACGGGAAGGTAAAAAGAATAACCACTAATTGGTGTGTTTAATTTATGCATTCATGGCATTTTTGGTTTGTATTCTTTGAGATTTAGAGATGGCTTGAAACATGTTGTACTGTACAAACTTTTGTGCATGATTCCTCATGTAAAACATATTGTACCATACAAACTTTTGTGCACAATGCCTCTTGCGCATTAAATTAAGCACTCAAATCTTTAGATAGTATAAAAGATATACTTTTCATTTTGCTTAAACTACCTTATACCGTATTACAATTTGTGCACAAATCATCTTGCACATTAAATTAAGTCACCCAATATTGTATAATTGATATAATTTTGATGTTACTTAAACTACCTTGTATTATACTCTACAAATTTTTTCAATTACTCGAATCACTAATCTTATGTACTAACCCTTATGCATGGCTATTAAATCAATGTATTAACACATGAAGCCTCCACATTTCACTTTTAATTCATGAAACATTTATTGTGAGCACTTTGCATTTATAAGACAACTTAAGTTTTTATTATATAAGATAAGATTAGTTTATTTGCATTAAAAGTTACTAGCAGGATGTAACTTATACATATTAAAATACGAGCCTTGCAGAACCCGTGTTACGCACGGGCTTTTAATCTAATTGTTAATCGCATGTATTGTTTTTATGTATTATCGAGTGCATTTGTATTTTTAGTTTACTATATTGTATTAAACGTTTTTAGTTTGTTGTTTAAAAGTATAAAAATGGTTTATTTGCGTTAATTATTTTTGTTATTAAGTTCGTAAGTTGTGATTGTGTTACATCTATTGTAAGTATGCCATTAGTTGTTTGGTGATTTTTATATTTAATCTTTTTATAACGTATTAGTATTTATTTATAAAGTTTATGATTAAAAGCAAAAGTTAGCTTCATCTCATTTTATTGTACAATTAACTTCATTAAAAATTAACATTGAAGTCTCACTAATGTTAATAAATTTTATCAATAAACTCAATTCCAAATAGGTAACAAAATGAATATTAATTATTCAATTTGCATGCTTACATAAACTAATCACGCTAAAAAGTATCATTTAACCATTTAAATGTTGCTTTACATACATGCTCATGCACATTTTCTTGAATCAATTAGCACATGTGAGTTACATCAATAGAAAAGACACATAAATTACTTGTATATGAAAATGCATTAACATAATACATATATCTATATATATTGCATTAGGTTAAATCATCAATTATTCTTGCAACCTTTTCAACTTCATCTCAATCTATAACCGACTTTTAATTCTATACTAATTACTATATATCATGTGATCAATTCCGGCAAGCCTTACACTTCCATCTCAATGTTGTATATACTTCACATTAAATGCACCGGTTTTGTTTTTTGATAAAAGTTTGAACTTTTGCTTATATTTAAAACTCAACTTTTTTATTTGATATTATAATTTACAAACGGATTTAATTCAAAATTATGTATTTTTCTCCTTTCTATTCATTACCCAATGTGATATTTTTAATATGTCGTATTTTGCTATTATGGCAAACTCATTTAATGGCGTAAATATTGGTTTCTTACTAATGATTCTACATATAGAAAAAGAAAACACTTTGCGATGCGCGGACCTTCTTCTTTCAATAATAATTCAATTGCACACGATAAATTCATTCTAATATTTCTCAAAGGGAATTCGAAAGCAACTACTTACATAAACTAATCACGCTAAAAAGTATCATTTAACCATTTAAATGTTGCTTTACATGCATGCTCGTGCATATTTTCTTGAATCAATTCGCACATGTGAGCTACATCTATAGAAAACGCACACAAATTACTTGTATATGAAAATACATTAACATAATACATATATCTATATATATGCTTATCTATAACAATCACCTAAATATGTAAGAAACAAAGAAAATAGTTGGTATCCCAGTCTTTGGTTCCATTTATCTTAGCATGCATTATCATGTGTGATTTTCATGGTACCTGCGTATGATAAATAAATTAAGAAAAAAAAACCGAGTTAATTACAAAGATCTAAAAGATGTGTGAATCATCTCCAAAATGTTGCAAAAGAGAATTTACATACCGCTACCAATAATCAAAGATCTAAAAGATGTGTGAATCATCTTCAAATGTACATACTAAATGTGATTTTGGCCGGTTTATATAAGCATGAATTAGGTTAAATCATTAATTATTCTTGAAACCTTTCGCAACCCTTGCACTTCATATAACCGACTTTTAATTCTATACTAAATGTCATGTGATCAATTCGAGCATTAGCTATCTTATACTCTATGCAATGGGACTCCATCTTAAGTATCTTGATTACTCCACATTAAATTTTAAGACTCAATCTTATATGTTTATAGATTACATGTGAAGAGACTTTTTTTCAATGTAATATCTTGAAAAAAATCTCTTCACATATGCTCTTTTTATGTCAATAAACTATTTTAAATGTGTGACATGCTTGAAAAAGTGATACCATCACAACTTAGATGTATAATGATGAAAATAAGTGCCGAAGATTACGCTATAAAAACTTATATACAGTCCATGTGTAACTCAATAACGTATTTTAAATACGTATAAAACTTAGCAAATATGTGACACTATGACAACTTAAATATAATATAACGAAAATAAATGCCGAATATTACGCTATGAAAACTTCTATACAGCCCATGTGTATCGCACGTATTTTAAATCTATGAAAACTTATATACAGCCCATGTGCATCGCACGAGCATTGTTGACTATCATAAGAAATAGTTATAATTTAGCTGGATGTATTAATATTAGTTAAGTCTAATAAAAAATGATAGAGTCAATACCAAAATAACTAAACAAAAAATATTACGTAAAACATACATCTTAAAAGATTACATGTCAATAAACTATTTTAAATAAATATTATGCTTGAATAATGTATGCTACCATGAAAACTTATATATAATGACAAAAATACGTCTCAAATATAAAATGATGAAAATAAAAGATGGATATTAAATTTTGAAAACTTCTATACAGCCCATGTGCATCGCACGGGCTTTCAGAGTTTGCTAAAATAACAAAATACGACATATTAAAAAGATCACCTTAAATAATGAATACAATGAAAAAAATTATATAATTTTGGTTCGCAGTCATTTATAAATTATAATAACAAATAAAAAAGCTGTGTGCATCACACGGGTTATGAGGCAGCCTGAGTTATATATTGTGTTTTGAGTGTTTGACTCGACCTCAATTAAAATTAACGAAATAACGGCATCAACATTTTGCATGTCATGCTAAAAACACAACTTAGAAACTTATTGACCAACAAAATCCATCCATGATCAAAATGACGAAAATTAGTGTTGAACAATACGCTATGAACACTTAGATCGAGCTCGTGTGCATCGCAAGGGTCTGAATGCCTAGTTTAAATATAAAAGTTATGATTACATCACAATCAAATCAACTAAAATAAATACAATACATTACATATAACTAATTACATACAAAAGTAATGATAACATTACTAGGCATCTAATTATCATTTCCACTAAAATAAATACAATACATCTTCTCTAATAGCCATCTAAACACCGTCATATGCTTATACAAACAGATGCATCAACGTTACGAAAAAACACTTAATTATTCAACCAAAAGCCCGTGCATCGCACAGGTTGTATAAAATATCATAAACATAAAAACAAGAAAAAAAAACATTTAAAATAAAGCAACTAATTAAACTCATTCATCTTTTTAGCATTTGATTCTTCCTCACAAACACCGGCTTTTGCTTGATTCACTTGAGTCTTTCTCAAAGCAATGTTAACAACAAGCAAAAGCAACTTTGAAAATGCATCATCTTCACATGCCTATTTCACAAACTATAAACGCATACAATCATGCAATTTAAAAGATCCTGAAACATTCATCAAATTCTCTAATAACTCAAAATCTGCCATAGGCATCTAAATACTGTCATATGCTTATACAAGCGTTTGCACCAACATTACAAAAAAACACATAATTAACCAACCAACAGACCGTGCATCGCACGGGTTGGATAAAGCCTCGTTTATATATACTTTTTAAATGTGCTTTTATATATGTTATTACAAAAACTTTCTTATATACGTTATTATATACCTTTTTGTATACGTTGTAAAAAGTATATAAAAACGTATTTAAATATATAAAAACATATACAAAAACTTATATAAAAATGTATAAAAAAGTATATATTGTGTATAAAAATGTATGATAAGAATGTTTTGTAATAATGTATATAAAAAATGCATAAAAACGTATATAAGAACGTTTTCATAATAATGTATATAACAACGTATATAGAAACATATACAAAAGCGTATATAAAAATGTATAAATAAGTATATAAGAATGTTTTTGTAATAACATATATAAAAATTGTATATAAAAACATATTTAAAATTGTATATAAAAACGTTATAAAAGAGTATAAAAACGTGTATATTTTTATTAAAATATATTATAAAAATCAAAAAACTTTAAAGAAATTGAAAATTTTAAAATTATAAACATCCGTTAGTTAAAGGATGAATGCTGCAACTGTCACGAGCAAAAGGGCTAACGTGTAAATTCTAACGAAATCCACTTAACGTCGGTTAAAACCAGGGACCAAAATTTGCTTAAAGGTTTACCACAGGGACGGTTTCTGCACTTTCAAAATAGTTGGGACGAAACATGCAATATGGCCAAAGTTCAGGGACGATTTATGCAATTAACTCGGGTTAAAATGAAAAATGGAAAAGTGAGGATGGGAAGTGTAAAATAGGGGCGGAGGGACCAAAACTACCACTTTGGCTAAACTTTTCACAAAAACGGTTCGGGACTCATTCGACATAGCAAACGGACTCGAAAAATTACGAAACTTGCGCCATTGTTCACGAAATCATTTTTCCAATAAAATCAAGTATAAAATTCAGAGTTTTTCTCAAACTCAATTTAATTCAATATATTTGGCAAATGCAATACGATTCGAGTTTTCTATGTTGTGCTGGGTCAATCAAGGAATAAAGTTCTCGTTTTCAAGTATATCTCACGTTTCTCAAGCCCAATTAACAGGCAATTAAAGTTTTAAAACTTCAGGTACATAAAATATAATATTTGGCTAGAAATGGGTTTAGGAA
This sequence comes from Artemisia argyi, assembly GCA_030686995.1. Taxonomy (NCBI): domain Eukaryota; kingdom Viridiplantae; phylum Streptophyta; class Magnoliopsida; order Asterales; family Asteraceae; genus Artemisia; species Artemisia argyi. Next base: position 62,243,836 of record CM060708.1, on the reverse strand, counting down.
AAGTACCGGGTGTTACACTATGGCCATAGTTGACCCGTTTTATCATGGTTTTCAGGTGATTAGAAGTAAGTGGTGATTTCCGGATGCATTGCATGGGCACTGTTTTACTTATATCATGTTATCTTTTGCAAAAGTTTAAAAACAAATGTTTTATCGTTGGGAACTTGTGTTAAATGTACTATGTCTTATCTTTTGAAACAATGTAACAACTTATTGTAATATACAATGTTTTCCTTTAAATCTTGTATGGTGTTACCTATAACTTATGCGATGTACTATGAACTGTTGCACATTGTGTTTCCGCTTTAGCGAGGTGTGACACAAGTATTATGATGTGTTAAATGTAGTAATGTATGCATAGTATGTACCCGCGCGTTGCGGCGGTGGGTACTCTAAAATAATATTTTTCTGTGAATCACGTATTTTAGTTTATTATGTTTTTTTTGACAATAAATTTACGGATATCTAAAATTTCGTTTAGCTCGTGCCCGTTCGGGCTTGAACCCGTTGGCTCGTGTCCGTTCATGCTCGAGCCCGTTTGGCCCGTGTCCGTTCGGGTTCGAGCCCATTTGGCTCGTTGCCCGCTCGGGCTTGAATATTTGTATAATTTGCTTTATTAATTGTATTAGTGACATTTAATGCATGAATTGTGTTTAAGTTGGTTGTACAATATGCTTAATAATTTGTATTTTTTATGTAAGAGGTGTTTTAATAACTGTATTAATTATATTTATTGAACAGTGAATTAATTATATTTAATGTACATAATGATTTATTTATTGTATTTAATGTTAGTATATATATTTTAATTAGTTGTATTTTGAGCTTAAAAACTTGGAAATGTTAGAAGATGTGTTTTAGTTACTTATACTTTTAGCATTATAACTTGTATTGCTTAATTTTAAGAGTTTTAAATTAAGTAGGCCTTCCTCTATTATAAAATAGTAAGATAATTAAAATAGTCTTTTCACATGTAATCATTTAATATGAATAAGTTACATAAATTGTTTTTTGCCTATCGGGACAAAATCATGTATGACTTAACACATATTATATCTCATACATGGAAGCAAAACATTGTTTGTGACTATAAAAGTTGCTCCAATGTAACTATGTGTAGCATGAGACAATTATAGCTTACTAACTCACCCGTGCGTTGCACAAATGTTGTATTTAATTGTTAATCACGTAATGTTTACATGTCAGCCCTACCAAATGAAATTTCATGCTAATTATAAGTTGCACTGTGACATATGAGAATGAACTGATAACTCCTTAAGATTTTAATTATATGTTGACCCGTGTGGTCATAATCAATATCATGTTGACCCGTGTGGTCATATTCAATATCATGTTAACCCGTGTGGTCATATTCAGCTTTGAAACAACCCAATTTTTTTGACACCATAACTTTGCCAACAACATCAATGTAATTCAGTTATTACTATTTCCCTTTCATACGGCATACTTGATACGGATAATTTAACTTCATACTCTCAAAAGATAATTTACCAAAACACAAGCCACTATGTTATTCGTTTCACTTAATTTGAATATATGCACATATTATATCAATAACTACAAAATTATAATTCAATGATTATCCCTTTAGTATTAAGGCTTTATTCAACCCGTGCGTTGCACGTCTTTGGTTGAATATTTACGTGTTTTGTATGTAATGTTGGCGCAAATTATTGAGTTGTTACCGTGATGGTTAGGCTAAAATATACAACAATGTATAACTTATAAATACAAAAGAAACCTACTTTGAATAAATAACATGTTTTGATAACATGGCAATCGATATGATCTTTATTTGTAAAAAAAAATAGCTGATACATGTAAGCCACTTTGTGCTCCTCTATAGCTTTTAGACGTATGTCCTCTTAACATCCGGAAAAGCAGACCATTTATGCAGTTTACTCTTGTGTATATTAACATGCATTCATGAACACGTAATCATGCAATCCAAGAGTTAGGTCACATCTTTTTATCTAAAGTCACATATTAATTGTCATGATGACAGGAACCATTCAATCAAATCTAAGATAATTAGATAATGTTTGATTAAACGGTTTCGTTTTGATGTTGTCTAGAAGTTTTGACTTTCAAATATAATCTAACAATACGTTTTGTATCGTTTGTTAACGAATGTTCCACATTTCAATACAAAATATATCATCACAATATGTGTAGTTGCATCAACCCACTGAGTATACTGGGCCCTTGAGCGTACACCTTGCAGCCTGACTTAAACCTTGATGATAGCCCATATTGAAAAAAAATCAAGAAATAAATAAAACCCCTTCTTGCCATTAACACATTCAAGTATTCAACCCTAAAATAACTCATCCAAAAATACACGCCTCCATCTAAAATTATCTCTCCCAAGATGCAGACACTCATCATCAATCTCCCTAAATTCGTCCAACCTTATACCTCCAAAAGAAAAAATGTTTTCCGGCTTTATTGCTTCATTAACACAAACATATCATTTAATTTCACTAATATAAAACCGAACCAACGTAACCCTCTTCTTTTTTACAATAAAACTTCGAGTACCAAACAAACTACGACCCTTGCACTACATGTCTTCAAGATCTCATATAGAGGTCTCGGGTAGGTGTTTTGTGTTTTTGCTTTTATCTTTTATGGATCTATGATGGCTTGGTTTTCGTATGGAAAAGATCTTCAAACGTCTTGTTATCTCATAAGAGATACAAAGGAAAACATCAATGAGGTATTGTTTTTTTGTTTTTTTTATTTGTTTTCGAGTCTTGGTTTCAAGATCTATAACAGATCTTGAGAGTGATATACGATAGTTATGGTTTCGGGTATGGGTTTCAGGTTTGTTGTACCAAAACGAAAAAGAACAAAAAATCTGAAATCTTTAGTTTTTTTTGTTAGACCGAGTAGTGATTGCAATATTGTTTGCTGCGGTTTTCTCCGACACAGGTTCGGGGTGTTTCTCCATTCGTTCTAGTGTTTGTGTTTGTGTTTGTGTTTGTGTTTGTGTTTGAGTGTGAAGAAATCGGATTGTGGTGTTGTGGTAAATGCATTTCTTATTTATAGTATTGAGATCATTATTTGTTGTAAGTGCAAAGATGGTTCGTATACTTGAAAACGCAACAACAATTCATATTCCGCATCACTTGATATTCTGCATTAATTCTTTTTTGCTCTAATTTCTGAAGATGGTTATAGATTAAAAAAACAATGACTCGACATTAAATTTAGGTACATTATTTTGGTATGCAACTTCATGTTTGTACGGTACTTTTGGTTGTGCACAACCGTCCTTGCACATTAAATTAAAGGGGATAAGTTTTATATATTATAAGATGTATATAAAAATATATACCAAAAGTTATATAATAACGTATACAAAGCTTGTTTAAAAACGTATAAAACGTATATAATAATGTATTTAAAAATGTATACAAAAGCGTCTATAATAACATATACAAAAACCTAAAAATGTATACAAAACCGTATACAAAAACTTATATAAAAACGTATAAAAAAAGTATATACTAACGCGTATAAAAACGTATGATAAGAACGTTTTTGTAATAACGTATATAAAAAATGTATAAAAACGTATATAAGAACATTTTTGTAATAAGGCATACAACGTTTATAAAAACATATATAAAAAGTATATAATAACGTGTATAAAACGTATATAAAAGTGTGTATAAGAACGTTTTTGTAGTAACATATATAAAGACGTATATAATAACGTATACAAAACTTGTATAAAAACGTACAAAAAGTATATAATAACGTATTTATAAGTATATATAATAATGTATAAAAACCTTATAAAAAGAGTATATAATAAAGTGTATAAAAACGTATGATAAGAACGTTTTAATAATAACGCATATAAAAAAAATTTAAAAACGTATATAAGAATGTTTTTGTAATAACGTATATAAAAACGTACATAAAAACATATATAAAACGCATACAAAAGCATATATAAAAAAGTATAAATAAATATATAAGAACGTTTTTGTAAAAACAGATATAAAAACGTATATAAAAGAGTATAAAAACGTATATAAAACATGTATAATTTATAAATCAAAAATTAAAAATTATATATAAATCAAAACACTTTAAAGAAATCGAAAGTTTAAAATTATAAACGGCCGTTAGTTAAAGGACGGACATTGCAACTATCGCTAGCAAAAAGGGCTAACGTGTAAATTTTAACGAAATCCGCTTAACGCCGGTTAAAACCAGGGACCAAAATTTGCTCAAATGTTTCCCATAGGGACGGTTTCTGCACTCCGAAATGGTTGGGACGAAGCATGTAATCTGGCCAAAGTTCAGGGACGATTTATGCAATTAACTCTTTTAACCCCTTTTCATTTTATATATAAACCCAAATTTATTTATTGAATTCATTTTATCTCATAATAAAACACACACACACATCACTTTCCCTTTCTCTCTCTAACCTTCACTGGATCTTCATATATTCTGTCCAACACCAGCAGTTTCCGGACCGCCGCCACCGGAAAATTTTCCGACGAACCTTTTTATTTGCCGAATCTATAGATCGGTGTATTTAAAACGTTTCTAGAGCGTTTGAGCTCTTGGCTCCCTCCGTAACACCCTTTACGCGTCACTACAGCCGGTCACCACCACTCCGCCGTCATTTTTCTCTCAGTAAATCTCAACCACACGCCCCCTACCCCCGTTATTTTTAATAAAAATCGAAACTCTAGTTTTCACTTTTAAATAAATCCGATTTTATTTACAAAACCTCTTATAAAAAAAATTTAAAACCTTAAAACCGTGTGGATCTCTCGTATTTGGCCGCGACTCGATGACTCGGTCAACCACCGAGTTGACTCAGCCGACTCGGTGTGGGATTCCTTTTGTATCCCTTGTTTCCTTTGAGTAGTTCTTGATGTTATTAATGATTTGGAGTTATTTTTGGTCCATTTGTGTTGTTTTTGGTCTCGGCAGTCAACGAAGAGCCAAGCCGTGACTCACGACGAGGCATGGTGTTTATAGGTTTAGGATTAGATAGATTTGGAGGTTGATTTAAATTTGGTTGCGGATTTGTTTGGATCGAATGGGTTTAGATTTGGATGTGTTATGCTCGGATTGGATTTGGAATTGTTGGTTGTGTTTGGGATTGGTTAAGTTGTTGTGATGTTGGTGTTTGGATGGTTATATTTGTGTTTGTGTCGGTTTGGTTCGAAGCTGAGAGCTACGTAAGCTCGGGTTGAGTCGAGCCGTGACTCATGAGAGTCACAGCGAGGGTTATTTATTTATTTTGTTATTGGTTTATTTAGTTATTTCGTCGTTATTTGTTTATTTGTTGTCTGGAAACGGTTTCGGCTAACTTTTATTAAAATAGATTAATAATTATGAAACCCTAAAAATAAAGGTTTAAATATAGTTAAGAGGTTTATTGCAACACTTGGACTTGGATCCAGATTATTATATTTGTGACGATATATGTGATGGACAAGGATTGAGCATATTGGATTTACGGTACTGGTTATTTAGATATTATGGACCTTTTGGTACGAATAATACGAAATGGTCGATAAAGCTAAACAACTAATATTAACGCGAATAATGTGTCCAATTATATAATAACTTGCGACATTTAGCGATAAAGTAGGATAATTAAGAGTCGTTGACTCGGGAAAACGTTGTATAAACGGGCAGGTCATGCCGAAATTTCGTAAAAATCTTTTATAAACTTAAACCGTTTAATATTTGTTAAATATTCAAAAACTTTTTCAACTTATATTGTTTCCAACGTTATTTTGGAAAAACGGGGTAAAGCCGAAACTAGATATCAATGTGTTTGTTTTATATTCGAGTGTTTGTTCATTTCTTTCTGATATCTTTCTTTGAATTACTCTTTCGTTTATTATCGTCTTTCTTGAGTTATTATTCGTTTTCGCCGACTTGTTTCACTTTCTATCTCTCTTGTCGCCCACACGAGACTTTAAAATCTATTTTCTTCCAAACGCCATTGGAACTAAAATCTTTTATTCAAGTATTGTTTATTAAGATATTCGAGTATTATTTCTGAGTTATGCCATTTAGATTGATTAGGTTGTGTTGAGGTTCGTTTGCTGTAAAGCATTGTTTGATTGGTTACTATATCTCGTTTACTGCTGTTAAGGTGTGATTCATAGCCACACTTTTAATCTTTTTAATTGTTTATAAACCCATGGGGTGAGATACATGCTTTTAAATATTTTCTAAGCACAAGTGTTTTTGGTATGCTTTTCCTGATTGGTATGTATTTCTGATTGATGTGCTAAGTAGCTTTACATTGCCATGCAAGACCCTCCGATCATGAACCATTAATCACTTGCGAGTGAGCGCGAATATAGGGATATAGGCTTATAGGAATTGACCCTCCCACTCATTTTGCCTGATAAGCAATTTATGGTGTACTATATTCGATTTTGCTGGGTATATGGCAAGTACCCGGCCTCGGGGGCATTATTATATTATGAAATTCCACGGTTATTGTCGACTTATAATGTTGGTTAACATTTTGCGTGTCATGAGCTTAGCATTATCACTACAATATTATATGCACAGGGATGCCTCTCTATATTGTTGGTTACCTTTGATTTCCCGGTATTTGCATATATTGCTTATATCTTCTGATTAAAATCTTGTGCTAAACTTTATTTATTAAACCTATGGATTACACTAAACCTTTGTGTTGACTTTTAAACATGTATTTTAGGTTTTAGTACTAATAATTAGCTTTTGGAGCATACTGTTTGGGGCATGTTGGAGTGGCTTGGACTAAAGGAGGCTATCTATTTTGGCAGCTTATCTATCTCTTTACTATCCTTACTTTCATATCATTCGTAAAACCTTTTGTGTGTCTTTTGTTATTTCCGCTGCTAAACTTTGTTATTTCCGCTGTAAACTCTATTTACTTTTCCGCTGCTACTTTGATAAAAAGTCTTTGAACTTTAAATGGTTTGTAAAATCGAATGATATGCTTTAAAACATTTATAAACGTCCTGTGTTGAAGTCGTTGACTATAAATGTGACTGTTTTACCCTTTGAGTAATACCCTTGGCTATGCTAGCTGCCATATCTGAGTTGGGGGTGTTACACATAGTTGGTAAGTTCACAAGTTTTAGTACACCAAGTAGTTTTCAAAACAAGAAAATCAATTGGTTGTAAAAGTTACAAGAAGGTCTTGTATGTAGGTGAAGATATCACAATAAGTTGTCTTGGTTTTTGTTCCTCACGCGTGAGATGGGGAAGTGGGCAAGGCAGCTCGCGTGTAAAAATGGTTGGATGGTGATGCCTTCACCTCCCTTGCCGATTGGCCTTTTGGTCATCAAACCAAATCATCTTCACATCACAATTTAGCATATCACTACATAGGTGTAATGGTCAACACTAAACCAAACATTTAAAAAAAAATGCTTGCTTTTCTTAGAGAAACATGTATATATAATATAATGAAGGGCTTAATTATAAAATTTTGTAAAAAATTTTCTTCATTTACAAAGGAAAAGCAGCTAATTACCTACTTAGAAAAGCAGACACGATTTCTCTAATAAAAATATTTCAATTTATATAAATATATCTCACAATATACTCCACAAATACACAGAAAAAAGAAAGTAGAAAACAGTTTGGTAATGCAGAGCACCAAACTAGTAAAATAAATGAGAATGGCACACAGTAGCGGGTTCCATGTTACAAGTATGGCACGTGATGAGTGCCACTAGATGCGGCAATTTGTGTCCAAAAAAGTGGGCTAATTTGGACAACTTTTTAAAAGATTTGGGCACATTTAGCCTCATCTTTTTTTGAAACGTGCATATTTTGCCCATTTAAAAGTTTCACAAACGGCAAACGGGCACATATTTTCTTTCAATTAGATAACATTAAAATTGTTTTTAAATAAAAACCTATAGATATACTATATTTAACTTTTTAAATATAAATGGAGTGTTACGTTTGAGGAATTTATTTATTCGCTTTTGGTTTTTTCTAAAGCGATTTATATAGTATGCGCCCATTTCCGTACCCGTTTAGCCCGTAGCCCGTTTGACCCGTGGCCTCCCGGCCCGCCCGTTTTGCCACCTCTAAGTGTGCCACCATTAGGTGATCGACCACCACCATAACACTCGGGTATAAAATTATTATACATCCTTGTTTGACCAGTGTGCCGGTTCCAATCGGTTTTTGTCTGGGGTTGACTGGACTCAGCTTGATAGAACCGGTGACACCTCTCGTTCCCGGTTGAACCGGTCCGGTTTCAAATGGTGATTGTGTTTGTACCTTTTGAACGGTTTGTTCTTTGCAACTACTATAAAATACTTGTATTCAAACATCAAACAAAAAGATCCCACGGCCACCTTAAAAAAAGCGAAACCAATGTACAAAACTCAGACAAAACGCGATATAATCGAACTGTTTTGACTTTTTCTCTCATTCCATTTAGTCAGAATCCCATTTTCCCAAATGGCCAATAACAATCGGTTTCTTCATTTGTTTTTTAATATGGTTCAAAATATTAAAGTTTCTTGAATTTTGGTACTGCTTTTATGATACATTTTAAGGAGTTTTCATTGATTATTGGTTGTGATCATGGTGTTAGCTTTAGGGGGTGTTTCTTTAAGCTTATTTTTGGGCTTATGAACTTATCTCATTTCGGGTTATTTTTCCGACTTATTTTGAAATTTATTCGCCTATATGACATATGATTTAACAAACCTAGATATCAAACGAAGCCGAAAAAATGAGGCTTGTGAAATATAAGCTGAAATAAGATAAGCTCATAAGCCAACAAATAAAAGCTTAAACAAACACCCCCTATGGTTGTGATTGGCAACTAGCGTTTTGGAGCGTTTAGTGTTAGCTTTTAGGATTGTATGTTTCTTTGGCAACAAGCTTTTAGGATTTTATTTTCCAACGCTCCTAATGAAATGCTAATGGAAGAAACATTTAGCACGAGCTTTTATCTTTTAGGATTGTATGCTTGTTTTACACTATATAGGTTATGGTTGGAGCTTGTTACCAAACACTTTTATTAAACAAAATGCTACAGCTTGCGGCTACTGCTAGTTTTGCCAATCATATGTTTCGTTGGTCACATTTAGTCGGAACATACTTGTGTTTCAGGAACACTTTTATAAGTATTAGGGGGTGTTTGGGATTGCTTATTAAAAATGTTTAATACATTTAGGTTGTTTCGGATTGTATATCCAAACTTCTTGTTTGGTTTATAAAGGGTAAATTGAATAGTCAGTAATGACGTTTAGAGTTGCTTGTTAAAAACTGTGCATTGTGCCATTTTACACCAAAAGTTAGCTCTTAGATGTAATGTTTAATTGAAATGATATTTTGCATAATGAATTATTAGGCAAAATGCTTGAAAATAAAGAAGTGAGCAACCTCAAACACACAAAGAATGCACGTAGTTTAGTGGATCGACTATTGTATGAGCTGGAAGAAGATTTATATTTCTGTTATTACAAGTTTCCCTTAAGTTTTTTAGAAGGACCCTTAGCTATAATAAATTCTTATAAGCTGGAGGACTAGCTACATAGTATTATTTGGCATCATATGCATTTGATACTTCCACATTGTTGTACGCTTTATTTTGACGTAAAACCGTTTATTTTGATATTGATGTTTAGAATTTATGTTCGTGATTTAGGTAGTGGCCCACCTCCAAAACCTTGGGAACAAGCAGGAACATCATCTGGACTGGCCCCTTTTAAACCCGCATCTCCTGGTAAGCACAAGTGATGTAGTCGAGGCTTCTGGAACAGCAAGACCAGGTGAAATGGTGCCCGCAAATGATGCATCGGCAGTTAACACAAATGCACTTGGGAGGCCTGTACCCGCTAGGCCATGGATGCAACAAAACACATATGGAAGTACATATGGAGGTATTTGTTATCTTCTTCAGATGATCTTTATACTCGTCTTTTATGATGAACACATTGTGTTAGTAGGACCATGGTCCAAAATAGATACTAACTTAGAGGAGGAATTTTGACCGGTTTACTAAGGATTGAGTCGATTGGGTTATGCTTTATCTCAAACTGGTCAAAGTCATAGAGGGAGTCAACTAAATTGTTTAGCCAAAAGGGGAACCGTGCATACAGTTGCCTAGAATATTTTATTCATAGATTCAGATTATTGTTGTAATAGCATTGTACTTGTAAATATAAATAAATAGCATGTCAATGATATATTGAAATTGTCAAAAATGTTATTGAGTGAACCAACCTGGCCCTGTACTGAAAATGACCATATTTACCATGCACACTTTGTGGTGTTAACCTGTTAGAATTCAATTACCATGACAATCATATAAATCAAAGTGCACACGTATGCGGAAGCGTAGGATCAAGTATAACACATAAATATTAACTAAAACATAAATAAGAACGTACCGTGGTGATTCTAGCCCGAACAAGAATCAAAAGCAATTGTCTTTAACAATATGAAGAACCCTAATTAGGGTTTATATGGATCAATGATTAACCCCTTACCGTTTTGTTAATCGATCCCTTGATAACAACAAAAGTATGTTGTTACCTCGTTCTTGTACACACAAACTACCAACGAATAAAGGTTTGATGCAAGTAAACAAAACACTTATATTTTAGACTTGGAAAAATCGATCCAAACCCTTGGGAGGTGTTGATTCGATCGGCCAAGAAACAAAGAAAGAAAACAAGGATTTTAGGGTTAGAGTGTGTGCACAAAAGATGTGAAACCCTAATCCTTGACCTTGTATATATATACTAGATGAATCTTGGAGAGCAAGCAAGGCATGGGTCGAAACCCATGGGCCTTAGATCGACCGGCCATACACCCATATGGGTGTTTCGGATCCTTCTTGCTTTCCAAATTACATTCTAGTCCTTATCTTTCGTTACTAATGATTGTTAGTCCATACGGTTAATAACTAACGATCATTTAGTCCATTAAGTGTTTATAAATATATATATACGATACATTTAACATATATATATTTATTATACATTATTCTTGTTTGTAAAGTGTGCAATCCCGAGGTCTCGGGTTCGATACTAGACATTTACATATTAATATTTATCCATATATTTAACAGCTCCCACTTGGATATCTATTAATAGTAAAATGACATTGGTTAGCGTCTTGCAACACTCCAATGCCCCTAGTTCAATCCGAGCTAGGTTTTCTGGAATAAACCTCTAATGATTCATCATTATAATTATTCTTTTGTTTCTAATACCACATTAATAAAGATGTGAGGTTCTTTATTAAATTTCTGTTTCTCGTCTCTTTATGATTTAACAAAATTACCAAAACATCTGAACGCATTCCAGATAGACTTTGGGCGTGGCCACGCAAACATTTTGTCAACCCTACGAGGGGCCCAGCAGTATTAAACTTCTGAACAAATCAGAAGGAACAAATTCTCTCTTGACTACAAGAATAACCCATGAACTTTGCAACACTTCTGAAAACAACCCTTATGACTCCCTGTTACGGTGAGCGGTAGATTGCTTCACAAAAATGCACTACATCCATTACACTTATCTGATATCTCAAGTCTGAGGATAACTTTAAATATGATTCTCACATTAAATATTAAATCATATTATTGGGATAAGTCCAATATTAAATTCATCTAATATCATGTGAAATTGGTATGTCAACGCATCAATATACTTTCAAGTATATTCTTAACCAATACTCAGATTTGTCTTAGTTTAATGATATTCCCATATCATTAATCGACAATGGACAATTTAGAACAACATAAGTTATTCACGGATTTAAACATGCAAATATAGGACACAATTTATTATTAATGAAACCAAACGTACTAAGTACTTTAATTCATTATAAATAATAATTGCTTAATGTCCTTTATCCAAACACTAAATAGATCAATGCATGATAATTCTAGTTAATGAATCTTGTCTCAAGTAATAACTTGAAGACAATTATGCCTCAAGCAATGACAATCATTCATGTTGACAAGGCATTATTTCAACTAACTTTGATCTATCCGAATTTTGAGAATACTTAATTCAAGAATTCAATAAGTAAAATTCTTGTATGTGTTCATCCAACTTTCTTGATATAGCCACATAGTATTCATAAATGGTGTGACATCCTCAATCACTAATTTATGATAATCAAACTTTCAAACCTTTTAAAGTTTAAAGTATTCTAATTCTTTAACGTATAATGCAACTATGCTCTTAGTAAGCACAACTAGTTCTCATGGCCATTAACAAGGGTAAAATCCTACCATGACTAGTTATTGAGTGTCATCTCAATTAAACCAGCATCATTGTATATTAAACACAATATGCTCTTAAACTTTCCGTAAACTTAATATCCAATGTGTAATGTTTAGGAGCTATTCCAATTTGAGGATCATTATTCTAATTTCAAACATTTTCCATTAGAATATCTATTACACAAGTTATATAATAACTTTTAATTGGATATCAAATATTGTCAAATCATTTAAGCACTTAAGCATGATACAACAATAATATAACGCTCATGAAAATCCTTCAGTCAAACTTAGATTTTATTCATGTTTGATCTTTACAAATATGTATATCCATTTAGTCATCCTAAATAATATATCATATTCTATTTAGAATTTATTTACCGCACTTGTTTATTTAATAATAAACTTTTGTTTCAAGGTTGTATGTTATATTTCCTAAATCTTTCAAGTAACGTTTCATTCCAAATTAAGTCTAACCTTTTACTTATATGGAATGTTACTCTTATATGTTATACAACATATATGATTTAGTAAATAATAACATAATACTCCCACTAGCTTTCTGGAATACTTAGAAATTACCTTATTTTAATTATAAACCTAAATATAGATTTAATAATTTATCATAAGAATAATCTCCTAGATGCATGCATTTTTCCATTCATGGATTATTGCATTTTGTACACTTCCAAAGATTTGCATGAATTCATAAACTCCTTTTTGATTACTTATCGTCCTCGCTCAAGTAATTATTCAAGAAAGAGTTTTTGATATTCCAATGTCAAATTTCACATTCATGTAAATATGACAATTACTATCTTTATATCTTTAATGTACTTAAGAAAGAGTATTCAATCATAGTTAATTGCTTAAGTATGATTAATAATCTTGTAATAAGATATTCATTAAGATATGTGTACAATTTTTGTCCATATGATTATTTCACAAATATTTAAACCACTAGGGTTACATTGTCTTTGAATAAACTCATCATAATTCTCTAACTATTAAGAATTAAGATAAACCAAATTTTAAATTTGAATATCTTTATGAACAGCATCTATAACACTCATAGTATGAGTAATTTACCCAATTCATTATTTTGGTAATACTACATCATATTATCGTCAGTATATTCATTAAATATATGAGATATCCAAGTGGATCTATGAATGATAATTCCATCATCTTGAGGTTTATCATTTGCATGTTAAGCCTCATCATGATTTTAACTAGTGTGGTTTTAGAAGATTATGTATCTTGTAATTCTATCTTTTCAAGATAAAACTCCCACTTGCCTTTAGTAATATATAGGATATAAGTACTTAGCAATTAGAGCAACAATCTAATTTTCTCTTTTAGGACATTACAAATACACATTGATAGTTCCTGATATTCTTTTGTTAACAACCTTCTTATAAGTGGCTTAACAAATTCAGAACTTCAATTTAAGACTTAATGTGATTCATCACATTTCATAATTCAATAACGTCTTATTAATCTTCTAGGAGTCTAATTGAGTATATTCAAGCCATACTCAATTTCTAACCTTGATAACTTTTGGAAGAGAAGAAATCATAGTTATCTTCAATCAAACAATCTAACAAGAGTTTGATTCTCTAACTGAACATACTATCCATATGTAGTACTTCAATTAGAATTAATATTGTAAGAAGATCTAACAATATATATAAGATAACCATATTCCTGTTGGCATACCTATTTACCAACTAAGTCAACTTAATGGTATAATAGTATTTCCAAACCAATTGCATGCTGTATAACACAAGTTCTTTTTAATCAAGTCACTTCATGTTTATGTTGCATTAAAACATAAACGTGTTATAATCCCACTATTCGTTATTAATCATTGATCAACTCAATGACTTCTTGTATATGTCTTAAAAGACCATAACAAGCTAACGTCTTACTTAATTATAAGTCTTGTAATACTTAGAAGACTTCATGTTTATAATTATACAATAAAGTATAAACATGTATAATTAAAGTAATCATGAACACCATCATTTGGTTTCAATAATATTTTCAAGTTAACACACTACTTCATGTTTAATTATGTCATTCTAAGAATACATAATTATTGAAGTAGTATTATATTACTTCATGTATTTATGTCATTCCAATAATACATAAATATTATAGTTGAAGTTGTCTTGTTATCATATTGACACATGTTCTAATAGATATCTAATTTAGAAACTGTAAATTATCCATGTAGGTCTCACGCATGCATGGAAATTTACCTTGTTGTTAATATTTAGTCTGCGTCTCACGTTTACTAAATTATAACACCAAGTGTTTCTTAGATTAGATGTATTAAATCTAATTAGAATTATAATCTCTTACTTGCAGTTAAGAGAATCCTTTAAATCATATTCTTATGTGTTGTACTTTGCACACAATGAAGATTTCTCCCACTTGTGCATTGAACAACACCATGTTACATTTAAACAACACGCACACGCTTGTCAATGTGAACAATATGATTTGTGTCATTAGCATAACTAGTAGATATAGAGTTACTCAATCAATCAAGGAAACGTACATGACTATCTTTGAAAATATTAGTGTCTATATTTGGAAAGTAATTACCTTGAGATATTCAAAAGATAATCTAAGTTATAATCAAGACAATAAGTCTTGTAACTCCCACTGAATTAGAGAACATAATAATAATCCCTTATTCATTCATAAGAACACAATACTCCCACTAAATTTGACAACATTGTAAATGTTTCATTAATTAGTGAAAGAAATAGTGTACTATTTACTTTCCTACATCTTTTAAGAAAACCCATTCAAACAATTATATAGGTTATAAAAGGATGTAATCTACTACATAAATGTGATTCATCACATTCCAAATTATTAACTTGAAAAAGCTGGGCATGCAATTTCTTCCTGTATAGATCTACCATTCCAACAATTGTATGTAGTATCTTTAAATGGTCAAATCAAAACAACTAGATAAAATAATCTAATTTGTCTTTTACCATTATGCAGTAATTAGTCTAGCTTCTAATTTAATAACTCATAAGGTGCATATACTCTTACTATTAAAGTTTGCTATGAGTTATTATTTAGAATTTAGACAATTCTAATCATCCTATTATACCTTTCTCATTCATGAAAAGGAATAGGATTTAAGTCTCACACTTCTCGTAATGGAAAGAAGATATATTTATTCTTTTTGTATATATTGACTCTAACCAAAAAAAACCCAGACGGGTGTAGATCAATTAAAAGAATAACTTTCGTTTACGGTTTTAACGTTGCATTTGTACATTTAAAGAATTTACAAAATTCAATTTTAGTATTTTCGATAATTAAATATCTTCAAGAAAATAAAATACCCAAGGCTATATTCATATAACCAACAAATTTTCTTGAAAATCTAGGATCTAACTTTACATAGTTTCACCACATCAGTTGATCTGCTAGTGGTGAAAGTGCAAAAGATAGTAATCTGTCGAACAATAATTGGCAAACAAGATTTCCAATTCCTAGATCATTATGGGATTTACATCAAATTGATTCATCAATTTGCCTTGTAAGCATGTTTCATCCCATCTCATGCCTTAAGTTCTAGGTCTCACGCACAACTTAATTAAGTCGTCTACCTTAGAAACTGTAAAATTACAATTATGGTCTCACGCGTTAAAAGAATTTTACCTTGTTATAGTAATTTAGCCTAGGTCTCACGTTTACTAAATTAAAAGTCCAAGTGTTTCTTATAGATAGATGGCACGTAACTTAAATTATTAAGGGTATTAATTTTTGATATGTCAATCAAAATTATGTACAAAGATGCATGCACTCATCTTTGCAACACAAGTTTTCATAAAAACTTTTTATATCCAATTCGTGAAATTAATACACAAAGTTTTACTTGAGGTTTATGCCAAAACCCTAAGATGACTTTCTACAACATATGATTTTAAAAGTAATTCGTTTAAGACATATTCAAGATTGTGATAACCAAGGCAGACTCTAAGGCTCTTTTCTAAGCCTTCAAATCACGGTTATGAATATCATCTTAAAAGACTTAATTTTAAAAGCATATTTGCACAAAACATCATTCAAGTAAAAGTTTATGGATTCAATCTCAAAATAGTAATAAAGCTTGAATTTTGCTAGTCTCGACTGGGAGCTGATTACCGTGCGAATCGGACCACGATTTTCATAAGACCTTTGCAAGATTCTTACTTTATCACTTTAGGGTTTCACAATTATTAGTCCGTATTAATTTTCTTTATGAAAACAACCCTTTATTGCTTACAACAAGTCCAACTAAAACAATAAAACAAGTATCAAAGAAAATCAAAACAACCAATAATAAATAAGTGAAACAATTAGCCACATGCAATCCGTATTAGAAAAGATCCTAATAAAATCAATTCTAGGTATAATAATGCATGTAATCAACTAAGGCCTTCTCCTCTTGATGGAAGAGAGTCACATACATTGACGAATCAATTGCGTAGGCCAAAGCTAAAAACACACCACATAGCATATAATAATTGATTTTAATATGTATTGGAGTTTTCCCCAATTTAAGATCTATCTTAACATGTGAAAATAAAAAAAACAAGATCCATGATGAACATGCATGTAAGTCACGGATTAAAACCTAACAATTAGCAATTAGGTCACAAGATACGTTCAATTAACCGGTTAATGACCTAGGGTTTCTAGTGATTACACATAATCCAATAAAACCACAAAACCCTAATTAGGGTTTCATGGAAAAAACGACTCCCCCCCCCCCAATTAGGGTTAGGGTTTCGAATTTAAAAAATAGGAAAAACCCTAGATCAAAAAACATGTATCTAAAACAATTAAAGATCCGATTTTTATTACGTTTTAGTAATCAATTACATGTTATACATGGCTCGTGATGCCACTGTTAGAATTCAATTACCATGACAATCATATAAATCAAAGTGCACACGTATGCGGAAGCGTAGGATCAAGTATAACACATAAATATTAACTAAAACATAAATAAGAACGTACCGTGGTGATTCTAGCCCGAACAAGAATCAAAAGCAATTGTCTTTAACAATATGAAGAACCCTAATTAGGGTTTATATGGATCAATGATTAACCCCTTACCGTTTTGTTAATCGATCCCTTGATAACAACAAAAGTATGTTGTTACCTCGTTCTTGTACACACAAACTGCCAACGAATAAAGGTTTGATGCAAGTAAACAAAACACTTATATTTTAGACTTGGAAAAATCGATCCAAACCCTTGGGAGGTGTTGATTCGATCGGCCAAGAAACAAAGAAAGAAAACAAGGATTTTAGGGTTAGAGTGTGTGCACAAAAGATGTGAAACCCTAATCCTTGACCTTGTATATATATACTAGATGAATCTTGGGGAGCAAGCAAGGCATGGGTCGAAACCCATGGGCCTTAGATCGACCGGCCATACACCCATATGGGTGTTTCGGATCCTTCTTGCTTTCCAAATTACATTCTAGTCCTTATCTTTCGTTACTAATGATTGTTAGTCCATACGGTTAATAACTAACGATCATTTAGTCCATTAAGTGTTTATAAATATATATATACGATACATTTAACATATATATATATATTTATTATACATTATTCTTGTTTGTAAAGTGTGCAATCCCGAGGTCTCGGGTTCGATACTAGACATTTACATATTAATATTTATCCATATATTTAACATAACCAACCCACCCGGCCAACATGTCTTGAATTCTTCAAATTAACAGTAAGGGGTTGTTTGGGATTGCTTACTGAAGCTGCTTGCGCTCTCTGTAATAATCAGATAAGCAATTTGATTTATCAATCCTAAACACTCTCATAAGTCATAACCACTAATTACCTGTATTATTCCACAGCATATTTTAAAAAGATACCCAAAGCACCCCATAAACTTTTAGTGGCTTGAGAGCAAGATTGGTCTAATTTCCCTTTCATTAACGTGCATGAATATTTATATGCAATTGTTGCCTTCCTCCACAAATGTACCAACTTATTAAAGCTCTTATGAAAGTTCCATACTTCTATATTTATATGTCTCAGGTGCAGGTTATGGCGGTGGTTTAAATTATAATTCAGGATATGGAACAGGAACTTATGGTTCTTATGGTGGATTAGGGGCTACGGGATCCTATAATACCGGTTTATATGGAAGCAACATGTATGGGGGAGGAGGAGGTTATGGTGGCCTTTATGGTAGTGGTGGTGGCATGTACGGTGGGGCAGGAGTGTATAATAATGGTTATGGAGGCACGATGGGTGGTTATGGTATGGGAATGGGCGGCGGTCCGGGTGGTCCTTATGGTGATCAAGATCCAAATAATCCGTTTGGTGCCGCCCCTTCATCTCCTCCCGGATTTTGGATTTCCTTGATGCGTGTGGTAAGTCCCTGAAATGCCAATTAATAATCATCATTTCTTTGTATTGCATGCATTATGAATGGTCAAATACATGCTAGAAGGATAATTTAGCATAGCAATTTGTGATGTATGGATCAAAAGTGGCAAAATGGGTGGGTTTGGTAACGGGTCACATATCTTTTGTATGATTGAAACAAGTGATGGGTTGGGTAGGCTTCACCTACAATCCTTAGGGGGGGGGGGAAAGTTAAGGTGATGTGCAAGGGCGGAGCTATTAAGGGACCGGGAAGGGTCCCGGCCCCCCTAGGCCTAAGCCCGTTAGTGTATTTTTTCGCGATTTCATGTGTTAAAATTTTATTTTTCCATCTCGGCCCTCCCATCTAATGTTCTTCCGGAAAAAAAATTTGTTTCGGCTCTCCCAAGAAATTTTTTCTAGCTCCGCAACTGGTGCTGTGTGTGTAGTTTAATCCTAAGGATGTGTTTTTTTAAGGGATAGTGGATGATTAGAATTAGATAATAAGCAATAATGTTTGAATATGCGTCTAGCATTTACAGTTGTAATAACCGGATATAAGATGTTTGTGTGCTTGTAAACTTCTGATTATTTCACGTATCCCCATTTTATTTACCCTGGTTCCTAGGTATGCATATAGGTATAGCAGTAATGCTGTACTTCATATTTTTGGGTTTCTCCCAAGTGAATTTATGTTGACTTAAACTTGTACATAATTCAAGCTTTTCTTACAAGGGAATAATTTTGTCTTTTTGTGCATGATTTCAGATGCACGGAGTTGTAACATTCTTTGGTCGGGTAGCGATGCTGATAGACCAGAACACTCAGGCATTCATATGTTCATGTCAGCCCTTCTTCAGGTATTTGTCGTTATTGTGTTTTACATTCCTTCTTGTTACACTCAAGGTGGCAAAATGGTTTAACGAGGAGGGTTGGGTCGGGGTAAAATGGGTAATTCTCTAGAACGAGTCAAAACTGATTGGGTTAAACCACCAATACTTATTTGTTCTTTTCCTTAAAATCATGAGTATTAATTTATTTGATATTAAAATAAAGCAATTTGGAGGGTTGGAAATCCTCTAGTATAGTTTGGGTGACTTCGAACCATTTGACCTGTCCACCTTTTTAGTTTGGGTGACTTCTAAATCGTTTGACCCGTCTCTCTTTTTGTTTTTTCAAAATTCATCCATTTGATATCTAATCAATAGAGCCACTCGAATGTACTTGTTCAGAAAAAAAGTTGTTTTTCTTGATTGTACGATCTTGGCTCGTTTCATGATTTCATCTATAGCTAATTCCAAATTTTACCCATATGAATATATGGGTTTTTATTATTATTATTATTATTATTATTTTTTTTTTTTGAATATTTTCAGATAACTCATGACTGTTGATACTGTTTGCAGTTGTTTGATCGCTCAGGAATGTTATATGGAGAGTTGGCTAGATTCGTGTTCCGGCTTCTGGGAGTTAAAACAAAGCCCAACAAGATCAACCCCCCTGGACCTAACAGACCCCAGGGTCCTCAAAATTACAACGAGCCACCAAAGGCTGCACCGGCTGCTGGTTCCTGGGATCGTGTATGGGGAAACAATACAAACAACTGATTCCCTTTAAGCAACTGGGAAATGTGAGCTGCCATTGGCTGTTAGATAGGATTTTATTTTTATTTTTTCTTATTTAGGCTCCCCTTTTTTTCATCCATTTCATGATCTTTTTGAAGTCGTTTTAAAAGTTTGTGGTGTTAGCATATATTTCAATATCAAGTCTCCTGGATGTATTGTATAATTTCATGCAATCAAGTGGTTTTAATAAATTACGCATATACTAGTGCTCATCGACAAATGAATTGATGCTCTTTATAGGTATGAAAAGGTAATTAATATTGTTCTAAGAGCAACAATATGTATAATAAGTATTAAGTATGATATCGAGCCAATCAGATCAGCTGGTTCAAATTACTTAAAATAGATCATGTTTGTTTTAGTTTCTTGCTTTTTTCAAACTTCACGTGACTTCTCAAATGATGAAAAGCTCATAGTTGGTCCTCAGTCCGATTTGGGACCAAATCGGTTTCAAGGTTAGGTACTTGTGAGCACAAAAATGAACAACAAATTCATTTTGTCGATATTTTACGACAAATTCAAACAATGTATTATCATAGCAAGACAAACCAATACATATATAATGTTATTGCTAATCCGGTAAATACCAAACCACATTCAAGTTTTGACTAGGAATGTGTAAAACTCAGGACAGAACTGTAAATCATAACCAAGACATTAGTTTACTGATAACAATTGGTACCGACCAGTACCCATGGAACGGTACTTGGTACTAGCTATAACAAAAAATTAAAAAAAAAAAAAAAAAAAAAAAAAAAAAAAAAAAATCAGTTTCCGGTATGGTACATGTCTGATCCGAACCGTTTTTTCTTTTAATTTGATTAAATCACTAGCCAAAATAGGAGTCCAGTTACCAGACCGGTAGTATGCTATTCGGTTTTGTACCAGCACGACCCTAAATGTTACCAACAGCAATCAATCAATAATTAAGAAATCAACGTCAGCATCAAGCAACGAAAAGATTTATGATTATTTGCAAACATGTAGATACAAAGGACTTATGTTTATTAACTGGAACAACAACGAACAGGAAATCATAAAGAAATACGACAACATACTCGCTAGAAGCACGAGTTATACACTTAAAAACCAAAAGACATACATTTATAAGCACTAGACGATAGAAGATGAACCGTTCTTAATGGCTAGCTCCATTTTGGCCATTTTCTTCCACAATTTCCACAATTTCTGAAATTTGTCCACTTCCAGTCCTTTCTTCATTCACAATATCTGAAGGTTGTAACGCTCCAATCCTTACAACGATCTTTTTGTAACGGGCTGACCCGATCCTTGAAACACATGGAGCAGGATGTCCATCTTTGTATCCATATCCAATGTGAACACCACATTGACGACACATCAGTTTGGTCTTTGACCCATTGCGACCTAATGAAATAGGAAGGCAAGACACCTCATGAATTTCGGTGAAACGACTCGGGTCAATGGATAGGAAGGTGAGTGAGCCTTTCTTGATGGAATCACGGTACTTAGAGGCTGCTTCACACGTCCTCTTTGAGGATGACAGGTACAATTGGTATCCACACGCGCCGCAACTGTTGGAACATCAAATGCACACGTCACCAAATAAGTGGTTATAATCGGACTTGTATATGTATATAATTCTAAATCGCGTTTAGAAAATGAAAGATAGAAATGTATACAGGTTATTGTATAAATCTGTGGTAACAATATACATGATAGATTCTGCTTCATAAGCACCAAATCTAAAGCTTCGTGTAAATTTACTTATAAAAGTTAGCTCCTTCAGGACATTAGATATAAAAACTGAGACACTACAAGCTTCGCTTTTTATTTATGCTAACTTAACGGGTAGCAGATCCAGAAATGCCATAATAACAGATATCTTTTAAACGACAAAACCTTTTCTAGGGCATACGACATACCAACTTGACTAGCTATACGACAGCACTTGATAGTAACTCAATGATAAGCAAGAGAAACGTCACATGTATCAACGTTAGTACATTTTGTGTAGGGTGAAATCAGATAACCCTTACATTGACGCTCTAGTGACCAGAAGTTAATGAAAACAAAATCAATCCCAAATAAGAAGCACCGTTCATATTCACTGCAAGTCTGCAACAAACCCTAAAATAACTGTCTTTAATTAGTTTTACTCTATGTGTCAATCAAGTGAAAAAATGTCTTTTAACACATGAGATTTGTATCAATTTTGACCTTCACCATCGAGTTATATAGCTAAGAAATCATTTATAACCGATTCATCTACTCACCTTTTAGTCTTACGGTTTTGTATGCCTGTAAACGTGTTAACATGAAATCACAAATAGGCTCATACAAGATGAAGATTATTACCATAAGTATTCCCAAATTCATAAGAATCTATGCATATATATGAATGTACAAGGAACTAAATGTCCACATAGATTTAGGATTTTAACATTGCTCTTTAAAAATGTTTATTTGATTGTTGCGTTCGAGTGTTCTATAATGAAACTATTTATGATCATATGACTATCTTGTAGTCAAATAAGCCACCTTAAGAATACAAAACCGAGTCTGCTTTTTATAAGTCATTTGACTTGTAAAACTGTTTTTACGATTTGTGAATGAGCAACTTTAATGCTTGTTCAAAACTAATTTGTATTCGACAATTTAGTTACAAAATCAACAATTAAACCGGTCGAAAATCAGCAAAAACAAACCACAATTTTTACTTAAAAATGTACAACATGTAGACAAAAAAATCACACTAAAACCAAACCACAATCAATCAAATTCAAAAGGGTTTACAACTAAATAAAATTCAAATAGAATCAAGAAAATTAAAACAAGTTTTATCACCTGTACGAAACAAGAGCTTGAGACATGATCTTGTTGAATGATAAAAACAACAATAATGGTGATCTTCATGTGATGAGTCTTACTTGCTATTAAAAGAAGTGTTTGTAACGGTTATTAATTGTTGCTGACGACTGATCACTCTTACTTGTTTCAAATGATCTTCATTTCTTGCTGAATTTCATTAAAAAAAAGTTGTGTTTTTTCTTACTATTACGTAATGGTGCGTTTGTATGAATGACGTGTTCCTGTTTTTAGAAGATTCAGAAATAGGCAAAAATAGCCCTTGATGTTTGTATTATTTGATGATATAGTTTTATTTTTACTCACAGTTTATGATCTTTTGGCTTACGAATATACGGGTTTTAAGCTTACTGTCACATAGTATTAAGCAGGGTAAAACCTTCCGTTTTGAAAGGTTGACATGACCACTTCAGATTTGTTTGTGCCAATCAGTGTTTGAATTTGTGATCATATTTTAATGATAGTAGCTAGTCATAAGAACTTGTATGAACATTAGTCTATTTTAATTTACACCCATTACTCCAAAAGATATAATTTACATGTGGATGGTTCTTAAATACAACTTGTTTAATGTGCTTATTTTTGTAATTAAATATGTCGTCCTCAATAAGTAGGTTTTTGGAGAAGCTTGTATATAGTTGTTGAACTCAAATTAAACTTCATTTAAGGTTATGTGCCATTCTAAATCTCTATTATATTGCTACTATGTATGAAGAGAAAAAAACATTTCATAAAACATAAAAACTTAAAAATGAGTAAAGTGCTTTAACAAAAATATCTCTCTAAACCTTAGAAGGGTGGCAGTGGCAGCGGCATCACCCACCGGCAAGGTGATGCCGGCGGTGAACACCGCCGCCACCCCACCGGCATCATCAACGGCAAGGGCTGAACGGCAAATATTGCCTCCGAAGCATGGTTCTTTCAAAATCAAAATATGACCGTTGCCATAAATGCATGTATAATGGGGTTGGGAGGTATGGAAAAGGCATGGTTGCCACTAAAATGGGGTTGGGAGGTATGGAAAAAGTATGAATGAGGTGGAATGATATTATTGGTGGATTTCGGAGGTATGGACGATTTCTGAATCATGACTGCCAGTGTCCTTATGTTTAAGTTGGTGGTTTTACATATTGAAATATTTATTTCATTTGCCACCAAATAAAGTTTGTGTTTAGTTTTTAAATTCGAATTATGTTTTAATTGACACGATTTTATTTTTGTTTTTTAAGTGTCAAATATGATTAAATTTCATATATAGTACACATATTCTACTTTATATAACACAACCATTTTTATCATCCACCATTTGTAAAAGAAAATAGAGAAAAAAATAAATAAATAAATAAATAAATTGGAGAAGATTATGGTTGATAACATTGTTAAACAATTTCTTAGCCAAAATGAAAAAAATTTAAAATTGTTTTTTGAGTTGAATTAATGTATTACAACCTTTTTCAGTTAAAATTTTATTATCTTACATTATATGCATAAACATTACACGAAACACTTAATCACACTAGCTATCACAATTATAACTATTTGTCATGCTTTAAAATTATGTCGTCGTTTTGCGCAGGTACTCGTCTGAAATTTAATAATGATGTTTGAAATCAATGATAATTTGATGACAAAATTGAAAGACTTTGAACCATGAAATTAAATGGCACGTCTTTGCCTTGCACCCCTTAAATCTTGCAAATAAGTCAAGCTTTACATATTCCCAATAAATACATGTCATTTTTTGTCACAAAGTAAATGCCTTTCATTAGTAATTTAGCTTAAAACAACTGTATTATGAGATTAATTTATTATATGTAGCACTATGATGAAGAAGAATAAAAGCTAAATTTACTAAAGAAACTTTATCAAGCAAGATATGCATAGACAATTCAATTGTTTGGTTGTGAGCCTAATAGGGGATTATTCAAAGGTTGCTCAATGTTACTTATTAACTTTGGCATCATCTTCTTTTAGAATGAAGAGTAAACGCTATGGAGCAAAATTGGTGATTGGTGTGGGTGACTAGGCGCAAGCCATTGGTAGGGGTTACACACGGTCAGGGACGGACGCACATGAGAGTCAAGTGACCACATCTGATTTTAAGTCACGAAGTGTAAATGTTTAATAAATATATATATATATATATATATATATATATATATATATATATATATATATATATATATATATATATATATTTTGCACACGCAACCCCCAATTTTACTTAATAAATTCTATATCGGACAATTTCAATACTCATTAAAAAAAATATACAACACCCTCTCAGAAATCTTTGGTCCATCTCTGCACACGGCCCCTTGGCCGGCACAACAAGGGATGAAAACTCGAAGCGAGTTTGTGATCGTGGTGGAGACTTTTGTGCGTGTATAATACTACTATTTTTTTTTAATTTTATTTTTTTTATCGGAAAGGTAAAATGTGGTGACGATGATATAACACATGTAAAAGAGTTGAAACTAATGGATGAGAAAAAGCAGTGTTCTAAAAGGCGCGCATTGGCCTCGTAAAGGCGCGAGGCGTCACCTCCACGCCACGCAATAGACCAAGGCGTCGTCTTAAGGCTTGGCATGAGATGAGGTGCGATAAGGCGCGATAAGGTATACTGTTATTTGAGACGTTTAGGGGATTTATTAGTAATTGGAATTTGGGCATCGTATGTGAGGTTTACTGGTATTTGGCGTTTAGGGGTTTACTAGTATTTGAAGAAGATTACAAATGTAAAGAGAGTTTGTTGACCTTATTGCTTATGTATAACACTTTTTGTAAACTCGATGTATATGAAATATAATGTACTAATGAAATATAATATAAATCCATAAATCTATAAATACTTTTTGCCGCCTTAATTTACGCCTTAAAAACGTCATGCCGCCACGCTTCACGCTAAGGCTTGAGGCTTGACCTTGCCGCTACGCCACGCCTTACGCTATTTATAACCTTGAGAAAAAGTGATGTAGTGCCATGTAAGAGAAGTGATGGTTAGGATGGAGTTAATCCCAATATCATTATTTAATTTTGTTTAGCTTTTGCTTAACTAAAACATTTATTTGAGATCATACCACATTACCACGTATCTTTCATTTTTGATAAATTGTAGCAACGTTGTTGAATTTTCTTCCTTAAAAATATATGATATACAACACTTCTAGAATTCACAAATGGAATTGGTAGAAGGCAACAATAAACTCAGAATTCATATGAAGATAGAAATGAACTCGAAAGGATTATTGTTAGTTTTGGCGGGAAAGTTAGTTAGATGGAATGGAAGAGATAACAGAATCAAGAAAGGAGAATTTTATTCAATCAAAGTGTAATTACAAATGAGATACAAGCAAAGTATTTAAAGAGAAGGTTTAGGCGGGAAATTCTGTTGGTGGGAGTGAAAGGTAGTATGTGGAGAATGTCACGTGCACCTCACATGTCCAGTGTTAACTGTGCATGTGCCCCTCACGTGCCAACTAACTATCCAAACACTCCTACTCATGACAATCCTTCCCCCTTAAACAGTTCTTGTCCTCAAGAACTCACATCAAACAGTGGAAAATGTTTGATTAGGTCTTCCAATGGCTCCCATGTTGCATCATCTTCACTTCCATTAGCCCATTGGATAAGACCATAAACTGCTGCTGCATTGTTCTTCTTAACAAGCTTTCTGTCCAATACAGCAAGTGGTGGAATAACTAGTGATCCAACCTCATCACAATGTGGTAATATAGCATCTTGGTTGTCTGGCACTTCACCTCTACACTTCTTGAGCTGAGATACATGGAACACATCATGTATTTTAGACTGCTCAGGTAGTAACAATCTATAAGCCACCTGCCTCACCTTTTCACACACTTTGAAAGGACCATAGTACTTTGGTGAGAACTTATTCTGCTTTCCTTGTCGAATGGTGACTTGTCTGTGTGGTTGTAGCTTTAGCCAAACCCAATCATCAAGCTCAAAAGTCCTCTCACTTCTGTTCCTGTCTGCTTGTTGCTTCATTCTGTTTTGAGATCTCTGTAAATGGAACTTGAGTATGTTAATAACCTCTTCTCTTGCTCTTAAAGACCTGTCCACTGCCTCAACTCTGCTCTCACCACCCAAATATGGTACATGTAATGGTGGTGCTTGACCATACAAGACCTCAAAAGGTGTGGTATTAATAGAAGAGTGGTAATTTGAATTGTACCATAATTCTGCCATAGCCAACCATTTTGACCACTCTTTAGGTTGCTCCCCAACCATACACCTCAAGTAGCCTTCAAGACATCTATTCACAACCTCAGATTGACCATCAGTTTGAGGATGGTATGATGTAGACATTAAGAGTTTAACTTGTAACAACTTAAAGAGCTCTTTCCAAAATCTACTCATGAAGATTTTGTCTCTGTCAGAAACTATGTTCTCAGGTAACCCATGTAACCTGTAAACTGAGTCCAAAAATGTTTGAGCTACTTGTGCAGCAGTGTAAGGATGAGACAGAGCAATAAAATGAGCATATTTACTTAATCTGTCCACAACAACCAGAATTGTATCCTTGCCATGAGATTTTGGTAGTGCTTCAATGAAATCCATTGAAATACTTCTCCATACTCCTTGTGGAATTGGTAATGGCTGTAACAATCCAGGGTAAGATGCCAAGTCAGGTTTGTTCCTTTGACAAATCAAACACTCCCTGACCATCTGTTTCACTTCCCTTCTCAAACCTTTCCAATAGAACAAAGACACCATCTTTTGAGTAGTGGATTGTATACCTGAATGACCACCAATAACACCCTCATGAATATGCTTAAGTATCTCAGTCCTCAGTTGCTTGTCATTACCCACCACCAGTCTATTCTTCCTGAACAATTGTCCATTATTCCAAACATAATGCTTCTTAGCAGCTTGACCATTCTGCAACTTATGCATAATATCTTGAACTTGAGCATCATTCTCCCAACTTTTAACAATTTTGTCATATAAGTCAGTAGTAACAGTAGAGACAGCAATAGACAATAATTCACTTTGACCATCAAGCCTAGAAAGAGCATCAGCTGCAACATTGTCACTTCCTTTTTTGTACACCACTTCATAGTCAAATCCCATTAACTTTGGTAACCATTTCATCTGAGTTGGTGTAGTCATCCTTTGGTCCAACAAATATTTGAGGCTGAAGTGGTCAGTTTTAATCACAAAATGTCTATCCAACAAGTACCCCCTCCACTTCTCCAAAGCTAGAATAACTGCCAAAAACTCTTTTTCATAAGTCGAAAGAGATTGATGCTTTTGAGAAAGTGACTTACTAAGATAGGCTATTGGATGACCATCTTGCAACAAAACTGCTCCCAATCCTACTCCTGAAGCATCTGTTTCTATCACAAATGGTTTTGAAAAATTGGGCAAACTGAGAACTGGAGCTTTGATCATAGCTTCTTTCAACTGTTGGAATGCTGCTTGTGCTTGTTCATTCCAAGTATAACCATTCTTCTTCAATAACTGAGTCAAAGGCCTGCTCAAAGTAGCATAACTCTTTATAAATCTTCTATAGTAACCAGTCAGACCAAGGAAGCCTCTGAGTTGTTTAATATTCTTTGGTTGTGGCCAAGTTTCCATAGCTTTGATCTTAGAAGGTTCTGTTGCTACTCCCTAAGCTGAAATCACATGGCCTAAATACTCCACTTGGCCTGTACCAAACATACACTTGCTCTGCTTGGCATACAGCTTGTGATGTCTCATGGTTTCTAAAATTTGAGTCAAATGTTGCACATGATCACTCAAACTTTTGCTATATACCAGGATATCATCAAAGAACACCAATGTAAACTTTCTCAAAAAAGGTTTAAAGACTTCATTCATTAGAGCCTGGAATGTAGATGGAGTATTGGTTAATCCAAATGGCATTACCAAAAACTCATAGTGACCTTCATGAGTTTTGAAAGCTGTTTTTGCTACATCATCTTCAAACATTCTTATCTGATGATAACCTGATCTCAAATCAAGTTTAGAAAATATAGTAGCTCCATGTAATTCATCAATCAACTCCTCTATTAATGGAATAGGAAACTTATCTTTAATGGTGTTTTTATTGAGTTGTCTGTAGTCAATGCACATCCTCCATGTGTTATCCTTCTTTTTTACCATTACTACTGGTGAAGCAAATGGACTGTGACTTGGCTTGATCACCCCAGCTTCCAAAAGTTCTTTAACCATAGCTTCAATAGCATCTTTCTGTATAGGAGGATGTCGATAAGGTCTAATGTTCACTGGTGGAGTACCTTCAATGAGTGGAATTCTGTGATCATGAGACCTCTGTGGTGGCAACTCTTTTGGTATTTCAAAGACATCAGCATAATGATCAATTACAGGCTGCAACTCTTCTTCAATTGTTTTTGACCCATCCTGCTCCATGGAACACAATTCTACACCAGTGTTTGGGTAAACACATAACATCATCATTTCAGCTTGGTCAGATTGTTCTAACATCTTTAATTGCTTTCTTCCATCCACCCAATGAATTGGAGCCTTAACAGTACCTCTTAGAATCACTCTCCTATTATTATGCATGAACTCCATTCTCAATCCTTTAAAATTCCACTTCCTTATATCACCCAAAGTTGACAACCATTGTACTCCCAACACCATCTCACAACTTCCAAGAGGTAAAAGCATCACATCAGTGGTAAACACTTCTCCATTCATTTTCCACTGAAAGTCTTTGCAAACACCCATACTCATAAGTTTCTTACCCCCTGCTACTGATACAGTCATTGGTTTTGTTTGAATCACTTTACAACCCATTCTCTTAGCCATAGCAACATCCAAAAAATTGTGAGTTGATCCTGTGTCCACCAATATATGTATCTTATATCTATTTGCCACAATACCAACTACCCTCATGGTCTTAAAAGAATTTTCACCAGTAAAAGCATTCAAAGAAATGTGAGGCTGTAACTCTTCCTCAGCACTCACTTCTACTAATTCATCAATGGCATCAACAAATTCCTCAACTGAATCATCTTCTTCTTCATTCATAGGTGAAACCACAAGTGAAAACAATTGACCTTCACACTTATGACCAGGCACAAATTTCTTATCACAATAGAAACATAAATTCTTGGCCCTCTTTTCTTCATACTCTTTTTGAGTCAATCTCTTAAAACCAGTTTTATTTTCACCACCAATTGGGTTTCTTGTGGTTGCAGGCAAATTCATGGGTCTATTAACTGGTCTAGGTAAAATTCCATCATCCCTATTAGCATAACCACTTCTAACATTAGAAGGATAAGAATTATACCTTGATTTTGTAGCCAAAAGAGTAGCTTCTTGCATCTTAGCCATTGAGAACAGATCAGCCAGACTCAATGGTTTAAACATTCTAACAGGCATACTAATTTCATCTTTTAGACCCCCAATGAACAGACTCATGGCAAGAGACTCAGTCAAATTCATCCTATTCAACAGATCTTCAAACTTGTCTTGATAGACTTGTACTGTACTAGTCTGCTTCAAGTTTTTGAGTTCCACCATAGGATCTTCAAACACATTACCAAATCTCTTCAAAGCTTGCTCAGCATACACATCCCAATCACATCCATCCCCATAGTTTTTCAAGAACTGCTGATGCCACACTAAAGCCCTATCAGACAAATGCATTGCTGCCAACTCCACTTTCATATCTTCTTGAACATCATCAATTTTAAAGAAATGTTTGCATCTAAACAACCAACTTTTAACATCATCACCATTGAATCTTGGAAACTCAATCTTGGACATCCTTCCATATTGAGCCATTCCATTGCCATTTCTGCCATTACTGTTCTGACCATGACTAGGACCTTCACCAGATCTCATTCTTTGCATATCTTGATTCATTTGTTCCATCCTTCGTTGCAATTCCAGTATTGTGTTTTGAAGTGACTCCATGGTCGTTTCTTGACTTCTTGATATATTTCTTGTTTCCACCATTTCACCAGTAAAATCACCACTCATCAACAATGATTTCTCACTGACCAATTGGGGTAATTACTACTGGTCTGTTCTGGGTTA
Organism: Artemisia argyi; assembly: GCA_030686995.1. Lineage (NCBI taxonomy): Eukaryota > Viridiplantae > Streptophyta > Magnoliopsida > Asterales > Asteraceae > Artemisia > Artemisia argyi. The sequence continues at coordinate 62,212,637 of CM060708.1, read as the reverse complement.
ATCAATCCAACTGCTGCTTGCCAGCTTGTTCAAGATAAGAAAATTTAACGAGAATATCGGCTTATCTTGTGGCCGTACAGATGATTGACACTAACCAAATGTAAACAGAACAGTGAAATCAGTGGTGGCTGATTTCTTGACCGGAAATCTCTTATTTTGATCGGAATTCACCGGAGAAGATGACCGGAAATCAAGAGTTTGTCAGGATAACCTATCTCTGATACCAATTGATATACAACACTTCTAGAATTCAAAAATGGAATTGGTAGAAGGCAACAATAAACTCAGAATTCATATGAAGATAGAAATGAACTCGAAAGGATTATTGTTAGTTTTGGCGGGAAAGTTAGTTAGATGGAATGGAAGAGATAACAGAATCAAGAAAGGAGAATTTTATTCAATCAAAGTGTAATTACAAATGAGATACAAGCAAAGTATTTAAAGAGAAGGTTTAGGCGGGAAATTCTGTTGGTGGGAGTGAAAGGTAGTATGTGGAGAATGTCACGTGCACCTCACATGTCCAGTGTTAACTGTGCATGTGCCCCTCACGTGCCAACTAACTATCCAAACACTCCTACTCATGACAATATATGAATTCTGAGTTTATTGTTAGTTTTGGCGGGAAAGTTAGTTAGATGGAATGGAAGAGATAACAGAATCAAGAAAGGAGAATTTTATTCAATCAAAGTGTAATTACAAATGAGATACAAGCAAAGTATTTAAAGAGAAGGTTTAGGCGGGAAATTCTGTTGGTGGGAGTGAAAGGTAGTATGTGGAGAATGTCACGTGCACCTCACATGTCCAGTGTTAACTGTGCATGTGCCCCTCACGTGCCAACTAACTATCCAAACACTCCTACTCATGACAATATAATGTGATGATTTGATATGTACGGGTGAGTTTTACATTGAGTTTACAAGAGATAATGGAGTTGAAACTTTACAAACAAGCTTTGTATGGATAACCAACTAATGAGCACTTATAAAAACGATAAGCTCACAAAAGATAAACATTATAAGCATAGACGGAACTTGGGTGAAATTATTGGGAGGGCCGAATTCTATATCAATTAATTTGGGATGGCCTATCGTTATATTTTCTTTAAGCAAATATTAGTAAAACCTCAAAGTTTTGGGAGGGCCGTGGCCCTTCCTGGTCTCCACCATGGTCCATCTATGATTATAAGAGTACCTGCTATTGGTTAATGAATCATTATATTATACTCTACCAAGCACCTTTTTTCATTATCTTTCACATTACTCACTCCCATAATCCCTACCTTGTCTCATGAATAATTAATACACGCATACATAAATAATTAATACCTTGTCTCATGAAAGCATTACACACGCTGCATAAATAATCAATACCTTGCCTCATTTGAGACTTAAAACATATACTTCCTTTGTTCTAAAATGTAAGTACATTTTAACTTTTTGAAGTTTTTTTCTCTAACTTTAACCTTAAATATTTTTGTTTTTATTATATAATGTTGATGTAAAATATATAAATAGATTGGGTTTTAAGCATATTTTCATAAATATAATTTTCATCGGGTTTTGTGTAATATAAACAAAAATATTTTAGGTTAAAATTTGAGAAAAGAGACTTAAAAAAGTCAACATAAACTTATATTTTAAAACGGATGAAGTAATATTTTGGTTAGTTAGTTAGTCACTCACATTATGCTCTTTAGTAGATTGAGGTTTAATAAGGCTAATTCACATATATACTATGGTTTTAAATATTAGTGTAATTAGTAGTAGTCTTTAAATTTCATATTACAATTCTAAGTACAACCTCTGTTAATTTCATAAACACCTTGGAAAATAAATGCTCCGACTATAACTTTTTTAAGCTCAAGCTAGTTTTCCAAACACAACGATGTTTAATTATCTTCATGAACATTCACTAGCGCAAAGATCGTAGGCCTTGTTTGTAATGTCTTATCATATGATTATGACTACTACAATTAAATGTTTATTTATTTATTTTTTAATGCAAACTCATGGTGCCCTAGTGGTACAAGTTTGGAAGAGGTCTCAAGTTCATATCTTGTCGACTACAACTCTTACAATTACACACATGTTATCCTTATTACAAAGGGGTATTGTGGGATGAAACATTATTGTTTACATGTCTTGTTCCCATAAGAATTTGTATCGAGTGTGATTTCCCTTGTAAATATAGAGAATGGTCTATAATGTGTTAGGTCTATTTATGTTATGTGTTATGTCCAATGCGAAGGACTAGTTTTGTAACATTATGAAAGTATGATAGATATATACGGAGTAAATACATTTCATTTTAATGTAAATGTAAATGTAACATTCTCAATTTGAATGAATGAAAAACCCTATATGATCTCTCTCTCTCTCTCTCTCTCTCTCTCTCTCTCTCTCTCTCTCTCTCTCTCTCTCTCTCTCTCTCATGTTTATCTTGAATATTGAGATATCAACATGAAATGCATAAGAACAACTCTCTTGATCATAGAGATTAGTTACACAAAGATTTGATAGTTTATTAAATGTCTCAATATGGACATTAAAGTAAGAAATGCACGTGTTAAATAACATGTTTGATTATATTTACAGAACCACGTCACTTCATATGAGTAGTGAGATTATATTCAAATGAATCACGTAACTGGACATGAGTAGCGAGATGATATTCTGCGGAGTAATTGATAACTTAAGCTGACGTATTAGTATATGATATCTATGCACGTGACAACGACCCATCATAAAAGGAACGGTTAAAGCGTCGCCACTCATCAATGCTTCAAATAACCGTTTGTATGAAGAAAAAAAATGACGTAAACCCTAATTATAACATAAATGGAAAAATGACCACCCGACATAACCCCCTCTTTCTCCTCCCCTTTTCTTCAACGTGAAAAAAATATAGACGCACACAATAAATCACTTTTTATAAATGGAAAAATGTTGAGCATAACCTTAAGGATTATGTTTAATATATTAAGACATGTATTATGTTAAGGTAATAAGAAATAACCGCCTAACCTTTACAGATAAACACTTCCAACCAACTAAATATACAGCTATTTAAGCATTTTTTATTTTTTTATTTTTTTTAACCATAGCCTACACATGGCAAAACCCTTTCAAAATATATACAAATATCACACACACAACACAAACACCCTTTTTGTTTTTTCGTTGAGCGAGAAACTTTGACCAAACCAAACTCCAATCACACGCGATTGTAGCCTTGGACGTGTCAAAACCCATTACAGTCTGTTGGTCTAAGATTGGTCTAAGATTTAAAGGGAACGTGGAAAGGTAATGAACTAAGACTGGTGGTAATAAGCATCCGAAGACGCGTCGTGTGGCCCCAAAGACGCATCTTTCTTAAAAAAGACACCCTGGGGTGACGCATCTTAGGCATGTTTTGGGGAGATCTTGGTTGACCACAATACCAACCGCTTTTTCTTCTTTTTGTGTGTGTGTGAGTATATTATGAGGTATATTTGTGTTCAAGTGAGATATGTTTAATGGTGATGTTTGTGGTGTTGAAAAGCTGATGTGACACTGAATTGTTGGTCATGTTTGATGTCACTATTACCACTGGCCTAATGGCCAATTGCTACATCTTTTCTTTGATATTTTTAATTTTAATTTAAAATTTAAAAACATAATATACTTATTAGTCCTTGCACCAAAGATCGTAAGTCACGATTAACAATAAACTTCAATATCTCAAATAAATTTTAATTGTTTTCTAAAAATTGAAAGTTAGTTTGTGAATGTATGTGATTATCGATTACATTTTTCTTCGTTGGATAAAGTTGGTTCTTGCCCTAACCACAAATAAGCTGAACCAAAACAAGCCGAACCAAACCAATTTGATGGATTTGTTTTATTAGATTTGGAGGTCTCATTTCTAGTTAGTTCTTAAAAAGAATTTAACTAATTGAGCTTAATAGCTTATAGATTCAGCCAAACTTAAAGGCTCCAATAGTTGTTTAATTAGATGTTTAGATGTGTATATAAGATTGTCTAACCAATAAAATGGACAAGTATTGCAAGTATGAGACAGAGCCAATTAGATCCGAATTGGTCCTAGATTACGCTATAGTTTAGGTTTGTTTTAGTTTCTTTTTTTCTTCATACTTAGACCTTTTCTTTCATTTCTTTTATAAACTTATTCATGCCAAATAAGCTTGAAATAAGTATTCATAATCATTCATGGGAATTTAGACCTCTTTATTTTATTCTTTCCATAAACCATAATGGAAGCTTTTAGTGTATTATTAGCCAATATATTGGGCACGCGTTGTAATAAAAATAAAATCAATTTTCATTGAGATACATGCCTGCCTCCGGTTTAAAACCGTTTTTATGATAATTTATTTTACTTTAATTGCATAACTACTAGCTCAAAGTTGATTATCGTTCATTGTGGTTAGGATCCAGAACTGAATTACGGAGTAGTTCTTTTTTTTTTACCTTTTTAGCGACAACTTTAACTATCTCACAATTTTATCTCCACATGTCGTAAGTAGAACTTGAACTCACAACTATTTGATTTGGAAACTTGTCTCACAACATAGATGGCCATTGAAACACAAGACTTTTGATAAGACTGGATCAGTTTTGTATCGCACACCCAAAATATAACAAAACGCATCAGTATTCAGTAAGAGCAACTCCGATGCTACGGACTTTGTCAAGTCCATAGCAATAGCATGTCCATTTCTATAAACTATACTTCATATAAACCACCATCTCTAATGCTATAAACTTCATAAATCCATGTGTGAACCACACTAACATTTTATTATCATTATTTATCTTCTAATTTACATGAACTAGTAAGAGTGTATCCCTATTTATTTCTCTCTACATGGTTTATACACATGAACTTGTTCATCTCTTTTCTTTATAAACTTTTTGCTCCAATGAAGATTTATGGGTATAAACTCCACATAACTTCAATATCACTATGCACAAGCTCTATAAACCTTCATCAGAGAAGAAACCAGCATCAAGCAACAAAAAGATTCATACTAACGTGCCAACATGTAGACTAAATTATGTTTTAAAACCCAAGCTACAAACAAAAGATCATAAGTATTATGCCAACATACTCCATAGAAACATAACTAATACGTCCATATGTCTAGAATCCAAAATACATTATACTAGCACGCTGCAAGAAAGAAGACATATAACGTCTCTAATGGCTAGTTCCATTTTGGCCACTTCCATTACGGCCATTTCCATTTCCATTTCGGCCTTCATTCACAACATCTAACGGCTGTAAAGCTCCAATCTTTGCAACGATCTTTTTATAAGACCGGTCTGGTCCAATCCTTGAATCAAATCCACATTGAGCACTACGTCCATCTTTATATCCATATCCAATATGAACACCACAATGGCGACACATGAGTTTGGTCTTTGAACTGTTGCGACCAAAAGAAATTGGAAGGCAAGGCACCTCATGAATTTCAGTGAATCGGCTTAGGTCAATGGATTGGAAGGTGAGTGACTTCTTTTCAACGGATTTGGAGGTTGTTTGAGACATCCTGTTCAACGATGATAGGTTCAATTGGTACCCACACGCGCCACAACTGTTAGGAAACAAATGAACACGCCATCAAATAAGCGGTTAATTATATTCAAATGAAGAAAGTATATATACGATTTAATCACGTTTACTGAAAACAAAAGATGGCAACCTTCACATGTTATCGTATAGCCATTTAACAATAAACACAATACGTTCACCTTCACAAGCACAAAATCTGAAGCTATGTATCTAATTAACTTTGGTTCAACAAACACAAACAACAATATTCACTTAAAGTTGTACACAAAATTTAAAATAAAATTTAACACCTGTACGAAACATGAGCTTGAGACATCCTTGAATGACCGAAACCACAATGTTGTTGATCCTCGGGATTGCTGATCCTTGATAAATATAGTAGGAGTTCGTCGTAGCGATTATTAATTGTTGTTGACAAGTGTACAAAATGAAAGGGTGTGAAAAGACTAGGAACTACCGAACAACGCTCCTGCTGACGACTAGACTTTACTTGTTTAAAATGATCTTCAATTCTTGCTGAATTTCATCGAAAAAGTTGTGATTTTTAGAGTATTACGTAATGGTGTGCGACTATCTATAAGTGTGTTTTTGTATGAAGTATTTGTTCATTTCTTTGTAAGATTAAAAAAATGGGCAAAGATAGAGACATGATGTTTGTAATGTGTCACAGAAATCCACTTATTAATTTGTAAAATAAGTAAAATTTGATTGGAATTTTATCGAGTTAATTAATTGAGCTATAAAGTCACATTTGATTCCTTTGATCGAGTCGAGCTTGGCCTCGGTAATGAGTTCGAGCCCAAATAGCTAGCCTAAAACATGTAGCATGTAAAATCACATTTGGTGTATATTATTCCTTCGAGGATTGGTAGATTCACAAAAAAAACTTTCACTAAACACATTCACAAAATGAGTTGACATTATTTGATTGGTGTATTTAGTTATAATTTTTTTTTTTTTTTTTTTTTTTTTTTTTTTTTTTTTTTTTTTTAAGTCAATCAAACAATGCCAACTTATTTTGTAGAGTGTTTTGTGAAAGTTATTTTGTGGGTCTAGCAATTATCTATTCCAATAAGATCTAAGCATTTTTCAGAGCATGTATAACGTTGGTTTAGGTATATATTGAATTATTCCCCTAAAATGTAATCTTGTACTACATGTTGTATATCGTTTTACTCTTGCTAATCATTTTTAAATCCATTACAACAAACGTGCAAGACATGGAACTTTAATTGGCGCGCATATATCTCAGTAGTCAGTATCTCTTTACAACCCTTAAATCTAGCGTAAAAGTCAAACTTTATATGTTCTACATACATCATACATGGACAATATATAAAATTGTTGTGACAAAATTAAATGTATATAGTTAGTCATTTGGCTTTAATTATTGTGTACTATTTTGAGGTTTACTTGTTATAGTTGGCTACGATGGAAGAACCTAAATTTACCTTGTTGCAATTTTTAAACTATTTTCGGTTGTTTTGTTTCGTCACATGAGTGACTCTAATCGTGATCCTTAAAGTTGCTAAGTTTTCAGGATTTTTTATTATTATTATTATTATTATTATTATTATTATTATTATTATTATTATTATTATTATTATTATTATTATTATTATTATTATTATTATTATTATTATTATTTTTTATTTTTTATTTTTTATTATTATTTTTATTTTTATTTTTATTTTTTTTTGCATCAAAGTAGATGCAAAAGTTAGTACCTTAGCATTGCTTCACAATTTTTTAGTTTATTTGATCCTTAGGGAAATTATGAATATCTAACTAATTAATTTGTGTATCGAGTGAAACAATGTTGTTTTTCATTTATTTGCTTTGCATATTAAGTGAAACGTTGTTGCTTTATTTTTATTTCTTTAGAAAAAAGTAATGATATTTGTGATTTCCATATAGCTTATTTGATTAATGTCTTGTGAATTAAACAATCCGGATTACATTTTCTAGTGTAAGTAACCTATCAACAAAAATGTCGTGAACTCAACTTATGGTCAAAACATATGCGATCAATTAGTTTTACATAGATGTGTGAATATCCTTTAAAATAATAATAATAATAATAATAATAATAATAATAATAATAAAATATATATATATATATATATATATATATATATATATATATATATATATATATATATATATATATATATATATATCTGCATAGATGTGTGAATATTAAGTTTAAATTTTCATCTTTGTTTATGCACAACTTGTATTTTAATCCCTCGTTATAACAATTTTTTTAATAATATGATTTAATCAGACGCAAGCGTGACCACACATAAATAATAAAGCTTTAGCTCAATACAATTGTCATGGGTCTTATCTTTTATTGCATAATAGTACCGTACGAGTACAATATTTATATGACATTTGTTTATTACAAGTGTCGTACACTTGTGCTTCATTACGGAATTTTATTTTTGGGAAACACGGATTGATACACTACCAACTAACTATAAATCTTCGTGAAATTTGATGATTTGTGATATGTATTTGTATAACATGACTGATATAATATCATTTTCGTACTTAATTATTTTTTATTTCTCTTTAAGAAAAGCAAACATATATTAGATACTTAACATTTAATTGTTTCAACATAGATCTGTGAGTTGATGTTGTTAATGTTTACTCACTTTTTTCTATATTTAGGTTTGTTTATAACTATTGGATTTTTATAGAACACTTTAAACTCCCTTTTACGCATAATAAAACACTTTAAATCAGAAATCATTAATCCTAAAAATTAAATTAAGCATTGTGTGAATCAAATTTATTTCAGAAAACCAATATACTATTTTTATTTTTATTTTTATTTATTTTTCATTTGATTTAGTGATATACGTTACATTTTAAAAGAAATATTCATAAAATAAAATCCAAAATATATAGTAATAAAAACACAAAATAAACAAACATGAGTTAACTGATATTTTAATAAAAATAAAAAAGATTACGCAAGTACACTAAATAACCTTTAAACCATTCAACCCAAAGTTATTACAAACTTTGAGTAACTAAAAATAAAAATATATATATTATAATGTTTGGTCATATGAGGCTTGTAATTCGAATTATTTCTTTTAAACATTAAAAAAAAATAATAAATAATAATAATAATAATAATAATAATAATAATAATAATAATAATAATAATAATAATAATAAACTGCATTTTGTGACTTATATATTGCATACAAGTGATGTCTAATTTTGCCAGACATAGATAATTGTTAGCCAACCTTCCTGCCTAGCTTACACCCAAACCCGACTTAATCCGACCCGATTAAGACAGGGCATGTACATCAATTCATAGCTCACAACTGTATAAATACGAGTAATATTCAATCTCGGGTGTTTTTGCGAGAAATATAATCCTACATATTTTTGAAAGGTGTGAATTTTATTTTTCAATGTGTAATTCAATTCGGTGTGAAAGTATAAGTGTCGTTAAGAATTGCGTCACATAATATTGTAATTCAAGTTTTTGATCATAACATTTTTCTTTTCCTTTTTGTGTTATTGGTTTAATATTGGTTCTTAGTAACAAATTAATAACTCTAATTTTACTTCATTTACAATTTATAAAATATTAAAAATAAACTTATTTCGAAAAAGTTGATGCAAAAGTAAAGTATTAAACTTGTGATCTCTCAAATAAAAATTGGGGATAACATTTCTGCTGAAACAACAAAGAATTATCTGTTGCAATGCAAAAATGGTTCCTAATTATACATATGGTCCCTGATAACATCTTTGATGTACATAACTAATCCCTGATTTACACCTAGCAGCAGAGAAATATCCCTGCTGTTTGAAGCAGGGATTATTTCCCCATAAAAATTCATGCCCGTTTTTCTCATTATTAGAGAACAAGGTGCAGTTACGAGGATGGCTAGCCAATCTCATGTGGCACGCGTTAAACCCCTCGCCACTGCACCGGCCTGAGACTTCGCGAGTGAACTCGCCAATTAACTAGTGAGTGCCAAATGAGAAAAAATGGTTGAATTTTTTGACAGTCGCAATGCAACAGATGCTTTTCTTTTATTTAAAATAAAATGTTTATACACTATATTTTTAAACAACCATTTACTCTATATATAACTTTTTTCACAACCATTTATACACAAAGAAACATCTCACTTCCATGTCCCCACAAACTAATCTAGAAGATAATGTATACCAATCCAATGATGAAGGTGACATTTTGTTTTTGACAAAAGCTTATGAATATAATCGTTGCAACAACAAGAAGCTTAAAGTTCACACTTGCATCACATTGCATAACATGATTTTGAAAGATCAAAAGTTTGAGATATGTGAATTCAACGAATTGTATAATAGTCTGAAACCAAATATACAACTTGGTTTGATCGAGAGGTGCGAAGTATAACGTATGAAATCCAAAGAATGGGACAATAAACAAACACACGAAACTATTCAAAGAAATCTTATAGAGCATATTTGGCAACAACATCAAAAAAAATATATAGTCTATTGATAATTTGATGTATTTTTACATTTTCGTATTTTCTTAAATTTCGTATTTTTTGGTTTTCGTATTGTAATTTGTGTTCTTATTTTAATGAATGAAAAATTAATTGGTTTGAAAAAAAAAAAAATGGGTCTCAAAAATGAGGTTTTGGCTTAACTTAAGGAGGAGGGTGTTTTTCAATGTGTGAGTGAAATGAAAGTAAAAATGAAAAAAGCTGATGTGGCAAAATGGCTTGTGTTACTGCACCTTTTGCTCTTATGTCAATGACAACTACGCATACTAATATTTCATACTAAAGTATACAAGAAAACTTTAGAAAAGCTAAAGAAAAATAATAAAAAAAAAATGATGCAAAGTATTGAACCCTTCACCTACCATTGAATTCTTAATGACCACTTCTCAAAACATAATGCCAAAACTAACTTGATTAATTTACACCATATACTATAATAAATTCAGCTAATAGACAAATTGTTACTATTCATCAAATGTGTATTTTTTCATTTCAAAAATAAATGTCCATGTTTTTATTTTGGTATGTTCCAAAATAAATGTTTGCTTTGTATTTCAATCGATTAAAATGCAGTTTAATGGATATAGATGATATCTGATTGGTGGATAGTGTAGTTAGTGAGATTTTCTAATACTTTATGTAAATTGAAATTGAACTTTTATTTGAGAGGAAGCATATTGTTAAGGTTAATGTTAATATAATACTACATAGCAGACGAAGTATGCCTTGTTCAAATATTTTGTATTTAATAGATGCACGGTATTTATATGTCTTAAATTGTGTTTTCATTCTATCAATAGTTTGGCTAAGGGCTTTTTTGTTTGGATATTTTGTTAGATGTGTCTAAGTGTGATGTATGTATAGGTATATGATGAATGTTTGTAGATAAAACAAATGTTGTTTGTTTTGTATGTTTGATAAGTGTCCGAATCTCAATAATTAGAAAAAATATGAGTGACTTGTTTGAAGAAGCTATCATTGCATGACTTTTCATGTTAAGTCATCCTTCTGCATTATGTTTATAATAAACAAACACTTAGGTAGAATTTAAATGCCATATACATACGGGAAATTGTTTCAAATAATAATTGTGAAGGATGGAGGTGGTAAAACCTTTCTCTTGTGACATGAAGTAAGCCCGGAAACGTCATGAAATGTGACAAAAACGAACTTTGTTCAATGACGTTTGTAAACAACATATTTGATGATTCATAAATGTCGTTAGTTGTCAGTATTGCCATTAAAGTAAGATATGCATGTGTTAGAACGGTTTTTTTTATCCCAACAAGCAAAAAACGCTAGTTAATCATTTAAACAAACATATATTATGTGTCGTGTTTCCAAGAACCTGGCAACAACTGATAGTAAACGACTAGGGTAAATCGTAACCACCCATCAACTCGTCATGTTACTATTTGTATCCAGATATGACGTATCTACTAATAACAATAAAACTCTTTGTTTAAGAACACAATATTAGGGCATACATTATGAAAATAAATGATTAACATGTCTAAACATACAAGCATCTGCCATGTTTCTTTGTTATAAGTATACAAAGATAAATGATTGACATTTTAAACATATTTGGAAACATGAATAAATGGTTCTCTTGTTTAGTACCATTATGTTATGCTACATGAAGTACCTTTCGGGGAACCTTGCACGAACCACTATGTACGCTCTTTCCACTCGAAAACCCACTCATGGGTGCTCCTCCTTTAGATTTTCCTCCTCGCTCGTGGAATTTCTCCTAACTCACCGCAAAGCCTTTTTGTGTGTATGTGCATTTTTTCTATTAGAAAACAATGATGAAATTACCCCGGGTTTCAAATAAGAGAGACAAAATAAAAGAACTTACATGACAATAAAGTAAGTGGAGAGAGAGAGAGAGAGAGAGAGAGAGAGAGAGAGAGAGAGAGAATAAAATGTAGTCCTCAAGCTCTTTATATCATATATGTTTAGAGCATTAGGAGTAGTCCAACTATTCATAAGCCTTGACCCAAGGTTGCCACATCCACACATGACATGCGAACGCCAATGCATTAAGCTTCACTTTGATGGGGAAGGGGGCGCGGTGGAGTGGATACAGTTCGATGACGAAAAGGCAGGCCCGCGACCTGAATAAACAAACACCTATGGTGAGCACTCTTATGTTAAGCATATCTCTAGACATAGTTTAGACATCCCAATTATTTTACTTATGTAATTATATTAATCCTCATTGCATACTTATCAAACAAGGATTTTTCATAACTAGACACAAAATGCTTAAATGTGTCTTTTTAGGTTAACATATACTTGTTATGTGAAAAACAAGTACTAGTTTTCTTCTCATCGAATCTCGATGACTCGTCATATTTTCAATTCGTAACTCTAAATATTGTGTATTTGGTATTTTTGTAGCCATCATTGAAGACCCCTTTCAACTTATTTTATAACTAACATACTCAAAAAAAATATATATATATTTTGAAACTCTTACAATGAAACACCTCTACAAGTTTAACAACTCCACAGACAAAAGATCATCAATATAAATCATTTTCAATTCTTTATTGTCTAATTAATGGCAAACGATATCCTACTATGAAAGCATATAGTAAATTCATAAAGCCTTTTCCCACGTGTGAACCTCCTACTTAACGCACGTTAATACACCATCATGCATGGCGGTGGGATTTCAGGTTCACCGAACGATGAACACAAGCTTATTTGAGCATCTTATTTTTTTAAGTTGAAGAAGATGAAAAAGAAACAATATTTAGTAAGTGGGTGTTATTTTATTTTAAACTATAAAAGAAAAACCTTTTGTTTTCATAATACTTTTATTATCATAGATGTTTTAATGTAAAATGTAAAAGAGTTGGATTTGACGATTCTTATATGGTAGTTTGGTGATGATCTAGAAAGTTATGAGAAACTTAGGTGGTGATGGTCATTCTAGTCATTATTACACGTAGTCTAAGGATAGATTGGGGGTGGGGGGGGGGGGGGGGCTCATTTCATTAGCTCCGCGTCTGGGAAACAAAAGAAAAAAAAAACTATTTATTTATATTGGAATATGTACTATTATAAGTTTAATCCATAGTTTTGTCTTCTTACATATTTAGTTTTGGTTTTTTTATACATAATTAGTGTCTGGTTGGGTTAATTTGGGTAATATTTATAAGGTGAAGAGTTTTATTTGATCTCTTTCTATATATTAAAAGCATTCACTATGGTTATTCATAAAAAAAATCTAAAAGATTTTAAAAAGGCCTATAATTTTGTGAACCATAGTGAGAAATCATTTCGACATACGTAAAATAAAAATGTTTAAAATCTTGAGGGGTTTAAATTATTTTACAATTTATTTTTTATTTATGTTTTTTGTAAATATTGGTTGTATTTTATGATATGAAAAGCTTTATGAATTGGTTTATCTATAGTAGAAATAGGAATATAATGTGAAAAAGTTTATAACAAGATGATGTATTAATTGTATAAACCTTTTTATAGGTTCATCATAGTTAATGCCCTAAATGGATCCACATGAGTATTAATTATAACCACTAAGTGTATCACACCTTGAGTTTTTAGGGGAACTCATGCGCTGCAGGAGCAAAAACCCTGTAGTTAAAACATTTAGCAATCAATACTTTTAATTATAACTTTAAACAACGGCAAAATAGTTAATATACTATACTCGTGCGATAATGCAGTAGTATAGAGCCAGTAGCGAGTAACTGGCCTAGAGAAGGATTTTTTAAAAATAACAACCGGTAATAAAGAGAATACAAGAAACAAGATAGAAATCATTGGCGAACATCAACTGTTTATTAAACATACATTCTAAAATTTTAAATATAAACAATATACTCCATAGTCCGTAGTACATTCTTTATATATATTATGGGGCATAATGTTGAACACCGTGCCTTAAAAAATTATTGTTTGTTGGGCTTTTGGGCGAGCTTATTTCTTTCACAATGTTAAGTCCAATGGGTGCTTCAGTTACCAGTATAGTTTTATTAAAATATTAGTAATAGAGACGTGTTAAAGAAATATTGATAGAGAAACGAGCTTATCATAAACCTGGGCTGGTTTGGCTTTTTTTTTTTTTATTTTTTATTATTTTATTTTTTATTTTTTTATTTTTTTTAATATTTATATATATAGTTCCACTTAAAATGCATAAAATAACATTCAAAAAACATTATGGCTAAAAAATTTGCACCAGAAACAACCATGCTTTGCAACTAACGTATAAAAAAAAACAAACACGAACTTGAACATGTATCACAAAACAAACCAACATACCCGCTGCAACGCAGCGGGTTCCCCCTCTTTGTTATACATTATACATGATGTATACAATAAAATTATAGTATCAATGACAAAAGTTACAACTTTTAGCTTAATTTAATTAAACGACTATAATTATATTTAATAACAATATGATGTTAGTTATCATCAGTAAATTCAATTAATCGCATTAAATTATAATATTAATAAACATTGTTATCAAAAAAATGAGTGAATACGATTGAGAAGGGTCAGACATGTCATGAGGAAACTACAATCAACACCAGTTAGGAGAGTGGAAACTTTGGTAGTAGATGGCTTGAGGAGAAGGGGTTAGACCAAAACTTAGGTGAGATGATAGACTTAAGCAAGACTTGAAAGAGCTTATTATTTCAGAGGACATGACCTATGATGGAAACACGTGGAGAGCTAGAGTTAGAATAGACAGCTAGAGGTATAGGTCGTTTAGGCTTTCTAGGTTATTTCTAGTAGTCGTGGTACTTATCTACCATTGTGCTTTAGCTTTCTAAAACTTTTTACCCCCGTGTTTTAGGAATTGAGAGCCATATATAGTTTCGTTTCCTCTATGATATTTAGGAGATCTCAATAGTCCAATGTTTAAATAGTTGCCTCTGCTTATAGGTCTAGAGCCCCATAGCTTATGCTTTTATGCTTATGTATGTCTTTTTATGTTTTTTATGCACTTATGCCTTTATGTTTATTATGCTCGTATGCGTTTATGCTTATATATGTGTTAGTCCGTATGATTTTAGTTATATATCCTATCATAAGGAGTATGATATGTCTACATTGTACCCTCCTCCATATTTTACTCCGAAAGAATTGGGTACTGTTTGTTGTTGTTGTTAAATTTATATTAATTAAATGACCTAATTATTTTATAGTAGTAAAAGATAAAAGAGTTAATTAATTAAATAGAAAAAAGAAAAAAAAAACTTGATTTCCAGCATATAGACTTCATGATTTCTTTTTACAAAAAGAGGAAGTCGAGCAAAATTATAGTGAAGTGGAGTAAAAAAACTAATGTCGAGCAAAAAAGAAAGTTGTGCAGTCGAGTAATCCATATTTAGAATTTTTTGACCACGGCGAAAAAAAATTTCTCGGTCTATATAAATCATTGACCAAGATAAAAACCATAATCGTTACGTGCAACAAGAAAAGAAAAGTATCACACTATACTACTATAGTAGCATAAACCGATAAAAGGCCAAAATGAGTCACATACATTTTCGTATAACAAAAACAAACGGGCCAAAATGAAAAACACTAAAAGCCCAATAAAAAGCCCAGTAACACTAGGGTTTAGTCTATATGAATATGCATATCCTTCATTCTTAACAGCCTCCGTAACCCTCACTTCTTCTCAGCAGCCGGCCCTTTGAGCTCTCAAGATGGTATCATTCTTCAATCCCATTTTTGTTTCTGAATCACTGTTCTTAGCTTATTCATTACATATATATCTAGATTTAGTTGTTGGTCTTGTTTTTATTCTTGAGGTTTATTTGTTTTTATGTAATTATAATGTTTGGACTGGAAATGTTTTTGTTTTGTTTTATTTAGTCTGTTTTTGTTGATGTTATTTGTTTTTTAGATTGTTAGGTTTTAGGGTTGATTGAGTTTTTTAGCTGAATATATTAGTTTTTAAATAAAGAGGGTTTTGGGTCATGTTAAAAATGATGTTGGAACAAATCTTTTTCGTTTGTTTTGTTTAATGTAAGCTTGCATATTTGTTAGTGTGAAATGGTATTGTTATTTTGTGTTTCAGCTTGTAGCTTGGGTTTATGTAATTATTCTGGATTTTTGAGTTTAGAATCTTGTCTAGGTTGTTGGTTGTGTATGTGAAAGTTGGGTGTTTGGTTTTTTACCGAGTCGAGGATTCAGTGTTGATGAGAAATGTTTTTAAAAAGGTTTTTTATTATTTGTTGATGTTTTATGTTTCTCAACTTGGATATAAATGTTGTAACAAACAAGGTTTTAAGGTTTTTGTTATGTTTGGTTATGTTATTGTTCTAAGCTATTTTTGTAAGCGTAACAGGGATTTAAGTTTTTGGGAGTGTGTTTTGCTTTGTTACATTTGCAGACCTATTTATAATTCTATTTCACTGTGTTTTATATATGATTTATTTTTTTGGTTTTGGTGTATATGATATAGAAACCAATTTTCATGACTTGATATATTTGCAATTTTGTAGTCATGCAATTTTGTTATAGGACTGATAGAACTTAACTATGCGGTTTGATTTCTGCCAACTTGTTCTAAATTTTAACTATTGTTTCTGTTATTGAAGGTGTTCGTCAAGTCCCAGAAGTCAAGGTCTTACTTCAAGAGGTTTCAAGTTAAGTTCAAGCGAAGGAGAGGTATGGAGTAGTCATCATTAGTTGTTTGCTTTTTGTTCAAACATGAATTTATTAGTTTTCAAGTCTTTTGTTTACTTATTACTAATGTATATTGTTTTTGATTTCTAATGCAGAGGGGAAGACAGATTACCGTGCCAGAGTGCGTTTGATTAACCAGGACAAGAACAAATATAACACACCCAAGTACCGATATGTTGTCCGATTTGTATCCTTCTGATCTCTTTGCTTTTATTTGTTTTTAAATATGTATAACTTACCTATATGTATAATAAGATTGAGAGTTTTAGGGGTTACCTAAAATACACAACTGAATGTTAGAACTTAGAATATATTATTTTGAAATTATAGTAGCTTGTAGCACTATATCAGCATTCAACAGTTTCTTTAACAATATTGATAGACCAACAAGGACATAGTTGCACAAGTCATCTCTGCAACCATTGCTGGTGATTTTGTTCTCGCATCAGCTTATGCTCACGAGTTGCCTCAGTATGGCCTCAAAGTTGGACTCACCAACTATTCTGCTGGTATTGTTTTCGTTATCATAATTCAAATTATCATCATTTACGCACATGCTGTATATGTATTTGACACATAACTTTTGTAATTTGATTTCAGCTTACTGTACTGGTCTTCTATTGGCTCGTCGTGTTTTGAAGAAGCTTGAAATGGATGAGGAGTACCAGGGAAACATTGAGGTATTTATCTGACTTATAGTGCATGCGATTGTTTACATAGCTGATTATACGCTTTGCTAATTTGTATCAAAATGATCTTAATTCCAGGCAACTGGAGAAGATTTCTCAGTTGAACCCGCAGAGAGCAGAAGGCCATTCAGAGCACTTCTTGATGTTGGTCTTCTCAGGACCACCACTGGAAACCGTGTGTTTGGTGCCCTTAAGGTATATTCTGAGTCACATTTAATGATCTTCATACATATTAACATCATATAATTTAACCGGCTTTATGTTATAAATGATACAGGGAGCTTTGGATGGTGGACTTGACATCCCACACAGTGAAAAGAGGTTTGCTGGTTTCAGCAAGGACAGTAAGAGCCTTGATGCTGATGTCCATCGCAAGTACATCTATGGAGGGCACGTCGCTGCTTACATGAAGGTGAGAACAATCTGTGAATATTATTTATGCTAACCTTCTGTAGTCAACATTTTCTGATAATTTTCATGAATGTAAAACAGGCTTTGATTGAAGATGAGCCAGAGAAGTACCAGACCCACTTTTCTGAATACATCAAGGCTGGGGTTGAACCAGACAACATTGAAGAGCTTTACAAGAAGGTTCACGCTGCCATTCGTGCTAACCCTAACCCCACCAAGAAGGCAAAGCAGCCACCTGCAGAGCACAAGAGGTAATAATTCTAAGATATTTTTTGTAGTTATATAGGCCAACATTGTTTTATGCTTTGTGTTACTCCTGTGAAAACGGCACACAATAAAATGCTGGGTCATATGTCAGCAGTAAATATTTCTTTTGTTTGACCCTTGATAATTAAAAGCGTCCTTTTTAACCTTTTGTTTTGTATTATGTTATCTTACAGATACAACCTCAAGAAGCTGACCTATGACCAGAGGAAGCAAAGGCTTATTGAGAGGTTGAATGCTCTTAATGCTGCTGCTGGAGCCAATGATGATGATTCAGACGAAGATGACGAGTGAAGAACGAGTCATCTTATGCTTTTTGATTCTGTTTAGGTCGATGAGACTAAAGTATGTTATGTTTTTGTTTTTAGATGAATTGAGGAATGTTAATGTACTCTTGAACTTGTTTTATTGCTTTCGAAATGGTGCTAGTTCTTTTGAAGACTTGAAATACAATCCTTAATATTTTGCCTTTGGTGCTGTCTGAGCTTCCTAAAGAAATGATATATTTCTGCTGCTGCTCAATTTATTCTATGTATTTTATTCATTTCATCTTTAATCATCTACAAATTTTTAGTTTTGACAGTTATCTTGTTAATTCTTTCTTAGTTGTCTTGAGCAAAACATGACAATATTTTTCCTTGAAAGACTTTGAATGGAGGTCAGGAAACCATATTGCACCAGCAACAAGAAGAAATGATCTTTCAATTGGACGACATAACCAATTGGTTTCAACATATTCTACACGTTGTTAACAATTTTGACCTAATTGATCTGTTGTTCTGTAGCCTGGTATCATTAAAGTTTGCGACGCTGTTTGCAAGCCCGCTAATGTGCAGCCGAAATATACATTTTGGACCGTGTGATTGCCTTCATGTGGAAGAAAAAAGCGTGACATTTAACCTTACACCAAATACCAGAAGATCCAAGCATTTATTTTTATATGCAAATCATTTTATCTATGTAAAAAACATCTAAGTATGTGGTTGAGTGGTTCTCACCTTTTAAGGCCAATGGCTTGATCCAGTATCTCCTTCGATGCGTTGTGTACTTACATATACACTGATATTGAAACCAAAACATATAACACATCATTCTCTCCTCATCTTTTGAAACCATCGTCATAAAAATGCCAAAGATATAAGGAAGTTAATTTTTTTTTTCAATGAAAATTAAATCAGGCTATAAAACAACCTATCTAATAGGTAGAATTCGTTGCCATCTGATTTTAAGTTGACATGGTTTTTGATTTTCCATAAGTATTAGACCATTGTGCATGATAGTTTGCAATTGATGTGAAGTCTGCGTCAACAGTTTTAGATTTTGTCTTCTGAAATTATGATCCTTCCCATATGAAGGATTGTATTTTTCTCTTGTCAAAGCTAAAACATTTTGTTTAGTCAAGAACTATAACCCATTTCCCCATAATATACTACCAAAACTATATCAAAAGCTCAAAAATTATTACAAAGAGAATGACAGTAGTGAAGAAAAATCATAGGCCAGGTGTAATGGTCACCAAATACATCATTTTTAAGTCAGCATCACATCATTATTTAGCACATCATCAAACCTATCATCAAAAAAATGTGATTAACCACTAAATCAAACACATAAAAATACCTCACTATATACAAGCATACTACACAATAGTGTCATAGCTTGTCTAGCACAGACCCTGTGCAAAACATGACGATTTAAATATATTGTAATGGTCTAGCTTTAATTTTTATGAGGTTCTCATCACTCTCGCCCACTTGAAATAAAGTTTAAGAAATATTTAGAACAAAATTTCATAATGTCTATTTGCAAATAGACTACTATGCTCTTGTGCAGTTGCACACCTCGCATGCTCCACGATTGAGTTTAGTAAAAACTAAGTTCAGTTTTTATCT
Source organism: Artemisia argyi (assembly GCA_030686995.1). Classification (NCBI taxonomy): domain Eukaryota; kingdom Viridiplantae; phylum Streptophyta; class Magnoliopsida; order Asterales; family Asteraceae; genus Artemisia; species Artemisia argyi. The sequence goes on along the minus strand of CM060708.1, from coordinate 62,192,588 downwards.
ACTCATGGATTAACTAAGCAATAAGTAGAAACACAATGCATTAAAACTCAATGCATTTTAGAAAATTCAGTTTTTTTTTTTTTTTTTTTTTTTTTTTTTTTTTTTTTTTTTTTTTAAATTAACACTAGGAAGCAAATTTTTATGGGGATCCCATGAAACCGCGAAACCTCCCTTTAGTTCCGTCCCGAAGCTATGTTTAGAGTCATGAGGCTGGAAAAATCAATGACTGAATTTTTTTTCAAGCGTTGGATTTATTTTTTCTAGATTGGAATAAGGCTTACATTCATCAGTCACTTATCACCTTTATAAAATGTTGATTTATTTATGTGATAACATCAATTGTTTTATTTTAAGCATTTGATTGATTTTTTCTAACGTGCATAGCATTTCCTTTCATATGCGAATCGTTTTTGATACTTGTTGATACAAAAGTTGGGCGTTCCTTGTTTGGACTCCTGTTCTCGTACCAATTGGATCTTAATTCTTGAGACCTGCGCACTAAAAAAGCAAACAACACCGTCAGGCTTATCGTGGGATTGTCTCCCACGATTATCCTCCGGCGTGAGAGTAAGTAATCGGTGTTAGGGTTATAGTGAAGAGTTAGGGTTTGTAGATGATACCTCAATGAGGGCCGTGATATTCTTTATATAGACACGAAATCCTTGTTGGTTTCGTGTTCCTTACTCTTCGGCGTATCTCGCCTTATACGGTCTATTGATCTTTATCCTATAAATAAGAGATCATTATTAAGACCATAAATAATATATTTGAGTTTGGGCTTTCGTGAGCCCAAATTGTTATTACGATAGCCCACACGTGATGGGCTTGGGTATTAGCAGTGTCCATTGGTCTGGTTCGTGACCCGAGTGCGGACTATACGTCATCATGTCCCCCCAGTCTAGTATGCGCAAGGTGCAACCGCGTATGCTAGACTAGTAACTGTAGCGAAAAGCTATGCGTGGCGGGGAAGCGACAAATACTTCCCGCCAAAAAGATATATACGATGTATCTAGTCCAAATTAGTCCCAAGTATCCCTCGAAAATCGTGAGGAGGTGGGTGAAAAAAGTGTTGTACCTTTTGATCTCCCAGCCACACGATTAGGGTTAGTGGGATCCACATGTCAAGCATCCAACACCATGGGTAACCCTATATAAATGGTATCTCCCTTTTCACTATGATTATCACAGTAAAAAGGCCATTTCCACCATTGTTAAGATTTCGAAACTCAATCAAGAAATCAATCGTATACGAAGGTATTAGCGCGTGCGCATCTGAAACCATCATTTTCTGAGAATGGTTCTCCAGTTATCTGATTTTGCCTCCGACATAACCAAGGATGAACTACGTCAGTTCACCTCGGATTACTATATTCCCCTCGCGTTGCATCCGGTAGTACCGGTGGCGACCGCATCTATTGCTGACTTCCCTGAGGGAAAGGTAGGGGTATACACGCGCTTTTTCAAATTTGCGAATCAGCGCGTGCCCATTTCACTCTTCTTGTGCGATGTACTCAATTTCTATCGCCTTCACATATCCCAGCTGCACTGTATAGGCGCAGCGAAGATAACCAATTTTGAAGTAAACTGTCGTTTACTAGCCATTAACCCTACCATCAATCTCTTCCGCCCGTTTTATCACACAACGTGGTTAAACGAGTGGGTGTCCTTTTCCAAGCGAGCAGGGCGCCTTCAGTGTCATACGAAAAAGCTAGACACACTTAGGAATTAGAGGGAGAGGTTTTTCTGGGTTGATGATAAAGTGTTCCCCTAGACCTTTGAGTTCTATACCCAGGGGACGTTACCAAAGGACGAGTGCCCTAACCCCGGGACGTACAACGTAGATGACGCGGAAACCATAAATGCCAACCGCATCCCCATCAACTCCTACCCAGAAGAGTTTTTGGTGCATATGGGAATCAGTCGCAACTTCTTTCAAGGCGCTGACGAGGTGCCAACTTTCTTGGATGAGGAGAACCAGGGTGGGTGCTTGTAGAATACTAACTATGTAGGAAACATGTTTATGTTATGGTATGTGAGGCGTATAAAGTGAAGAAGAGAAGAAGAAAGAAAGAAAGAAAGGAACCTTGAGAGAAAAGATGAAATATTAGATTGAGGTTAGATGAAGGTCCAACCCTCTCCACATGTGGAGAGGGGTATTTATACTTACAATATAACGCCCACTCCCGGGCTGTGGATCAGGCATACAGTGGGTGAAGACCCGTCCTTCTTCCACGGTGTTACTTAAACTGATACTAATTAACTAATAAACAAACTAACTACGAGCTAACTTAATGCTATTACAATCATTAGGTGACCGAGACTTTTACAGGAATATTAGTATTCCTAACAATCTCCCCCTAAGCGAGGTCACCTTTGAAATTAAGATCTTTGGTCTTTAAGCATTCTTTAGTCTTTGTAACTCGTAGGATCTGATTCTTCACTTTTCAACACACTTCGTACTTCAAGCAAGCAAACTTGTGATTTGAATTCCTTTGAGATATGTGATCTTTGAGCTTCTTTAAGATCATCAGCCAAAGTAAATCTCCAATCTCATCCATAGTTGTATTGCCTTCATGTGATGTAGTGACATAAGGACCATCATGCTCACACCCTTCTGGATCAGGAGACATTGCATTAGAGTTGTGGACCAGGAGACTTTTTCATCAGAGTTGCGGAAACGTCGTTGGTAGTCTCTCAACATTTGTTGTAGCAAGTCTCTCATCGTCATTGATAATGATGAGGATGTGTGTGAGCATGAGGTATGGATTGACCCGATTCAGCTGGAAATAGGAGCCATCAACGCCATCTTTATATGTGTCCCTGAAATAAAACAGTTAGCAATAAAGATAGAGAACGAATATGGCTTTGTCATTCGTTCTGCGAGGACAAACTACCCTCCGGTTTTGTGAAAACCGACCTGTGATCAGGTAGAGTCTCTTTAAGAGAAGACTCTCCTTGACAGGAATTTCCAGCTTGTAGTAACGAATTTTCCAAAGACTCCACTTCGAAAAATTCATACTTAGCATGTTCTCTTACCGGAACGTCTCAAAGCAGACAGCACGATAGAGTGAATCGGTGAATTGACATTCATTGATTGATGAGAAATTGATTTATAGAAATCACTCGCGTGTCAAATAATAAACATTTTTGAGACACGACGAGAGTTTTATATTTTGAATCGAATTTCCATCAAGAATACTTTTGTTTTGAAAGATATTGTACACAATCAATGTGCTCAAAATATTAGTTGGTGAGCACATTGAGAGGTTTTAGCAAAAGTATCCGTCAATCCATATCCTGGAACAAGTTTGATTCAATGTTGAATCGCACCATTGTTGCTTTCCAGTTGTCACTTGATCATTGATCCAAGATGGATCTCACATGTCACCTACCAAGAGCTTGAGTGATGTTCGCTCTAGAAGGATTTCCATCTTCATTGTGAATATTTTCATATCACTCGGATGTTCTGGCAATACCACAAGGATAATGCGTAGGACTCCAAATATTTTATCTTATTTTCCACATTGTGTGAAATAATAAGCATATTTGGAATGTGTCCTATCGAGATTTATGGATGATCTCATGGTTCTAGACTCAATAGTGCGTTTTGATCCGCTCCTGGAGACTGGGGAGGCGTCTCCTGTTTTAGGTATCAACATAACTCGCAATGAGCGGTCGATACATTACACAGGGTTCCCCGTGAGATTGAAACAAGTTCTTTTAAGAGAACTTGAGTGGTTGGGAAGTTTAGTGCAGTGCGTCACTGGGTCCATGACGTCTTATCCTCAGTACCGGAGTTATCTTAGTAACCGCCAGTAGCTCATGAAGTTGAACCCGGTTTCTGCCCTAAGGTTGAATATAAGGAGGGCTATTTCTTTTCACCCTTTCTCATTTCATTTCTTTTTCATTCTTCAACCCCTTCAGTGCTTACCGAGACTTCATCACTAGAACCTTGTTGGGTTTGTTCCAGTCCTAGCTCTATCTCAGTCCGCACTCTTCCCTTTTTTACTTTGCTCCTTTTTTCAATCATTCCTAAGGACTTCTATTCTATCTAGAGGATTTTCCCTGGGAAGATCCTTCCGGTTCTGGTGGATCATGGGAATTCATACCTAACCTTAACCAACCTTATAACTCCATGCATAAAGATAAATGGCCGGTCTTTGGTATAACTTCCACAAACGCCTTTTGCTCCCTTTCAATATGTGCATCGATATTCGAAAGTGTTTAGCACATATGTGGGAGCATATTTATTGAGTCCAAAAGATCACTTATTGATTATCAGATTTCATATTTAAATCACATTCTCTCCCCCGATCAAAAATTTCAAATCTTTTGAGATTTTGGATCCCGATTGATTTAAATAAGTTAGAAAACGTTTGGGAGAGAAATGCGGTGAATTTTTAATATTTTCTGATAAAAGGAACCTTTTTTTCTTGCTCCCCCTCAATATGTGAGGGAGGTTGTTATGTGTCAGATTTGAAGAGTTTACAAAAAGATTTGAAGATTTAACGAAAACTCTTTGAAAATGTACTCATTCTGACACATAACACATCACAAGTCATTTTGTTGCAAGGTTTTTTTTGTACGAAGTGTGGGGAGTTTTGATGATACATAAAATTTTGAGAAATCACTCTCCCCCTCAATCAATGACGGATGTTAAAACTGAAATATTTTCAGAAAATGTAAAAGTCATTGATTGAGTGAAAATTTTATCAAACTTTTGAGTTCAATTTGATTTTCAGTCAAAATCTCATGGTACCACCAAGTTTTGCACAAATACTTTCCGGAAAAATCATAGAAGGGAAAGTATTTGGCGATAAAAAGAAGACTTCTCTTCTTTATCAAGAAATAATGCACTGAAACGTACATTAGATCGAGGGTGCATGAATATCAAGTAATTCACGCTCGGATGAACGACACCCTTTTTTAGGAACAACCGTCTTTTTGGCGACGTGTTTTCCTTAATTTTGAAAACCGGGTTGCTATATGAAGTAATAGCAAACCATATTTTTAAAGTCCGGGTTGTAGCCTGAAATGACTACAAGCCATATTTTTAAGAACGTTTTGAGATACGACATGTTTTTGAAAAGAACTTTATTTGAAACCGAAAAACTCTTGCTCAAGCATATGTATGATTCCGTGTCATTATTGAATGACATTTCTAGAAACGTACATAATATCAATTATACAAGAGACATGTCGAGAGAAGAATATTTTTGAGTTTTTGTGATTTTTCAGATTTTTATGGTTTTTATAGGTTTTATATTTTTCTATTTTCTTTTTGATTTGATACTATACAAGGATATGTGAAGCAACCCCTTTACTCCTCTTGATCTTCCTGAAGACAACTGAGGTCCTCAGGTGTGAGACTCTTCAAACCAAGGCGTGGGAGGATGAAGTGAAACCGTTCCCTAGAAAGTGCTTTGGTGAAGATATCGGCTAGTTGGAACTCAGTCCTTACAAAGTAAATTTCCACAATTCCTTTCTCAACTTGCTCCCTGATGAAGTGATGACGAATGTCAATGTGTTTAGTTCTTGAATGCTGGACATTGTTGCAGCAGAGTGCAATTGCACTTTTGTTGTCACAGTACATAGGAATCTTATTGCACATGAAGCCATAGTCAGAAAGTTGAGATCGCATCCAGAGGATCTGAGCACAGCATGATGACATAGCAATGTATTCAGCTTCAGTGGAGGAGATAGATGTACTCATTTGTTTCTTTGAAGACCAACTGACTAGCTTATTTCCTAAAAACTGTGCACCCCTAGATGTACTGCGACGAGTGTCTTGACATCCAGCATGATCAGCATCCGAATATGCTGAGAGAGCCATAGAAGTTTCTTTAGGGTACCAAAGGCCCATGTGGATTGTTCCTTTAAGGTATCGAAAGACTCTCTTGACAGCTTCCAAATGTTTCTTGGTGGGTTTGGATTGATACCGGGCACAAATGCAAACTGCAAATAGAAGGTCGGGTCTGCTTGCAGTAAGGTACATTAAGGAGCCAATCATGCTTTGATACATGGTTTGGTCGACCGGAATTCCCACATCATCTTCGTCAAGTTTTGATCGTTCAATCATAGGAGTATCAACTGAATCACTGGAGTCGAATCGAAATTTCTTCAAAATTTCATTGGCGTATTTGGATTGATTGATGAATATGCCATTGGGGTTTTGAGAAATTTGCAGTCCTAGAAAGAATGACATTTGACCCATCATAGACATTTGGAATTCGGAGCTCATCTCTTGAGAGAAACGATCACATTCTGTGGGATCAGATGAGGCAAAGATGATGTCATCAACATAGATTTGTACATGTAGGAGGTTTTTGCCCGTTTTTCTGGTAAAGAGGGTAGGATCAACAACGCCTTTGGAGAATTTGTTGGCCAGAATAAATTTAGACAAGGTGTCGTACCATGCCCTGGGTGCTTGTTTAAGCCCATATAGAGCCTTCTTTAATCGATACACGTGATTAGGGCGTTCTGGATCCACAAAACCTTCGGGTTGAGATACGTACACCACCTCTTTCAGATCCCCATTTAAGAATGCGGTCTTGACATCCATTTGATAAACCACCATGTTTTGACTTGCAGCATTAGCGAGAAAGATCCTTATGGCTTCTATTCTAGCAACTGGGGCGAAGGATTCTTCAAAGTCAACACCTTCTTCTTGTCGATATCCTTTTGCCACAAGCCTAGCTTTGTTTTTCAAAACATCTCCATGCTCATCAAGTTTAACCTTGAATATCCATTTGAGAGCAATGATCATAGCACACTCGGGAGGTGGTACTAGTTCCCAGACATCCAGTCGGTCAAATTCATGAATTTCGTCCACCATTGCAGTGAACCATGAGTGTTTAGACATTGCATCCTTGACGCTTTTTGGTTCAGCTTTAGAAAGAACAGAATTGAAGAAGCACCACAATGCGTCGGTTGCAAGTTGCTTGCGGGTCGATACTGGACGTGAAGGGTTCCCAATAATGTTGTCAATAGGATGATCATTGGTCCATTTTCGAAGGTATTCATGGGGTTGAGAATGTGGAACTGAGGTAGCCGTGTTAGATTCGTCAGAGGATGTTACATCATTTGATAGTTCAGGGGCAAAGATGTTAACAAACGGCTCATTATCAGGTGGAGCAAAAGGATTAACTTCAGATGTATTATCTACATTTGCCGCTCGCTGTGCAAGTGAAGGTTGGACATTAGACGTGCTAACCGATTGACTGATGGCGGGAGCTTCAGAATCCCATGACAATGAAGTGGATGGACCGTTATTGTCATCTTGATCATTCACCACCCCATCTGGTGGTTGAACCATTGTAGCTTCAGGAGCATTCATCTGTTGAGGTTCAAAGTATTCATCAAACATTGGGTCAAACAGTTTCTTCCAATCTTCACTTGTAGGAGGTACAAAAGGAGCAGCAGGGATGGGATTCTGTACAAGCCTGGAACTAATTGGTCCAGGGGACAAAAGGTTAGGTACGGGTCCAGAACTTGATTGTCCAGGAACCGGTTGCTCAGTCAGCTCATCGAAAGTAACGTGGATTGTTTCCATTATATCTCTGGTACGTTTGTTGTAGATTCGGTACCCCTTTCGCTCTGGAGCATAGCCAACGAAGAAACCAATGTCGGCCTTGGCCTTGAGTTTCCCAAGGTCTTCACTGTCATTGGTTGGATAGCAAAGTGCACCAAAAACTCGAAGAAACGAAAGATCGGGTTTTCTGCCATGAACCAGTTCATAGGGAGTCTTGCAGTGGAGAGGATGTATCAAAGATCTGTTCTGTGTGTAACATGCGGTGGCAATTGCCTCAGCCCAAAGAAATAGAGGAGCTTTGGAAAAGATGAGCATAGTCCTTGCAGCTTCAACTAAGGTGCAATTGCGTCTTTCAACAACTCCATTTTGTTGAGGAGTTCGTGGAATGCTCTTTTGATGACTAATCCCGACACCTTCATAAAACAGAGTAAGTTGTCTGTTCACAAATTCTGTTCCATTATCAGTACGAATGACTCTAACTGTTTTGTTAAGGCGGACTTGCAACATCTTGATGAGTTTGATGATGGTTTCCAGAGTTTCATCTTTTGATCGTAGAAATTTCACCCATGTGAATCGAGAGTAATCATCAACAATAACCAACACATATTTCTTTCCATTGATACTTTGAATCCTCATTGGTCCACGAAGATCCATGTGAAGAGTATGAAGAACTTCCATGATTGAATTGACAGTTTTGGGTTTATGGGTATGCTTTTTGCTCTTGCCCATTTGACAGGCGGAACACAGATGGTCTTTTTCATACTTAAGTCTGGGCAAGCCTCAAACAAGATCCTTACGTGTAAGTTCATTGATGGTACTGAAGTTCAAATGGTTTAGACGACGATGCCACAACCATGACTTGTTCTTGGATGCTTTAGAGAGCAGACAAATTGGAGAGGACCGTAGCATATCTTCGATGGAGATGGTGTAAAGATTAGTGCCCCGAATCCCTTTGAGAAGATCAACACCATCTAATTCTCTAACAAAACAGGTGTGCTTTCTGAAGGCGACTTCGAGATCTGAGTCACAGAATTGACCAATAGAAAATAGATTGTGCCCAAGTCCATCCACGTAGTAAACTCTGGATATAACACTGTCTCCAAAGACGTAATCACCATAACCCATTATAGAACCAAAATGGTCATTCCCAAATCTAACCGTACCAATAAACTTTTCCACGAAATTCTTGAGCCTTGAGCGATCACCAGTCATATGTTTTGAGCAGCCTGAGTCCAAATACCAAAGGACGATTTGTACGACCTGCATTTGAAACCAGACAATCGTGGATAACTGAAAAAGCTGGAGCCCCACACACAATTGGGGTCCGTTTGGTTAGAACACACAAATATTGGATTATCATAAGTAACAGGTATCTCACTGGAGTATTCACATTTTGATGCACTAGAACTAGGAGTGGTATTAATTGCTTCTATTGGAAATAGTCTACCGGTAGGTCTCCACTTCCTAATAGGCACAACTCTAGAGTTAGTAATCCTAGTCACTGGGCACTTTTCCCTCAGAGTGAATTTCCTTCCAGTAGGTCTCCATTGATAACCAACATTAGTGAAAACTTTTCCTGTTTTATTCCATACTTGTTTTGCCCGTTTAACACTAGAAACATTCATAACTGGAGATTTCATAGTGGATTTAAGAAAGGACACAACACATGCATCATGATTACCATAAAATAAGCATTTGTTACACGTCTTACAAATAGCATCAGAATTTGAATTAATTACATCATTGTTCACACAAATGTTTGAATCAACTCGATTCCTTTCACTAAGCAACAATTTATTGTTCCTAGATGATTCTTCTACTTCCTTCATAAGTGAGCTCTTAGCCGGCAAAGTCCTATCATTCTTTGTATTGCACTTAGGCTGTGACTTGCTAGCATTAGATACACCTTTTATTCCTGTAGAAGCAATGACGGGAACATTAGTCTGATTAGTTGCTACTTGTTTACTGGTGATCAAGATGGAGGATTGTGACATGGTTTGGGGAAAGTCAGCTGTGACATGCTTGTTGCCACTGAGAGGGTGCAATGCAGTTGTCCTATCCGACTTGGTTTCATTCTTGGGGCATGATCCTATGGCATATTCTAATAATTCTTGGGGCCCTATTAGTGAGGAAGCACGCACCAATAATAACATCATCAAGTGGTTTAGAAATCCTCTCATCTTCAATGGTTTCTCTAAGTATGGCCAGACAATCCTTAAGATTTCTAAGATAGTTGTTATGAACTAACTTATTGTTCCTAAGGGGAAGAGAAACATTCACAGCATCACACGCATATTTATTACAAGCATGCACATTGGAAATTGCATGATCACATGAAACAACGGGCATTTTACCCTTCACCATGGTCTTCAGATTCTCAATTTCATTTAACAAAGAAGTGACTCTCTCATTGTTTTGGTCACGTGTTGTTTTGATAGACTCAAACAATTCTTTATAACGTTGTTTAGCGTTAGACATTTCAGCACGAAGCCACTCATTTTCATGTTGTAATTCATTGATAATGCCCTGTTTTTGGAAATTTTGAGAATCCATAGACTTCTGGTAATTGGTATTGGTCACATCGCTTCTATTCGATTTTAATTGTGCAATTTGGACCTTTAACTTCCGAATCGTGTTTGAGTGAGCTTGAATTACTTCATCCTTTTTGGCTAATTCAAAACATGTATCAAATTCAGGAGCATCCGAAGATATCTTGGCATTTGATATTTTTATACTTTCTTCTAGATGTTGATATCTATACTACATATAATGTAAAAATGGTCAATGTGAAATGTTGAGTTTTCAACAATAGTCCAATGAGAGAGAAAGTGGAATGTAATTAATACTTTTATTAAAACACCCCAATACTTAAAATTACAATTATTTATTCACATTGTACAACCAAATTAAAGCATATCTACCAAATTAAATACAACCAATTCAAACACAAATCGGGCTGACCCGGGACGCTTCAAACCCAGCGGGTTGACCCAACTTAATTTGACCCGTTTTCGACCCAACCTAGCAAGTTGACCCAGTTTACATACAACCAATTCAAAGACAAATCGGGTTGACCCGGGACGCTTCAAACCCAGTGGGTTGACCCAGTTTAATTTGACCCGTTTTCGACCCAACCTAGCAAGTTAACCCAGTTTAAATACAACCAATTCAAAGACAAATCGGGTTGACCCGGGATGCTTCAAACCCGGCGGGTTGACCCAGTTTAATTTGACCCGTATTCGACCCAACCTAGCAAGTTGACCCGGTTTAAATCGACCTACTTTTCGACCGGAACGGTTCAACCGGTTAAACCACCCGGGTCGAACCGGGTTTCAAAACATTATCCATTACTTAAAAGTACAATGATTTATTCACATTGTACAACCAATTAAAAACATATCTACCAAATTAAATACAACCAATTCAAACACAAATCGGGTTGACCCGGGACGCTTCAAACCCGTCGCCCCAGTTTAATTTGACCCATTTTCGACACAACCTAGCAAGTTGACCCAGTTTAAATACAACCAATTCAAAGACAAATCGGGTTGACCCGGGATGCTTCAAACCCAGTGGGTTGACCCGGTTTAATTTGACCCGTTTTCGACCAAACCTAGCAAGTTGACCCGGTTTAAATCGACCTACTTTTCGACCGGAACGGTTCAACCGGTTGAACCACCCGGGTCGAACCGGGTTTCAAAACATTATCCATTACTTAAAAGTACAATGATTTATTAACATTGTACAACCAATTAAAAACATATCTACCAAATTAAATACAACCAATTAAAACACAAACCGGGTTGACCCGGGACGCTTCAAACCCGTTTTCCGACCGGAACGGTTCAACCAGTTGAACCACCTGGGTCGAACTAGGTTTCAAAACATTATGTTTAATTCCCAAATCTTCAAAGTTTTATTATTTTTCGTATAACCTATAGACTTTTTTTATCAATAAACTATATGTCGCTATAAAATCTCGTTGCTTGCGTTTGAAAATAGGATGCCCGATTATTCTTTTAAGGAATCTCGATCCGGAAAATGGATTATGTAATGACACGAGGTTGATATGAAAACGTTTTGACCCTAATGCCATCAATGCCGAGATTGCTGTCGGGCAACACGCTGGAGTTAGAGTGCTCTTGCCAAGAATTCCTCTTGCTCCATCTGAAGAAGACATGTTCCCTTTCAAACTAAAGAGAACACAATTCCATATTCGCCTTAACTTTGCGATGACTATTAATAAAGCTCAAGGCCAAACAATTCCAAATGTGGGTGTCTATTTGCCTGACTCTGTTTTCTCCCATGGCCAGCTTTATGTGGCATTGTCTAGAGGGATTTCCCGTAGAACAACAAAGGTATTGGTTAATCCAGTCAAAGAGTTCCGTCAAGCAGGAATCTACACCTCGAATGTCATTTATCAAGAAGTTTTACGCGAAGAGTAACGTGTGTTGTTAGTTTTTATTCCATAACTGCTGTAATGTTTTACTTTCAATTTCATTAAATGTTTTTATATGTTGTTTGATAGATGTTAAGAATTTTTTTTTATATTTTAGTTATCGTGTAGTACAACCGTTTGCAATTACATTCTAATCGGTTCACGTTCTATTTTGAACTCTACACAAAACACTCACCACAATATCACAAATCGTTAATTATCTGCCGCTAGAAATTCCGTTGATATGCACGGGTACTCGCCTAGTTTTAATTGTAGGTTCAGATTATCAACTTCTAGTTTTGAGAAATTCCTGACCATGTTATCATGATCATCATTTTGAATTTTTTTGGTAAGTTTGTAATTCTCCCCCTCAAGCTCAATCACACAATTTTGGAAGACATTCAAAGTAACCGACATTTCATGGAATTGTCGAGCAGATAATGCAGAGTCGGTAACAGTATAGAACACATCTTTTGCAATGCAATTAGCAATCAAATTTTCATTCATGATGAGAATGTTTTTCTTGTCAATCTCACTGTACTTGAGATCAATAGCAAATTGTTTACCCTCACTTTCCACTTCATCAAAAACCTTTTTCATTTGAGTCACATCATCATTAATGGTGTTTTTAAGGCCCTCAAAATGTTCTTTGAGAAGTTTAAAATATGGCATAACTTCAGTTAGGTAACACTGTTTTGTTTGCTCAAAACCTCTTTCCCCTTCTGTAATCCCTGTAGGTGTGATTCTTATTTTACAGGTTTTCTCAAAGTCATTAAACAATTGACCTAGCACATACAACCTAATTAGAGTATTACATTGTGTGGGAAGAGTGAAAGGTACAAGGTGTCTGGGTGTGTTAAGGGGGTAATTAGTTGGGTGAGCAATTCTAAACATAGTGCGTGTGTTACCTACAACTCTTTCAGCTTGCATTTTCTCAATGTCAATATTCCAAAACACTTTTTCAGGAAGAATTCTCTTTTGAGGAACAAAAATTGCAGTTTGATTGTCATTTGCATAATCATAGTGAAACACAATATTCTTAGCAATGCATTTAGGATCCTTTAACCGTTCAGCAAGTTTTACCCTAGTTCTATCCTCTGCCTCATTGATGTGGTCATAGGATCGTGTATCAGGAGGGGCATGGTTAGGCTCAAGCATAGTGGTTGCATCATATAATGCAGGTTGTGCACCTAGACCAATTCTAAGGTATCTTGCTTTGGGTTTGGAGGTATCATGTTCACTAAATTCATCACTTAGTTTCCTATGGTTTTCCATCATTTGAGCAGATTGAATGGTTTGGCCCTATGTGTACAACTTATCTTCCAATTTATTTTTCAACATTTTTAGTTTTGAGAAATCATTTAGAAGTTTAGTTTCTTTCTCTTTGAATTCTAGCTTGATTGAAGACAAACCCTTTTGAACCTTTAGTTTTTGTTTGGTGGTTTGTTCCAATTGGTTCTTTAAAGAAACTAGTTCCTTTTTCAATGATTCTTGTTTGGAATTGTTTTCAGATATGTAAGTACGCAGTTGCCATTCCATTTTCTGCTCACGTTCATTCAGCTCAAACTTAGCACGCTGCTCATAAATATTTACTTGATCCTTAAGGGTGTTAATTCTAGTGATCAGGGAATCATTAGGATTGTAAATCGTGTGCTCATGTACTTCATGTTCACTAGAGTTAATAGACGGCATGTCACTTGGTACAACTGGGCAGTCCATTGTCATTCACATACATTTCATATGGGATATTGTTGGTATTACCCATATGAGTGACGTTTGTGTTGACAATATTCTTGAGTTGTACAGAGTCACATGCCCCCTGTTCAATTGTAGGATTATTCAGTTCATGATTAGAAGAAGTTGGTACCTCAGAGATAGCAGATGTGATTGATAAATCAGGATGCTGTGAAGAGGATGCTGCTGCAGACAAATTAGCCATGAAGATGGTTTGAGCAGCAGGTTCATCATCCACATCTGAGTCAAATGCATCACGCTCTTCAATTTGAAAAATATTCGGGTCATTAAGAGCCATGTCCTGAACAGGTTGATCATCCACATCAGCATCAAAGGTATTCCCATCATTACCAGCCAGAAAGAGCAAAGCTTCTTCATCCAACACTGTCCCATTTTCTTGTGCCTGCATTAGCAACATCTTGTCCTTGAAATACTCAGAGTTTTGAGGACGTTTTGGGAGAGTGCAATTCCTAGCAATATGGCCCAACCCTCCGCAATTGTAGCATTTCGGCTGCTTAGCTTGTGCTTGAAGAGCATTCCCAACTCTGTACTGCCGATTCTCTCTACCAGCATTTCTTTGGTTGAAGTTCTGTCTTCCCTGCACATTCTGCACCACTACCCGACCATCTTCAATGACTGCCTGATTACGTGGATTAGATGAGATTCTGAGCTGGTTGTTAGTAGATGGGAGTGCAGCCCTAAACTGTTGGACCAGTAAAGAAACTTGGTTGGAGAGATTATCAATCATCATGTCAGTGTGAGAATACCCAGAATCAAGTTGTGTATTCAAAGCAGATGGTGAGGGAGTTGATGATTGACTATTTGTTGGGGTAGACCTGGAGGATGATTGTGATGGTTGAACTTGATCATTAGAGGTTTGATTAGGTTGTTGAACATTGGAAACAAAAGCAAGAGATTCATTTGCTGCAGACGGATTGAGCTTTTCTCGCATTAGCCGATCATAAGCTGCATGTTTCTCATGTTGTTGGAGATATGCATACAGCTGGTCATGATTGGTATGCCTGAGACCCTTGTTGAGCTTAACAGCTGTGACAAACCTATCCCATTCCGGTGCCATGTTGTTCACGACTTTGGAATTAAGCTGTATGTTGGGCATTGTCATCTTGATGGCTCTCATATCATTGACCAGCTTGTGAAATCTGACGTAATAGTCAGTGATGCTTTCACCTGAATTCATTTTGAAATGCTCAAATTCATCGTATAGCTGTGACTCACGATCTTCTTTAGTTAACTCAGACCCAGCAAGAAGCATTTTGACATTATCCCAGACCGCCTTTGCTTCAGTGTTGTAGTTGATAAGTTTGTATACATCTTTGGGAAGCCCTTGAATGACGATATTTGATGCTCTGATGTCTGCATCATAGCGTTTCTTTTCTTCATCAGACAACTCATCGTAAGTGCG
Source organism: Artemisia argyi (assembly GCA_030686995.1). Classification (NCBI taxonomy): domain Eukaryota; kingdom Viridiplantae; phylum Streptophyta; class Magnoliopsida; order Asterales; family Asteraceae; genus Artemisia; species Artemisia argyi. The sequence continues at coordinate 62,177,462 of CM060708.1, read as the reverse complement.
AGGTCTATCAGGACCAAGTACGGCCGGTAGTAAGTCAGTTGCTGCTGTAACCGTGTCTCTAGTAGTGCCCATTTGAAAGGGTCCCTCATCGATGGATTGCAAGATGTTAACCCCATTATCTTTACCCAGACAGTACAAACGAATCCTTTGAGCCCATGATTCATAGTCAGTTCTATCCAGCATCGGAGGTCGGGTGTCAGACCCCGCAGCTTGAATGTCATCGGAAGATGTCGACATCACAACTTAGAAATTACCAAAACACAGGGATGGAGATACTCGCAATGTAAGGTACTAGTCGCAGGAAAGTATAACCACCACTTGATCTAACCGCAGTACACTAACCTCAGAAAATACCAAACTGCAACAAAATCCAGCCGCAGAATGAACTAAGCGCAACCTAAGCAAACCGCAGGCCAAAGATACTAACCGCAGGACACTAACTGCAAATAATACCAAACCGCAGAAAAATCCCACTCGCAGACTGATCTAATCGCAACCTAAGTAAACCGCAAACCAAAGATACTAACCGCAGGACACTAACCGCAGAAACTACCAAACCGCAGATAATACCCAACCGCAGAACAGTTAACCGCAACTGATTAACCGCAGATAACTAAACGCAGGCAGATAACTAATCGCAGTGACAATGGTCCAAAAGTGTCACTATCGTTGCGTTTTGTTTGTATTCCCGAAATAGTAAACGCAGCAAGTTAATCGCAGATAGCAGAACTTAACCGCAACCAAGCAATGCAACAGTGGACTTAAACGCAACCAAGAAAATCGCCCATAATCAACTCCAAACTTCAAATAGCTTAATGATATGGTAACACAAACTAAACTACAATGTTCTACAAACACTAATGAACATAAAAGTACATCACAAACATGTATAACAACACTAGAGAGATTAAACCAAGATGTTTTCCAAGAAAGTGACTCCAAGCTCACAAAACCACTCAAAACATCATCAAATTTGATTCTACAAGGCCCTAAGATGAAACCTTGGCTCTGATACCAATTGTAGAATACTAACTATGTAGGAAACATGTTTATGTTATGGTATGTGAGGCGTATAAAGTGAAGAAGAGAAGAAGAAAGAAAGAAAGAAAGGAACCTTGAGAGAAAAGATGAAATATTAGATTGAGGTTAGATGAAGGTCCAACCCTCTCCACATATGGAGAGGGGTATTTATACTTACAATAAAACGCCCACTCCCGGGCTGTGGATCAGGCATACAGTGGGTGAAGACCCGTCCTTCTTCCACGGTGTTACTTAAACTAATACTAATTAACTTATAAACAAACTAACTACGAGCTAACTTAATGCTATTACAATCATTAGGTGACCAAGACTTTTACAGGAATATTAGTATTCCTAACAGTGCTTGTCCTTCCTTTCCTTCGCATCTCTAGTGTAAGCGCTCTCTGTTTATTATAACTTTATGTAACCCCGTTTTTTTGTTGTTTGTTGTTTGTTGCGTAGAGATGGATCTGTTCAGCGTGGTGAAGTAAGCGAAGCCCACAGAGGTGACCGTGAGGGTGCGCCCTTTGAGAGATGGTGAGAAACCAATTTTGGAGGCCACAGCAGGGCGCACCATGGAGTATGTTCAGGAGGGATCGACAAATGTCTCCCAACCACTATTGGAGGCCACCCCCATGCGTAGTGTTCCATCTCAGTAGGTGCCATCCCCAGAACTCTCGCGCACAGATTCGTCGAAGGGTATGGGGATCCTGAAGGTTGATGTGTCGCAGTAAGTAATGAAACTTATACCTCGTTTATTTTTTATTTTATATCTTCTGTTGATAGAATAACCTTAACTTCTTGTCCTTTGCGTGCAGTGATGAAGCTGCAGGGGGTGATGCAGCGCATACTGGGAAGTCGCCACCTGAGGCGAGTCTCCCTCAGATGGATGAGCCTTCGAAGGCATGTGAGGATATGCCTGCAAAGCAGCTGATAGAGGAGCTTGGCTTGGCTGCTGCGCACCAAGCCGCGTTGGTTGCTCAGCTTAAGGCTAAGTATGCTGGTGAATAGAGCAGCAGTTCGCAGAAGGATGAAGAGATTGCGTTACTGAAGGCGCAGTTGGCTAGTGCTCATGCTGTAGTAGAGTCAACCAACGCGCATGCCAAGAAGCTCGCCGATGAGAGGATGTCCCTCTTTGCTCAAGTGAACCAAGAGCCTTTCGATCAGTACAAGTCCTCTTGCATATGGGGGCTGAAGTACATGGAGCATAACAAGAGCAAGCACTTTGCTCAATTGGATGAGTTCTGCAAGACTGTGGAGGATGCGCTGGAGAAGCAGGAGGGTAAGTTGCATAAGCTTAGTATAGAGTATGATGAGGAGCTGTACCCCCACTTGGTATCCTCCATTGCTGAGCGCAGGTAACCTTTGATTCCTTTGAATCTCATATTATTTTTCCAAACATCCCGCATTTAATTCCCTTGAAATTATTGTCTAATGGGAATGGTGTTGTATTCGCAGGTGGCTAATCAACCATGGTCTTCGTCTGGCTACTATGAGAACTTTAGAGTCCCAAGAAGTTGTTGAAGCTTTTGGGAATGTTGTTCAATGCGCCTTGGCTCGTGGCAAGGCGGAGGCTGTGGAGGAGCTGCACGAGGGCCAAATGTTGACGGTGCCCATCGCGGAAGTGCCATGTTATAATGGTGATGCCTACGCTGAGCTTGTCGATGCCATGGAGAAGATGAAGCTGTTCGAGCTTCCTCATATTGCTTAATTGGAGCGCGACCAAGACTATCCCATAGGCGTTATTATGGAGGGGTTGACCTTAGCGAGGCACACAACAGAGAACGCTGAGGCGCAGCTTGGTTACTTCCTGAAGCCTGATGTGTCGCAGCTGCAGGTTCCAGTCTTTGCACGTCCGCATGACATCCTTAACCCGTTCACCCTTGAAAAGGAGGTCCCTTTGAAGGAGTCCTTAGAAGCCCATGCCATGAGGGTTGCTAAGAAGAAGGGTGTGAAGGGGAAAGCCACCCTTTGTGGTCTAGGTGCAGCGCATATCCCAAGGTCTGATGGAGTACCTATTAGTGTGGCGACGGTGTCACCCAGGGATATTGATTTGCTGAAGAAGCTTGAAGAAGCTGGGAGGGATGTGCACCGGGTTGGCAGCTCAAAGCTTGAGCGTGCCCATAATATGTAGGTTGTTTTGTAATAGATTAACATTTTTGTTGCACATGTGCATTGTTAAATCTATGTTTTGTATAAACTCGTAGTTTATAATAAAATTGAAGTTGATTTATACGCATGTTTCTATTATAATGTTTGTACTTAGTTTTCTTGTCTTTGCATAAAAGGCATCCAATAATCAAACTGTTGTCCAAATGTACTTAAAAAAGATTACAGAATCTATAATCCTTTATAGTTATATATGAAGTCCATAACTTAATATATATGCGAATATAAAATTCATAAGTGTATGGATTAATTTGCAGCGTACTGCAAATACCATATCAAGGAATCAAGAGTCTTGACTCCTAATTTGTTAAACGCGCACAGTGTGCATTGTTGCGTATCCGTTGTGGGATGCGCATTGAACTTACTCCAATGTCTTGAGAGTAAGGTGTTTAACAAGGATACGTGATCCAATGTTGATGGCTTTGCAACCCTTTTACTCAACGAGTTATTTAGTAGGTTTACTCATCCTTTTACCATCATGGGTTTTAATAAATGCATGCACGCCATGTAGGCAAAAAAAAAATAAAAATAATAAATCAACCATATTGAGACATAAGTAAGATGTAAACAATAAAGTTAAATGTGTCGCGGAGTTAGCTACAAACCGCGATATTTGATTAATTCTTGCAAGTTTTTGGAAAAAGAAAAAACATTTGTCTAAACAAAACAAAATATAAATACACGGACATTTATTGAGCACTTACTAAAGTGCGGAGGTGTATGTGCATGGGCCGTAGCCTTTCCTAAAGATAGGATCTCTTGAGATTGCAAATATTCCATGTGCGTGGTAGCTCATGGCCATCCATATCACGCAGCTTGTATGCGCCTTTTCCTAATGCTTCTGTGACCTCATAGGGTCCTTCCACTTCGGTCCAAGTTTGCCTGTATCTTCTGCGTGGCTTGCATCATTAGCGTGATATACAAAGTCGACTGGTCTGAATGAGGTGCTTCTAACTTTAGCATCATAGTATCCCTTCATCTTTGACTTAGCTCTTGCTTCACATATAGCTGCCCGTTCGCGCCTTTCTTCCAATAGATCCAAGTCTATATGTCGCTCATCGTCATTGGTTGTGACATTAACTTCCGCCGTACGAAAAGTTAGCATCCCAATTTCAGCCGGTATGACACCTTCTGTCCCATAGACAAGAGAGAAGGGTGTGTCTCTAGTGCTAACTTTGATTGTGGTGTAGTGCGCCCATAAGACGTGTGACAATTCCTCCACCCATTTTCCATTGGTTTGTGGGTGCTTAACTGACGCGAAGTGTTGTGTAATATTTAGTTGCGCGCACCAGTCTTTGAACAGGTTATCACAGAATTGTTTTCTGTTGTCCGAAATGATTTCCCCAGGTAGTCCAAAATGACATACAATGTTTTCCCAAAAAAATCGTTTTACTTAGTTGCCTGTGATTGTTTCCACTGCTTTTGCCTCAATCCACTTAGTGAAGTAGTCTATAGCCACAATGAGAAATTTCAGTCCCCCTGCTGCAACAGGGAAGGGGCCTGCAATATCGATACCCCACTTATAGAATGGCCATGGTGAAGTGATAGGCGTTAGCTCTTGTTGTGGTTGGCGCGGGATAGGTCTATGGACTTGGCAGTCGCTATATTTTTTTATCATGTCCCGAGCATCGCGATGCATAGTAGGCCAATAGTATCCTGACCGCAAGGCTCATGCTACAACGGACCGTGGTCCTGAGTGCATACTGCATGAACCGGCGTGGATCTCTCGGAGTACGTAATCTTCTTGAAGAGGTCCAACGAACCGAAGCCACGGTTGTAGAAATGAACGTCGATATAGGATACCATCTCGAAGTTCAAACCTCTGCGCTGTGCGCCGTATCCTTCGAGCATCCTTCTGCTCATGGGGTAATATACCCTTTCTTATGAATTCGATGATAGGAGTCATCCACGTAGGATCCTGCTCTTCTATCACCTTTGATATCTCCATCTCAGAGATGGATTTGTTTTTCAAGGTCTCTACCAACACTTGTTTTGACAGGTGTGCAAAGCTTGTAGATGCAATCTTGCTCAGTGCATCCGCTTTTCTGTTTTCCCCTCTAGGAAATTGTTTACTGGTGAACCTGTCGAAACTCTGGATTAGGGACTTGGTCTTGTCAAGATATTGGACCATGTTATCCTCTTTAGCCACATATTCGCCCAACACATGATTGGCTACTAATCGGGAATCGACATTTGCTTCTAGGTTGCGTATACCCATTTGAGTTGCAATGCGTATTCCAGCAATTAAGGCTTCGTACTCAGCCTCGTTGTTCGTGGCTGTGAATTCAAAATGCAGTACGTAAGTGAATTCCATTCCTTCTGGACTGGTGAGGATAAGGCATTCGCCTGACCCGTCCACGCACGAAGATCCGTCTGTGAATAGGACCCATGGTTCTTGTAGTTCTACCTTGCTACTTGAAGTTGGAATCTCAATGTCTAGTTTCTCAATGATGAAATCTGCTAGTATCTGTCCCTTAATCGCAGTGCATGGTCTATAAGAGATGTTATGTTCGCCTAGAAACACGCTCCATTTTTGTAATCTTCCTGATGCGTCGGGTTTGGAGATAACTTGCTTGATAGGTTGGTCCGTGATCACTGCTATCGAGTGTGCTTGAAAGTATCTGCGCAGTCTTTTAGCTTCGAATACTAAAGCCAGGACCAGCTTTTCCATTGTGGTATAGTTAATCTCTGTCTTCTTGAGTGCTTTGTTTACAAAGTATACTGGTGTTTATACGGAGTTCCTATCTGTCAATAGCACCGCGCTGACTGCTCCCTGAGTCGCAGACAGGTACATAATCAACTCTTCCTTGTAGAGCTTTGACTCGATCTAGTATTTGATCGAGCGCACGTGCTGAACATGGAATCTAAATAGTCATCCACACCAGAAGCTCCATAGTTTGCTTCAGAGGTCCCCTGTGTATTCTCAAACATTACAAAGGGATCTTCGGCAGAGGGTGAAAATGATTTCGCTGAATTACCACTTGATTGAAAAGCGGGAATTGTTTCTGCTTTCCTTCTGTATATATGAACAAAAATTCGTCAAGCCGTAAAATTAATTAGCAAAAACTTCATGGCTAAAAAATATGAATTTTAGATGCATTTTAATAGCCCGACACCATTTTAATCAATCTATTGAGAAGGGTAATAAGCTACATAATATTAGCTACCTCACTAATCATACTTTTCTGATGCATAAAGGCATTAAGCATAATGAGTTACTCTTTTAATTTCCCCAAACACTGCTTAAACATAGTACTTGTTCGCTAATTTACATTATCAGTACATGTATAATCTACTTAAAATTATGATCCTAACAAACAATCAATCAATATTCTCCAATATGGAGCACTTCAAAAAGACGTTAAATGCCCATATTAAAAAGAATACTGAAATTCTAAATGTCTAATTTGGTCTTGACCAAAAAATAAAGAATCTTGTAAATACCCGCTTCATCAACATAGCCTCGACACATTTGAATTGTGGCTCATACATGTTCTACGTATCGTGCTCGGTTACCTGAATATATACAAACTCGTAAACATCAACTATCTTTGTAAACTTTTTCAAATCAAAGAACTACTGTTGCAATATACTCATAAACTGGCTCACCTCATATTCATAATCTTTACACATAATAATAAAAATCTATAATTAAAAAATTAAGTTGACAAAGATATGCTAATATCATTACCTAATGTTGTGAATGCCAAGAAAATTCAATAATATCAACACTTTCAACTCACGCATCAATCATATCTGCCATTGAAAAAATAAAAAACAAAAGATTCCGTGTAAGGCTTTACTGTCACTGACTATTCATAAAAACATTCAAACATGAGTAGAGCAACTTAATAACTTATTGTCAGCCTGAACTGTCTAAGAAATGGAGAAAAGAACCCATAATAAAAAGGAAAGTGCAATAGATTCAATCATGGGTACAAACACGAGCCTTCACACCAACACGCTCACCATACCTGAAAAAAGCTTCAAACGTTTATTTGTATCATCTTCATTGTAAAAACCAAATCAATATCATTAAACATCACAACATACTTTCAACATCATCTCAACGCTGGAACTTTTTGCTAATACTAAAGAGGTTGAATTGTTTAAATGAAGGGAATAATAATAATAATAATAATAAAAATAACTACAAAGTTCATAAATTGATTGTATTATACAAAAACAACTTACTTGACGGTTGAGGATGAAAACATGAATGAAGAACTCTTTCGAATATCTTGATGTTGTGAGTGGATCAAACAACAAAATCAAAAGAAAAGCTCGTTAAATGACTTTCAAAACTCGTTAAATCAAGAGAAGCGTTTGTTTATAGGAAGGGTTAGGGAGCGTTCATTGTTGCTTGTTTTGACAAATGATTGGCATGAGTTGGGCTACAGGTTTTCAAACGGGCCGATATAATAGGAGCTTTCACCATAAACTTCGTAAGTTATTAAATTTCGTTTTTAACTTAACAAAAATCATGGAATTATTGTCTTTTTTAAATTATTTATGCAAAATGTCTATTGTAGACACTCTCAAAATTCAGTATTCCTTTTTTAGGAGGGCAAAATTGACTTTTTTATACTCTGCTTTATTAGAATAAAATTATAAGTTTATATTAAACTATGTGACGACGACGCCGTATTACATAGGGCTTTTCCCGCCTTTTTTGGCTATATTAATCCGCCTCAAATGATCCAGCTGCTGTTGTCCGGTCCAAAAAGAATAGTGTCATAAACCTAGAACATTCCCGGATAACTCCAGAAACATCCACACCATAACCAACCTCTTCCCCTTCTAACAAATCTCAGTGATGTGGTGATGTGCTGTTGTATGCTGTCGTATACCCACATAGTAAAATCACTTAATGAGAGATGTGGCCAGGTGTGAAGTCTTACAGAAGGACGCCACTGATTAGGAATTAAAGGTACGTTTTTTATGGTACTTTTTGTTTTTCTTTAGACCATTTTTTGGTGACTATAATTTGTGGATGTTCATAATTATGTGGGTATTAACAAAATTAAGTTGTTTGGTGGTGGGTTGAATGAAGCTCACAATGTGTTTGACAAAATGTTATGGGACTAAAAAACAAGAAACAAGCAAGCCAAAAGATATATGTTTGGCTAAAAGGTAATAAATTATTAATTTAGTTTGTTTTTACCATATTTTAGTTTAACTTTAAGATCTTGACCGCAAAATGTAACTGACGTTGTTCTTGCGTTAGATATGAGACTGTTTAGTGCTCGGTAAAAATGCAATTTTTTTTAATAAAATTAAATTTCCTTTTGGTAATGAAGTGTTGTTTGTATGGGCAGGGTGTGGACCTATGATATGTTTGTTGGTAGTTGGGAATGAGGAGTACTACTAACTTTCATTCTAAAGGTTGTTGTAAGTTATATTCGTCTATGTGCGTGTGCCATGGATGATTTTCTGTGGTTATTTAAGGGGCACTGGTATTGTGGCAGGGCGGCTAGAACTAAATACTAGCCGCAACCGTGGCCGGGTTTTGGTATTGTCATGGGCAGCATTGTGTGCACGTGCCATGGCTGGCTTGGCTGGGCAACCTTCTTTGTCAACCTGTGCTGCTACTTCAACTTTCAATTACGGTTACTCCTTTTACTGTACAGTATCTTACATGTCTTACATCATGAACCACTACTTAACACACCATCTTTGTATGACTACTTTTTTTGCAGGTACTAATTATCGAGACCCACGGGTGTTAGATTTTAGCCCACACAGTATTCGTGATGTGGGTGATACCTATCTGGAAGTGCCCTCGCCGTGTGTTAGTAACTTTACGGATTTAAACCGTTCATGCAGCCTTATTGGACATTCGGTAGTGTTACCTTGCGCGCGACCTGGTATGGATAACCACTCTGTTTTTCAAATTGTCATAGTACATACAAATGCTATACTTTTATTTGCTTATGGTTGACGTGGATTGTTGGTATATACTCTGACTCCACTTTCTTTTTAAATGTGTGTGTATTAGTGGCTGTTGTTGTCACTCAAAACATACCCGCCTTTACTTATTCATTGAGTGAAGGACGTCGTGCAAACATAGCGCCTAATGAAGTGGGAGACACACCGGTTTCTGATGTTGGTCCTTCCCATCAGGTTTTAGGTATGATAGATATGGAGTTTACTTCTCTTTCATCTCTGCATCCATTCAGCCGGTCATGTGTATTCTAACAACCATTTCATCACTCATGCTTATGGTATGTGTACAGCCATAGCGGGCATGTCCTGTTTTACATATTCGAGGCCTCATAAATGGTTAGTTACTTCATTTTTAATTGTTGCACGTCTGTTAGGTTATGTGTGAGCAGTAGCTTAGGTACAAACTTTGGTAAAGGTGGTTTGATTATAACATGTTATGAACAATAATTTAGGTTCGAACTTTGCTAAAGATGTTCTTTATAAGATGTTGGTTGCGGTGTAACATCAATTTTTTTTAAAAGAATTGTCTTCCGAAAGTACAATCTTTTGTTGATTTTAATTTTGTTTATGTTTTGAAAACAGGAAGCAGAAGGCCGAATAGTTTGGCGAGTGGAACCAGTGAAAAAAAGACAACTTTAAGGTTTGTCTATTCACTATTTTATTACAACGTGAGTTTTCCTGATGGTTTCAGATGATAGTCCAATTGTGTTCCTTACATGTTAGCGCTCTAGGTAGTGTAGTTACGTTTTAAGCCGATAACTTAGAAAAGGTGAAAACATGCGGATTATTCCCGACCATCCAAACCAGTCTCTAAACAGCACTAAAAACATCGGCTATAAAGTTCTTTTAAACAAAATTAATTTTAGACAGGTTTCGTTCTCTATTTTTTTAAACATTCACTATAATTATTATCTGTTCATCAGCTGCAATTTTTAGATTCCCTCTTTGTAAACCGCAATATAGGCTTATACATGCACTTTATCTGAATAGCCTTGCACATGTAAATGCATGCTCTATTAGACGGTCGTACGCTTATAGTGATAGATTTGTGCGCCAGCTTAAAACACAAGAGCACACCATTCCTAATATGATGTTCCTTTTTGCAGACAAATGGCTGATAAAGGCAAAGAAACCGTTGCTCCAGCAGATGTAACAGAAGGATCTCAAAGCCGAACAAGATATGCCACGCAAGCCAATGGATAAACGAAAAGCCGTTGCTGTGGAACTAGAAAATGTTGGCCTCATGAATCTCAAGCCCACTGATTTAAATAAGCCATTTGATGTTAAGGTGTATAGGAAGTGGACTGATGAGGCGAAAAATGAACCACTTTTAAGGGGTCATTTAATCCCGAATTTGAATTTATTTGATCAAATATTGTCCTAAATCGTTTCTTTTGTCATTTTAGGTACTTTTGGAGTGAAATTCAGAAAAGGAAGCATTTTGGACGTTTTTGGAGCATAAAAGTGAAGAAAACGGCAAAGTCTCAATTTTCTTTGTTGGGAACAGTACCTGACGGCGTCACAAGTTTCTTAATGACGGCGTCACGAGTAAAATAAGAGGTGAAGTGGATGACGGTCCAGTGAAAACGTGACGGCGTCACCCAAGGCCGTCACGGTTCAAAAGTTGGTGACGGCCCAGAACCAAATTACACATGACGACGTCAAAAGTGGATCTAGGCAGTCGGATTTCATTGTGGGCGGCGAGTTGACGGCGTCAGAATTTCCTTCTTGACGTTGTCACCTTGTAAAATCTATATATAGTTTTCCAAATTTCATTCATTAGTGTGTAACCTTGAGGGTGTAACTTGGAGAGAAAACCCTAGGTCGAATTTTCCAGTATTTTCAAGGGTTTCAACCCTTTTAATCTTTCATGTTCTAATTGAGATAAGTACTCTTTCAATTCAATCAATATGTCTATGTGTTGTTTGAATATATCTTACGCTTGTCTTCAATTTAACATGCTAGGCTATATCTCTTTTGTGTTTTGCTTAGATGTAGTGAAACCTAGATGTTAATTATGGGTTGATTGTTTGTTTATAGTTGTTACGGATGATTGTATTCGATGTTAGGCTTAAGAAAACTGGCAGACTTCCATTGGTGACATGCTTGAACGTCTTAAGAAACATGATCGGAGGTGTACTATGATTTTTGGTTGTATTTAATGCGTAGGAGAATTCTAATGATCCCATGTTAGGAGTTTTTAACGGCTCGACATAGGAGTGAAGTAGGATCCTATAGAGTTAGGGAATATTGTACTCGACCCTACGACTAGTATTAAGGAATATGACCCGTCATCCATGCAATTGTAACAAATGATTAACCTGTAAAAGATATCTAGGGAGTAATGAAATCTAAGTAAACACAACTTTACATATCATTGTTCACACCACATTAGTATAATTAGTTTTATTTTCATTTTTGTTATTTTATTTTGATTGCATCTTTAGATAAATTGGGTTAGTTGGCTAGCAACTAATTCCGCCCATTCCTTCAAAACCCGAGACTTTAATTGCTTTTATAAAAACATAAAAATACAAAAAGAATCATCCCTCACCTCTAGACTTAATTTAAGAGACTTTCTAATCCTAGCGACACTATTCCTGAGTTGAACGATCAATCCCCCGGTACTTGTCACTATACTATACTACAACGATCAGGTACACTGCCTGGTGGGGATTGCAAGCTTCTCGAGATCCCTCGAGAGGTAAAACCTTTTGCAAGGTTGCAAAACCACGCATCAAGTTTTTTGCGCCGCAGCCCGGGGAATAGTTATTGCTTAGGTTGGAATTTATTTTGATTAGGTCTACTCATTAGATTCCTTTTTAGTGAGATGTTTATTTTCTTTTTATTAGCTTTCTCATAGTCTATCTTTTTCTTTGTGCCCTTTGTTTGTAAAACCATTTTCACTTGTCACTATGGCAGATGAAATTCCATTTAGATCACTGACAATAGAGGAACAACTATATTTCACTAATAGATTTGCTTCCTATCATTCCAATGATTTTTTGTGTGATCTTTATGACATCCAAGAGGAGTTGGGGGTAAAGTTAGATGGGTTTGATGAATTCTATGCATGTGTGATTTCTATTAGACGATCATTTTCAGGATCAATTCCTTTTAGTGAAACCCGTTGGATGAATTTTGAGAAAAAGCTTCCTAACCATGACCCATAAGTTCAATGAATTGGTAGATTCGTATGAGCAAGATGACCTAGTTTCTAAGAACATGAACTTAGAATCAAACCAATATTATGAGATGGTTAGTGTTGAACTACCTAGTTGCATGAGCGGGATAGATTTCACCAAAACATACGATACACATGAGGTTAGAGTTGAGCCACCTAGTTGCATGTCATGGTTAGGCACTACCATAATACAAGATGAACACATAGGTGATATTGATGTGATGGAAGAGATAGTAGAAAACCCAAGCCCACTAAGTACCCCACAAGTCTTACCATCATTTGAGGCATACACACCGCCTGTGACTTACCCGGAAGAAGTAGAAGAGACTATAGGAACCCCAATTGAGGTAGAACCCTTGGACCAAGCACCACTAGAGGATATAGGTTTGAATACTTGTAATGATAACCTTACTCCTAGTTCTAGAGAATTTCCTAGTGTTGATGAATCGGAACCTCAATCTTTACATAACTTCCCATCCTTAGATTTACATCTAGGAGACAAAAGAGGAACCGACCCACCCATCAACCAATATTATCCGGGTAGTTTTAGGATGAAGGAAGCCATTCACTCACCCCATTCACCTCACGTGGCATATTTCCACCCTAAGGGTGTGTATCGCTACTTCCACCCGCACTTAATCCTAAGTGTAGGGAAAACCTCCCCTATTTCCGTTAAATAAGGGTAGAGTCAGGCTCGTGACTCGAACAAAAACAAGCGCTTCTTGGGAGGCAACCCATGTTTTGTATGATTTTTATTTGTTTCCGTATGCGTGTTTATTTTTATTGTTGGTAGATCATGTTTCAAACTAAATTGTGAAAATGCTTTATTTTGAATTTAACTTCGTCTTAATTACATATAAAGGTATTTTGCAAAAGCTAAGTGTAAAGGGGAAACCCCAAATTTGTTTTTAAGAACGAAATTGATCATGATTCTCCACAATATTAAATGGACATGTATATTAGTATTTGTTAGAGTTAAATGCTTGTATCGAGTCATAATGATGTTTTGCAGGATTTTCCAGGAAGTAAAACATAAGTTTTTCCAGAAATTTTCCGGAAAACTTAACAAAAGATTTATGCAGGTCACTTATGACGGCGTCAAGAATTAACTGCTGATGGCGTCACGTGCAAAATTCTGGAAATTTTACGAGTTTTGTTTTTCTGATGGAGTCTTTGAGTTTTTGTTAATTCTTTGGTTTTATAAACTTCAGAAAATCTGCAAACATTCATTCCACAAGCATTATATCTTACATTGTTTTCTTGGATTTGTTAGTATATATAGATTGCCGCCAATTTTATGCGAGGTTTCCTTGTTTGTTTTCTCAGGTTTAACAGGTTACATATGACAAGAAGATGATTATATTTCTGGAAGGGAAGCTTTATGATGCGTGGGAATCGCACCTTGCTTTACCTCTCGAGGGATCTCGCGAGGCTTACAACCCCCACCAGGCAGTGTACCTGATCGTTGTAGTATAGTATAGTGACAAGTACCGGGGGATTGATCGTTCAGCTTAGGAATAGTGTCGCTAGGATTAGAAAGCCTAATTAATAGTTCTAGAGATGAAAGATGATTATTTTTGTGTTTTTATATTTTATGAAAGCAAATAAAATCTCGGGTTTTGGAAGAGTGGGCGGAATTAGTTGCTATTCAACTAACCCAAAACTATTATATAATTAAATTAAACTAATGAAAATGAAATTAAACTAATTTAAACTAAGGTTGTGAGCAGTATTTGGAGAAATTGTGTTTACTTAGACTTCATTACTCCCTAGATATCTTTTACATGTCAATTACTTGTTACACTTGTATGGATGACGGATTGTATTCCTTAATACGATTCGTGGGGTGGCATACATAACTCCCCAACTCTATGAGCTCTTATCTCCTCCTACACCATGACCCAGCACAACTATAGGGATTGTAAACAGTGGCTCATGCATTAAATACAACCAATAAAGACCTAGTACGCCTCGGTTCATGTTTCTTAAGACGTTCAAGCATGTTACCATTTGGAGATCTGCCAGTTTTCTTAAGCCTAACATATAATATCATTCATCCAAAACAAGAATAGACAAGTAATCAACACATAATCAACATCTAGGTTTCATTAGATCTAAGCAAACACAAAGTAAATCTAGCCTAGCATAGTAGAACTAAGATAAGAACAAAAGATAAACAACCAACACATAGACATATTGATTGAATTAAGAGTATACTTATCTCAATTACAATGCAAGGTCTCAAGGGTTTGGAACCCTTGAAAAACCTGTAAAAGAGGCACCAAAATCGTCTTTAGGGTTTCACCAAAACTTCTCCTTTTTTAATGAAAAAACTAGAAAAATATATATAGGAAAAACGTTCTGACGGCGTCAAGAGTTAAGTCTGACGCCGTCACCTCGCCGCCATATACTTCCTCGGACGCCCTAGATCACTTGTGACGGCCTATGTGACGCCGTCACCACCTACGGTATTTTATTCTTTGCCACTTTGACGCCGTCACCTATCCATCTGACGCCGTCACCAGCTACGGTATTTTATTCTTCATGTCTGACGCCGTCAAGAAGGGAGTCTTGACGCCGTCACCTTGTATCTTCAGCATGGATTTTTGGTACTTTGTCGTTTTCTTCACTTTTATGCTCCAAAAACGTCCAAAATAGCTTCTTTTCCAGAATTCACTCTCCAAACACCTAAAATCACAAAAGGAACGATTTAGGGCAATATTTGATCAAATAAAGTCGGATTCGGGCTTAAATGACCCCCTAAAAACGGATCATTTTTCGCCTCATCATATACCCTTACACTTGAGATTTGCTTGTCCTCAAGCAAATGAGCTTTTATTCTACTCAAAAGACAAGTTAGGGGTCATTTAACACTAATATAAAAGTAATTACAACAAATAATCGTTCCACTAAAGACCAATAGACAAGCACGGAGGTCATACACAAGCACCTCACAAATAGTGTTTAGATACTCACATCTCTCGGGTGTAATAAAGTAATATAACATTATGGAAATGGAAGATATCTCTCACTACCTGTCATAGCAAAGTAGATTACCATAGGCTTGGGAAAGGATCAAACCTCCACCACATGGCGTAAGCACCTAGGATAAACTATCAAAGAGGTCTTTTAAAGGGTTATAACGTTAGGTGTAGGGATATGAATTACACGGTTTTGTTGGATAAAGGAAATTTTACTGGTGGCGAGTTAACAATCTTGGTTAATTACATGTACAAGATGGCGTTGCTAAGCCAAGACTAGACTCGACTTAAGCTAATAAATGAAAAATAAAAAAAACATAAAATGAACATAGAATGAAAATGGGATGGTAGTCCGTATGTTTTTCTCTCTTTTTCCTTTTTTCTATTTTTTTTTCTTTTTCTTGATTTTTTTTTTTTTTTTTTTTTTTTTTTTTTTTTTTTTTTTTTTTTTGCATACACTCTTACCCTACCATCCAAAATAATACATCATAGGGGTTTGAGCATTCCCCTTACACTTGAATCTTTACATACTTTACATTAACTATTCTAATGACTCGAATTAAGAAAATCAAAACACTTGGAGCACTTTTAAGATTAACGTACATATGGGGGTAATATATGTTGTTCTTCCCCACTACTCCATAAAATAAGTACTTACCCATGAGTCCCAATCGTCCCAAAACAATATGTACAAGGATATGACTCGACTTAGCAACCATGTAATCAATTAGAAAGTTAACTTAGGGTTTAACAAATAACAATAATGCACTAAAAATGAGCGCATACACGGAAGGCTAAGGCGATTTGGTTGTACATTTAAGTGGGGTGTAACAAATTCTTCCTTTAAGTAAGATGCTTAAAGTTAGAAACGAAAAGATAGGCTCGGAGGGGTGTACTAGGGGTATCGTGTACTAAGAATGAGTACAACGCAAAGGGTGTGGGAAAAATTAGTTGACTTAACTAGCCAAGTAATATGACTTAAATGGTCAAGTAATCATAATACGGGTTTAACACAAGGGTAATCCTAATGCCTCTTATCATGTAGTAAATCCTACTACACGAATGTAGTCTCACTAGCGGTATCGGGATGCATCACTAACGCAAGTTCTAGAATCTAAATGCTACCGGTACACTCATAAGCACCAATAATGAATGCTTTTCCTATCAAATCTAAAAGGCGAACCTCACATTTTTGGGTGGAAAATTTTTCTGAATATACGGTTATGTGCTAGTCATACAACCTCCTATCCATGAGACGCTTGCTATGGCTAAAGTTTCACTCCTAAATGTTGTAAAAAATTTTAAATTTGGCGCTAAAATTACACTAACAAGTATTTCTCATAGTTTTATTACTCATCTACTATCAAACAAAACAAACTCAAGCGAAAGTGCATATGTAAGGTATCATCTTTTTACCCTCCCCTTACACTTAGGATGAACATTGTCCCCAATGTTCAAGTAAAGAATGTAAAAGTTAAAAGTAAAGAGAATGAAATCAAATACTCCCCTGATTCGCTCGGTATGGATTATAGGTTGGCCAGGTTAAATCTTCCTCCAAGAAAATGAACAATCAAAGCTTCCCTTCCAGAATATAAATCATCTTCTTGTCATAAATAACCTGTAAATCCTGACAAAAGTAGACAAGGCAACCTCGCGTAAAATCGGCGGCATCCTATATAAGTTACTAAATCCTAGAAAACAAAGTAAGATATAATGCTTGTGGAATGAAGTTTGCAGATTTCCTGGAGATTATAAAACTTAATAATTCACAAAAACCATAAGACTCCGTTAGAAAAACAAAACCGGTAAAATTTCCAGATTTTTGACTCCTGACGCCGTCAAGAGCAATAGCCTGACGCCGCCAGAATGGACCTGCAGAAATCTTTATGTTAAGTTTCCGGAAAATTTCTGGAAAAATCTTGTCCTACTTCCTGGAAAATCCTGCAAAACTTCATTATGACTCAATACAAGCATTTGACTCTAACAAATACGAATATACATGTTCATTAAATATTGTGGAGAATCATGATCGGTTTGTTTCTTAAAAACATATTTGGGGTTTCCCCTTACACTTATCTTTTGCAAAAATACCTTTAGGTTGAAGTTAAGACTAGGCCAAACAACATAATAAAGTATTTCCACATTTTAATTGAGAAACATGATCAACCAACAATAAAAATAAAACATGCATACGAAAGCAAATAACAATCAAACAAATAAAATCACACAAAACATGGGTTGCCTCCCAAGAAGCGCTTTTCTTTATTTACGAGTCTTGTAGCTAGACTCAAAGTCGTGGGTTATCACGTGATCTCATCATTGGTTCCACTCTCTAGGTCATCTTCTAAACCAGTCTTGTATTCCGGACCTAGTTGCAAGCATTCTTTGTAGAAACCAAGCATCCTATTTCTAACATACTCTACTCCTCTACGTCTATCCTCCTCATTCCTATAATAAGCCGCTTGCTTATGTTCCTTTTCGAAATTAGAGAGAAGGCGGTATTGTTCGATCTTGTAGGGCATTTGATAAGCGACCTCATCATTATCTTTCTTGAATCTAACTATCCCTAAAGTCGGATCATAACTCATCCTAGTGGCCTCAACAAATGGTTTCCCGAATATTATTTGGCTTAGGTTAGCATCAATCACCGGACGAGTGTCTTCCACTATCATAAAATCAATCTCATAGGTGAGATTCCCTATAATCACATGCAATCCTTTCACTCTTCCTGCAAAATTACTTATCAGATTCTTACCGGGCATCATCCTAAAATTGAGTTGCTTCTTCATCACCCAATTGTAATAAGTCCTAGTCATGATGTTCACGGGTGATCTAAGGTCGATGTGAGCTTTCCATATATGCATGTGCCCTATATTACATGGGATGTTAATGTTGGAGGGATCTCCCATTTTGATCAGGGGGTCGCCAAAGATATATGTTTTCTCGGGACTATCGAATAAATCCTTATGGTATTCCCGTTCCTCCTCGGTTGGCAACTTATCAAAGTATTTCTCTATAGGTTCTATCTCCTCCAATTTCTCATCCTTTTTAACCTCAACTTCCCTACTCTCATCCTCACTATTGGCTTCTACCTTAGCTTCATCCTTGTCACTCTCCTCTATCTCTCTATCTATCGGCTTAATGGTGACAACATTGACAAAGTGGACATGTTTGGACGATGAGGGGTCCTTAATTTGAATTCCACTATTTGTGTCCCTAGTGTCCTTCCTAGGTGTGGCTAATGTTTGGTTGTTGAGGGCTTTCAACAAGTTGTCGATTTTGTTGGTCATCTCCGTTTGTTGTTGGTTGAATTCGTTTTCGAACCTAACTATGCGGGCTTCTTGAGATGCCATAAATTTCGACATCAATCCTTCAAGATTGTTGGTACTACCATAGTTGTTAGAAGGATTGTTGTTGAAGGTACGGTTGGATGGTGGACCGTTGGATTGGTAACGATTAGGCGGATTAGAAGAGTTGGGTTGATTTTGTTTCCACCTAAGGTTTGGGTGATTTTTCCATGAGGGGTTGTATGAATCACCGTATGTGTTTGGCTCGGGCTTGAAAGTGTACCACTTATCTCCCGCTTCGTCGGTAAGCGTGGATGCGTAGTCCGCAAAAGCTGTTCTGGGGAGTTCCATACAATCACGAGTGTCATGGGGACCACTATATAATTCGCATGAAGAAGTGATTTTGTTCACTTGGCTTGAATGCTTCGGAGCTTCGTAAGATTTCATGAGAAACTTGACTTGGTCTTCAAGTTCCATGATCCTACGGTCGGGAGTGCTTGAATTGTTCGAAGGCAAAGATATTGCCTTGACCGTTTTGTTCAAATCACGGGGATCATTCCAACTTTCGTTGTCATAGAGAGCAAGATCTTCTATGAGTTCCCATGATTGTTCCGCACTAAGATCACGTAGCTTACCACCGGCCGATTGGTCAATGGTTCGCCTCGTGGGGATATCGATATGGTCATAGAAAATTTGGACTTGGAGCCAAAGATCTATGCCATGATGAGGGACTTTTTGGAGTAAGTCCTTGAAACGAGTCCATGCTTCATAAAGAGATTCATTTTGACATTGTTGGAACATCAAGATGTCATTCCTAAGCTTAGTAGTTCTCCCCGGTGGGAAAAATTGAGCAAGGAAACGAGTGGTGAGATCATCCCATGTGGTGATGGATCCCGCGGGTAAACGCTCAAGCCATTGACTAGCTTGATCCCGTAGAGAGAATTGGAATAGGCGTAAACGGGTAGTCTCTCTAGTTTCAACACCTAGGTCTATGGAATCTACGATTTTGAGGAAGTCCTTAAGGTGTTGGTTTGGATCTTCGGAACGAAGTCCATGGAATGCACATCCGCTTTGCACCAACCGGATGGTGTCGGATCGCAAGGGGGTCACATTGGCTCCGGTGAGCTCAATGGTGTTTCGGTAGCCTTGGTGGCTAGGTCGGGAATACTCTCCTAAGGTTCGGGGCCTAAGGGGTTCTAATGGTGGGTTTTGTTGTGGTGGGATGATGGGTTCAAAGATGTTACCACCTTCCATGATGTCGGATGGTAAAGAGTTACGAACAAAGGCACGAAGAAATAAGATAGACTAAAGAAGACCTAAAAATAAAAATAAAAATCTTACTAGAAAGGAATCTAGCAAGTAGACCTAATAAAAAGAAATTCTAACCTAGACAATAACTATTCCCCGGCAGCGGCGCCAAAAACTTGATGCGTGGGAATCGCACCTTGCTTTACCTCTCGAGGGATCTCGCGAGGCTTACAACCCCCACCAGGCAGTGTACCTGATCGTTGTAGTATAGTATAGTGACAAGTACCGGGGGATTGATCGTTCAGCTTAGGAATAGTGTCGCTAGGATTAGAAAGCCTAATTAATAGTTCTAGAGATGAAGGATGATTATTTTTGTGTTTTTATATTTTATGAAAGCACGTAAAATCTCGGGTTTTGGAAGAGTGGGCGGAATTAGTTGTTATTCAACTAACCCAAAAACTACTTTATAACTAATTAAACTAATGAAAATGAAATTAAGCTAATATTAAACTAAGGTTGTGAGCAGTATTTGGAGAAATTGGGTTTACTTAGACTTCATTACTCCCTAGATATCTTTTACA
Organism: Artemisia argyi; assembly: GCA_030686995.1. Classification (NCBI taxonomy): domain Eukaryota; kingdom Viridiplantae; phylum Streptophyta; class Magnoliopsida; order Asterales; family Asteraceae; genus Artemisia; species Artemisia argyi. Next base: position 62,157,046 of record CM060708.1, on the reverse strand, counting down.
TGTCAATTACTTGTTACACTTGTATGGATGACGGATTGTATTCCTTAATACCATTCGTGGGGTGGCATACATAACTCCCCAACTCTATGAGCTCTTATCTCCTCCTACACCATGACCCAGCACAACTATAGGGATTGTAAACAGTGGCTCATGCATTAAATACAACCAATAAAGACCTAGTACGCCTCGGTTCATGTTTCTTAAGACGTTCAAGCATGTTACCATTTGGAGATCTGCCAGTTTTCTTAAGCCTAACATATAATATCATTCATCCAAAACAAGAATAGACAAGTAATCAACACATAATCAACATCTAGGTTTCATTAGATCTAAGCAAACACAAAGTAAATCTAGCCTATCATAGTAGAATTAAGATAAGAACAAAAGATAAACAACCAACACATAGACATATTGATTGAATTAAGAGTATACTTATCTCAATTACAATGCAAGGTCTCAAGGGTTTGGAACCCTTGAAAAACCTGTAAAAGAGGCACCAAAATCGTCTTTAGGGTTTCACCAAAACTTCTCCTTTTTTAATGAAAAAACTAGAAAACTATATATAGGAAAAACGTTCTGACGGCGTCAAGAGTTAAGTCTGACGCCGTCACCTCGCCGCCATATACTTCCTCGGACGCCCTAGATCACTTGTGACGGCCTATGTGACGCCGTCACCACCTACGGTATTTTATTCTTTGCCACTTTGACGCCGTCACCTATCCATCTGACGCCGTCACCAGCTACGGTATTTTATTCTTCATGTCTGACGCCGTCAAGAAGGGAGTCTTGACGCCGTCACCTTGTATCTTCAGCATGGATTTTTGGTACTTTGTCGTTTTCTTCACTTTTATGCTCCAAAAACGTCCAAAATAGCTTCTTTTCCAGAATTCACTCTCCAAACACCTAAAATCACAAAAGGAATGATTTAGGGCAATATTTGATCAAATAAAGTCGGATTCGGGCTTAAATGACCCCCTAAAAACGGATCATTTTTCGCCTCATCACTTTAAATGTTCATTTTCTTGGAGGAAGATCTAACCTTGTTACCACACTATCCACATCGAACGAATTAGGGGAGTATTTGCTTTCATTCTTTTACCTGTTTTAATTTTATATCCTTTAATTGAACATTGGGGACAATGTTCATCCTAAGTGTAAGGGGAGGGTAAATGACGATACCTTATAGGATACAATTGCACTTGAGTTTGTTTGTTTGATGGTAGGTGTGTAATAAAACTAAGAGAAATACTAGTTAGTATAATTTTAGCACCAAATTTTTTTTTACAACATTTAGGAGTGAAACTTTAGCCTTAACAAGCGTCTCATGGATAGTAGTTATATGACTAGCACAAAAACCGTACCACTTGAAAAATTTTCCACCCAAATATGTGAGGTTCGCCTTTAGATTTGATAGGAAAAACATTCATTATTAATGCTTATGTGTGTACCGGTAGCACTTAGATTCTAGAACTTGTGATAGCGATGCATCCCGAGACCGCTAGTGAGACTACATCCGTGTAGTAGGATTTACTACATGATAAGAGGCATTAGGATCACCCTTGTGTTTAAACCCGTATCATAATTACTTGACCATTTAAGTCATATTACTTGACTAGTAAAGTCAATTAATTTTCCCACACCTTAGCGTTGTACTCATTTTTAGTACACGAAACCCCTAGTACACCCCTCCGAGCCTATCTTTTCGTTTCTAACTTTAAGCATCTTACTTAAAGGAAGAATTTGTTACAACCCACCCAAATGTACAACCAAATCGCCTTAGCCTTCCGTATATGCACTCATCTTTAGTGCATTATTGTTATTTGTTTAAACCCTTAGTTAATTATCTAATTGATTACATGGTTGCTAAGTCGAGTCATATCTTGTACATATTGTTTTGGGACGATTGTGACTCATGGATAAAGTACTTGTTTTATGGAGTAATGGGGAAGAACATCTTATATTACCCCCATATGTGCATTAATCTTAAAAGTACTCCAAGTGTTTTGATTATCTTGATTCGAGTCATTAGATTAGTTTATTGTAAAGTATGTAAAAATTCAAGTGTAAGGGGGATGTACATTCCCTATGATGTATTATTTTGGATGGTAGGGTAAAAGTGTATACAAAAAAAAAAAAAAAAAAAAAAAAAAAAAAAAACGGACTACCATCCCATTTCATTCTATGTTTGTTTTATGTTTTTGGTTAATTTTGATTTATTAGCCTAAGTCGAGTCGAGTCTTGGCTTAGCAACGCCACTTTGTACATCTAATTAACTAAGATGATTAACTCGCCACCAGTAAATATTGCCTTTATCCAACAAAACTGTGTTTTTCCATATCCCTACACCTAACGTTATAACCCTTTGAAAGACCTCGTTGATAGTTTATCCTAGGTGCTTACGCCAAGTGGTGGAGGTTTGATCCTTTCCCAAGCCTATGGTAATCTATTTGCTATGACAGGTAGTGAGAGATGTTTTCTATTTCCATATTGTGATATTTACTTTATTACACCCGAGAGATGTGAGTATCTAAACATTATTTGTGAGATGCTAGTGTATGACCTCCGTGCTTGTCTTTGGTTTTTAGTGGAACGATTATTTATTGTAATTACTTTTATATTATTGTTAAATGACCCCTAACTTGTATTTTGATTAGAATAAAAGCGCATTTGCTTGAGGACAAGCAAATCATAAGTGTAAGGGTATATGATGAGGCGAAAAATGAACCACTTTTAAGGGGTCATTTAATCCCGAATTCGAATTTATTTGATCAAATATTGCCCTAAATCGTTCCTTTTGTCATTTTAGGTACTTTTGGAGTGAAATTCAGAAAAGGAAGCATTTTGGACGTTTTTGGAGCATAAAAGTGAAGAAAACGGCAAAGTCTCAATTTTCCTTGCTGGGAACAGTACCTGACGGCGTTACAAGTTTCTTAATGATGGCGTCACGAGTAAAACAAGAGGTGAAGTGGATGACGGTCCAGTGAGAATGTAACGGCGTCACCCAAGGCTGTCACGGTTCAAAAGTTGGTGACGGCCCAGAACCAAATTACACATGACGGCGTCAAAAGTGGATCTAGGCAGTCCGATTTCATTGTGGGCGGCGAGTTGACGGCGTCAGAATTTCCTTCTTGACGCCGTCACCTTGTAAAATCTATATATAGTTTTCCAAATTTAATTCATTAGTGTGTAACTTTGAGGGTGTAACTTTGAGAGAAAACCCTAGGTCGAATTTTCCAGTATTTTCAAGGGTTTCAACCCTTTGAATCTTTCATGTTCTAATTGAGATAATTACTCTTTCAATTCAATCAATATGTCTATGTGTTGTTTGAATATATCTTACGCTTGTCTTCAATTTAACATGCTAGGCTAGATCTCTTTTGTGTTTGCTTAGATGTAGTGAAACATAGATGTTAATTATGGGTTGATTGTTTGTTTATAGTTGTTACGAATGATTGTATTCGATGTTAGGCTTAAGAAAACTGGCAGACTTCCATTGGTGACATGCTTGAACGTCTTAAGAAACATGATCGGAGGTGTACTACGATTTTTGGTTGTATTTAATGCGTAGGAGAATTCTAATGATCCCATGTTAGGAGTTTTTAACGGCTCGACATAGGAGTGAAGTAGGATCCTATAGAGTTAGGGAATATTGTACTCGACCCTACGACTAGTATTAAGGAATATGACCTGTCATCCATGCAATTGTAACAAATGATTAACCTGTAAAAGATATCTAGGGAGTAATGAAATCTAAGTAAACACAACTTTACCTATCATTGTTCACACCACATTAGTATAATTAGTTTTATTTTCATTTTTGTTATTTTATTTTGATTGCATCTTTAGATAAATTGGGTTAGTTGGCTAGCAACTAATTCTGCCCACTCCTTCAAAACCTGAGACTTTATTTGCTTTTATAAAAACATAAAAATACAAAAAGAATCATCCCTCATCTCTAGACTTAATTTAAGAGACTTTCTAATCCTAGCGACACTATTCCTGAGTTGAACGATCAATTTGTCACACCCCCAATTTACCTGACTTGCAGCGGAATGGAATGCCTGAGGGTGTAATTGTCATAGCATCACAACAAGGATATATTGAACGACCTAAAGTGTTGTTTGGAAAATACATCGCTTGATTTATTTAAAAGGAGTTCAGAGTTACAAAACAAAGGTCCCAAAGTATTTAAAAGTGAAAGGAAACAAGTTTGGTACAATCAAACGATAATATATAAGTGCATGAAAATCCAAAGTGAGACGCGTCATCCTTGCTACTCACTAAAATGACTCCATGCATTCCATGAGATATACCTTAGTTACCTGAAAATACATTGCTAAAACGGTCAATATAAAGTTGGTGAGAAATCATAGGTTTGTAAGTTAAATCGTATGTACATAAGCCACAAGTAAAGTAAAGTGACAAAAATGTCAAAATGCTACATTGTCCCTTAAGCTCATGACCCCGAAGCTAGACATAATATTGTATTGGCCCCAAAGAGTGTTTACCAGGCACTCAAATAGTTTAGACATGAAATGCATTTGTACCCGTTGGAGCAACCCAAACACGAATGGAGGCGTCACCCTCAATAGATCTATTCACTCACTCTCGCTTGGCATTATAATTAACGGTCCATGACAATAAAGGGGACTTAACTTGGTAGGAAGGTGATGAGGCGAAAAATGATCCGTTTTTAGGGGGTCATTTAAGCCCGAATCCGACTTTATTTGATCAAATATTGCCCTAAATCGTTCCTTTTGTGATTTTAGGTGTTTGGAGAGTGAATTCTGGAAAAGAGGCTATTTTGGACGTTTTTGGAGCATAAAGTGAAGAAAACGACAAAGTACCAAAAATCCAAGCTGGAAATACAAGGTGACGGCGTCAAGGGTTTACTCTTGACGGCGTCAGACAAGATGAATATTTTACCGTAGCTGGTGACGGCGTCAGATGAAGAGATGACGGCGTCAAAGTGGCCAAAGATTAATTTACCGTAGGTGGTGACGGCGTCACCAAGGCCGTCACAATTGGATCTAGGGCGTCCGAGGAGGTTTATGGCGGCTAGTTGACGGCGTCAGATTTTACTCTTGACGCCGTCAGGACAATTTTCCTATATATAGTTTTCTAGTTTTTTCATAAAAAAGGAGAGAGAAGTTTTGGTGAAACCCTAAAGACGATTTTGGTGCCTCTTTTACAGGTTTTTCAAGGGTTCCAAACCCTTGAGACCTTGCATTGTAATTGAGATAAGTATACTCTTAATTCAATCAATATGTCTATGTGTTGGTTGTTTATCTTTTGTTCTTATCTTAATTCTACTATGCTAGGCTAGATTTACTTTGTGTTTGCTTAGATCTAATGAAACCTAGATGTTGATTATGTGTTAATTACTTGTCTATTCTTGTTATTGGATGAATGATATTATATGTTAGGCTTAAGAAAACTGGCAGATCTCCAAATGGTAACATGCTTGAACGTCTTAAGAAACATGAACCGAGGCGTACTAGGTCTTTATTGGTTGTATTTAATGCATGAGCCACTGTTTACAATCCCTATAGTTGTGCTGGGTCATGGTGTAGGAGGAGATAAGAGCTCATAGAGTTGGGGAGTTATGTATGCCACCCCACGAATGGTATTAAGGAATACAATCCGTCATCCATACAAGTGTAACAAGTAATTGACATGTAAAAGATATCTAGGGAGTAATGAAGTCTAAGTAAACACAATTTCTCCAAATACTGCTCACAACCTTAGTTTAATATTAGCTTAATTTCATTTTCATTAGTTTAATTAGTTATAAAGTAGTTTTTGGGTTAGTTGAATAACAACTAATTCCGCCCACTCTTCCAAAACCCGAGATTTTACGTGCTTTCATAAAATATAAAAACACAAAAATAATCATCCTTCATCTCTAGAACTATTAATTAGGCTTTCTAATCCTAGCGACACTATTCCTAAGCTGAACGATCAATCCCCCGGTACTTGTCACTATACTATACTACAACGATCAGGTACACTGCCTGGTGGGGGTTGTAAGCCTCGCGAGATCCCTCGAGAGGTAAAGCAAGGTGCGATTCCTACGCATCAAGTTTTTGGCGCCGCAGCCCGGGGAATAGTTATTGTCTAGGTTAGGATTTCTTTTTATTAGGTCTACTTGCTAGATTCCTTTCTAGTAAGATTTTTATTTTTTATTTTTAGGTCTTCTTTAGTCTATCTTATTTCTTCGTGCCTTTGTTCGTAACTCTTTACCATCCGACATCATGGAAGGGGGTAACATCTTTGAACCCGTCATCCCACCACAACAAAACCCACCATTAGAACCCCTTAGGCCCCGAACCTTAGGAGAGTATTCCCGACCTAGCCACCAAGGCTACCGAAACACCATTGAGCTCACCGGAGCCAATGTGACTCCCTTGCGATCCGACACCATCCGGTTGGTGCAAAGCGGATGTGCATTCCATGGACTTCGTTCCGAAGATCCAAACCAACACCTTAAGGACTTCCTCAAAATCGTAGATTCCATAGACCTAGGTGTTGAAACTAGAGAGACTACCCGTTTGCGCCTATTCCAATTCTCTCTACGGGATCAAGCTAGTTAATGGCTTGAGCGTTTACCCGCGGGATCCATCACCACATGGGATGATCTCACCACTCGTTTCCTTGCTCAATTTTTCCCACCGGGGAGAACTACTAAGCTTAGGAATGACATCTTGATGTTCCAACAACGTCAAAATGAATCTCTTTACGAAGCATGGACTCGTTTCAAGGACTTACTCCAAAAAGTCCCTCATCATGGCATAGATCTTTGGCTCCAAGTCCAAATTTTCTATGACCATATCGATATCCCCACGAGGCGAACCATTGACCAATCGGCCGGTGGTAAGCTACGTGATCTTAGTGCGGAACAATCATGGGAACTCATAGAAGATCTTGCTCTCTATGACAACGAAAGTTGGAATGATCCCCGTGATTTGAACAAAACGGTCAAGGCAATATCTTTGCCTTCAAACAACTCAAGCACTCCCGACCGTAGGATCATGGAACTTGAGGACCAAGTCAAGTTTCTCATGAAATCTTACGAAGCTCCTAAGCATTCAAGCCAAGTGAACAAAATCACTTCTTCATGCGAATTATGTAGTGGTCCCCATGACACTCGTGATTGTATGGAACTCCCCGGAACAGCTTTTGCGGACTACGCATCCATGCGTACCGACGAAGCGGGAGATAAGTGGTACACTTTCAAGCCCGAGCCGAACACATACGGTGATTCATACAACCCCTCATGGAAAAATCACCCAAACCTTAGGTGGAAACAAAATCAACCCAATTCTTCCAACCCGCCTAATCGTTACCAATCAAACGGTCCACCACCCAACCGTACCTTCAACAACAATCCTTCTAACAACTATGGTAGTACCAACAATCTTGAAGGGTTGATGTCAAAGTTCATGGCATCTCAAGAAGCTCGCATATCCAAGTTTGAAGCCGATTTCAAACAAAAGCAAAGCGAGATGACCACTAGAATTGACACATTGTTGAAAGTTCTCAACGATCGAGAAATGGGAGCACTCCCAAGTGACACAATCAAGAATCCGAAACTGTAACACCCCCAATTCATGGATGCAGCGGAATTCAAACTGGGTGTTACTCGACGGCACAATAGTCACAATAATAGAAAACGAACTCCAATTGAGTCGTTTTAAAAGATTTATCATTCAAATTGTATAAATATCAGAGATTACAAAAATGAGGTCCCAATTGGTTCCATGTTTACACATCACATTAAGTGAGTTTTTGAATGATAATAAAATTTATAGCCCTCTTGAGTATCCGTGTCCTTCCGTGCCATCCTTGATCGTCATGAACCTGAAATACATGCTTGAGAGGTCAACACAAAGGTTGAGTGATATTCATAGAGTTTGTTTAATGTTTGAACACAATGTGTTGGTAGTTAAATCGTTGAACACAATAATCGTAGTATTTGTAGGTAAATCGTTTGAACACAATAATCGTAGTGTTTGTAGTTAAATCGTTTGAACACAATATGTTGGTAGTGTTTGTAGTTAAATCGTTTGAACACAATACGTTGGTAGTGTGAGCTATAGACTCACACCAATGTTTGGAAAACAAAGATGGGCTACGTTGTTATATGCCCGGAAAGGTTATTAATTCACTAAGCTTATGACACCAAAGCGTTAACGTGTACCAATATCGATCGGCAGATTTATCCCGGTAGGTACTTTGCCGTCATACCTAATGTCTCAAATATTAATGCATTTGTTTGAACTTAGTCAAAACAAATGGGATTCGTCAATCCCAATAGGCCTATTCACAATATTCGCGCTCACTTGCAAGTAACCCTCGCAAGTGATTAAATGGTTCATAATAAGGGATCTTGGTTTGGCAAGGATGTTACTTAGTGATAATAAAACATAGTCGAATAGCATACAGTAGAAAGCATTGTGTTCGATTTAGAAATAGCATGTATTTCCCCCAAGGGTTTGTAAAATAGTTAAACAACAGAAAGTGGGGCTATGAACTCACCTTAAGTTATGTAGTGAGTAGTGAATGTGATGGTCGAATCGCGAAGGTTTCTACGAGCAACCTATAATAGAATGTTGCGACTTAGGATCGGAGTAAAGAATATGAATAAGTGCCTATATATATATATATATATATATATATATATATATATATATATATATATATATATATATATATATATATATATATATATATATATATATATATATATATATATATCTTGCATCTAGTCCATGATGTGTTATGATGTATAGTGTAAGTCTTTGAAAGAAATGATTCATGAAACATGTATGTTTATATATCGTTTACTACCGTTCGGGCCGACATAATTCAGAAGCAATGTTAGTAAGCGTTCGAGGAGCCAGGACACTTTAATTCGTAAATCCACAACTCATCTCGACGGCTTACATAATGAACTCCTCGCATGAGGCTCCCTACTATTGTAGTAGTTGATAAAATATATAGATATAAGTTTCGATCCGAAAAGTTACATGTCCGATATTTGAATAAACTTAGGAAAGTTTATTATTACATGAAGATTGTTATTAGGGTATGTTTCATATAACTTGTATGACCATTTTTCTTTGTAATATCTCATGGTTCCTTTTTAAGTGAAGTAGATCCAAATTGCTTGTTCAAGTTATCGCCTAATTCATTGTTTCATGTTTACGCCTATGTAAGTTGGTATGGTCATTTCGTCATGGCCTAGCCATGACCTTTGGTCCTTGTTCCAAGGTCATGAGACACAACCTTGGCTCTAGCCATGGTGGTGGTCTTGATTATAGGTCATAAGACCTCTTGTTCCTTTTAAAGTATAACCATAGTATAGTGACTTTGGCCTAAAAATGGGCTGTTTAGAATTTTGAAGAATTTATCACTAAGAAAGCTTTTTCAGGGCTCGAGCTTCTTTAATCCAGAACGAAAACGGCGTTCCGGACAACTTTCGTGTTTTAACTTTTTGATGAATCGGACCAGAAGAGTGACTTTCAAAAAGTCAGAATGCGATTCAGTAAGGTTTAGGCAGTTTTGCCGGAAATCTTTGGTAACTTCAAATAGGCGTAACTTTTGACTCGTATACTTGTTTTAGGTGGTTCAAGTTGCTATGGTTTCCTTGTTAAGTCCTCTAATGTAATATGTAATGATCTAAGATCATAATTTTACCATTTTGATCAGGTTATACCAACAAAGTCACTAGTTTACTTGTTTTATGAACTTGTCTTATCAATCATGTACAATAACTTGTTTTACTCACTTTTATACATCATGGACATTAATACAAGACATAATATAGCACAAATAATATGTAAATAACATGAATATGATTATTTAACAAGAATCAAGTTAGGGTTTGGCTTACAACTTTTGGCTTTCAAAGATGAAAGGAAGTTAACATGTAAGGATAGGACTTTGATAGACTTGCTTCAACCCACTTCACTTCATGCAATCTTTCTACCCTTGTAATCTTGAAAGATGGATGATGAAGGTTGAGGTGACTTGAGTGGATTCAAACTCAAGAGAAATCACCAAGTATATGAAGTTATGGAAGTGTTTGATGAATCAAAACCAAAATAGGGTTTCTATGTTGTTTAAGCACTTGATTCTTGGATGAAACTTGGAAGAAGATTAGAAAATGAAAGGGTGTTGGTGTGTGTGTGATATGGGACGTTCAAGGAGCAATGGGAGGCTTTATATGCCTTGGAGGAGGTTAGGAAGTTGACTTGTCAACACTTGGTGACCAAGTTTGGACACTTGGTGTCATCTTAAGGCCTTAAGCACAAGATCAAGCCACCTAGTGTGAATCCCCCCCCCCCCCTAGTGGCGGTTTGCAAGCTTGGGGAGGAAGGTTTTGACTTTGGAAGATATTATCCTAGCTTATGTAGTAAGTTTTGACTCCGGGAAATGCTAACCGTAAGTTGTTACGTCACAAAACGTAAAACCGGGTATCGTAAAAAAACGAAACTTGGAAGAATGGTTAAACTTGTCAAAATACTCCATAATAAAATATAAAATGAGTGATAGGTTCCATTGGGGTGCTAAAACCCTGCTAAAACTGGAAACACGGGTCTAAAACGCGTAATACGTAAAACGTACGAATATTGCGTAAAATTGAGAAAAGTAAAATGTTACTTTTCTAATAGGATAAAAATGATTTAAAATGACTTATAATGTCTAGACTGGGCTCAGTCTAGTATCGGTTGGTATTAAATGTCTTTTAGACATCAAACCGTAAGCCTAAAAATCACGAAATGACTTATAAAATCAAGGAATGATTTTTAGTCAATGGAGGAGGGAAAAATATGTTGACTTATTTTAAAAAGTTGAAAAGTCAAATCTTTTTAGAAACGCGGTGCAGGTATAGGCTAAGGTTACGGCTGAGTAAAAACGCTTAAAACTGAAAATTCCGGTTTTTCACGGCCGAGGTTTATTTTGGTCATGTTTTTCTCAGTCATGATTTATTCTCAAATAAATCATGAGTGTGTCAAACATTTTTCTGATACGGGGAAAATTAACGCGACCGAATTTCGTTGTACGTAGAATTTCTGAATGACGTTTTATCCTAAAACGTGTAATTCCGTGTAATTCCTTAATAACTTTCACGAAAATGAGCTTTTGAATGTCAAACTTTTAATTTGCCATGGAAATGATTTATCACTTTAGCCCAAGAAATAAAAATCAAGTTTCGGGAAAAATTTTCGGGAAAAATGAATAGTAAAAGTGAATAGTGAAATTTTCCGAGAAAAGTAATTATCCTGAAAAATGCGAATTGTTACAGTCTCTATCCCTTACGGGGAACTTCGTCCCGAAGTTCTTTGTGTGTCATATGTTGGAGTGGTGTCAATGAAAAGGTGTGGTTACTTATGAGGACTAAAGTCTAGGATTACCAGTGATGTAGTTTGATTTGTCGGTTCAGTGTATGGTGCAGGATCAAGCATACTTTTATGTAGGAAAGGTATGGTAATAGTCGAATATCAAAGGAAATTGATATAGCAGTCGAATATTAATAGGAATTGATATAGTAGTTGCAATCATAGCCTAGTAGATAATCTGTTATTGTACCTAGTGTTTATTGACTTCATACTTATGTTATTTTGGATACAAACAAGCCCACTTGTTTATAATTCATTATTTACATAGAGAGGCATCCCAAACAATGTAAATAGGGGAATATAAACTTATGGTTCGGTGATTTACAATTTCTTTATTTAAATGAAAAGGCATCCCAATTCATTCAAATAATTATAAATCATTCTACTTAATAATTTCCAACACAACATTCATACTTAGCCGGTGAGTTACAAGGTAGTGTATTACGAGATGATACTGGTGTTCCAAAAGTGCAAGATGAATATTCAATCTTGTAAAGCTGATGAGCGTGCTTGTGGTGTAACTATGGATGATTTGAGCTTTAAAAGTGCATCAAGATCTGTTAATGAGCTTGTGTTTGTAACGGTTGTGAAGATAATGATGTGATATGTTGATGAACAAAAGTGTGTAGTGTATGCTTAACATTAATACTCTTAGGTATAGATGTTGAGTTTGCTTTAAAAATCTTAAGAGATTTTAAAAGTTTATGATGGAATGGTATCCTTATGACCTAAACAGGATAGTACTTCTACAGGATGAAGAGAATAATAGATAACTATCCAAGATAGTAGATCGGATTATTTCATAAATGAAAAATTTCAAGAATGAATTTAGATCATACAGATAAGTGTTAAGATCTTGCTGAGTAGTAAGGCACTATCGTGTCTCTAGATTGTTTTAATGTATTCTGGTGGTTTATCGTGTTCATGTAGGAAATCAACCTAAACATAACCCTAGTACAAATATTCTCAGTATTTGAAAATTTTAAGTCGAATATAGTTAGTCAGACTATATTCCACTGTCCCTAGGTTAAATATAGGTGACTAGTCTATATTTAGCCAAGGTTCGATAAAATTTTCAAATACCTAAATTAGGTATACTTGTGATATGTCCGTTGCTTTCGGGAAACTGTCCACTAAACAAAGGCGATGTCAAACCCTCCAATTGCAAGTCCCGGCCATACAAGACTTGTAACGTATGTTTTCATATTCCATGGCATAGAAGATAGTACGGGTAGGTACGTGTCTGGAAAGGGAGTTTTAAGTAGTTCTAAAATAGAACATACTTAGCCAGGATCACGAACTTTTAATAATGAAGGTTTCAGAAGAAAACTTTGATGAATGTAGGGCTGAACTTCAGCTTTTGTAGGTGATGAATTTGTTTGTCCTTTAAAAAATCTCATGTTTCTATTTAGAAATCGATAGGTTGTGACGGGTTTTTGATATCATATGAAATGATATTGATGATGTGATGGAATAATTCTAGAGACCATTGCGCAAAACACAATGTCTCAGAAGTAGGTTAGACCATTGTGCAATTCACAATGTCTGGGAAGTAGGTTAGACCATTGTGTGACTCAAAACATTTAAGAAATGGTTAAGACCATTGTATAATACAATGTCTTGGAAAATAGGAAAGACCATTGCAATCAGTTACAATGTCTTGGACATAAAATGTTGGAGTAGGAACATGATTGGGAGAATCTGGTTGTGTCGTAATGCCCTAGAATAGGCATACGCAGATATGTTTAGTCCATTGTTTAGATAAATGATTGAAAATAAATCGAGTTTATATATCAATATACTAATATATTCATGTAGTATAAAATGCTTACGGGGAAATGCTCAATTATGTTAAGGGCACATATATCAATATGCAATTATAATTGTGTAGCATAAAATGTCTACGGGGAAACGCTCAAAATGGGTATATATGAATATACTAATATTTTTGTGTAGCATAACATGCTTACTAAGTCCATAATCGTCTGGAGGATGGAAGACACGGAGAGTGGAAGGCTATAAAAATGTTTTTGCTTGTAATTGTAGTTATAGTTTAGGTCTCAATTAGACCCGTTTCTCTATAACCATGGCTCTGGTACCAATCTGTAACACCCCCAATTCATGGATGCAGCGGAATTCAAACTGGGTGTTACTCGACGGCACAATAGTCACAATAATAGAAAACGAACTCCAATTGAGTCGTTTTAAAAGATTTATCATTCAAATTGTATAAATATCAGAGATTACAAAAATGAGGTCCCAATTGGTTCCATGTTTACACATCACATTAAGTGAGTTTTTGAATGATAATAAAATTTATAGCCCTCTTGAGTATCCGTGTCCTTCCGTGCCATCCTTGATCGTCATGAACCTGAAATACATGCTTGAGAGGTCAACACAAAGGTTGAGTGATATTCATAGAGTTTGTTTAATGTTTGAACACAATGTGTTGGTAGTTAAATCGTTGAACACAATAATCGTAGTGTTTGTAGTTAAATCGTTTGAACACAATAATCGTAGTGTTTGTAGTTAAATCGTTTGAACACAATATGTTGGTAGTGTTTGTAATTAAATCGTTTGAACACAATACGTTGGTAGTGTGAGCTATAGACTCACACCAATGTTTGGAAAACAAAGATGGGCTACGTTGTTATATGCCCGGAAAGGTTATTAATTCACTAAGCTTATGACACCAAAGCGTTAATGTGTACCAATATCGATCGGCAGATTTATCCCGGTAGGTACTTTGCCGTCATACCTAATGTCTCAAATATTAATGCATTTGTTTGAACTTAGTCAAAACAAATGGGATTCGTCAATCCCAATAGGCCTATTCACAATATTCGCGCTCACTTGCAAGTAACCCTCGCAAGTGATTAAATGGTTCATAATAAGGGATCTTGGTTTGGCAAGGATGTTACTTAGTGATAATAAAACATAGTCGAATAGCATACAGTAGAAAGCATTGTGTTCGTTTTAGAAATAGCATGTATTTCCCCCAAGGGTTTGTAAAATAGTTAAACAACAGAAAGTGGGGCTATGAACTCACCTTAAGTTATGTAGTGAGTAGTGAATGTGATGGTCGAATCGCGAAGGTTTCTACGAGCAACCTATAATAGAATGTTGCGACTTAGGATCGGAGTAAAGAATATGAATAAGTGCCTATATATATATATATATATATATATATATATATATATATATATATATATATATATATATATATATATATATATATATATATATATATATCTTGCATCTAGTCCATGATGTGGTATGATGTATAGTGTAAGTCTTTGAAAGAAATGATTCATGAAACATGTATGTTTATATATCGTTTACTACCGTTCGGGCCGACATAATTCAGAAGCAATGTTAGTAAGCGTTCGAGGAGCCAGGACACTTTAATTCGTAAATCCACAACTCATCTCGACGGCTTACATAATGAACTCCTCGCATGAGGCTCCCTACTATTGTAGTAGTTGATAAAATATATAGATATAAGTTTCGATCCGAAAAGTTACATGTCCGATATTTGAATAAACTTAGGAAAGTTTATTATTACATGAAGATTGTTATTAGGGTATGTTTCATATAACTTGTATGACCATTTTTCTTTGTAATATCTCATGGTTCCTTTTTAAGTGAAGTAGATCCAAATTGCTTGTTCAAGTTATCGCCTAATTCATTGTTTCATGTTTACGCCTATGTAAGTTGGTATGGTCATTTCGTCATGGCCTAGCCATGACCTTTGGTCCTTGTTCCAAGGTCATGAGACACAACCTTGGCTCTAGCCATGGTGGTGGTCTTGATTATAGGTCATAAGACCTCTTGTTCCTTTTAAAGTATAACCATAGTATAGTGACTTTGGCCTAAAAATGGGCTGTTTAGAATTTTGAAGAATTTATCACTAAGAAAGCTTTTTCAGGGCTCGAGCTTCTTTAATCCAGAACGAAAACGGCGTTCCGGACAACTTTCGTGTTTTAACTTTTTGATGAATCGGACCAGAAGAGTGACTTTCAAAAAGTCAGAATGCGATTCAGTAAGGTTTAGGCAGTTTTGCCGGAAATCTTTGGTAACTTCAAATGGGCGTAACTTTTGACTCGTATACTTGTTTTAGGTGGTTCAAATTGCTATGGTTTCCTTGTTAAGTCCTCTAATGTAATATGTAATGATCTAAGATCATAATTTTACCATTTTGATCAGGTTATACCAACAAAGTCACTAGTTTACTTGTTTTATGAACTTGTCTTATCAATCATGTACAATAACTTGTTTTACTCACTTTTATACATCATGGACATTAATACAAGACATAATATAGCACAAATAATATGTAAATAACATGAATATGATTATTTAACAAGAATCAAGTTAAGGTTTGGCTTACAACTTTTGGCTTTCAAAGATGAAAGGAAGTTAACATGTAAGGATAGGACTTTGATAGACTTGCTTCAACCCACTTCACTTCATGCAATCTTTCTACCCTTGTAATCTTGAAAGATGGATGATGAAGGTTGAGGTGACTTGAGTGGATTCAAACTCAAGAGAAATCACCAAGTATATGAAGTTATGGAAGTGTTTGATGAATCAAAACCAAAATAGGGTTTCTATGTTGTTTAAGCACTTGATTCTTGGATGAAACTTGGAAGAAGATTAGAAAATGAAAGGGTGTTGGTGTGTGTGTGATATGGGACGTTCAAGGAGCAATGGGAGGCTTTATATGCCTTGGAGGAGGTTAGGAAGTTGACTTGTCAACACTTGGTGACCAAGTTTGGACACTTGGTGTCATCTTAAGGCCTTAAGCACAAGATCAAGCCACCTAGTGTGAATCCCCCCCCCCCCTAGTGGCGGTTTGCAAGCTTGGGGAGGAAGGTTTTGACTTTGGAAGATATTATCCTAGCTTATGTAGTAAGTTTTGACTCCGGGAAATGCTAACCGTAAGTTGTTACGTCACAAAACGTAAAACCGGGTATCGTAAAAAAACGAAACTTGGAAGAATGGTTAAACTTGTCAAAATACTCCATAATAAAATATAAAATGAGTGATAGGTTCCATTGGGGTGCTAAAACCCTGCTAAAACTGGAAACACGGGTCTAAAACGCGTAATACGTAAAACGTACGAATATTGCGTAAAATTGAGAAAAGTAAAATGTTACTTTTCTAATAGGATAAAAATGATTTAAAATGACTTATAATGTCTAGACTGGGCTCAGTCTAGTGTCGGTTGGTATTAAATGTCTTTTAGACATCAAACCGTAAGCCTAAAAATCACGAAATGACTTATAAAATCAAGGAATGATTTTTAGTCAATGGAGGAGGGAAAAATATGTTGACTTATTTTAAAAAGTTGAAAAGTCAAATCTTTTTAGAAACGCGGTGCAGGTATAGGCTAAGGTTACGGCTGAGTAAAAACGCTTAAAACTGAAAATTCCGGTTTTTCACGGCCGAGGTTTATTTTGGTCATGTTTTTCTCAGTCATGATTTATTCTCAAATAAATCATGAGTGTGTCAAACATTTTTCTGATACGGGGAAAATTAACGCGACCGAATTTCGTTGTACGTAGAATTTCTGAATGACGTTTTATCCTAAAACGTGTAATTCCGTGTAATTCCTTAATAACTTTCACGAAAATGAGCTTATGAATGTCAAACTTTTAATTTGCCATGGAAATGATTTATCACTTTAGCCCAAGAAATAAAAATCAAGTTTCGGGAAAAATTTTCGGGAAAAATGAATAGTAAAAGTGAATAGTGAAATTTTCCGGGAAAAGTAATTATCCTGAAAAATGCGAATTGTTACAGAAACTAACCGTTAATTCCATATCATCCGTTTCGTCACCCACTTCGTGTCCACAATATTATTCGGTCAAATCCACGAGCACGTGTTTCAAGCAAAACCAAGTTCCCCAAAAGGACCAATCGACTAAAACTCCCACTATCGAGCCGGTCAAAAGCATTATTGAAATACCTCTTACGCAAGACCTTGACGATGAATTCAAAGAACTTCACGTTGAACGCCCCGTCATTGATGTCTTAGCGCGTGCTCCATACTATAGCGCCCTCCTAGAAAAATATGAGAAGTGTAAGCTAGGCAAAAATGGGACCGCTTTCGTTCAAAACAAGTTACCTAAAAAGCTTGATGACCCGGGTATATTTGTTTTGCCTTGTAAGATAGGAAGATCCGAAGCTTTTGACACATTAGCCGATTTAGGGTCAAGCCTCAACTTGATTCCCTTATCCTTATTCACCACTCTTAAGCTAGGAAAGTTAGAGGAAACGGAGGTATTGATAGGTCTAGCGGATGGGAGTATCGCACACCCGGTTGGAATGATTAAGGATGTAGTTGTTCACATAGGAAAGTTAACTATATTAGCGGATTTTCACGTCCTAGACATGGTTAGTGACACTACATGCCCATTATTGGTAGGAAGAGGATTCTTAGCAACCGCTAGTGCCATGATAGATTGTAAGGAGTCTAAGATAACGGTAGGAGAAGGCGATACTTGGTCGGTATATGATGTTAAGAAGCATAGTTATGATTGTAATGATGAACCGATACCATATTGGGTAGAGATGAATAGGAGACCGTCTAGATATGGGCCTTGGATAGAAAGGAATTTCATAGGACCTCAATGCCTATTCTATCTAGAGAAGGACTTTGTTGAGAAGACACATTCGGTAGAACAACTCATTGCTAGAGATGAGGAGCTAGACCCCTTTGAGGATCCCCTAGTCTTTAGGAAGATGATTGAGTTATTAAGCGTAATGCCCATCAACATAGAAAGGAATAAATGGAAAAGAGAGGGAGATAAGTGTGAGTGGAGGTGGGACAAGCCACCCAAAGAAGGTGACGGGTCATGGCACATTAGAATGACTTTGTATGATCCGGACGGAGAAATGTTTGAAAGGTCATATTACACTAAGGAGACCGATAGAAAGTTGAAACCCAAGTTTGATCCCAAAGATATCCTCAACGAGGAACTCACCCGAATCACGTAGTAACCCACGACTTTGAGTCTAGCTACAAGACTCGTAAATAAAGAAAAGTGCTTCTTGGGAGGCAACCCATGTTTTGTGTGATTTTAATTGTTTGATTGTTATTTGCTTCCGTATGCATGTTTTATTTTTATTGTTGGTTGATCATGTTTCTCAATTAAAATTTGAAATACTTTATTATGTTGTTTGGCCTAGTCTTAACTTCAACCTAAAGGTATTTTTGCAAAAGATAAGTGTAAGCGGAAACCCCAAATATGTTTTTAAGAAACAAACCGATCATGATTCTCCACAATATTTAATGAACATGTATATTCGTATTTGTTAGAGTCAAATGCTTGTATCGAGTCATAATGAAGTTTTGCAGGATTTTCCAGGAAGTAGGACAAGGTTTTTCCAGAAATTTTCCGGAAACTTAACATAAAGATTTCTGCAGGTCCATTCTGACGGCGTCAGGCAATTGCTCTTGACGGCGTCAGGAGTCAAAAATCTGGAAATTTTACCGGTTTTGTTTTTCTAACGGAGTCTTATGGTTTTTGTGAATTATTAAGTTTTATAATCTCCAGGAAATCTGCAAACTTCATTCCACAAGCATTATATCTTACTTTGTTTTCTAGGATTTAGTAACTTATATAGGATGTCGCCGATTTTACGCGAGGTTGCCTTGTCTACTTTTGTCAGGATTTACAGGTTATTTAAGACAAGAAGATGATTTATATTCTGGAAGGGAAGCTTTGATTGCTCATTTTCTTGGAGGAAGATTTAACCTGGCCAACCTAAAATCCATACCGAGCGAATCAGGGGAGTATTTGATTTCATTCTCTTTACTTTTTCACTTTTACATTCTTTACTTGAACATTGGGGACAATGTTCATCCTAAGTGTAAGGGGAGGGTAAAAAGATGATACCTTACATATGCACTTTCGCTTGAGTTTGTTTTGTTTGATAGTAGATGAGTAATAAAACTATGAGAAATACTTGTTAGTGCAATTTTAGCGCCAAATTTAAAATTTTTTACAACATTTAGGCGTGAAACTTTAGCCATAGCAAGCGTCTCATGGATAGGAGGTTGTATGACTAGCACATAACCGTATATTCAGAAAAATTTTCCACCCAAAAATGTGAGGTTCGCCTTTAGATTTGATAGGAAAAGCATTTATTATTGGTGCTTATGAGTGTACCGGTAGCATTTAGATTCTAGAACTTGCGTTAGTGATGCATCCCGAGACCGCTAGTGAGACTACATTCGTGTGGTAGGATTTACTACATGATAAGAGGCATTAGGATCACCCTTGTGTTAAACCCGTATTACAATTACTTGACCATTTAAGTCATATTACTTGGCTAGTTAAGTCAACTAATTTTTCCCACACCCTTTGCGTTGTACTCATTTTTAGTACACGATACCCCTAGTACACCCCTCCGAGCCTATCTTTTCGTTTCTAACTTTAAGCATTTTACTTAAAGGAAGAATTTGTTACACCCCACTTAAATGTACACCCAAATCGCCTTAGCCTTCCGTGTATGCGCTCATTTTTAGTGCATTATTGTTATTTGTTAAACCCTAAGTTAACTTTCTAATTGATTACATGGTTGCTAAGTCGAGTCATATCCTTGTACATATTGTTTTGGGACGATTGGGACTCATGGGTAAGTACTTATTTTATGGAGTAATGGGGAAGAACATCATTTATTACCCCCATATGTACGTTAATCTTAAAAGTGCTCCAAGTGTTTTGATTTTCTTAATTCGAGTCATTAGAATAGTTAAATGTAAAGTATGTAAAGATTCAAGTGTAAGGGGATTGCTCAAACCCCTATGATGTATTATTTTGGATGGTAGGGTAAGAGTGTATGCAAAAAAAAAAAAAAAAAAAAAAAAAAAAAAAAAAAAGAGAGAAAAACATACGGACTACCATCCCGTTTTCATTCTATGTTCATTTTATGTTTTTGTTATTTTTCATTTATTAGCTTAAGTCGAGTCTAGTCTTGGCATAGCAACGCCATCTTGTACATGTAATTTACTAAGATTGTTAACTCGCCACCAGTAAAATTCCCTTTATCCAACAAAACCGTGTAATTCATATCCCTACACCTAACGTTATAACCCTTTTAAAAGACCTCTTTGATAGTTTATCCTAGGTGCTTACGCCATGTGGTGGAGGTTTGATCCTTTCCCAAGCCTATGGTAATCTATTTTGTTATGACAGGTAGTGAGAGATATCTTCCATTTCCATAATGTTATATTACTTTATTACACCCGAGAGATGTGAGTATCTAAACACTGTTTGTGAGGTGCTTGTGTATGACCTCCGTGCTTGTCTATTGGTCTTTAGTGGAACGATTATTTGTTGTAATTACTTTTATATTAGTGTTAAATGACCCCTAACTTGTCTTTTGAGTAGAATAAAAGCTCATTTGCTTGAGGACAAGCAAATCTCAAGTGTAAGGGTATATGATGAGGCGAAAAATGATCCATTTTTAGGGGGTCATTTAAGCCCGAATCCGACTTTATTTGATCCAATATTGCCCTAAATCGTTCCTTTTGTGATTTTAGGTGTTTGGAGAGTGAATTCTGGAAAAGAGGCTATTTTGGATGTTTTTGGAGCATAAAGTGAAGAAAACGACAAAGTACCAAAAATCCAAGCTGGAAATACAAGGTGACGGCGTCAAGGGTTTACTCTTGACGGCGTCAGACAAGATGAATATTTTACCGTAGCTGGTGACGGCGTCAGATGAAGAGATGACGGCGTCAAAGTGGCCAAAGATTAATTTACCGTAGGTGGTGACGGCGTCACCAAGGCCGTCACAATTGGATCTAGGTCGTCCGAGGAGGTTTATGGCGGCTAGTTGACGGCGTCAGATTTTACTCTTGACGCCGTCAGGACAATTTTCCTATATATAGTTTTCTAGTTTTTTCATAAAAAAGGAGAGAGAAGTTTTGGTGAAACCCTAAAGACGATTTTGGTGCCTCTTTTACAGGTTTTTCAAGGGTTCCAAACCCTTGAGACCTTGCATTGTAATTGAGATAAGTATACTCTTAATTCAATCAATATGTCTATGTGTTGGTTGTTTATCTTTTGTTCTTATCTTAATTCTACTATGCTAGGCTAGATTTACTTTGTGTTTGCTTAGATCTAATGAAACCTAGATGTTGATTATGTGTTAATTACTTGTCTATTCTTGTTATTGGATGAATGATATTATATGTTAGGCTTAAGAAAACTGGCAGATCTCCAAATGGTAACATGCTTGAACGTCTTAAGAAACATGAACCGAGGCGTACTAGGTCTTTATTGGTTGTATTTAATGCATGAGCCACTGTTTACAATCCCTATAGTTGTGCTGGGTCATGGTGTAGGAGGAGATAAGAGCTCATAGAGTTGGGGAGTTATGTATGCCACCCCACGAATGGTATTAAGGAATACAATCCGTCATCCATACAAGTGTAACAAGTAATTGACATGTAAAAGATATCTAGGGAGTAATGAAGTCTAAGTAAACACAATTTCTCCAAATACTGCTCACAACCTTAGTTTAATATTAGCTTAATTTCATTTTCATTAGTTTAATTAGTTATAAAGTAGTTTTTGGGTTAGTTGAATAACAACTAATTCCGCCCACTCTTCCAAAACCCGAGATTTTACGTGCTTTCATAAAATATAAAAACACAAAAATAATCATCCTTCATCTCTAGAACTATTAATTAGGCTTTCTAATCCTAGCGACACTATTCCTAAGCTGAACGATCAATCCCCCGGTACTTGTCACTATACTATACTACAACGATCAGGTACACTGCCTGGTGGGGGTTGTAAGCCTCGCGAGATCCCTCGAGAGGTAAAGCAAGGTGCGATTCCCACGCATCAGAAGGCAACTTAAGCAATGTATGGAATTTAATACTTGGGCATGTACGAAAATAATTGGTGCAATGTATTCTCCCTCGTGGGATTTGAAATCAAAGTAATGTATTAAAAACGGGGCTATGAAAACTCACCTCGAAGTGATGGTACAATGCAATGGAATGATAAGGACAACAAGGAATGAAATCAACCGCAACCTATGATGAATGAATATGATCTAATTTAGATCATGAAATGATGTAGAGAATATGCATGCACATGATAACCATACCACTCATAACTTGAAAATACAAGTTATAGTCATATGAAAATACATTCCATACTTGAGAAAAATAATAAGTCTTAACTAGACTTGTGTAAACTTGTCGTAATATATATGTATAGAAAGTTAGTGTTATAAACTTCGCCTTGAAAACCTTGAAGTAACATCTAATGGTCGTAAAAATAAGCTCATAAGCATAAGTACTTCGTTAGTTATAAATTGCGGCAATTTGGTAGTATTCCTAGAAAATTTAGAATTTAGTATGTAGAAGTAGTATTATTATTATTTCTAGTAAAAGCTGCCAATTATATAGAGTTTTTGCCGATATTGAAACGTGAATAACTTGGTCGTTTTAAGTTCATTTTCTTCGTTCTTTATATCCACGGATTCGTCTTAGTACGTACTAATATATTTTTGATAACTCGGCTTCTCTAGGTTATGTCTAACGCCTCGGTTTGTCCACCAAAAATTGTCCAACAGCAACAATTTTTCAGAAAAATAGTTTTCGTCAATAAACTTGCAAAAATCATATCTCCTTCGTTATAAACTCGTTTTAACCCGTTCTTTCGCCTACGGCTTCGTTTTTGAAAGTATTTTCTAAATATTTGGTTGAAAAGTTCCCCTGAGTTACTGAGTTTTCCAGGATTTCATTTTTGGGACAGTAGGTTTGCAAATAGGTTCCAGATCCATTTCTAGTGTTCTAAACTTGTTTCTACTCCACCCAAATCACTTCCAATCACCACAAATCTAGTCTAATCCTACCATAAACCTTCTTAAGGTGTCATGAGTTCCTAAACATCATCAATCTAGTGGATCTAACCAAGGTTTCCATTTCTAGGGTTTCAAAGACATAAACATATATTATGAGTGGTAAGAGCTAACATATGCATGAAATATTGTATGAAAACTATATAATAATAACAAATACTTGAAGAAATGAAGAAAATAAATTTTTGTAAACTCACTTGAATGATTAGGAAGCTTGTATGATCAAAACCCTAACAATCCTTGAGTTTATATTTCAAAACACTAACAAGGACAACAATCTAGACTTGATTTAAACTTGATCTTGTAAAAATGGATGGATCTTGGTGGATTTGGTTTAGGGCCGTGGGTTTGGGAGAGAAAAAGAGAGAAAGAGTAAAGTTTTGATCTAAAAATCTAAGTGTGAAATGTATTATGAGTTTGTAGATATTTTTGTATGATTTTTGGGAAAGTTAAAACAAGTAAATGCTTAAGGTTAAAATGGGGGGTTCATGGCCGGTTTTTCAAGGGGTGTAAAAGGGAAATTATGTTTGTGATTTAATTAGAAGTATTGGTGTAGAGTAGTGATGTATAAGTATAGGTTTTAGGTGTTAAATTTAGGTAATTGTAGTTAGTTTTTAGTTATAATTGAGTACCGGGTTTGCGAGAAATAAATTTTAACAAGTTAACCGGGACTTAATAAAGTCATAAAAATGTTAAAAATATGTTGGGTACAAAATTTGAGCGTTTGGATAATTATTATTTAGTTTTCACGAAAACCGTCGTAATTATATTAAACTTGCGTTATAAATTTAATAAATTCCCAAAATACCGGGTAAATGAATTTTATAATTTTTATGACGTTGTAAGGAGTTTAAAAATATATCGGAACCATCGTGGGGATTTTTAGATATGTTGGTTATATTTATTTATCGCGGGTTAACGTTTAATTAAAATAAATAAACGTAAAACGTTAAACATACCAAAAATAATAATATGAATATTCTACGAGTGATATAGTATGCAAATGCTATTATAATGATATGTAGACTATTTCTAGTCCGTATGAAATGTCCCTAATGATAATGCATGAATTCGCACCTGAACCAATACGGTTACGCGAATTTAAGTACCCGTAAACTAAATTTATGATGAAATGAGCAATGCAAGTGAATAGTATTTTCTTTCCGGAAATGAATAGTACTTGGTGAATAGTAAAATTTTTGAATGTTTCTCAGAATATCAAATTGACCTCGAAAATGATGAATAGTAAATGATAAATAGTGTTTTGATGAATAGTGATTTATGAATAGTAGATTGTCAAAGTTTGGGAAATGACCTGAAATGGTGAGTTGTGACAGTCGCCCACCCAAAAAGGAATTCAGTCCCTGAATTCAGCTAGTGTTGGTCTCGGTAATAGGTTTGGTGAAAGGATGTGGATACTTGCGTTGCATTTGGTCTTCTCGTTCCCAAGTAAACTCGGGTCCTCTTCGAGAATTCCAGCGAACCTTCACGATCGGAATTTGAATCTGCTTCAACTGTTTGACCTCTCGGTCCATGATCTCAACGGGTTCTTCCACAAAGTTAAGCTTGTCATCTAGTTGAATTTCTTCTAATGGTATAACTGAAGACTCGTCCGAAAGGCATTTCTTGAGGTTTGAGACATGAAACGTGATATGTACGTTGCTGAGTTCTGATGGAAGTTCAAGCTTGTAAGCTACTGGACCAATCCTTTCCAGTATCTTAAATGGACCAATGTATCTCGGGTTCAACTTTCCGCATTTCCCAAATTGTATCACGCCCTTCCAGGGCGAGACTTTCAACATGACTTTGTCTCCGACCTGGAATTCCAATGGTTTGCGTCGAACATCTGCGTAGCTTTTCTGTCTACTTCTAGCGGTTTCAAGTCTTTCTCGAATCTGGATTATCTTTTCTGTTGTTTCTCGTACCGTCTCCGGGCCAGTACATTGTACCGCTCCGACTTCGGCCCAACAAACTGGAGATCGACACTTACGACCATAAAGTGCCTCGAATGGTGCTGCTTTTATGCTTGAATGGTAACTGTTGTTATAAGAAAATTCGATCAATGGCAAATGGTTAGCCCAACCATTTCCAAAGTCAATCACACATGCTTGCTACATGTCTTCAAGTGTCTGAATAGTTCTCTCACTCTGACCATCGGTCTGAGGATGGTAAGCAGTGCTCATGTCTAACTTGGATCCAAAAGAATCTTGTAGTGACTTCCAAAAGTTTGAAGTAAAGCGACTATCTCTGTCAGAAATAATGGAGATTGGTGCTCCATGTCTTGAGACTATTTCCTTGACATAAAGTCTGGCAAGTTGTTCCATGGAATAAGTCTCTCTAATGGGTATGAAATGGGCTGATTTGGTAAGATGATCAACAATTACCCAAATAGCATCGTAACCTCCTGACGTCTTTAGTGACAAAGTCCATTGTAATACGCTCCCACTTCCATTGTGGAATTTCTGGTTGTTGAAGTAGTCCTGACGGTTTCTGGTACTCGGCTTTCACTTTAGCACAAGTAAGGCATTTGCTGACGTACGTAGCTATTTCTGCTTTCATGTTCGGCCACCAATAAAGCTTTTTGAGATCCTGATACATCTTGTCAGAACCTGGGTGAATGGAGTACTTCGACTTGTGTGATTCATGCATAATCAATTCTCGTACTCCACCATAGAGTGGTATCCAACTTCGGTCCTTGAAGCATAACACTCCATCTACTCTCTTCACGAAGCCATTTTTGTTCTATGGCATACCATAAAGTTTCTCCTGTGCTCGGTTTTCCTCCTTGAGAGCCTCAATCTGAGCTTCTAGAATTTTTGATGGTAATGGTGAAATGATAGTCATTCCCAATGACCTAACCCTCAAAGGTTTGAGCCGTTCTTTTTTGCTAAGTGCATCTGCTACAACATTTGCTTTTCCTGGGTGATATCGGATTTCACAATCGTAATCACTCAACAATTCTAGCCAACGACGTTGTCTCACATTAAGTTCCTTCTGATCAAGTATATGCTGTAAGCTCTTGTGGTCGGTAAAAACTACACATTTGGTACCATAAAGATAGTGTCTCCAAATCTTGAGTGCAAAAACTACAGCACCCAACTCCAAGTCGTGTGTAGTGTAATTCTTCTCGTGTGTCTTAAGCTGTGTAGATGCATACGCTATCACCTTCTCGTTTTGCCTTAGCACAGCTCCAAGTCCTTTATGCGAAGCATCGCAATATACCACAAAGTTCTCAATACCTTCTGGTAGTGACAAAATCGGTGCACTACAAAGTTTCTGCTTCAATAACTGAAATGCAGATTCTTGCTTCTGTCCCCACTCGTACTTTTGATTCTTTTGTGTCAGCTTAGTCAGCGACTTCGCTATCTTGGAGAACCCTTCAATAAACCTTCTGTAATATCCTGCAAGTCCTAGGAATTGACGAATTTCCGTAGGAGACTTGGGCGTAGCCCAATCCTTTACTGCCTCGATCTTTGCTGGGTCGACTTGTAATCCTTGGCTATCAATAACATGGCCAAGAAATTGAACTCTTTGTATCCAAAAGTCACACTTTGAAAATTTGGCATACAATTGCTCCTTCTTGAGTAGTTCCAGAATTGTTCTGAGGTGCTCTTCGTGCTCTTCCTTACTCTTGGAATAAATCAAGATATCATCAATGAATACGATCACAAACTTATCAAGATACGGCTTGCACACTCTATTCATGAGGTCCATGAATACCGCAGGTGCGTTGGTTAATCCGAAAGGCATTACTTGAAACTCATAATGACCATAACGTGTTCTAAATGCCGTCTTTGGGATATCTTCTTCCCGAACTCTAAGTTGATGGTAACCTGTAGGACCGATAATACTAGATGATTTATGTGATTCGGGAGGTCGAGGTTGATGATTAAAGATGAAATCCATATTTAGTTTTAGAGAGAGAAAGTAGAGAGAGGGTGAAGAAAATGGATAATATTAAGATGAAAGCAAAGATACACAATTTTCCACACCCCTCATGGAGAGTCATGAAGGGTATTTATAGGCTCTACACATCACAAGTTTGCCTAGTTAACATAAGTAGTCCCTAATGGCACAACTTGCTACATATCTAGTCCATTTCACTTGTGTGACATTATCTTAATAAAATAGCGAGGCTAACAATCTCCCTCCAAGATATCGTCACACGTGAATGGTTACAATGAGACCTATAAATACATTAACAATGTAAAATTACAACAATAGTAAACTATGTTGACGTTGTTAAAGCGCAGAGTCTCTGTAGTCTAGATACTGAGGCAGAGTTGAAGTTCTCTTTTCCGACGATCTCGGCGTATGATCTTTGACACTGACGACAAAGGTATTTGTAGCTCTGAACTTCAACTGTAATGGTCTAGTTAGGTTATTACTCCCTCCTAACTAGTGAGCCTTTATTCTTTTTCCTGCTCCCTCCTGAACCGACAACTCTCTTTTCATCACGCAGCGGATAAAGTAGATTCAAAAGTGTAGGCACATGGTTGTCGTTCAGGGAGCATCATGACAATATAACTCACATAACATTGCACAGAAGGTTGGTAATACGCTCCGATGTACACATCATTAGTACTTCTTCGGTTCCAGTGTAAGCACAATTCCCTCGAACAGCCAACGTACTAGAGATGAAACACTACTTCTTTTGGCATGTTCTTCTCCCTCCTGATGGTTGTGAATTATCGAAATCATCATACTATTTTGTGTACATGCCATAATTACCCGTACTTTACACTTCTGATGCAATATAGATAGACCGTGTAAGCATAATTTGTGAGTATATGTCGCATAAATATACTCTCAGTACATTTCTCTCAAATCAACCTGTAATCAAACCTCCTTTGTATTCACCGGCTACTAGTAATGACCACATATGGAGACAGCCTGATATGATCAGTTTGAAAAGGAAGTAATCATCCCATCTTGTGACTTAATGCTTGTACGATAGATGTGACTTAATACCTATACTGAGCACTACAATGTAACTCCTTTAAGTATGAGGTCGCACGAAATATTCGCCACTTGAACAATCCACTACTTTGTGTGACACTGAGTACTACAACGTAACTCCTTTAAGTGATAGCTATACTGTGAGCACTACAACGTAACTCCTTACATCAGTAATAACCAGATTGTCAAGAATGAATTTTTTAATTTGCGCAGACAAGTTATCTTCAAAAGTCGTGCATCCAACCACCCCTAGACTTTGAGATAAATAAGTACACTTTGTGAAATGCCACTTCAAAATCAAATCAATAATACCGTGCAAGAACCCCGTAGTCATTTTTCCTTAAACATAACAATTCTAGCCGTGAACGATGTATCCCCGTGAAATTTGTATACCAAAATACCAATTATCGTCCAAATAATATCAACAACTATCAACAATTTATATCCAAAAAATAAATTTTGGATTCTAACTATTGACAGTGTAGTTCGTGAGTCCAATAATGACATCAATCCAAGATAGCAAACCAAACTAATCAAAGCCCATCATATATCCAAACTAGTTCTTTAATGAAGCCCGTAGTAAATTGAAGTATCTTGGCCCAAAATGAAATCTTTAAACCAGATCCTTATACACTCTAAATGCACGGTTTATTACCACAACCCTAAATCACATACATAATTTGTGTCCGCCTACCACACTTGCACGCTCCTCTCACCAAACAAACGCATCTTCTTTTACAGATCAAAATCTCAAGCTCTTCTCATCCTCCAAGCAATTATCAAACACTAGTCATTCTTCACACCAAAAACCAACATGTTTCTAGTTACAACGAGAGCTCACAGGCGCGGCTTCAAGATCATTAGAAATGGTCTCGGGTAGGTTCATGTTTTTGTGATCATTTGAAATTAAACCGAATGGACTATTTCCATTTTGCTTCTTGTGAAAGTTGTTGGCTGATGATGTATACACTGAGGTCAACATATGAGATTGTAGTATTTGGTTATTTGTCAAATGGTCTTCATCTACTTATCTCTTTTCGAAACTATGCACCTTTGTGTTTTCGAAACTTTAGTCTCATCAATTTTCAAAACATAGTAATTTATCGAGAACATAATTTTATCGAGATCCTCAGTTATCGAGAACCTGATTTTCGAAAATTATCATCCATAAGTTTTCGAGAATTCTTATACAAGAGTTTCGATAAATAGGGTTTGGTTTTCTCGAAAACCACTTGTGTTCTCGAAAACAGTACATATCGAGATTTCTTATACAAGAAATTCCGATTAGATTCCGGTGACCATTTCCCAGTTTCCGATGAATTTTCCGATGTGTTTCCGAACATTTTTGACCACTTTTCACGGTACGGTGCAAAAGTCACAAAAGATATGAAATAGCAGGAAACAAGATCTATTATTTTGACATAAAGGATACAAAATAATCAGATACACATGAACCTGAATAGAAATCCGTGTACAAGACTTTTTTGACCATTAAGGATACAACAAATATTGTATAAAATGGTTTTACAACTTGAAGTCTAAAAAAAATTTCGACAACAAAGAAAATGGTTTAAAAAATAGTTTTGACACAAGATTCGAACCACAAGAATCCATAAAGTAATAACCTGGGTGATGATACCAATTGTAGGACCGATAATACTAGATGATTTATGTGATTCGGGAGGTCGAGGTTGATGATTAAAGATGAAATCCATATTTAGTTTTAGAGAGAGAAAGTAGAGAGAGGGTGAAGAAAATGGATAATATTAAGATGAAAGCAAAGATACACAATTTTCCACACCCCTCATGGAGAGTCATGAGGGGTATTTATAGGCTCTACACATCACAAGTTTGCCTAGTTAACATAAGTAGTCCCTAATGGCACAACTTGCTACATATCTAGTCCATTTCACTCGTTTGACGTTATCTTAATAAAATAGCGAGGCTAACAATCTCCCTCCAAGATATCGTCACACGTGAATGGTTACAATGAGACCTATAAATACATTAACAATGTAAAATTACAACAATAGTACACTATGTTGACGTTGTTGAAGCGCAGAGTCTCTATAGTCTAGATACTGAGGCAGACTTGAAGTTCTCTCTTCCGACGATCTCGGCGTACTGACTGCAAAGGTCTTTGTAGCTCTTTTGTAGCTCTGAACTTCAACTGTAATGGTCTAGTTAGATTATTACTCCCTCCTAACTAGTGAGCCTTTATTCTTTTTCCTGCTCCCTCCTGAACCGACAACTCTCTTTTCATCACGCAGCGGATAAAGTAGATTCAAAAGTGTAGGCACATGGTTGTCGTTCGGGGAGCATCATGACAATATAACTCACATAACATTGCACAGAAGGTTGGTAATACGCTCCGATGTACACATCATTAGTACTTCTTCGGTTCCAGTGTAAGCACAATTCCCTCGAACAACAAACATACTAGAGATGAAACACTACTTCTTTTCACAGGAGTTATCTAAATAAAATAGCGAGGCTAACATAACCGGATCTTAAATCAATCTTGGAATAAAAACAAGAATCTTGTAGCTAATCGAACAAGTCGTCGATTGATGCGTGGGAATCGCAACAGGCTTTACCTCTCGAGGGATCTCGAGAAGCTTACAACCCCCACCAGGCAGTGTACCTGATCGTTATAGTATAGTATAGTGACAAGTACCGGGGGATTGATCGTTCAGCTTAGGAATAGTGTCGCTAGGATTAGAAAGCCTAATTACTAGTTCTAAAGGTGAGAGATGATTATTTTTGTGTTTTTATATTTTTATGAAAGCAAGTAAAATCTCGGGTTTTGGAAGAGTGGGCGGAATTAGTTGCTATTCAACTAACCCAAAACTAAGATGCAATCAAAATAAAATACTGAAAATGAAATTAAACTAATTTATACTAAGGTTGTAAGCAGTGATTGGAGAAAATGTGTTTACTTAGACTTCACTACTCCCTAGATATCTTTTACACGTTAATTACTTGTTATAATTGCATGGATGACGGATTGTATTCCTTAATACCATTCATGGGGTGGCATACATAACTCCCCAATTCTATGAGCTCTTATCTCCTCCTACACCATGACCCAGCACAACTATAGGGATTGTAAACAGTGGCTCATGCATTAAATACAACCAATAAAGACCTAGTACGCCTCGGTTCATGTTTCTTAAGACGTTCAAGCATGTTACCATTTGGAGATCTGCCAGTTTTCTTAAGCCTAACATATAAAATCATTCATCCAAGACAAGAATAAACAAGTAATCAACACATAATCAATATCTAGGTTTCATTAGATCTAAGCAAACACAAAGGAGATTTAGCCTAGCATAATGGAATTGAGACAAGAACAAGATATAGACAACCAACACATAGACATATTGATTGAATTAGAAGAACACTTATCTCAATTACAATGCAAGGTATCAAGGGTTTAGAACCCTTGAAAAACCTGTAAAAGTTGCACCAAATTCGTCTTTAGGGTTTCTCCAAAACATCTCTCCTCATGTGAAAAAACTAGAAAACTATATATAGGAAAATAGGGGTGACGGCGTCAAGAGCAAGGGTGTGACGCCGTCATCTCGCCGCCAAATACTTCCTCAGACGGCCTTGATCTACTTCTGACGCCCTGTGTGACGCCGTCATCAACTACGGTATTTTATTCTTGGGACTTTGACGCCGTCATGAGTTACTCTTGACGCCTTCATGTACTGTTCCCAGCATGGAAAATTGAGACTTTGCCGTTTTCTTCACTTTTATGCTCCAAAAATGTCCAAAATGGCTTCTTTTCCAGAATTCACTCTCCAAGTACCTAAAATCACAAAAGGAACGATTTAGGGCAATATTTGATCAAATAAAGTCGGATTCGGGCTTAAATGACCCCCTAAAAACGGATCATTTTTCACCTCATCATATACCCTTACACTTGAGATTTGCTTGTCCTCAAGCAAATGCTCTTTTATTCTACTCAAAAGACAAGTTAGGGGTCATTTAACACTAATATAAAAGTAATTACAACAAATAATCGTTCCACTAAAGACCAATAGACAAGCACGAAGGTCATACACAAGCACCTCACAAATAGTGTTTAGATACTCACATCTCTCGAGTGTAATAAAGTAATATAATATTATGGAAATGGAAGATATCTCTCACTACCTGTCATAGCAAAATAGATTACCATAGGCTTGGGAAAGAATCAAAGAGGTCTTTTAAAGGGTTGTAACGTTAGGTATAGGGATATGAATTACACGGTTTTGTTGGATAAAGGAAGTTTTACTGGTAGCGAGTTAACAATCTTGGTTAATTACATGTACAAGATGGCGTTGCTAAGCCAAGAATAGACTCGACTTAAGCTAACAAATGAAAAATAACTAAAAACATAAAATGAACATAGAATAAAAAGGGATGGTAGTCCGTATGTTTTTTCTCTCTTTTTTTTTTCTTTTTCTATTATTTTTTTTTTTCTTTTTCTTGATTTTTTTGATTATTTTTTTTTCTTTTTTTTTTTGCATACACTCTTACCCTACCATCCAAAATAATACATCATAGGGAATGAACGTTCCCCTTACACTTGAATCTTTACATACTTTACATTCAACTAATCTAATGACTCGAATTAAGAAAATCAAAACACTTGGAGCACTTTTAAGATTAACGCACATCATAAAATAAGTACTTACCCATGAGTCCCAATCGTCCCAAAACAATATGTACAAGGATATGACTCGACTTAGCAACCATGTCATCAATTAGAAAG
This sequence comes from Artemisia argyi, assembly GCA_030686995.1. Classification (NCBI taxonomy): domain Eukaryota; kingdom Viridiplantae; phylum Streptophyta; class Magnoliopsida; order Asterales; family Asteraceae; genus Artemisia; species Artemisia argyi. The sequence goes on along the minus strand of CM060708.1, from coordinate 62,124,031 downwards.
TTAACTTAGGGTTTAACAAATAACAATAATGCACTAAAAATGAGCGCATACACGGAAGGCTAAGGCGATTTGGGTGTACATTTAAGTGGGGTGTAACAAATTCTTCCTTTAAGTAAAATGCTTAAAGTTAGAAACGAAAAGATAGGCTCGGAGGGGTGTACTAGGGGTTTCGTGTACTAAAAATGAGTACAACGCTAAGGGTGTGGGAAAAATTAGTTGACTTAACTAGCCAAGTAATATGACTTAAATGGTCAAGTAATTATAATACGGGTTTAACACAAGGGTGATCCTAATGCCTCTTATCATGTAGTAAATCCTACCACACGAATGTAGTCTCACTAGCGGCCTCGGGATGCATCACTAACGCAAGTTCTAGAATCTAAATGCTACCGGTACACTCATAAGCACTAATAATGAATGCTTTTCCTATCAAATCTAAAGGCGAACCTCTCATTTTTGGGTGGAAAATTTTTCTGAATATACGGTTATGTGCTAGTCATACAACCTCCTATCCATGAGACGCTTGCTATGGCTAAAGTTTCACTCCTAAATGTTGTAAAAAATTTTAAATTTAGCGCTAAAATTACACTAACAAGTATTTCTCATAGTTTTATTACACATCTACTATCAAACAAAACAAACTCAAGCGAAAGTGCATATGTAAGGTATCATCTTTTTACCCTCCCCTTAAACTTAAGATGAACATTGTCCCCAATGTTCAAGTAAAGAATGTAAAAGTGAAAAAGTAAAGAGAATGAAATCAAATACTCCCCTGATTCGCTCGGTATGGATTATAGGTTGGCCAAGTTAAATCTTCCTCCAAGAAAACGAACAATCAAAGCTTCCCTTCCAGAATATAAATCATCTCCTTGTCGAACATAACCTGTAAATCCTGACAAAAAATAGACAAGACAACCTCGTGTAAAATCGGCGGCATCCTATATGAGTTACTAAATCCTAGAAAACAAAATAAGATATAATGCTTGTGGTATGAAGTTTGCAGATTTCCTGGAGATTATAAAACTTAATAATTCACAAAAACCATAAGACTCCGTTAGAAATACAAAACCGGTAAAATTTCCAGATTTTAACTCCTGACGCCGTCAAGAGTAATACTCTGACGCCGTCAGAATAGACCTGCAAAAATTCTTATGTTAAGTTTCCGGAAAATTTCTGGAAAAACTTGGTCCTACTTCCTGGAAAATCCTGCAAAACTTCATTATGACTCGATACAAGCATTTGACTCTAACAAATACGAATATACATGTTCATTTAATATTGTGGAGAATCATGATCGGGTTGTTTCTTGAAAACATATTTGGGGTTTCCCCTTACACTTATCTTTTGCAAAAATACTTTTAGGTTGGAGTTAAGACTAGGCCAAACAACATACTAAAGTATTTCCACATTTTAATTTAGAGACATGATCTACCAACAATAAAAGTAAAACATGCATACGGAAGCAAATAACAATCAAACAAATAAAATCACACAAAACATGGGTTGCCTCCTAAGAAGCGCTTTTCTTTATTTATGAGTCTTGTAGCTAGACTCAAGGTCATGGGTTACTATGTGATTCGGGTGAGTTCCTCGTTGAGGACATCTTTGGGATCAAACTTAGGTTTCAACTTTCTATCGGTTTCCTTAGTATGGTATGACCTTTCAAACTTTTCTCCATCCGGATCATACAAGGTCATTCTAATATGCCATGACCCGTCACCTTCTTTAGGTGGCTTGTCCCACCTCCATTTACACTTATCTCCATCTCTTTTCCATTTATTCCTTTCTATGTTAATGGGCATTACGCTTAATAACTCAATCATCTTCCTAAAGACTAATGGGTCCTCAAAGGGGTCTAGCTCTTCATCTCTAGCTATGAGTTGTTCTACCGAATGTGTCTTTTCAACAAAGTCTTTTTCTAGATAGAATGGGCATTGAGGTCCTATAAAGTTCCTTTCTATCCAAGGTCCATATCTAGACGGTCTCCTATTCATCTCTACCCAATACGGTGTTGGTTCATCATCACAATCATAACTATGCTTCTTAACATCATACACCGACCAAGTATCGCCTTCACCTACCATTATCTTTGATTCCTTGCAATCTATCATGGCACTAGCGGTTGCTAAAAATCCTCTTCCTACCAATAATGGGCATGTAGTGTCACTAACCATGTCTAGGACGTGAAAATCCGCTAATATAGTTAACTTTCCTACGTGAACAACTACATCCTTAATCATTCCAACCGGGTGTGCAATACTCCCATCCGCTAGCCCTATCAATACCTCCGTTTCCTCTAACTTTCCTAGCTTAAGAGCGGTGAATAAGGATAAGGGAATCAAGTTGAGGCTTGACCCTAAATCGGCTAGTGTGTCGAAAGCTTCGGATCTTCCTATCTTACAAGGCAAAACAAATATACCCGAGTCATCAAGCTTTTTAGGCAACTTGTTTTGAATGAAGGCGGTCCCATTTTTGCCTAGCTTACACTTCTCATATTTTTCTAGGAGGGCACTATAGTAGGGAGCACGCGCTAAGACATCAATGACGGGGCGTTCAAGGTGAAGTTCTTTGAATTCATCATCAAGGTCTTTCGTAAGAGGTGTTTCAACAATGTTTTTGACCGGCTCTATAGTGGGTGTTTTATTTGATTGGTCCTTTTGGGGAACTTGGTTTTGTTTGAAACACGTGCTCGTTGATTTAACCGAGTAATATTGTGGACACGAAGTGGATGACGAAACTGAGGATATGGAATTAACGGTTAGTTTCGGATTCTTGACCGTGTCACTCGGGAGTGCTCCCATTTCTCGGTCATTGAGAACTTTCAACAATGCATCAATTCTAGTGGTCATCTCGCTTTGCTTTTGTTTGAAATCGGCTTCAAACTTAGATATGCGAGCTTCTTGAGATGCCATGAACTTTGACATCAATCCTTCAAGATTGTTGGTACTACCATAGTTGTTAGAAGGATTGTTGTTGAAAGTATGGTTGGATGGTGGACCGTTTGGATGGTAACGATTAGGCGGATTGGAAGAATTGGGTTGATTTTGTTTCCACCTAAGGTTTGGGTGATTTTTCCAAAAGGGGTTGTATGAATCACCATAAGTGTTTGGCTCGGGCTTGAAAGTGTACCACTTATCTCCCGCTTCGTCGGTACGCGTGGATGGGTAGTCCGCAAAAGCTGTTTCGGGGAGTTCCACACAATCACGAGTGTCATGGGGACCACTACATAATTCGTATGAAGAAGTGATTTTGTTCACTTGGCTTGAAGGCTTCGGAGCTTCGTAAGATTTCATGAGAAACTTGACTTGGTCCTCAAGTTCCATGATCCTACGGTCGGGAGTGCTAGAATTGTTCGAAGGCAAAGATATTGCCTTGACCGTTTTGTTCAAATCACGGGGATCATTCCAACTTTCGTTGTCATAGAGAGCAAGATCTTCTATGAGTTCCCATGATTGTTCCGCACTAAGATCACGTAGCTTACCACCGGCCGATTGGTCAATGGTTCGCCTCGAGGAGATGTCGATATGGTCATAGAAGATTTGGACTTGGAGCCAAAGATCTATGCCATGATGAGGGACTTTTTGGAGTGAGTCCTTGAAATGAGTCCATGCTTCATAAAGAGATCCATTTTGACGTTGTTGGAACATCAAGATGTCATTCCTAAGCTTAGTAGTTCTCCCCGGTGGGAAAAATTGAGCAAGGAAACGAGTGGTGAGATCATCCCATGTGGTGATGGATCCCGCGGGTAAACGCTCAAGCCATTGACTAGCTTGATCCCGTAGAGAGAATTGGAATAGGCGTAAACGGGTAGTCTCTCTAGTTTCAACACCTAGGTCTATGGAATCTACGATTTTGAGGAAGTCCTTAAGGTGTTGGTTTGGATCTTCGGAACGAAGTCCATGGAATGCACATCCGCTTTGCACCAACCGGATGGTGTCGGATCGCAAGGGGGTCACATTGTCTCCGGTGAGCTCAATGGTGTTTCGGTAGCCTTGGTGGCTAGGTCGGGAATACTCTCCTAAGGTTCGGGGCCTAAGGGGTTCTAGTGGTGGGTTTTGTTGTGGTGGGATGACGGGTTCAAAGATGTTACCACCTTCCATGATGTCGGATGGTAAAGAGTTACGAACAAAGGCACGAAGAAATAAGATAGACTAAAGAAGACCTAAAAAATAAAAATAAAAATCTTACTAGAAAGGAATCTAGCACGTAGACCTAATAAAAAGAAATCCTAACCTAGACAATAACTATTTCCCCGGGCTGCGGCGCCAAAAACTTGATGCGTGGGAATCACAACAGGCTTTACCTCTCGAGGGATCTCGAGAAGCTTACAACCCCCACCAGGCAGTGTACCTGATCGTTGTAGTATAGTATAGTGACAAGTACTGGGGGATTGATCGTTCAGCTTAGGAATAGTGTCCCTAGGATTAGAAAGCCTAATTACTAGTTCTAAAGGTGAGAGATGATTATTTTTGTGTTTTTATATTTTTATGAAAGCAAGTAAAATCTCGGGTTTTGGAAGAGTGGGCGGAATTAGTTGCTATTCAACTAACCCAAAACTAAGATGCAATCAAAATAAAATACTGAAAATGAAATTAAACTAATTTATACTAAGGTTGTGAGCAGTGATTGGAGAAAATGTGTTTACTTAGACTTCACTACTCCCTAGATATCTTTTACACGTTAATTACTTGTTATAATTGCATGGATGACGGATTGTATTCCTTAATACCATTCATGGGGTGGCATACATAACTCCCCAATTCTATGAGCTCTTATCTCCTCCTACACCATGACCCAGCACAACTATAGGGATTGTAAACAGTGGCTCATGCATTAAATACAACCAATAAAGACCTAGTACGCCTCGGTTCATGTTTCTTAAGACGTTCAAGCATGTTACCATTTGGAGATCTGCCAGTTTTCTTAAGCCTAACATATAAAATCATTCATCCAAGACAAGAATAAACAAGTAATCAACACATAATCAATATCTAGGTTTCATTAGATCTAAGCAAACACAAAGGAGATCTAGCCTAGCATAATGGAATTGAGACAAGAACAAGATATAGACAACCAACACATAGACATATTGATTGAATTAGAAGAACACTTATCTCAATTACAATGCAAGGTATCAAGGGTTTGGAACCCTTGAAAAACCTGTAAAAGTTGCACCAAATTCGTCTTTAGGGTTTCTCCAAAACTTCTCTCCTCATGTGAAAAAACTAGAAAACTATATATAGGAAAATAGGGGTGACGGCGTCAAGAGCAAGGGTGTGACGCCGTCATCTCGCCGCCAAATACTTCCTCGGACGGCCTTGATCTACTTCTGACGCCCTGTGTGACGCCGTCATCAACTACGGTATTTTATTCTTGGGACTTTGACGCTGTCATGAGTTACTCTTGACGCCTTCATGTACTGTTCCCAGCATGGAAAATTGAGACTTTGCCGTTTTCTTCACTTTTATGCTCCAAAAACGACCAAAATGGCTTCTTTTCCAGAATTCACTCTCCAAGTACCTAAAATCACAAAAGGAACGATTTAGGGCAATATTTGATCAAATAAAGTCGGATTCGGGCTTAAATGACCCCCTAAAAACGGATCATTTTTCGCCTCATCATCAATCTTAGGGAGTGGATAACGATTCTTCACCGTTAACTTGTTCAGCTCACGATAGTCGATGCACATTCTGAAAGATCCATCCTTCTTCTTCACAAACAAAACCGGTGCTCCCCAAGGCGAGGAACTCGGTCTAATGAATCCTTTGTCCAAAAGTTCTTGTAATTGGTTTGACAACTCCTGCATTTCTGAAGGTGCAAGTCTATACGTTGCTATCATCAATTGTGGATACCTGCGGTGTAACACTTGCTATTTATTTACTTTTTCATGTGGTTCTAGGTTCGCGTCAGCATAATCGTGGTGGTCAAATTTCTCCACCGCGTTTGCTGCAGGGTGTTCAAGACGTACGTAATGTTATGCTTTTCTATCATATGACGTTATGTACAAACAGTTCTAACTATTGTTTAATATGTCGGCATTCATGAGGGTGGAGCCCCAGGTGGTTCACACCGCACATGTTAGTTGGAGACATCTTTCCCCTTACACTATTGCAACATCTATATCGTAAAAGTTTATGGGTAACATTGGTATGTTCCACTGTTTTGCAGGGCCTCCGACTGAATACCATCGATTTGGACCTTGCACGTATGTCGGCATTGCAGAGCGATTTTTGGGACAAAGAAAAGTTAGGCTGCTCGACTATCATGGGAGAGCCTGCACATTACTTTCGGGTACGACTCCTTTTGCAGTCAGTTACCAATGTTGTTTTCATCGTTTACAGGTTCATTCCCAAACACCCCCACAAATTAAGCAAATATGCATTACCAAACACTCCCATTACATAGGAATGGCTGACCGTCAACCTGCATCTGGCGGCTGCGCCGACATTTACTTGGAATTCGATGCTTTTTGTACGGTTGCTCATGCATTTCGTAACAAAAATTGGATATTCCTTATTTGATGTTCTGAATTTGTTCTTATTAACTGACACGTGTTGTAGGTGCAAACGCCATGAATCCTACCGACGAGGCTTCTCAATCAGTTTCGGCTATTAGTCCTAATCTGCGCACAAATGATGTGTCAGCCATTAGAGGTATCCATGGATTTTCTTTTTCCCACTAGACGATCTTACATCATCAACGTGTTTTTTTTTTCTTTCTATTCTTTGCTTTTTATTGTCGGTCTTCTTTTGGCTGTTTGATATGTATGAATCTGGATATTTTTGCAACGAGCACGGAACCGAATTCTTATAGGGGCGGATCGAGCACAATGCCATCAGGTATACTTAGCTTTTGGCTACTTTTTAACTCTGTTACTCTTCTTCATAACCCTGATAATGCCACATATGTTCTGCAGACACGAGTCCACAAGCTACTGTAGGGTCGCACGATTCACGCCCTGTTGGTGGAGACGCACATCTGCCCTGTAAAGGTCACCGATTATTTATATATTTGTTACATGGTATAGCTGCATTCCATTGTAACCAAATTTGGTGTACATATTTGTCGATCATGTCTCATGCTTTAGAGTTTTAATACTTTACCAAATTTTTCGGAAATGACAATCTTTTTAAACTTGAGCAGCGGATGCTGCTTTTAAGTTGGTGAACTTGCAGACTTTAGAGATGCATTCTAATAGGATTAATACAATCAATGAACAATAACTGTGTTCAGTCTTACTTACCTTGCGTCACTCGGTGTCTTCGGTTTGTTTAGGTATGTCTATGCTTAGCACTTTGGGTAGTGAACTTGATATACCAGTAAAATTGCTACCAGAAAAGCTCCTCTAATTACTCCTCCAGTAGTCAATGTCTTCTAATATCCACAAGGATTCCCAATAACATAGCAGTTCTGTCCCACTTTTTGCTTACACGCATTACCAATTTCTACCATGTTTACTTGCTTTATGCATTTACGCGAGTTGGTATTGGTAACCTATAACATTGTTTGTATGTTTCATATGTTGCAGCACATATGATTAGATAAAAAAATGCTACCGTTGGGAATGGCCGTATTACTGTCCATTTTGGTTGTCATCGTAGTGGCAGATGATGTTATATGCAAAAGCCGAATGATGCTCTATTGAAAGATCTTTTGGGACGAAAAACAGTCAAAGAAAAAATAGGTCAAATGGTTCCAATTGAAAGGATATCCACTACTCCTGATATTATAAGGCACTACCACTACATTGGTTATATGCATGCAATATAATCACATGCTGAATTTAATTCCAGAATTGTGAGAGTTTATAATAATTAAATGGACACTTATACTTTCTTTTCCTCAGTGCAAGTGTTCAAAGAAAGCCAAATGTTGTGTCCTTCATAACCTACAATCATTTTGGTAATTTTGCATTAGACACGTTTGTTATCCCATATAGAACATGAGATTACTGTTCTTTATATCTATCCAAATTGACCCATTTGACGCGTTAACAATTTGAAAGTTGCGCAACCAAAAAAATGGGCTCACTTTCTACTTTAAAAAAATAACGTGCAATAATTAACGACATGAAACAACGGCTACCGCAACGCGCGATCCATAAAGAAAAAAAAGCTTTTGTACTTTATTGACGCAAAATCCGCTCGGACAAAAAAAAAAGAAAATAACCACGAGGAAAAAGATAGAAACGCCCGCAACGCGGCGGCCAGCGCCATTCTCGTATAGATAATGTACTAATATAGCGTCGGAAACGACGCTTGTCGTTTTGATTTCGAGGGGTTTGGCCCATCCCAATACTATTGTCCTGGCCCGTCTTGGCGGTGTTAACTTTGGATAAGTCTTTCTCAAACAAAGATCCCTTAATTGATTGATAGCGGCAACAACCAAACATGTCTTTTCTACAGACCTAATACTTAACCCTAATTTATCTTAATTGCTTATTGTTGTTGCTCATCGCCTCAATTTATCATACGTTATCCTCATCCACTCCTATGGCATACAGGTTTCCCTCCAACATCATTCTCTCTTAATTGCTTATTGTTGTTGTTGTTGTTGTTGTTGTTGTTGTTGTTGTTGTTGTTGTGATCTTTTGATTTAACAGTGTTTTTGAGATTGCTTATTTTTTCTGCTTTCCATCCAAACAGTGACTTATGCAGTTTTTCTACAATGATAATTAGTACTAATGAACTTGATTATTATTTTTACAAATATATTTTGCTCCATACAATAAGCAAATCCCAAACACCCTCTAAGCCGTGTTTTAACTTTTAAGTTCTAAGAGTGTTTCTAATTTAATAGTTATTGCTTATTTTGCTGCATAAAAATAACTACTTGCTTATTTTGTAAAAGAAAAAAGTTATTTATCCAAGGTCTTATGTGAAATCATTTGTTTTAGCAAATTTACATTTATTTACCTCGAACAATATGCAGTTCCCTTAGATGCATTGTGAAGCCTTCATTTCTGTTATTATTATATGTAGGCAGCTCAAACAAAAAGTAGTATTTTATTGGCTTAAGTGTTTGTTCGGAGATGAAGAAGGAGAATGTAATATTAATAAAAGTAGAAGATCGGATTTCCGAGCTCCCTGAATTTTTTATTGATGACATACTATTACGATTGGATTCTTCTAAAGACCGTGTTCGAGTGACTGCTTTGTCTAAAGAATGGTGTGCTCTATCCACTTCTTTCCCTTATTTGGATTTCAATCTCGATGAGTTTGGATTAGGTGTGTATGGGACTCGTTATCATGATGTTGCCAGGCAGGGGCGGAGCCACCTTAGTAATAGTGGGGGGCGATGCCCCCAACCAAGTCTTTGCGGATACATAAAATATATAAGAAAAAAGGTATAAATGATGGGGAAAATGTGCGGTGCCCTCACCCATACAATCCGAGTGCCCTCATCGCTCTCAGCTTTTCATCAATTTGAAAGTGCTCAAATGTAAAAAAGAAGATTTTCCGGTGGCTAGTTCAATCGGAAAACATGGGAAAGAAGATGATGGGTGATAGTGAAATTGGGTGTGGGATGGTGGGAAATGGGAAGTGGGGCCAGTAGGTAAAGTGTATTTTTTTTAACAATATCTCTCTGTACATTGTTATTCGGTGGGGGTAAATATGACTTGAGATTTTGACTTTTTTAGTGCTAATTGAGAAGGATTATAATACTTCTTTCATGTATGTTTTGTTAACTGGCATAGGTTATTTAATGTTAAGTACTTAATTCGGTAGTATTGTCGACTTTCTAAAATGATTTTCCATTAATTGTTAATGGGTATGATATAATAGTCACATTTATTTTAGTTGATTTATTCATAAAACACAACTTTTATGACTGCCAATTTCTTGTATTTGATCAACGAAATTATACAGCTTAAGTTAGTTTATTTTTTTAACAAACTAGTTGAAGTCACTAACTGGATTTTATTTTATAAACACCTAAACTTATAGTTAGTGTCAATTGCATCATAATAGAGCACTTTTGTTGCCTTTATAGCATACCGGACCCGATTTGGAAGAAATCCAAAAATCTCAAGAACAATCACAAACCAACCAAACTGTTGAACCCTTTTTTTGTATGTGGGTCTACGGTAGGGAATCACCACTTCAGCACTACCGTGGATCATCAGTCCATAACCATGAGTATCTTCAGATAGTCAGTGTATCGGAGTGTGGGAAAAGCAGGTTCTAGAAAAGAGTAGAAGGAGAAATTGGGGGTGATATATCTTCACGTTGGGTTACAGAAACAAAACTGGATCATAATATTGGCTGTTGGGCTGCAAATAGCCTGTATTTTTTGGCGGGAAATCAGTGGGGCAAAACGACGTCGTGACCATTGTGAATTAATATATATTGTAATGTACTAATATAGCGTCGGAAAATGACGCTTGTCGTTTTGATTTCGAGGGGTTTGGCCCAGCCCAATGCTATTGTCCAGGCCCGTCTTGGCGGTGTTAACTTTGGATAAGTCTTTCTCAAACAAAGATCCCTTAATTGATTGATAGCGGCAACAACCAAACATGTCTTTTTCTACAGACCTAATACTTAACCCTAATTTATCTTAATTGCTTATTGTTGTTGCTCATCGCCTCAATTTATCATACGCTATCCTCATCGACTCCTATGGCATACAGGTTTCCCTCCAACATCATTCTCTCTTAATTGCTTGTTGTTGTTGTTGTTGTTGTTGTTGTTGTGATCTTTTGATTTAACATGTGTTTTTGAGATTGCTTATTTTTTCTGCTTTCCATCCAAACAGTGACTTATGCAGTTTTTCTACAATGATAATTAGTACTAATGAACTTGATTATTATTTTTACAAATATATTTTGCTCCATACAATAAGCAAATCCTAAACACCCTCTAAGCCATGTTTTAACTTTTAAGTTCTAAGAGTGTTTCTAATTTATTAGTTATTGCTTATTTTGCTGCTTAAAAATAACTACTTGCTTATTTTGTAAAAGAAAAAAGTTATTTATCCAAGGTCTTATGTGAAATCGTTTGTTTTAGCAAATTTACATTTATTTACCTCGAACAATATGCAGTCCACTTAGATGCATTGTGAAGCCTTCGTTTCTGTTATTATTATATGTAGGTAGCTCAAACAAAAAGTAGTATTTTGTTGGCTTAAGTGTTTGTTCGGAGATGAAGAAGGAGAACGTAATATTAATAAAAGTAGAAGATCGGATTTTCGAGCTCCCTGAATTTTTTATTGATGACATACTATTACGATTGGATTCTTCTAAAGACCGTGTTCGAGTGACTGCTTTGTCTAAAGAATGGTGTGCTCTAACCGCTTCTTTCCCTTATTTGGATTTCAATCTCGATGAGTTTGGATTAGGTGTGTATGGGACTCGTTATCTTGATGTTTCCAGGTACCTATTTTACAAGTATGTTGAGCATTCTGTTTCCAGATTATGTTGCCAGCAAATTCTGAAGAATCTCCACACGTTCAAGCTCTGTACATGGTTGAATGATAAGAAAGAAGTGGGCATTGTTAACAAATGCCTTGAATTAGTTCTTGAGAAAGGTGTAAAAGTATTGGAGTTTCATATCACCGGAAATGCAACAAATATTAATCTACAAACTTACCGTCTTCCTATTGGACCCTCATCATCTGTCTCGTCATCAACATCTTTGAAAATGGCTATGAATTTGTTACCTTTGTCCTTGACTGATGATGATGTTGCCGTGTTGAAGTATTTGAAGGTGTTGCATTTTGATTTGGTTTCTTTAGATCCACATGTGATCGAGCATTTGACCGTTAGTTGTCGTCTTCTTGAGGAACTAACTGTTGAATTTTGCTCTGGTTTGAAAAAAATTCCATGTTGATGGGTGCCTTCAAAATCTTAATAAACTTCGTTTTATGGATAATACTAATGGATTTGAGGAAATAATTATTAAAGCTCCAAATCTATCTATGTGAGTGTCATCTTTTTGTTACTAAGACTATCTTTATCGACAATCTATCACAACCCAATCTCTCATTAAAATATTATTTTCTTACTCCTCCACCTATACAATCAATACATACAACCAATCTCAACTTTTTTACCATTTATTAACAACCCAACCTAACATACAACCAACCTCAACTTTTTTACCATTTATCAACAACCCAACCTATACAATCAATGCATAGCCTATCATGGGGAGACATGTGGCTGACTGGGTCAAGGAAAGGAAGGTCACCAAGTGACCAGTTCATAGGAGATGTTTGTTGCTTTTGTACTTCTTTTAATTTAATATGGCATATTTAATGCTTTGTGATCTGGTATTTGGCCTATTGGTATGTGTGTGGGTCCAATGGACTTGGGGTGTTGTAGGCTTGTTTATGGGCTTATTATAAGCTTATTTCAATTTACAAAACAACTTATGGGTGGCTTATTTGCAACTGCTTAATTGAGTTAAGTGGGCTTTAGGCCCGTTAAGGGTGTTAAGTGTGTTTATGTAAATGTGTGTGTAAGCTAAGCTTTGAGCTTATGAGAGTGACCAAAAGAGCTTGTGTGAGTGTGAAATCTATATCTCTCGTTTGTTCAGTGTATAAAGAAATAGATTAAGCAATTTACTTGATATGGTGTACGTATAAATAGAAGCTTACAAGGTCATTCCTTGTGATCAAAACTGTTTTGTGTTGTGTGATAATATTTTAGGCAGTTTTTCATATGAGTCTAAATAACTTAGGAACATGTGATAATCTTTGATTATATGTTGAATAAGTGTATATAAAGTGTGTTAACTAGTTTTTAGCTATACCAATAAGTGAGTGAGTGAGTTTGTGAGTTATAAGTTTAACGAGACATGGTACTAAATAGGTGAAAGCTTAGGTCATTTATACATGTTGAAAACAATATATATAATTGAAATTTGTCTAAGTGTTTAAAGGAGACTTACAACACCAATAGAAGGTGGGTGATACACGACTGTTTGATCAAGGAGAGGGCACAAGGACCTTGGAACTCGATTGTTAGCACACCTAGGACTTGTGTGAAGCTATTGGAAGGTTTGTATGAGCTTGGGATCACCTAGAGACTCCTTGGTTTCTTCTCAGCATTAGGCAGTGAACAAAAGAGTGTTTGTGTGTGTTTGTTTGTGTGATACGTGAGTGTGTTTTGCATGGGAGTATAATAATCGAGAGAGGGACAAGTTGGGAAGGTGATAAGGGAGTAGACTAGGCTTAAGGTGATAGGATAACATGAGTAAGATTGCAAATTGCTTATACAAGTGTACCAAGGTTCTTGTATTTCAATTTAAACGAATGACTAGGCAAAGGGTTCTAGAAGTTGATTTTATTTCGAGTAGTAGAAAGCTAGGAGCCATGGCAATGTGTTACAAGTAAGTCTTGTGGTCAAGTTTGGACTTGGGAAGGATACTACACGGGTTCGTTTTGTTTGAAATGATCAAAGGGGCCAAAACAACTTGATACGTGACCAAATGATCACATGATGATCGAATTGAGTTTTAGGGGAGTTGTAAGGGATTAGAGATAGTATTATATGGTCATTATAGTTGCTTTAGGTGTTTGTGTAGGGTCTAAGAACCTTCATGTGTCTATATGACTCTTAATCGTGGCCAAAATAAATATATAAGGGTCAAATTTTATGTTGTGGTGACTTGGGTGTTTAGAAACAGGTTTGGTCTAGGTCATTTGTATTAAAATGAGTAATAATGGGTTTCCAATGACCCCTTGGGGTCTCATGCACAAGCTTGTGAATTTGGGATTATTTTGAGTTCGTATGAGTTAATATCGAGACAAAAGGAAATCATCAAGGGCACATTTTAGGTTTAGATGACTTGTGAGTTGTCTTAGAATGTTTAGGAACTCATTTGAGGAGGTTTTGGACACAAAATAATTAGTGAGGCTCGTTTGAAAAGGTCTTGACCAAATTTGGGTACGTTTGGAAAAGTGAGTGAACTCGTATAGCTTTGATGTTTGTTTACTATTCGTCTATACGTATATTTTGAATGTAGCCGTTGATATTTAATCTTTGTAATGTGAAGAATTGAGTGGTGTAATTTATTATATGTGTTGTGTGTATAGATTTCAAATAAAACGCCCAAAGTAAACGTGTATTAGTGTGTGTGTCGTTAATGTTAAGTGTGTTTGGATTGGGCTCAATGTTTAGGCTTATGAATAGTAACCCATGGTTTTAATGTTATGAATCCTCCTCTTAGAATTGCGGCAGCTACGGTGTACCCACCTAATACACCCATGCACTTAGTCCCTTTAACTCTTCCCACAACATGTAATACTCTAATTAGCATTTATGTACTCTGTCAACTATTTGTTGATTTTGATAAAACGTGTAAAAAGAGAATTACACCTACAGGAATTACTGAGGGGGGAAAGGGGCTTTGAACAAACAAAACAATGTTACTTAACTGAGGTCATTCCATTTGTTAAACTTCTAAAAGAACATTTTGAGGGAATGCAAAAAACCCTTGAAACTGAGGTGAAAGAGATGAAAGAAGTGTTTAAGGAAATGGAAAACAGGGCAAAACTAGATGCTATCGAACTTAAAAGTTGTGAAATTGAAAGAAAGAATCTGCTTATTACTAATGATAATTTGATAGCTAGATGTATTGCTCAGGATGTATAATTTACTGCTACTGATTCTACATTAACTGCTTGTCAATTTCATACTTTTTCGATTGCATTGAATGTCACCCGGAATCGTGTTATAGAGCTTGAGGGGGGAGAATTTAAAGTTGCTTGAGAAAATCCAAAATGATGACCATGATAACATGGTCAGGCATTTGTCTAAATTAGAGGTTGATAATCTTAAATGGCAATTAAAATATCAAACACCTAGAAGAAATATACAAAATGTCAAAATGCCAAGACATCTTTGGATGCTCCTGAATTTGATGCATACTTTGAAATAAGCAAACGTGATGAAAAGATTCAAGCTCATATGAACATGATTCGAAAGTTGAAATCACAAATCGCTCAATTGAAGTCACAGAAGAGCGAAGTGATTGATTCCCAGAACCCACAGTCTCTAGATTATCAGAATTTTCATAATCAGAATACCATCAATCTTAGAATTACATAATTTTGGAGTGTTTTTGTAAATCCCTTCTCATTGAAAAAAAAAATTGCACCAATAGCAGAGCTCGATTTTGCCACATAGGCGAAATCGAGCAACGTGATTGGTCAATAAAAAGTCAAAATTAAATTGATTTTGGTCAAACTTAATAAATTTGGTGTAGAAATTTGGTTAAAAAAAATGCATAAAAATATAGGTGTCAAATTTATGAAAACAAAAACTTAAAAAAAGAGGAAGTAATTAATAAAACTTTAGTGATTGAATTTTAAATAATTTATATAGAGGAAAGTGTAAAATTACAAGTTTCCATATTTTTTAATAACTTTATAAAAAACACAAATAACACCTTACACTTTATACCCCCTATACTTTATAATATTAAATTTGTTTAAAATTACATCAGTATTAGTATTAGTTTTTATACTTTCAACCATTAAAATTACAAAATTTGATAAATATGCGAATTAGTTTTAATATACGTTAAATATTTTTTTAAACTAATGTTAGTTTTAAACTTTCGTCCATTAGAATATTTTTTTAAATAAGGACTCATGTTACTATTTAAAAGTTTAATTTATGCGTACACAGGTTTGAAATACGGCTAAATTATTAGTAACGGGAATATAAATATCAAATGATAAACAAGAGACTGTGATATGAAAATTAATATACGCGATTCTACTTATAACAACGACTCATGAAATTGTCATTTAAAATTTGTATATGGATATCCATAAAAACATTTTAAAAACTTTACGGAGCATATTTTAACTTCATCAACGCTCATTATGTGCTACTAAATTCACACATTTTGTACAACATGATATCAATAGTTGAAGTTAAATTATTCTAAACTTATGATTTATGTGTAAACCTCTTTTTGCTTCTGAATAGAATCCGAAATAAACCTCAACAGAACTTTGGCTTATGCCTTATCTAGCTGATAGTATTTAGTAACCCTTTTTATGGTTTAACTTTTTTTTGTTATACATACCAACTTTTAGTAACTCTTTTTTATGTTTTATTGAAAACTTCTACACTTAATATTTGTGCTTTTACTATAAACACACTAAGCTATAATAGAATTAGTTGTGAGTTCAGAGGTTTTTCACTAAGCTTCTAAAAAGCTTATAGCTTTATCATACACTTATTGTGTTATGGTAATTGAATAAGCCAATAAGCACTTTTAATAAGCATAACCAAACACCCCTTTAGTTCTAATCTGAAATTTTCTTATTTGATGTTATGACTAACTTTTTTGTTATCCTTACTATAATGCAACATGTTAGTGGTTTTTGCAGTTATATCATCTTATTGCACACACTAAAGTGTAATGCAATTTGTTGTGTGTGTTTTTTAGAGGAGGATTAAGTATCAACACATGATTGTTGTGCAAGGATTTTCTACGCCTGCTCAAGGTATGAATGTATAATTTAGTTGAGTTGCTGATTTAGATAATACATGAATGTATTTTAATGTACCAAAGATGTGTTTTAGTGCCTATGTGGGTAATTTTATGGTAGTAATTCTTTTCGAAGTGTAATTTGTTTTTGAATGAGTTAATGAAACTTAGCAGGTGTTTGCTGTCATTGATAACACTATGGGTGTCAACCAATGGTATAAAATATGGGTGTCTTTTACCTTGATTATTTAGGCCAATTGTGAATAAAGTTGTATTAAAGTGAAAGGTCGGTAAGGATTCAAACAATCCTAAAAGACTTGTGAATGTACTCTTTGTCATTTTTTCTCAATGATTAATAATTTACTTATACAAGTAATAATAATTTCCTTATATAGTTCGGGCTTAGAGAAAAATTATTCTTATATATTATACATAAACGTAAGATTAAATTTGAATTTTTACCCATTACATCTTTTTTTTTTCTTTTTTTTCTCTTTATGTAATAAAGAAGCTATAATGTAAGCATCTATGATAATTTGGGAATTTTATGATTAAACATGAGAAGTAAATAACACAAACTTATGAAAATACAACTTTCCAAACCAAAAGGTACATTAGTAAAAATAATCTGATAGTTATTAATAATCAAGGAAATGAATCATTCTTCAAAGCTATCTAAATATACTATATATTTTAACGAAAATATAAGTAAAAGAAATACCACAATTACAAAATACACTGTAAATTGATAGCACGGGTTTGCAAAACTAAAAGCATATATCACTAATATCTCATGCAAGTCACATATCATCATGTGATTTTTCTTGAACAATAAAATATAATTTTTAATCCAAAAGCATTCTCCTAAAATAATAGGTAGATTATAACACATACATATAATTTTTTATTTTTAGTCCATCAAGTAAAACTATTTGAAACATGTTAAATGGTTCATTTCTTAATCAATAATAATAGATAACTAAAACGAAATTTTAAAAACCCTGTGCGTGCACAGGTATTATAACTAGTAAATTACAACAAGAAATTGGTTGGTTTCAAGTTGAAAATTCAAATGTTAAACAGCAATACAAAGAGTTATTTGATTCAATTAAAATCACACGTGATAAAACCAATGAAAAGATAACTTCTTTGCTTAATGAGATTGAGAATCTAAAGACTCAGGTGAAAGGAAAAATGCCAGTCATAACTTGTGATAATGTTGTTCCAAATGTTTCTGCTTGTAGAAAATATGCAATTGATGCTTTGAATATCCCGTTCCCTCTTCGGAACAATAGATCTGCTCACTATGATTACCTTACATATCTTAAGGATAGTCTTGATATGCTTCATGAGACCGTTGAAGAGGATAGGATTGCGAAACACTAGATAGTGCGATTGTAGATGCTTGTTTCCTCTCAAAACGTTCTCAAGAACTATTAGGATATGCCATAGTCACATGTCCTAAGATAAATAGTAAGCAAAATAGATCTAATGCATCACTCACTTTGGATAAGGATAAGCATGTAACCTTTGAGGCACCCTTGGAAATTTCAGATCCCAACACATCAAAACATGTTTAGCAACTGGAAGTGAAAAAGACTAAGATTCCCATCAGTCCTTCTACAGGAGCTAATAGTGACACTAAAGCTAGAAAGTCAAAACCTAGAAGAAATATAAAGAATGATAAGACTTCACCAGCTAAAAGTGTTCCTAAGAAGAAAGTAGAAGAGCACATGAGGAACAATAAGTCTGATTTGAGCAAAAAGAATCATAATTCAAACCCTAATTCACTTTGCAAAACATGTAATGAATGCTTAATTTCGGCTAATCATGATAAATGTGTTGAGAAATTTTTAAAGTCATCCAACAAAACCCCAGTTAGGAAAGTTTGAAGAGCTAAACGAATTAAGCAAATTTGGAAAGCAACAGGAAATCTTTTTGCCAATGTTGGTTATCAATGGAAGCCCACTAGAAGGAAATTCACTTTAGGAGAACAGTGCCCTTTAACTAGGATAACTATCTCTAAAGTAGTGCCTATTAAGGAATGGAAGCCAACTGGTAGAACTTTCCCCATAGAGACTCAATGTCCTTTAACTAGGCCCACTGCATCTAGTGAAATTTCCACCATTGAAATGAATCCACCTAAGGTCTCAGTTGCTCCAGAATTTGTTTGCACTAACCAATTGGAACCCAACTTAAACTGGAGATCCGGCACTACAAACTCTCCTTTCGTCTGTTTTCAAATGCAAGTCATACAGATCGTCCTATGAAATTTATACTCAGGCTACTCATAACATATGACCTGGGATCGCTCACGGCTCATGAATTTTGTGAATGAGTTTATTGGGACAGTTAGATTCGGGAACAACCATTTTGGGGCAATTATGGGTTATGGAGATTATGTCTTTGGTGACAGAGTAATTTCCAGGGTATACTACGTGGAAGTACTTGGGCACAATTTTTTTTCGGTTGGTAAATTTTTGTGATTTCGATCTTGAAGATTCTTTTAGAAAACACACATACTTCGTCAGGGAATTAGATGGTGTTGATCGTCTTAATGGTAGTCGTTGCACTAATCTATACACCATCTCCATCGAAGACATGATGCGATCCTCAACTATTTGATATAACAACGTACGTCACAACAAGGAAGAGGACAAAGTAGTATTTACAAAACACAAAGTAGTATTTACAAAACACACCCCTTGGGTGCAACGGTTATAAAAAAATTACACTTTGCACCCCTCGTTTGTGTATGTGTAATGTGTGTGAAGACAAGATGTAGAAGAAGAGTTTTTTTTTCTCTCTTTTGGTTAACATTTAATAGTAGGGCGGCTGTGGAAACCGTAAAGGGGGGGGGTGAATACGTTTCCATTTAAAACCTAAAACTTTTGTATCAAATAACCGATAAAGTGTGACACAATATGAAATGTGTCAACAATGGTCATACAACAACTAGAGATAGTATGAAGTAAACTACAACACAAATACTATCAAGCCATGACACAAACATGATCAACACCATATAAGCAACAAACCACACAAACATAAACGCAATGCAAATATAAATATAAAGCAATAAATGCGAAGATAAATGTAAAGAGACAAGTAAAGAAAAAGCAAACCTGACACGATGATTTATAGTGGTTCGGTCATGAAGCTCCTATTCGCCCTACTCCACTCCTCGAGTACCCAACTTGAGAGTTACTTCACTAATCAACAAGCTCCCTTCTCGGCGGAGAAAACCATACAACATTGCTTACAATATTTTCCGACACTAAGCTAGATGTCGAGTTCTTCTTCGGGTACAACCAAACTCGTTATGTTTTATGGCCCAACATAACAAACCTTGTGCTTTAAGGCCTAAACACATAAACCGCGTCGCTTACGTTATTTTCCAACACTAAGCTAGATGTCGAGTACTAATCTTAGCTAGTACCAATCTACCACGATCTACCCGATCCTCAAAATTCACACAAGCTACAAGATCCACATGATCTTTACTCGATCTACCCGATCTACTCTTGATCTACTGATCTTCACAAATCATACACCCTACAAGATCCACATGATCCATACTTGATCTACCCAATCTACCTTTGATCCACTTGATCAAGACACATTAGCACACAAGCTATAAGAGATCTCCAATATCTCAACAAGATCACCATGTTCAACACTAGAGAAGTAAACAAGACTATGATACTTGATGTATATCAAGATACAATTAAGCAAACTAATAAGTAATGCAAGTGCACTACACAAAGACTCTAACACCTTGCATCTTCTTGATACTTTGTATTCTTCTCTTGCACTAGAAGAGGAATGAAGGTGATCACTTGTATGGATGATTGGATCACTCTAAAACAAACTAAGACTCTCTAAATGATCAAAGAAAGTGATCTAAATCAAAAGGGATTAGACCAGAGAAAATTGACTGGAAAAATCAAGTTGGAAGTGTAAAATGGTCCACTATTTATAGGCAAAGATAAATTTGACCGTTACAGGGGGACGGTACCGTTAAAGTTGGGACGACACCACTAAATTTAGTGGTTCCGTGGGTATTTAATGGTACCGTGGGTCAAGAAAACGCTCCTCCATTTGTCTTTAGTGGGGAAGGTTTATTTGGGGAAGTTTGGAGCTGTTCTGGGGGAAAAAATGGCTGTTGGGATTTTTAAACTTATTTTTTAAAATGAAACATTTCTTTTTAATTCAAAAATAATTTGTATAATATATTTTTGAAAAAAATGTTTTGTCACATTAAGAATGTGAAGTTTAGAAAAATATAATCCTTTGATCATTTGTCAAGTAGTAGATTTGTTTGTCCATATCTTGAGTGATTTACGTCGGGATGGAAATCTACGACTATGTTGAAGCATACTTGAGACGTCGAGATATGTTGATGTAAGTATGCATTGATGATTTATGTTTAAATGTAACTTGCGCATTTTACGTTATGCATTACAAGTTACATGTTTGTCATTATTAAAACCGAAGAAACTGTTTAGTTTAAATATCGTAATATTTGCACTAACAATCTCCCCTTTTTGATGATGACAAATATGTAAACCATAACACACAATAAAATGTAAAAGTTACCTGTTTACACTCCCTTCTCCCCCTTTTGTCGAAGCAAAAAGGTAGTCGCCTCGAGCTCTCCCTTGAATTCACTCCCTACTCCCCCTTATTACATTACTTACCTTTCTTCCCAAAAAGGCGAGCTTGCATCATCCCAATGAAGTCTTCTGTCACCACTATTAGAAGAACTCGGTGCTATGTATTCAAATACTCCCGAGCTCCCCCTAGCTCAATGCTTCCCTATGGTGATTGAATCCCCTTGCTTATTTACCTTAGTATCTAGCGGATCCATGGATCAAATTCTTACATAGGCTTTTCCTACATCAAGGGTTAGCTTCGTGCAACATAATATATAAAGGAATAGGCGCAACATTTGAGGGATAGAATATGCATAGCAAGATATGCAAGGGCTAAACTATGTTTAAGACGTAGCCACAAGGATAAAAATAAAGAAGAAAGCCCAAGTGAGTTGAGCGACCAACGAAAAATGGATGCGTATTACAATTCAAAGACACTTGAGTGTCACAACCCGACCAACAACCTAAGGTGTAATTGTTCAATCAATCACACTAACAAGAACGAGATTCGTTCGTTGACTGACACACACAATGACTTCTTCCAAGTTGTCATTGGGAAGGTGAGTTCTAACAAACCTTTGGAATGACATAATCATCTACCTAAGATGATTGGTATTAAGGTGAGTTCTAGCACAAAATTGATTAATTAATTAATTGAGGTCTTCCCCAATTTTAGATCTATCTAAAAATTACATGTGATAAACGTGATACTAACAATTAATCAAGTAATTAATCCATTACTAACATGCATGTTTTGTCATGGATTCATGCATAACAATTAGCAATTAGGTCACAAGATACTCTTATAAACACATAATCATGGTCCAAACTTAGGGTTTCTAATCCAATTAATAAACAAAACACAAAACCCTAATTAGGGTTTAGGAGTAATCAACCCCCCCCCCCCCCCCAAATTAGGGTTTCTAAACAATTTTTTTTTATGTACAAACCCTAAAAAAATAAAAAATGAAAAATAAATAAAAAAAATCGACACATGTAATACCAAAAACAATCAATATTCGTTTTTTATGTGTGTTTGGTAATCAATTACATGTTAAAACAGCTCGTGATGCCACTGTTAGAATTTAAGTACCATGACAATCATATAATTAAACAAGCAATCATCAAAGCATGCGAAAGCGTAGGATCACATATAAGATATAATAGATTAACCAAATAATAAATAAAGAATGTACCTCTTGATTCTAGCACAAACAAGAATCAACTTCAATAACCTTGAACAATTGATGAACCCTAATTAAGGTTTATAAGGATCAATAATTAACCCCTTATCGTTTTGTTAATCGATCCAAGATAATTACTATAGTGAGTAATTACCACGTTCTTGTACACACGAATTAATAACGATCATTAATGTGTTTGCAAGATTAAGAAAACACTAATATTTTTGTAAAACAAAATTCGACCCAAAACCCTAAGAGGGTGTTTGTTCGACCGTTATACAAAAGAAAAGAAAAGAGAAAACCAAAACTTAGGTTATGTGTGTACAAGAGATATCAAACAATGAACCTAAGGGTTGTTAATATAGTGAATGCAATCTTGGAGGACAAGTTAGGGCAAGGGATTCCCCTTCCCATTGGATCGACCGGTTATGGAGCCCAAGGGGTCCTTCCGGATCCTTCTTGGCTCCTAATTACATTCTATTCCTTCTCTTTATCGTCTAACGACCGTTAGTCAATATTTAGTGTTTAAATAATTAAATATATAACCTTTTATATATATTAATTATTGATCATTAATTCTCATTCGTAACGTGTGCAATCTCGTGTTCTCGAGTTCGATTCTAGTCATATACTAATAATATTTGTCCATAAACTAATAGTCGTTACGTATAACGGGGTTCTTAGGACCAAACGGGCAACAAAAAGCTGAAATTGAGGACTATCCCGACAAACCCTGTTATCTAGGGACCAAAAAGGGTAAACGGAGTAGAGTTCAGGGACCAACGGTGTAATTTACCCTAAATAAAAAGTGAGATTTTTCATTATTAAAGATTACATAGTTGTATTGTAAGGGCATATTGTTGGGTCTTTTGGTCTAGATTCGGTTGTTTCATGTTATGAGTTTACTAATGTGGTTGGAGACTTTGAGTAATCAGACTGGTGAATCGTTAAATGCAAGAAAGATGTAAATATACGCTTTCATAAACTAGTTATAATACCCGTGTATGCACGGGGTTTTAACATAAATATTAAATTATGTATTTATACCGAATATTATATATGAGTTTAAAGGTAATTGTGTATGATTATATTGTTTGTAATTTACTCTATAATTATGTTTAATTTCTCTATTAACTGTTTAAAACAAATTGTGTTAAAAGGTGAACTTTACACAACACATGCTAACTCAACTAATATCAGTTGTCAAGTGATTACATTGTTTTCAATTCACAAAAATAAAACTCTCTTTTTGAAAAAACAAAACTAAATATTAGATGTCATTTTCAAGAAAAATATTAGATGTCATGTACGAACACACATTTTCCTTTCTAGATCCCATCAAAGTTTTCCGCTTCCTCCCGATTCTCGCCCATATGAATGTTTTGTCATAGAGAACAATAAACACAAAACGATCGTTGAATGGGTTAAAGCATATCTAGACGCTGCTGGTATCCGAAATAAAACCATAAGTATGTCATCTTTATGCATGTCTATTTTTGGAACTTGTATTATTTAGAGAAACCGTTTTATTTTGATCCACTATATCATTTGATAGGCAGCCACCGATTTGCGCGAAGGTTCATTGCATCCGACGAATGCGGCAGTCCATACGCCGTTTGTGTGGATACAAAAGAGGCCGTGACACTTCATAGTCGAGACCAGGGCCGGTCCTGAGTTTTTTGCTACCCTGGGCGAGCCGCCACAAAAGTGCCCCTCGTAAACAAAAAATACGATTTTTATGGGCTTGTAACCTAATCAAGTTACCTAGTTAAACATCACGCCATTTTTTCTTTAATAAATGATAAACCTCACGCCATTTTTTTCTTTAATACTATAAATGATATGTACAACATGATGGTATAAACTCTGAATTACAATTTAAAGATAGATCACCTAAAACAATGTTATCCGACGATTCTTTTAGCAAAATCATCGATTATCTTATTTTAGTCAACATTTTACCAGGGTGCAGGATTACTCCTCTTTACCCAAAGAAAAAAATGTCACTATTAATTATAAATTTTAAAAAAATGTCATACAAAAGGGCTCATCCACATAAAAGTACAGACAGATGTACTTTTATGTGAATACTTGTGTACTTTTGATATACTTTTGGCGTGCTTAACTTGTGCCATAGGGCACAACTTAGAAAAACCTGACTAATAAAAATAATTTATTTTCTAAGTACAAAATCAACATCTTTAATAGTTCACGAAACAACAATATAAAACATATATACATATACTGTAGTGTGCAAAGAAATGAACACTTTTTTAGCGTATGGAAAAGCAGACTAGTTTTTGAGAAAATTAAAGGTGTATTTTAAAGGTCAACTACTCACCGATGAGATATAAATTTTTTTATTCCGTTTTCTCTTTCTCTCCAACTTCTCATCTTCTTCCTAAGTTTTCTTCCTCCATTATTTAAAAAACAAGATCTGCTTCATAATCTTCATATTTTGATTCTATTTTAATATAAGATGAATATAAAGTTTGATGCCCCCAAAAATATGATGCCATGGGCCGTCGCCCACCTCGCCCGGTACTAGGGCCGGGCCGGCCCTGGTCGAGACGACAACAAGTTAATCAAAGTTAAAGTTGAAGCTATTGTAGAACTAATCTTACGTCTTCTTAGCGGGGAGTTCACATGGACGCATGCAAGTCAGATATGCCACCCAATGTGATTTTTGACTATATTAGTATGAAAGTTGTATTACAGAGGACATGCAAAAGTGGAGGCAATGTTGTACATAAACATATAGCAACAAATAATAGATCATATGAAAGTTGTAATAGATCATATAGCAACAAATAATAGAGAGCTTTACAAGAGAGATTACAAGTGAACTTCTTGGATGCCTTGAACAAATGAGGCCTCCACTATTTATACTACTCCTAGGAAGCTTTGTACAACTTCTAGACAATTCTATGATAGAAAAATTCTAGGACTTCCATGAGCTTCTAGGATCTCTAAGAGGTTCTAGATCTTCCTACATTTTCCATACTCTTCCAAAGGGTTCCAAGACCTTCCATGCTTATCCAAGAGAAGTGTGGAATAATCCGGAATCCCGAACCAACTTCGAAAATGATCGTCTTAAGTAGGCAGGTCGTGACATTATGATTTATTAAAGCATTTATAAGCCAGTGTGACAAACATTTTATAAGACAACTTATTTTAAAAGTTTAAGCCCTTATAAGTATCATGTCAAACATAGCTTAAAGCTTGTTAACTATTATAGTCAGGCTGTTTATAAATATTCTTGATAACACATTAATACCCGGTAAAAAACAATATACGAAAAACAATATTTAGACTGATTAATGGCCTCTGTTATTGTCTCTTTATTTCGGAAAATGTGACAATTATCTTGCAAAGTTCTAGTATTTTCCAAAACCAACTACCTGCCTAAATTTTAACTTCAAGTTTCAAATTATCATTAAATTATACAATGTTTTGAAACCAGATCTGATATTAAGCGTTTAGTTGAAGAAAATCTAATTTTGTAAAAATTTGAAAGAGAAATTTATCTCCAGAAACACTTGAAAATATAAAAAACGTGTTTACTTGATGTTTGTATTTTCTATTTTGAAGAATGAAAGGGGGGTTGTGAGTTATAAAAGAAAACATGGAAAATAGCTAAAATTCATTTTGTAATTTTCCTTGTTCTGTTAAGAAATAGGAGATTGTGTGTTTTTGCAAAACATTTTGTTGGAAAACACTGATTTGAACGCAATTTCTGTTTTTCTTATTTTTCATAAAATATTTTGTGAAGAACAAAGGTGTTTTCCCCCAACTAAACGCACCTTAAACAATTGTATAGTGTTCTTTTTCTTTTCGCTTGACCCAGTTAATAAGACAAGACCAACTATTACTATATATATATATATAATAACAAGTATGGCGGCATGCCGGCCGCGATGCGGCCGGGCGGGGTTTTTTTCATTGTATTTGGTAGGCCAAGTCTAAAACGACATAAAATAGCATACTTTCAAACGGCTAACAATATTATCCGGTCGCGTTGCGGCCTGGCGGGTTAAGTTCTTCACAAACATTAGCGTATCATATGAAGCTGCAAACCAATTATGGCTTTAGACCTCAAACATAAGGACACAAATTCTATTAACGGCAAATGCAAACTGCTTTCTATATAAGAAACATGCAATACAGATAGTAGTAAATCTTCTCATACCAATAGAAAACATTGATTAAGAACAGTAAGAGACATGATCATAAAAAAAATCCATTGTAGTTTCACAGTATATTTCTACCAAAACTTAAATATTTTATCCGACACAATCACACAATCTTATCCAGTGGGTCAACCGAGAATTACTAAAATAGATATCAAACTCATGCAATCTCATTGGTAGGCCCATAGAATCATGAATCAAGATACCTGCTGATGCCGAGTTTAATACAACCTCTACGATTAGACCTGTAGAACTATCCTCTTTATAAGTGTTGGTTAGAAGTATGCCAATTACAATTCTAAGCAGGGTTGTAAGGCTAAAAAATGCTCCCATGATTGTAGCAGCCAATGACTTGAATTCCGCCTGTGTACATCATTTGAAAGCATATAATCCTTCATTTTAACATATTATATGCACGTTACATGTAAAGATAGTATACCTTCATGTTCCTCACTCTAGTTGTTATCACGTCCACTGGATTCAACGCAACTGCAGCTACAAACCTTTCTACAAAACTCGTAGTCACATGTGTCCAAGCCATCTTCCATCACAACTTTTGCTAATATTGTTTCCTTGATCTGATTATATGACGCAAGGTGGGAAGGTGTCACGATCATTGGCCGGTGTACGGCTAAAGATGAGAATTTCCGTAGGCTGGTGACACCCTCTAGCTTCACCACCTGATGACACTGATACATAGAATCAAAAGCCCATCAGTGGATGACACACCAATGAATATACACATTGTGAGACATGATCAAGAAACCTTGATCTGTTTGGGTGTCAAGCAATATTAAGTCGTTGTATTAGAATTAAATGTGTATAGTGTATACAGATCTTTAAGAGCCTGTAAAAAATACATAAGAATGTGAGTAGACGTGACAGCTCACATATGAATATATAAACTTCAAATATCCAAAGTCCAAATATTGAGGCACAATAGTCAACTGCAAAACCTAAACCCAAACACCCCTAAATCTTATAGTAAGTATTTTTACCTGCTGATGTTTGTTTCCAATGAAATGTTCTGATCACTAAAATCCAGAACGGTTTCGTTGGCCATCTCTAGCACCTACGATCATAAAAAAAACAATATTTTAAATACCATCATTTTTGGCCTTCCTGTTACACATTTTCTATGGTTAGTTTTTATCAGGTTGCAATAGGCAGAAGTAATATTGTATCAGATTTAAATACAATGTTATAAGGCTCTCGTTTTCTTAAATTGCTTTACTCAGAAGACGATTGTAGATTGCATTAAACCAATGTACCATAATATAGTACAGGCAAGGATGATACCGAACCTTGTGATCTTTAGAATACGATTTCAATCATTCGCCATACCAAGAAGCCACATTTGCATTGGCATAGTGCCTATAACAATCACCCAAATCGATATAAGAAGAGAACACTCTTATAATTGAACATCCAAAAAAATTAGTCACAGATCTTAACACTTAAATGGCATAATGACAAAAATCATTTGTCACATAGAAAAATATAAACAAAATCCACTGACTATGTGCCGCAACATAAGTTGATCCCACATGGTCATTATCTTCATTACTTTGTCCCATATGCTCACTGTCTACACAATGGGCATCGTCATCAGATGCCTTTGTGCGGCCTTCAAATCAGCTGAACTCGGGATGTCTGTAAAAGAACGTTTTATGACACAATGCCTGCCACACGTAAAAGGAAGTTCGTTATCTGTTGCCACAATATTTTCAGAACGTCTCTTATTCCCCAACAAACAGCAAGTCACAGAAGCACCTGTGTAAGTTTTATATTTTTTAATTTATTTTTATTTTTTAATCGAGAAAATAAATACCTAGATGCAGTTAAAAGATATATATTGGAATAAATAGAATGTCAGGCCGAAAATACCGAGTGAAAACTGCTAACCTCGAATTCCAACGGTTCGTGTGCATTTATCTTGTCTGGAGCGTGCGCTCACGTTATGAAAGCTGGTATCATGGCAACCGAAATTACCTGCAAACGCACCAGTTTTAGTTATGGTGGCAGCTAATCAAGAAATGCAAATGGTATAAAAATAAATGAAACAAATATGTTAAATCTATTTCCGAAACATGTTCGTTTAAGAAATCACTTCCAACTGTTTGTGAGACATAACATTTAAACAAAATAAGTGCATTCCTACTAAATACAGCTACACTAACCTTGTTCTTCAAATCCTAACACTAAGCACATTAACTTACGCACACTATTGGTACACAGATCAGTTGCAGACTTGTAGCCTTCATAAACCAAATATTTAAACACAATAAACAATAGAAAAACAGAAAATTTGAGTAGATGCAAACACCCCTAATACCAACCCAAATCAAGTCGACATCTACTAATTCAACAAAAATTAAGTATAAACAAAAAAGATGAGTGTTTTTTTCATGCGGATAGAGTCGCCAACAATAAAAATCAGCAAAAGGCCCAAAGTTTCTAAAACCTACTGATACATGCCACAATAAATCACATCCTGCATCCTTTATAAATTAATCTAAAAGAATGGTCTACCAAAAACAGATATCACCAAAAAAACATACCGCGAGTTTGATTCTGAGGTGCCTGCCACTAAATCCATCAAAGCAGGTTACTGCTGACCAAAAGGCAAAAGCCATGGCAGCGCCTTCGCAAGCGAATTGTTTTCTTCTATTTCAGCTCGATATCTTAGCCATCGACAAAACAATAGCAGCAACAGGTTTTGTACCAATCCACCCGAAGCAATAAGGTCAATTAAGCAACCTGATAAGCTAATCAAAGTAAGCATATGAACATTTCCAAAATCTTAAAAATGTATTATTGATTTATTTATTTTTTTTTTTGAGATATCCTAACCACAAATTAAACCATAACCAAATGAATATAAGGGCAAATTTCAAAATACCTAAATTCATAAAACCACGAAGACAATCAAACCCTAATCTTGATTTAAAATAAAAATCAAAAAAAGAAAAAGGAACGTACGTATCTGCTGCTAACCGATCAACCAAAAGCCTTATGAAACACTTGGAAGAAATCCAAAATTCTCAAGAACAATCACAAACCAACCAAACTGTTGAACCCTTTTTTTGTATGTGGGTCTACGGTAGGGAATCACCACTTCACCACTACCGTGGATCATCAGTCCATAACCATGAGTATCTTTAGATAGTCAGTGTATCGGAGTGTGGGAAAATCAGGTTCTAGAAAAGAGTAGAAAGAGAAATTGGGGGTGATATCTCTTCACGTTGGGTTATAGAAACAAAACCGGATCATAATATTGGCTGTTGGGTTGCAATGTTTGGGCTGCAAATAGCCTGTATTTTTTGGCGGGAAATCAGTGGGGCAAAACGACGTCGTGACCATTGTGAATTAATATATATTGTAATGTACTAATATAGCGTCGGAAAATGATGCTTGTCGTTTTGATTTCGAGGGGTTTGGCCCAGCCTAATGCTATTGTCCAGGCCCGTCTTGGCGGTGTTAACTTCGGATAAGTCTTTCTCAAACAAAGATCCCTTAATTGATTGATAGCGGCAACAACCAAACATGTCTTTTCTACAGACCTAATACTTAACCCTAATTTATCTTAATTGCTTATTGTTGTTGCTCATCGCCTCAATTTATCATACGTTATCCTCATCGACTCCTATGGCATACAGGTTTCCCTCCAACATCATTCTCTCTTAATTGCTTATTGTTGTTGTTGTTGTTGTTGTTGTTGTTGTTGTTGTTGTGATCTTTTGATTTAACAGGTGTTTTTGAGATTGCTTATTTTTTCTGCTTTCCATCCAAACAGTGACTTCTGCAGTTTTTCTACAATGATAATTAGTACTAGTGAACTTGATTATTATTTTTACAAATATATTTTGCTCCATACAATAAGCAAATCCCAAACACCCTCTAAGCCGTGTTTTAACTTTTAAGTTCTAAAAGTGTTTCTAATTTAATAGTTATTGCTTATTTTGCTGCTTAAAAATAACTACTTGCGTATTTTGTAAAAGAAAAAAGTTATTTATCCAAGGTCTTATGTGAAATCGTTTGTTTTAGCAAATTTACATTTATTTACCTCGAACAATATGCAGTCCCCTTAGATGCATTGTGAAGCCTTCGTTTATGTTATTATTATATGTAGGTAGCTCAAACAAAAAGTAGTATTTTGTTGGCTTAAGTGTTTGTTCGGAGATGAAGAAGGAGAACGTAATATTAATAAAAGTAGAAGATCGGATTTCCGAGCTCCCTGAATTTTTTATTGATGACATACTATTACGATTGGATTCTTCTAAAGACCGTGTTCGAGTGACTGCTTTGTCTAAAGAATGGTGTGCTCTAACCGCTTCTTTCCCTTATTTGGATTTCAATCTCGATGAGTTTGGATTAGGTGTGTGTAACACCCCCAATTCATGGATGCAGCGAAATTCAAACTGGGTGTTACTCGACGACACAACAGTCATAATAATAGAAAACGATCTCTAATAGGATTTCAATCTCGATGAGTTTGGATTAGGTGTGTGTAACACCCCCAATTCATGGTTGCAGCGGAATTCAAACTGGGTGTTACTCGACGACACAACAGTCATAATAATAGAAAACGATCTCTAATAGAGTCGTTTTAAAAGATTTATCAGTCAAATTACATAAATATCAGAGATTACAAAATGAGGTCCCAGATGGTTCCATGTTTACAATTTACATTAAATGAGTTTTTGAATGATAATAAAATTTATAGCCCTTTTGAATATCCGTGCCCTTCCGTGCCATCCTTGATCATCATGGACCTGAAATACATGCTTAAGAGGTCAACACAAAGGTTTAGTGATATTCATAGAGTTTGTTTAATGGTTGAACACAATATGTTGGTAGTATGAGTTAATTAGACTCATACTCATGGTTGGAAAACAAAACAGGTAGGCTACGTTATTATACGCCCATAAAATGTATTATACACTAAGCTTATGACACCAAAACGTTAACGGGTACCAATATCAATCGGCGGAGTTATCCCGGTAGGTACTTTGCTAACATACCTAGGTCTCAAATATTAGTGCATTTGTTTGAACGCAGTCAATACAAATGGGATTCGTCAATCCCAATAGGCCTATTCACAATATTCGCGCTCACTATTACTAGTGATTAAATGGTTCATAATAAGGGATATTGGTTTTAGCAAGGATAGTACTTAGTGATAATAAAACAATCAGGCAAGCATACAATTGAAAAGCATTGTGTTCGGTTTAAAATAGCATGTATCTCCCCCAAGGGTTCGTAAAACAATTAAGTAATGGAAAGTGGGGCTATGAACTCACCTTGAGTTGGATGATGTTTAATGAGAATGATGGATATGCCGTGAGAACTTCTACGAGCAACCTAGAATAATTGTTGCAACTTAGGTTTGGAATAATGTCTAAGAATACGAAGAATTGCCTATATATGTCTTGCATTTAGTCCATGATGTGGTACTTTGTATAGTGTAAGTATATGAAAAGAAATGGTTCATGAAACATGTATAGTTTATATATCGTTTACTACCGTTCGGGCCGACATAATTCAGAAGTCATGTAGTAAACGTTCGAGGAGCCAGGACACTTTAATTCGTAAATCCACAACTCATCTCGACAGCTTACTTAATGAACCCCTCACATGAGGATCCCTACTATTGTAGTATTTGATAAAATATATATATGTAAGTTTTGATCCGAAAAGTTACATGTCCAATATTTGAATAAACTTAGGAAAGTTTATTTTTACATGAAGATTGTTATTAGGATGAGTTTCTTAATCTTGTATGACAATTACTTGTAAGATCTCATGGTTCTTTAGATGAAGTAAGTCCAAATTGCATGTTTAAGTTATCGCCAACTCTTTAGCTCATGTTTTCGCCTAAGTTAGTTTATATGGTCATGTAGTCATGGCCTTTCCATGACCTTTGGTCATTGTTCCATGGTCTTGAGACTTAACCTTGGCTTTAGCCATGGTTGTGGTCTTGAATTTAGGTCATTAGACCTCTTGGTCTTATTAAACCATAACTATTATATAGTGACTTTGGTATACAAAAATAGCTGTTAAGAAACTGAAGAAAATCTCATTCGTTATTAGTTTTCTGGATACGTGCTCCTGAGTTTTTGAAGAAAACGTGATTCCGGACAACTTTCGTGCTTTAACTTTTTCATGAAACGGACAAGAAGGGCCTCTTTTTGCGTGTTTAAAGTTCTGTTACAGAAGGTTTTTAGGCAGTTTTGCCGTAAAGTTTTGGTAACTTCAAATGGTCATAACTTTTGACTCGTGTACTCGTTTTAGGTGGTTCAAATTGCTATTTTTTCCTTGTTAAGTCCTCTACTACAATATGTAATTGTCCAATATCATAATTACACCATTTTGGTCATATTTTACGATGAAAGTTACTAGTTTACTTGTTTAACTAACATAAGTTAACATATAGATACCAATACTTGTTTTACTCATTTTTATACATCATGGACATAATCATAAGACAATATATAGTATGAATGATATGTAAATAGCATGAATATGATATTTAACAAGAAGTATGTTAGGGTTTTGCTTACAACTTTTGGCTTTCAATTAAGAAAGGAAGTTAACATGTAAGGTAAGGACTTTGATAGACTTTAGCTTCACCCTACTTCACTTCATGCAATCTTTCTACTCTTGTATTCTTGAAAGAGAGATGATGAAAGTTGAGGTGACTTGAGTGGATTCAAACTCAAGAGAAATCACCAAAATTTATGAGGTTTGGGAGTAGTTTGATTAATCAAAACCAAACTAGGGTTTATGTGTTGTTATAGCACTTGATCCTTGAATAAAATTGGAAGTAAACTAGCTAAGTGTTTTATGGTTGTGTGTGTGGTATGGGGCGGCAACAAGGAGGGGGAAAGGGTATTTATATGAGTTTGAGAAGGTTACATCTCATGACTAAGCAAAGCTTCTCAAGTAAGCTTGTACACATGCAACCATCTTAAGGCCTTAAGCATAAGATTAAGCCACATATGGGATGACTCACCCCCTATAGGCGGTTCACAAGGTCTAGGGAGGATGACTTGGTCTTTGGATGATATTATCCTAGATATTGAATGAGTTTTGACTCCGTAAAATGCTAACCGTAAATGATTAAGCCTCAAAACGTAAAACCGGGTATCGTAAAAATGTGGAACTTGAAAGTATGGTTAAACATGTCAATATACTCCATAATAAAATATAAAATGAGTGGTAGGTTCCATTGGGGTGCTAAAACCCTGCTAAAACTGGAAATACGGGTCTAAAACGCGTAATACGTAAAACGTACGAATATTGTGTAAAATTGAGAAAAGTAAAATGTTACTTTTCTAATACGATAAAAATGATTTAAAAAGACTTATAATATCTAGACTGGGCTCAGTCTAGTGTCGGTTGGTATTTAATGTCATTTAGACATAAAACCGTAAGTCTAAAAATCAAGGAATGATTTATAAAATCAAGGAATGATTTTTGGTCAAAGGAGGAGGGAAAAATATGTTGACTTATTCCAAAAATGTGAAAACTCAAATTGTCTTA
This sequence comes from Artemisia argyi, assembly GCA_030686995.1. Taxonomy (NCBI): domain Eukaryota; kingdom Viridiplantae; phylum Streptophyta; class Magnoliopsida; order Asterales; family Asteraceae; genus Artemisia; species Artemisia argyi. The sequence continues at coordinate 62,090,009 of CM060708.1, read as the reverse complement.
GAAACGCGGTGCAGGTATAGGCTAAGGTTACGGCTAAGTAAAAGTGCTTAAAAACGAAGATTCCTGTTTCTCACGGCCGAGGTTTATTTGGTCACGTTTTTCTCAGTCATGATTAATTCTCAAATAAATCATGAGTGTATCAAACATTTTTCTGATGCGGGGAAATTAACGCGGTCGAGTTTCGTTGTGCGTAGAATTTTATAATGACATTTTACCCTAAAACGTGTATTTCCTTAATAACTTTCGCGAAAATGATCTGATGAGTGTCAAACTTTTATTTTGTCATGGAAATGATTTATCATACGAGAATATGAAATAAAAATCAAATTTCGGAAAAGGTGAATAGTAAAAATGAATAGTGAAATTTTCGGGAATAGAAGTTAACCTGAAAATGTGAATTGTTACAGTCTCTACCCCTTACGGGGAACTTCATCCCGAAGTTCTATGTGTGTTATATGTTGGAGTGGTGTCGATGAAGAGGTGTGGTTACTTATGAGGACTAAAGTGATGTAGTTTGATTTGTCGTTCAGTGTATGGCGTAGGATGAGGTTTACTTTTATGTGGAAAAGGTAGAGTAAGAGTGATTAATTGTCGTACTCTATCGTATGAATACTTTATGAATTTCCTATACTCACACGAAATTTGTTTTAAGATTATAAGTGAGAAGTTTGTTTCTAAGAAAACATACAGGTGATTGCTCCCAGCATAACATGATCCCTCCTGAATTAGACATAGGTGATCAGGCTATGTATAATTTAGGACCGATAATGTGATGTTCGGTTTAGTCACGTAGTATTGTGTTTCTTAAAAGTTTTAGATGGTATTCAATCTTGTAAAGCTGATGAGGGTGCTTGTGGTGTAACTAAGGATGATTTGAGCTTTAAAAGTGCATCAAGATCTGTTAATGAGCTTGTGGTTGCAACCCAAACCAAAGACAACTAGTGTTCCCAAAGACGGAAGAACGACATGCGACGGAACAATCGAAGTTCTATTCAAAAACCTCGTCCGAGAACGACTCCCATACAATTCTTGCGAGAGCTGGAGAAGCGTCTACGAGTGGCTGATCATCCGAAAAGACCGGCTTTCGTTGAACTGAACAAGCGAAATGAGAATGTCAGTCTACGGTTGTGAAGATAATGATGGTGAAAAGATGAACGAGGCTTGTGTTCTTCATTTTGGTTTGATAAGTTTTAGTGGTTTGAGATGAAGCTGGGTAAAGAAGACATGAGAGATATGATAAGAGGGTTTTTGATAATGGTGTTGTGTTTTCTTCGTTGGCGCCATGATTCTATTATATAAAATATACGTCGTGAGTAGAGAGTTTGTGAAATAAGCATGATTTTTGATGGGAAATGATAGAATAATTACGTTGGAGGTTTGAATCATAACACATGATAGCATAAAGCAAGAGTTTTATTCATAAAACGTTGATTGATTACAAGATTGAAACTTATTACAAGTTTCTTTAAAATCTACTAACTGATACTTTCAGTTTAGTAATTACAACGTTTTACAACTACTGCTAGCTATTATATGGATTCTACAGAGTTTACTAACTGAGTCTATTCAGTTAGTAGTACAAAAGATAACTAGTATCATCACCCTAGTCTATTGTGGGTTAGAAGGTCCGAGCAGCTCTGATTGATCGGCAACTTCTTGACTTAGTGTGTCATAGGGGTACGAGTCGATGAAGTTTGAGGGGCTATAGTGTCCATGCTGACTTTCTTGTTGGATCAATGGTGGTCGTGATACGATCCATAATGAGTGATCCAACTCATCACATGTAGGGATATAAAAGTGAAGTGATAGTGGTGGTGGTAATGGCTCTAGTACATATTCATACTCATTATCCTCCTCGGAGTCTGCCTCAACCCAATTTTGTTCAAAATAATTAGAAGTATTCGACGCAAAATTAGTTGGCATTGGTTCCTCCTCTTATTCGTCGGTTGAATCTTCGAAAGGTTCTTCTTCGTCATCAGAAGCGAAGGCATTCATGAAGTAAAATCCGAACTCGGGTGAGGGTGGTAAGACTTGGAAGTTATTAGGTAGAGTGGGAACATAATCGGGAGAAGTGGGTACGCACATTATTTCTATGAGAAGAATTACTATGTTAAAACAATTCAAATGTTTATGGGAAGTGCTCAAAATATGACAAGTGTGTATATATTAATATACAAATATGTTCATGTAGTATAAAATGCTTACGGGGAAATGCTCAATTATGCTAAGGGTACATATATCCATATGCTAACATGTTTGTGTAGCATAAAAATGTCTACGGGGAAATGCTCAAAATATAAAAAGGGGTATATATCAATATGCAATTATGTTTGTGCAATATAAAATGCTTAATAAGTCCATAATCGTCTGGAGGATGGAAGGCACGAAGAGCGGAAGGCTATAAAATGTTTTTGCTTGTAAGTGTGGTTATAGTTTAGGTCTCAATTAGACCCGTTTCTCTATAACCATGGCTCAGGTACCAATCTGTAACACCCCCAATTCATGGATGCAGCGGAATTCAAACTGGGTGTTACTTGACGGCACAACAGTCATAATAACAGAAAACGATCTCTAATAGAGTCGTTTTAAAAGATTTATCATTCAAATTATATAAATATCAAAGATTACAAAATGAGGTCCCAGATGGTTCCATGTTTACAATTTACATTAAATGAGTTTTTGAATGATAATAAAATTTATAGCCCTTTTGAATATCCGTGCCCTTCCATGCCATCCTTGATTATCATGGACCTGAAATACATGCTTAAGAGGTCAACACAAAGGTTGAGTGATATTCATAGAGTTTGTTTAATGGTTGAACACAATATGTTGGTAGTATGAGTTAATTAGACTCATACTCATGGTTGGAAAACAAAACAGGTAGGCTACGTTATTATACGCCCATAAAATGTATTATACACTAAGCTTATGACACCAAAACGTTAACGGGTACCAATATCAATCGGCGGAGTTATCCCGGTAGGTACTTTGCTAACATACCTAGGTCTCAAATATTAGTGCATTTGTTTGAACATAGTCAATACAAATGGGATTCGTCAATCCCAATAGGCCTATTCACAATATTCGCGCTCACTATTACTAGTGATTAAATGGTTCATAATAAGGGATATTGGTTTTAGCAAGGATAGTACTTAGTGATAATAAAACAATCAGGCAAGCATACAATTGAAAAGCATTGTGTTCGGTTTAAAATAGCATGTATCCCCTCCAAGGGTTTGTAAAACAATTAAGTAATAGAAAGTGGGGCTATGAACTCACCTTGAGTTGGATGATGTTTAATGAGAATGATGGATATGCCGTGAGAACTTTTACGAGCAACCTAGAATAATTGTTGCAACTTAGGTTTGGAATAATGTCTAAGAATACGAAGAATTGCCTATATATGTCTTGCATTTAGTCCATGATGTGGTACTTTGTATAGTGTAACTATATGAAAAGAAATGGTTCATGAAACATGTATAGTTTATACATCGTTTACTACCGTTCGGGACGACATAATTCAGAAGTCATGTAGTAAACGTTCGAGGAGCCAGGACACTTTAATTCGTAAATCTACAACTCATCTCGACGGCTTACTTAATGAACTCCTCACATGAGGCTCCCTACTATTGTAGTATTTGATAAAATATATATATGTAAGTTTTGATCCGAAAAGTTACATGTCCAATATTTGAATAAACTTAAGAAAGTTTATTTTTACATGAAGATTGTTATTAGGATGAGTTTCTTAATCTTGTATGACATTGGAGACCCATTCGGGGTACTTTACCCGCTTCACAATTCCGGCCTTGAGCCATTCATTGACCTCATCTGTCACTACTTTCCTCCTGTCTGGAGCTAGACTTCGCTTCTTCTGCACCTTTGGTTCAATATGAGGGTAGGTGTCCAAACGATGCTCTGTTATGACTCTAGGAATGCCAGTCATGTCCGTCGCAGTCCATGCAAACACGTCTGCATTCCTCCTGAGGGTTTGTATCAAAGCCCTCTTACATTCTGTGGACAAGTTCCCACCAATGGACACGAGGTGCTCGGGGTATCTATCGTTAACCACTATCTTCTCTTCTGGCTTTGAAGTCTCTCCCTTGGCAATCTCTGGAAGAGCCTGCTCCTTACCAGGTCTCCTGAGTGAGGTCTCTCTCCCATTTTCTGGCAGCATTGGTTCCTTTCCCGGTCTCTGTAAGCGGGGTTCCTCTTCATAAGGTTGTATCTCCATCGGAGCTGACGAACTCCCTGGGCCAGTTGCTCCTGCAGTTGTCTGTCGTGGGTTCGAACCAGATGCTCGAGCGCTCCGACTGTAGCATTGCGCTTCCTCAATCTGCCTGCATTCCCTTAGTGTGTCTCTGCTAGTCATGATTGTGGCTATTCCATCGGAGGTGGGGAACCTCATCATGGAATGAATGGTTGAAGCCACGGCCCCTAAACTCCTCATCCCCGTTCTTCCTAATATAACATTATATGGAGACGGGCTGTCAACGATAGCGAACTCCATTAGGATAGTTCGGGTTCTGCCATATTCTCCCATGGTGACCTCCAAATCGATGAGTCCTAATGGGTAGCTAACTTCTCCTGAGAATCCCACCAACGGTATCTTGGACTCCTTCAACCTTGATCTTATTCGATAATCAAAGTTTCGAAAACAATGTTCGCACATGATCTCTGTTGAACTGCCCCCATCAACGTAAACTCTTCTTACCTGGAAACCTTCGATCAAGGCTTCAACTATGATGGGAGTATCCACCAACTGATATCGTGGAACGGAGGGGAAAGTTATTTCGTTATCCATCCAGTGCTCCACTCTCTCATAGGGTCTCTTCCGGTACCCTTGAGATCTTACCATGCTAATTATCTTAGCCTTCCCTTTAGTAGCTCCCCTATTTTTTTGGTTTCCTTGTCGGATATCCTTCACTAAATGAGCCAGCTTCCCAGAGGCTACTGCTTCTTCGATCTGCTTCTTCAGCTGGTAACAGTCATTTGTGTTGTGCCCCCTATCCTGATGATAATCACAGAACTTATGTATGTTCTTGCTTTCTGGAGTACCGACCAACGGAGGAGGTGGAGGAAAGTTCACGTTGTCCATAGCCAGTATCTCTTTTGGAGTCTTGGTTAGAGGGGTGAAACCCTCTCTCTTCACATAAGGAGCGCATGTCCCCATGCTACGACCTTGACCTCTTCTATTGTTTCGATTTCTAGGCCCGTTTGGACTACTAGACCATGCATCTCTATCTGGCTTCTTCTCCCAATGTGGAACTTTGATGACTTTTGTGGTATCAGCTGCCGTCTCCCCTCTGATGAAGGCCCTGACCCTCTCCCACATCTCATCAACTGTCTTAGGAATCTTGTCGTTGAGTTTTTTGGCTAACTCTGGGTGACCATGTCCATGCATGAACGCCGATATCCTGAGCACCGGAGGTACTCCCTTGATATGTGAGCTCTCTGCTTTGAAGCGATCCATGAATGCTTGGAGTCCTTCGTTCGGCCTTCGCTTGATCCCGTGGATCTCTGTCGGATCCTTATCATATCTCTTTTGTTGCGAAAATTCTTCCAGAAACTTGTTGCTCAATTCTTCAAAGCCATCAACACTTTTTGGGTCTAGGCTATCAAACCAATTTCTTGCCGAACCACCAAGAGTCTGACGAAACATTTTGCACCACACAGGCATCGGCCACTCCTCTTGCTCAGCAGCAGCAGAGAAGATGCTGAGATGATCCTCCGGATCCTTATTTCCATCGTACACTCGAATGTTCGGTGGAAGCTTTGCCCTTCGGTGATATCTGAAGCGAGTAATACGAGAGGTGAACGGCATAGGCTTGGGCCGCTTATAAGGCGCGCTTAAGTCTTCCGAGCTATCTCCCGACATAGTATCATACTCCGAATCTGAACTTGACTTTCTCCTAGAGGTTCTGGCTGAGCGAGATTTCGACTTGACACTCTTTGTCTTGGACCTGCTTCGCCCCTCTGACCTATCTGAGCGATGAGTCTTGGAAGGGGCCCTACGCTTGTGAGCACTCTTCCGGAGCCCTCTAGCAAATCGTGACCTGCTCCTCCCAGACTTAGATGACCCGTCAGAGGAGTATCCTTGAACCCCTTCTACTGATGGACTTTTTTTGGAGTTCTCCGACTCAGCACTCCTTGATCCTCCGTATGAGAGCTTGCGGGGTGTTGCCTTCTCTTTCCCCTTATTGTCAAGTTCTTTGATCATAGTTCTTAACACATCAATGTTTTCCTTCACAAATGCCGGTGAAGGCCTTTCCTGAGCTGGCTCGGAGGGAGCGGAGGGTCCTCCCGGAGGAGTTCTCCCAGTCCCTACAGCACCAGTGTTCAAGTTCTCGCCCTCCACCGGGTGAGGACTTCCCATACCACCGTCCATTGCCGAAAGCTCTGATAGATTGGTATAAGCGTCCCACGGATGGCGCCAATGTTCGAGCAAATTTCCGTAGATGCTCTTCAGCCCTAAGCTTCAGGAGACTCCGCGGCAGTTCCTTCGTCTTGTAGGCTGAAATAAGAGAGAACACCGTTAGCTCGCCTCGGGTTTTTAGTCCGAGACCAACTCCGGCGTGAGAGTAAGTAGTTGGTATATGTGAATAATAAGTGGCAAGTAAAAAGGAGTAAGGGTATAGTGGAGAGAAGGCTGTATCGGAGTGTGTGTGTGTCCAAGGATCCCTGTTCATGTGTGTGAACGATTCCTTTTATACTACCTGTGATTAGCTCAATGACAAAACCATTTGTGGAAGCTAAGTTGTCTTCTAGGTGCAGCGCCTGAAGCGCTGATAAGCATCAGGCTTGGTCTTCAGGGTCAAAGTTGTCTCCATGTTAGTTTGTGGACCAAGCGTCTGTGGCTCTGCGCCACTCGTATGTCATCGTACTATATATGTCAGTTGCCAGTGTACTAGCTCTGATGGTCAGTGTACTAACTCCGATGCAGGGCCTGCTCCATTGTTATGTTTCTTGCGCAGGCACTGCTTCCGTTGCTATGCTTCTTGAGCAAGCACTGAGATAGTCATTGAGTGGATTTATCTTAGAAATACCAAGGACTAGTTGTGATTATCTCCTCCTTAGTACCCGGAGGAGATCATACCTCATCATTCCTAATCTTCTATGTTACCAGGGACGGGACATCGATTGTATATATTAAGCACTGGCCAAGGAGAGGCGCAAAATGATGCCAAGTATGATCTGGTATAAAATAAAAAACAATAAAAAATCTTGATTGACCTGTATAAGAAATTGCAAGTCACCAGAAAGATATAGTCTTAGCATGACATAACTAGTAACTGACACTATAAGCATATCGACAGTTTTTTCTTGGAGATTACAGTCCCCGCCCCTCATTCAAGATGCACATGGAAATGTACTCGATCAGGTTAGCTTTTTCTGTTTGTCACCTTCTGATTTTCAAAAAAAAAAAAAAAAAAAAAAAAAAAAAAAAAAAAGAAAAAAAAAAAAACACTATAGGGGCATTAAGAAATATACAATGATAGTTATTTAATCAGTAGTTTAGTACACAGGGTGCTGTACTTAAATCATAAAAACAATTATTTCTACTGGTGATTATAAAATTATTCATTGTGTTAATATAAGAACGTAACCAGTAAATTAGTGATGGTAACACTACGAATATAACTCATACTGTTTGTGTTTGTAATGATGCATCATCAATTGACAAAATTAGTCTCTTCTTTTAGCTATCATTATCTTAAGATTAGTGTAGTGTTCAGGTTTTATTATAGGATTATAGTAACCAAATTATGATGCTAGTGTATTTTTATGACTGTTTAAATTCGCCCAGTTATTGAAACTGCTAATTAGGTATGACGACATAGTCCACTAATTATCAAATCAAATGATAGGAAATTCAGGTTACTAGTGGTTAGACCTCGAGTTTCGACCAAGGACTATACAAAGGATTGATTAGCTTTTAAGAAACTGAAAGACTTTATGTATTAGTAAAATTTTACTATAAGGAAATAGTACCATGTTGGTGGTTCAGCCCAACCCGTTTTCACTAGCAATTAGAAGTTATTAGTCTCGACAGTTGACACGTTGTCCTTTGACCCCTTAACAGTATATGCTCAATGTACCTATTTGGCCACTTCTAGTTACTCCCTCCCTAAGCCTCACAAAACATAGGGTCAACCCGATTTGTGTTTGATTGGTTGTATTTAATTTGATAGATATGCTTTAATTTGGTTGTACAATGTGAATAAATAATTGTACTTCTAAGTATTGAGGTGTTTTAATAAGAGTATTAATTACATTTCGCTTTATCTCTCATTTGACCATTGTTGAAAACTCAACATTTCACTTTTGACTATTTTTCCATTATAGATAGTATAGATAAGTTTTTCTTTAAAAACGATTATAATTTTCTCCAATTAAGAGAAAATATGTGCCCGCTAGTGCCCATTTAATTTTTCAATGGGCTAAATATGTCCATTTCAAAAAAAAGATGGGCCAATTCTTTTACAAACTAGTCAAAATTAGTCATTTTTTCATTTCGGGCACAAATTAGCACCTCTAATTGTAGTAATATAGTTCTTGAAATCATAACTACTAAAATGAGTATGTGGTACCATTAAGTGGCTTTTATTGTAAACTACATTTACAACATCTCAATGGGTCAAGTTTTTTTGAGCTTCATGTTGAACAATCAACTACTCCGCAGTCCGAATTGATAATCTTACTGTCGACCTTATAGGTGTTCACTTTTCTATGCATCTTTGTTTCATGGTCCTTTTCATTACCTTTAATCGAGAAAGCGTCATACTCCATAACAAAAAACATTCTATAGATTTCACCACAAACTATATTTGGTAATTATATCACCTACTCGTATAACTTAGAAATATTGAACATGCTAAAAAAATGTATTTAAAAGCCCGTGTGATACACGGTCCTTAGCTAGTTAAAAGTTGAAAGACCACGTAAGCCTATTTACGCACATATAGATTTGGAGATAATCCAGCACCAAAATCAAAGAAGTTATACAATTTTCAGTTTTTAACAAAAATGATTTGGAGATATTCCAGCACCAAATCAAAGAAGTTATAGAATTTTCAGTTTTTAACAAAATTGGAAATCATGTTAGTTTTTGAAACCAGCCAAGAAAGAATTTAAGATACAATTTTCCGAAAATCTTTTACAGCCGAGTTTAAAATACCAACACAAATCTTAACAATTACCGTACAATTTATACATAGTAATATATAAAGTATCAAATTTTACTTTCAGTGACCGGTGTGGGACTAGTAAATAAAGCAGCTAAATTGAAACTTGAAAGTACATCACGAAAACAGATTTTGTCCCCAAGATAAAGTTGGTTGAAGAAGCAATTATATAAAAGTAATTTATCATCTTACTGTTACAAAATCACGAAGTGTGATAAAAAATAATAATAATAAAAATAAAAGAGTTAATTACTTAAATGGTCCTTGTGGTTTGTTAATTTTTACGGATCTTGTCCTTGTGCTTTTTTAAGCGGGTTTGGTCCTTGTACTTTTAGAATGTTACGGATCTTGTCCCTATTTCGACCCAACTTCAAACGATCGTTAAAAAGGACCTCAGGTGAATTAAATGGACTAATGTGAGGGCTAAACTTGTAGTTTGGGTTTTCCATCTCAAAATACATACCACAAGGACGATTTATGTAATTTACACTAAAAAAAAAAAAAAAAAAAAAAATTATACGAATTTTTTTAATTATATTAAAAAAAAAACTTTTTAATTTTTATTATACGAAATTTTTTTAATTTTATTATAATAAAATTAAAAAAAAGAAAAAAAAAACTTTTTAAATATTTTTAATTTTATTAAAAAAATGATAATAAAATTTTTAAAAAAATGTTAATTTTAATTTTATTATAATAAAAAAAATTAAAAACTTTTTTTTTTATAATAAAATCAAAAAAAATTTGTATATAAAAATTAAAAAGTTTTTTTTATATAATAAAATTTAAAAAAAATCCGTATAATAAGAATTAAAAAGTTTTTTTTTATAATAAAATTAAAAAAATTTCGTATAAAAAAAAACTAAAAAGTTATATTTTTTATTTATTTATTTATTTATTTATTTTTTAAGTGTAAATTACATAAATCGTCCTTGTGGTTTGTATTTTGAGAGGGAAAACCCAAACTACAAGTTTAGCTCTCACGTTAGTCTATTTAATTCAATTGAGGTCTTTTTTAACGGTCGTTTGAAGTTGGATCGAAATAGGGACAGGATCCGTAACATTCTAAAAGCATAGGGACCAAACCCGCTTAAAAAAAGCACAAGGACAAAATACGTAAAAATCAACAAACCACAAGGACCATTTAAGTAATTAACTCAAAATAAAATGTACCTCGTAGAGGCTTAGAGGATCTCCTAATCCTAATGAGTACATGTAAATATGTAATGCACATTTAGCAACAGAAGTATAATTAAGGCTTCGGTTGTTTAATTAAACATGACTAAGTGAAAAAGTTTTAAATTTTAGATTAGGTTGACTAAGTGAAAAAGTTTTAAATTTGTCTAAGCTTTTATAAATTATAATAAGCTAAGTGTACTTGTTCTAATAACATTGATAAAATAATTAATCTAAATTTCCACATGATCAATATTTCGTTCATCCTCAAAACTACGAGTAACGTTCAATGTGATTGTATAGTTATTAATAATACTAGCATGGTAAGCAATGAGATACCAAATATTTAATTTTTGTCGTGGTAAGCAATGAGATACCAAATATGTAATTTTTGTCGTATCTTGATCCTTTACCGATATGCAATGGAATACCAAATATGCAATGCGATACCAAATGCCTCGGTCGACAAAATATGTCTCGCCATTTCCTACGTGGCTGCTTGCCGTTTGTCGCCACCACACCAAGAGGGCTCGCCTTTTGCTTGCTCGTAGAGGAAGTGAGGAAGAAAAAGGTAAAGAACTTTTAGAAACTATCCGTTGGGTGTGTGAGTGTGTATGTTTTTATACTGGGTGGGTGAGACCAAATGACTTAGCTGTTTTCTGTTATAAGAAGTGAGGGGTTATTTCGAAGTGGTAGTGTTGAAATGAGGTGGTACACAGTGAGACCCAAATGAAGAGCTAATGCTTTCATCACACCTCAAGCTCTTATGATATGTTTGGAAAAAATAGATGTTGTTGGTGCTGGTGCTGTTGCTGAAAAAGATTAAAATTGTATAATTTATTTTAGGGGCATTTACATATATATTCTTGAAAATTTTTAAAATTACATATATATTCTTTTAATGCATTAAAAGCATTATACTTTATGCATAAAAAACTAATAAAAATAATATATGTGTAATTTTTAAAATTTTCAAAGATATACATGTAATTCTGCTTTTATTTTATTTTATTATAGTGGTGTTTGGCAAAGTAACTATACTTGTAGATTAAAAGTGTAAACTCAATAATAATCTTAGTCATCTTTAAAAAAGTTGTTTTTGAAACTTATTTTTCTAAAATAATTGTATTTGTTTATAATAACAAAAGTTATTTTTAGAAAGGCTTTAAAGAAAAAGAAAAAAAACTTATTTTTCAACAAAATAATTTTTAAGCCCCAATAATCTTTTACGATCTCCCTCGTCAAAGTGGAGGTAAGATGTGACAAGTATTTTTGTAAAGAAATATATATATATATATATATATATATATATATATATATATATATATATATATATATATATATATATATATTTGCGCACCCGGTGACTTTTATTTAAAAAAAGAAAAAAAAAAAAAAAAAAAAAAAAAAATCCGAGCAGGCAAACACCAAATAAACATAACTTTAGAATTTTCTAATAACAAACAGAAATCAAAAGTTTGTTTAGGGCTCGTAAACTGAACCACCGTTGATCTTCTCTGGCGACAATACGCTCAATTTAGGTACTACAGTATATTCTTTTTCTACGCACTAAATTTGTACTAGCTTGTTGCAATTTCTAATTTATTAGGAGGTGTTTGTATCAGTATATGCCGAAACTTAGGAGGTGTTTGTTTAAGCTTATTTGATAAGCCCCAATTTTCTGGCTTATTTTTTAACTTATATATAAGTTTATTATGGGGGTGTTTGTTTCGGCTTATGACTTATTTGGTTTTTGGCTTATGTTTCATAACCTCACTTTTCGTAGTTTATTTGGTTTTCGGCTTATATAATAAGCCGAAAAGCTTCAAAATAAGCTACAAAAAGTGAGCTTACGAAACATGAGCCCAAAACCAAATAAGTCATAAGCCGTCTATATAAGCCAAAACAAACACCCCCATGGTATCATAATAAACATATATAAGACCATGAGTTTCAAATCAAGACCAAAATTTTGAGCTTATAACATATAAGTCAAAATCAAATATTATAAGAAATGTGGACAGTTTAGAGACGCGTTTAACTGAATTCCAGCTATGAAGCGTATTAGTTTAAGAATATAGGAATAGTATCGTGTTTGAATATGCAGCTTGAGGTAATATCAGGTTATAGTTTATAGGATGACACTAATGTTGGTATTATCAAAGAATGAGCCATAGGTTACGAGAATAAGAAGCGTGTGGTTTTTATTTTATGGTTTCTGGTCCCTCTTTTGTGACCGGTGTTATAAGTTATCCAGCCGTTCATACTAATGTTGCTGTAGCTTGGGTTTAAAGGAGGGTATATAGTGTGATCCTGTCCATACCTTTGCCCTAATGGCTGTTGAGTTTTCTATATGGCCTTAAGCTAATGTTGTTTGTAGCGGGTGCCGGGTGCTCTTTTTAGTCGTGAGTCTTAGAATAGCTGACATTTGGTGTATTATTACTGTGTAATTATTGGGGGATTTTGTGTTTGTTACCTCTAGTTTAAGATATGCTAATTGTGTAGTGAAATAATTTAGTTAAGTATGACATGTTCTTATTTGTGGTTGTTTTATTGTCATCCCTTTTTTATCTAGCTTTGCTATTAATAGTTGGCACTTGTTCATTCATACTGTCGTGTACTCGAGGAGCTTGGACAATGTTGCTTGCACAAAGACTTTGGGAGAGGAGTTGAGAAGAAAGGATGATGAGATGGCCTTATATGAAATGAGATGTGCTATTACGGTTGGGGTTTGTTTGAGATTCATCTTCCCCATTAAAGTTTCTCCCGGTTACCCACAACAATCGCAGCCTATCTCATTTCAGCAATCTCATCATCCCTTCTTTTCTTTTGTCATTCTTTTTTTCTTGATTCTCTTCTTAAGTCCCAATTTGGGAAGAACTGTTTAAGCTCCAAGAACTCCCCACATGAGACGTGGACCGAGCCTCAAGAGTTGACCCGCCCATTATTATTATTGTTTCTGTTACCACCGTTTTCACAATGGTAGGGAACACATTGTTGCACCTATTACCGGCCATTATTGTTCCCATTATGGTGACGTATGTTAATCGTGATTGACGTATGTCGGCAGGCACGAAGAAGATCTGTTAATCGTTTCTCAATTCTGTTTTGAACTGAAAAATTAGCTAGAAATGTTTTATAATAAGAAACGCTAGCAATATATAGGTGCGAACATTCACAAAGCGCATTGGTTAGGAAAATAGTAGTCTTTTATCTATGTTTGTGGCTTACGAATAGTTCCATAGCTGTAATATGCAGCTAGAGCCTTGAGGTGATATTGAATTTATAGGTTAATGCCAAGGTCAGTGTTATAACCGGGTTCTTAATTGCTCACACTGTCCTGGATACAAGGCAACTATTTATCCTTAAGTATCATCCGTTTTGCTTCATGGTATCGTTTTCTAGTCCCTCTCTTTATGACCAGTGCTTTAATAATATCAAGATATTTAAGTTAGTTGTTTTGTGTTTGTTTGTATTCTTTCCATATGTGTTACTATCATGTATCTCTGTTATTAGCAGATATGTTGATGGTTAATGTGATAGGATTGTTTTATATATATATATATATATATAATATACTCTATTGTTAATTCTTGATAAACGATTCAACAACAGATTAAAAGCTGTGATGTTAGCGATACGTAATTATTTATACTTGATATGCTCGCAATTCAACTAATTTTTTAGTAGCACCGGTGACTTGTTTGAAATGAAATCTAGTACCTTAATTTTTCTATTCACCATTCTTTAGAACTTTGCGATGCTTCCTTTCTTCTTTTGGAGCTCTTTTTCATGGATATGGTCTTCGCAATTCATTGTATATTATTACATGAATTACAATGATAAAGATTCTTTTATCTGTTATAGGTGGGGAGCATAGAAATTTGTCACGAGAGTGACAAAATGGTTCATTTGTTTCTAACTGAACCAGACTGGAGTTGTGATAAAAGTGACGATTCTGTTAAACAGAGAATATCTATCTTGAATGACCTAGAGTCTGTAGTCCACTCATTGATTGCATCTCAAAGTCGTTCGGAGGCACGACTTTGGCTTTGCAAAGATGTTTCAGGGATTAGTTCTCTATCTCGCCGGCAAAAACGTGAGCTATTTGTGACTTTACTGAGAACCAGCTCCAAGAAGAGGGACGTAGCAGCTCAACTAGTGCAGATAATTTTTGAGAAACAACCCAGAAGAGCAGGGTCCATTCTAGCTAAGAAATGCAACATGCTCGAGGATTTCTTTAGAGGTATTTTGGCTAAATTTGACTTTATTTTTTCTGTAGTTTCAAGATTGGTTCTGCAGAGGTCGTCATCATCTTTACTTGCTTTTCAAGCCTGATAATTATTTATATTTACTATCTTATTCTGCAGCTATATATGTCTCAATGTGATTTGTATATGAGCATGGTTGGATTGATCTCGTGAGCCTTATGCCCTGATGTTTAGGGAATTATAAAAACTCAGCATTAAGTTTAACCTAACATGCCTCCTGTTTAGTCACTCTGAACCAATTTGTAATCACATACAATTAGATCAACTTTGACTTTAATTATTATGTACAACTACAATATAAGTAATCAATTATGACTTCAAGTAGTATTTACAATATAATAAGTTTGCTTGAAGTTTCTTGTAGTGATTTTTTGAACACAGTTTTATCTTTCCATAAGCAAAGATAAACAAAGATGTTAGGGAATTGCTTAAAATGTAGGAGAGAGTTTTAGTGAAAACCGCTGAATGTAAACGTAAATTGTTTTAATGTGATAATATTAGTACTAATATCTTCGGCAATGCATGACTTGGAATGGTCATATTCACAAGGACAGTAATTATTAAGTCAGTAAAGCCACTTGTTGATAGAATAAGATGCAAATAAATATAGGTGGCAAATGCGGAGTTTGGGTAATGGGTCAAAACAAGTCATTGTTTGAGAATGGCCAAAACATGTTTGATAAACAGTTTATGTTCAAAATTCCTAATTGTTTATAAACATTTAGTGTGTCAAAGTATGACTGTTTCTTGAATCGAATCGAGTTGATTTAGGAGGTTTCATGCACTTAAACGTACAGTTTAGGTGATTATCGACCCTTTAAATATTAGCATTTTCACTGGCTTAAACCATTAAAGATAATATATCCATTCAAAAGTAATTGGGTTAAAATTTGCTGCTTCAACAGAAATACAAATTTACATGGCAGAATCTAGTAGTTTGGGCAATGGGCATACAAAAGTTGATCTTGTTAGTGTCTCAAGCACATTACCTGAAAGTTTTTACATTTACTTGTAACTAGTAACTAGGAGGGGTGTATATGTAAAACATTGCAGCTTTTACCTTTTTTTTAACTAATATGTGCATATTGGTAATCCATAAAGCTTGCTATCAAGTTCTCAATCTAATGTCTAACTACAGTTTGCTTATTGTTTATCTTATAGGAAATCCAAGACGCATATTACTTTGGTTCTCGCATTTTTCTGGGACTAGTGACGTGGAGCATAGTAAGGGGGCCAAGGCATTGTCCCAATTTGCTTTTGTGAATCGTGACATTTGTTGGGAAGAGCTCGAATGGAAAGGAAAACACGGGCAATCACCTGCCATGGTTGCAACCAAACCACATTACTTTCTTGATCTCGATGTGGAACAAACTGTTGAAAACTTTCTTGAGAATGTGCCCAAGTTTTGGTCATCTCATGAGTTTGCTGACACATTAAAAGATGGTGATATTTTGTTTGTAGATATGAAATTCTTCATAAATATGTTTGTTAAATTAATGTATAAAGAAGATATGGAAGATGTATGGGAAGTCATTCACGAGTTTTTAATGGAAGAATCATTCTCGTCCTTATGTTCCCACCTTCTAATTATTCTTCAAGAGAGGGATCTGTCTGCATTTCTTGATTTGCTTAAAAAAATTCTCGACCCTGAAAACGAACCTAAAGATTCTGGGGACACATGTCACTATTTGGAGCTCATACTTCGCGGGTTCAACGGTTCAGACTCAATCGATGAGCTACTTTTGTTGAATGCACTTATAAATCGAGGGCGTCAGGTAGTGCAGCTTTTACAAGAAGACGAGCACAGGGAGGTAAAGACTCAAATCAAGGATATTGTGCAAATGGTTTGCAATTTATCAACAAATCCTAATGGTTTGGTGCCACTAATTAAAGAATGCTCCAAGAAGAAAAGCATAAATTCAATAAAGTTGTTAGCTTTGCAGTCATGGGCTCTACATTACTTCTTGTTAGAGGAATACAGGTCTCCTGAAGCTTGGGAGTCTTTGTTTGATAGTAATGGAGTAAAATTTCGCCGCTCGGGCAATCATGAATTGTTGCATCATAATAAGTTAGCAGATGACAGTGATTCTGATTCTGATAAAAGGCGTTCATCCAAATCAAAGCGCAAGAAGAAAGGAAAGCTTAGAAAGAAAAGAAGAAGAAGTTCCACTCCTGATGACGGTCTTTTGGATTTAGATTTTGAATATAATAAGATGGATTTTCAATCCAAGGCTAGCTATTGGTTGCTATCTACTGATGGATATTCTACTTCATGGAGCAGTGTAAGTTCATTGAGCCTCAATTCTTGTCAAGCTAAGCTTCTTATATCAGTGCATATAATAATGAGCATTTAGCTCATATCAGATGCCAATGTGCAAACCCAAGGTAGCAAATGGGCAGGTTGGATATTGTGTTGAACTGAGTTGTATTTCTAAAACTTGTCAAAACCGTGTCGGGTTAGATTGACCATTCTCTTTTTTGGAATTATATAAATGGTTAGTCTATTAAGTATGATTAAATAACAATATTATTAAGTTAATTATATTATTCGAAAGAACCCACATTTCATTTCTAAGTAAAATACGATGGGTCAAAATTGGCATCTCATGCAAAACTTATGTGATTACTTTCCAGCTTCAGATGCTTAAATTAACTTCACTGCATATGATTGTTCTATGTTTACTTGGCTTCTGTAAAGTTGAGTTCTCCTGCGTCTCAACAGATGAGTCCGTTCTTCAAAGCTAGCATTTTCATATTCGTATTTGTGGAGATTAATCCTTGATGTCCTAAATATTTCTGTTAAGTGCTTCTCGTATGGATTACTACGGTTTACCAAAATGTTTATATATTATTGGGACGGATAATAGTAATAGTTTTGGTGCATTCCTTGCATTCACATTCTTGATTCCCTAATTTTTCACTTTATTTTGTAGGTGGATTTACCAGAACACCTATCAAAGCAATGTTTTTCTAGTTGGATAAAGTGGGTTTCTTCTAGATCAGGAGATTAAAGTTGATTATCTCTTAGCTGGATTCATCATGTTTTACTCAAGGTAAACTATTTTGTTCCTTGGGTATTTAAAAGCACAATGCTTACCTTCTATCTGTACCTTAATGCTGTCTTTTTTCAAAATGCTACTTGCTTATTCCTGTTAGAAATTCCCTACCCACCTTAGAGTGCTTGTTTGTTGAGCTTATAACTTTATATATAGGATGAAGGGTAAACTACTAAAATGGTCCATGTGGTTTTGTCAATTTTGCTAAAACCGTCCCCTCGAAACTATTTGGACAAACGACCCTGAAACGGAATCCTTTAGGTAAAAAAGATCGGTAATCTTTAGATAGGAAAGATGGGCATTCTTTAGTTAGGAGCACTTTCGAGTGGAATTCTGAATGCTCACGGAGGAAAGAGTTGTGGTTATTTGGGAAGCATTTTGGTTATGAAGGCACATAAGTGTCTAACGAAGGCATACTACTTTTTGACACGTCATTAATCCCAAGGCATAGGCTAATATTGAAATATGGTGAACGAGTATTTGGATGTATTTCTTGATTTACCACCTGCTGGGCAAGTCGGTTCTTTCATTGGTTTGGTACATTGTGCGGTGCCCAAATTGCATGGTGTCATCCTTTTTCACGTACAAAACCGCAGCGGGTACTAAATCAACCCGCAATTCCACTTGTCGAGTAGGTGGTTATCCCGAGAATACATCTAGATACTCTTTCAAGACCTCAGCATCTCTATTTTTTGGCCTTCTCCTAATTAGCGTTAATGGCACAAGCCAAAAAGAGATGGGTATGCTTTAGTTAGGAACCCTTTCATGCTCTCATAACCGAATTGTTCTGCAAGATGCCTCAATGCTTCCGTGTAGGTATTCACATACCAACATTTGAGTAGGCTGCTCGTATCAACTTCTTTGAACATGTAATTTGATATGATCCTGGATAATTAATTATGGAATAAGTATTAGGTTATTTTATTTAATTAGCAGATAGTGTTTAATTAGAGTAAAGATAATATCTTGTTCTACAAGATAAGTATTAGGGTATCTTTTTATTATAAATAGATGAATAGGGTGGTAATTCTTATCATGATGAATATGATTACAGTTTATTGATTTAGTGTTAATTGGGAGAGCTTATTCCACCTCTCGAACGTCGATTATTCTATCTTTATTGTTCTTTTACCTCATTATCGATCCGGTTCGTATCAATTTTAGCTCTTTGCTTACTTAAATAATCCATCCCCATGACAATGCCGAACCCCTTGATTCCCATTGGCAACAAAGTTAATGAAAATGATAGATAGTCAACCTTGATAGTGCAACCCTTGAATCCCAATTTGCATACAACTCGCCATTTGTTATCTTGACATCTAAAAGAGCTATGCGGTACCATAAATTGTTCACAAAAAGTATAGACACGAAACAAGGACACTGAATGAAATAGTACTTAATTATGTAAGAAGGTGATTACCCTTATTTAACAAGTTACACAGTGATCACCTCAGTGTCTCTCATCACTTCTCAACAGTTATGTGAAAGGTCCGATCCTTTAGTTTAATTGGACCGTCCTATTTGGTTCTGCTAGCTCCACCAGTTTTGTTGGGACGATCCATAGCAATGTGTTCCAGCTCCTTGCACTCTTGCAGTAGTAGCACATTCAGTACTTGCTCCTATAATCCTGAACCAAATGCTCTTTTTTCCCACTTTGCCGAAACTAGTATTGTATATGGTACACTTTCCTTTGTGTGCAGAAGCACCAGAAGTACGCTTTTTTTTTAGCCCACTCCGATGCCCTGACCTATCTGAATTTGTATTGCCATTGTAATTTAGTGGGACCATGATGATCCCTATCAAAACACGTTTTGGACCGAAAAGAAATTCTATGAGAACTTTGCAGTTACTGTGGGTCACCCACATCCCCACCTTATGGGAAGTCTCTTTTGGTTGCCAAAAACGAAAGTTGTGATATTCACCGGGTATCAACCCTTTACCCAAAAAAAAAAAACGAAAGTTGTGCCTCGATGGGCAAAGTGGACAGTATGGTGGTTTGTGTTGGCGGGTTATTACAGTTTCAGATGCTCATCTGTTTGAACAGTGTGCCTTCACATGTTCATAGTTTGTACGTAGTTTGTAGAGCCTTTCTTTGAACCCATATTTACTTAGAACTAGTTGCTTGGGGTTCTGTTTTACCTTTAGTAGGTCAATCAGATAAAATAAGCTTGTAACACTACCATGTCATACGTTTCTTCTCGAGCTTCTTGTTGGAGATATTTTTAATGTAACAGTAATAAAAAAAGAGTTAGCTAACTAGTAGATCACCATAGATATCAATTATCATACTAACAAACGTCCTATATAACTTCATTGAATTTTATGTTATTATGGAAATGATATAATTCTTGGCTGAGACAGGTCGTAGCTAGATGTAGCAAAATGTGTGGGTCATGTAGATTGGTAACGGGTCACAGTCCGTAATTTTCGAATATGTCTGGTTGACTCGACCACTTAAAACACTTGTTATCCAAATAAATTCAGATCATTTTGCTCATACATGGGATGGGAGTCTGTATCATTCATGAAGCTTGATGTTTATAAGCATATTAAGAGTCATTTATGGGGTATTTATCAGCTTTTGATCATTTTGTATAGGGTAATTCTGTGCTCAGGTTCCGAAGATGCTACATCCACAGAATAACATGCATTCATCATAATTCATGATGCTATGAACATGTATGTGCGTATATGGAAGTATTGTACTGCATACATTGAACGTAAAACGGAGGGATGCGATGCTTTGATGAGAGCAGAACGTGGTTTTTGTTACTCTTGTATGCACTGCCCAAAGGTACCAACACACCTACACAGATTGAAAGCATACATGGACAGATACACGACGGGGGTGATTGGTACACAAAAATCCTTGGAAATGGAATTACAAACTCCATTTGACGAGATTCCATATTCAATTTGGTATAGAATTGTATTAAATTCTTTTAAACAAAGGAAATTGACTTCCTTCATCTTGTTCGTTTAGTCTCGTGAATTCATGATCTAAGTTCTCTTGTTCGTTTAGTCTCGTGAATTCATGATCTAAGTTTTCTATTGTTTACAGTGTGAAAATTTCCTTGGCGTGTAAACAATCATGTGTGAATTGTTTTTGTAACTAAAGACTAAAGGTAGCAATCTTAAACACTTTGCTTATGGACGTGTTGATCTGGTTTTGTTCTTTCCCAAATGGATTGAAAAGTCATTTGAAGTGTATTCTTAGTACATTCAAGTTGCCATTGTGTAAACTTGTAAGTATCTAGGTGATAGGACGGTGCTCGTTGTTCGTCACTTGGCCCTGTCCGCAAAATTGGGTATCGACATTTTCTAAATAGCATATGATGATTGTTCTAGTTTTTTGTCATTTTGTTACCAAACTTACGAGACTTGGGAAACAACTATCTGCATATGAACTCGACAAATAGCCCTTTTTAGGCGGGCTTGATCCTTAAAGACCTTTTTACTGATGGTAAGAATTGGACTCATGTTTTATTGAAAAAATTTTTGTTGAGAATGCACCACTACACCCCAGGTGGAGTTCGAATTTTCGCATATGGTGACTTTCTATTCTATTCTTCAAACTAAACAAAGACGGATCCCATTTCTTCAATGTGGTTATAAGTGTTAAGTGACTAATGTTATCAAAATCTCTAGGTTTCATGTGTTTAAAATCCTTAAGCGTTTGATATATTATTATCGGCATCATTGATAAATAACATTATGCTATAATGACAATTTCGAAGGTCCAACAAATAAGGGATGCTCTAGTGATACAACAACAATATCCAATTTTGTCGCAACGAGGTATGAGGGATATGAAATGTAGACAGATCATATTCCTGCACTCGGATAAACCCGTGATGTAGGTACTAATGTCATAGCGATTGTCTTTAAACTAGTGATCATGTTTTAGCAGTTGACGTAATAGATTCTGACAAGGTTAAAAAAAATAGAAACATCAAATATGGCATGTTTATTGGATTCAAGAATCCCACATCGGAACAAGAACCAAATGATATTCTACATATTAGTTTACTATAGTCTCAACTCTCAAGTAGTTTTCTCCTGACATTATAGAAGAAGGCCATGTTGACATTTATATCCACTTATGAGTCATAAGCCCTTCATCTACAATGTTTGAGCTTTTTTATTTGAGCATTTAATTATCTCTACTACTTATAACTGATGCATTTTTTACATTTAAAATGCTTAAGTGACAAATAATGTTGGTTGGCTAAATTAATATTTAATTATCTCTACGGAGTATTGATGAAAAATGGTAATATAATCAACAACTAAATTAATATTTTAAATATTGTTTAATCCTTAAACTTTTATATATATATATTTTTTTTTCTAACTTATGAACCTTTTTCTTGGAATGACTACAAGCTGAACACATAAGTCTTGCATTAAGGGTCAAACCAAAATCACGATTTCGCATGTATTTGCCGCTATACATCATCACTTTGCACGGGTATTCGTCTAGTTTTTCTAATGTGTGATAACATTCTTTTCATATACATTTTTTATAAGTATTTAATATAATTTTTCTGAATTTTATAAGGTATTTAACAATTTAAAGTATTTCTAATTGTCTACATATAAGCTTATGATTACATAGAGTACTTGCTGGTGATTATAAAATAAGCCTATGTTGACCTCTGTAACTATGTATCAGTCATAAGGCCCTCCTATTTACTCAAATTTTAAATAAGCATTTGATTTAAATTTTCTAATATAAGATAACTTTCTAGTTATATATAAACCGTTTTCTAAATGGCATATGATGATTGTTCTAGTGTTTCGTTATTTTGTTACTAACTTACGAGATTTAGGTAATAACTATCTCCAGACGAACTAAACAAATCTCCTCCTTTGAACGTGGGCTTGATCCCCAAAGACCTTTTTTACTTACGGTAAGAATTGAATTCGTGTTTTATAGAAAGAACCTAGTTGAGCATGCACCACCAGGTGGAGTTAGGGGTGGCGATGGTTCGGGTGGAGCCATATCCACATCCATATCCATTTAGAATCATTTCTTCCATCTATATTCATATCCGTTGGATGAATCGGGTAAATAGACGTGACGTCTACCGGATATAAACATAGTTTTTCGCCAAATTAAGAAAATACTAGTGTTTAATGCTTATTTTTTTTCAAGGAAGAAAAAAAATCATAGTAGATTGCTAGGCAAAACATCTCATATTAAACATGAAGAAACATTATATAAACACATAGATGTGATACAGAAGTTTAAATTCTTGATCATCCCAAAACATTAGTTAATCTATATTGTAAGTGAAAAATTATAATCAGATTTGCATTGCTTAAAGTTCAGAAGGAAAAAAGCCGTTTTAGAAAAAAGAAAAAAAAGCTACTGGTGTGTCATAAGAAGAATATTACATTACATTCATACAAACCATTCAGGATTAATTAGATTTTGATAGTATTACACAAGTTCTTTCATGTGGTACAACCCATTTAATTCTAATACTATCAGGAACATAAACTTTAAACTGGATTGGAGGGGTGCGCCAAGCCAAGGCAGTAGTGCAACGCCAAGGCGACACGTGAAGAACCCCAGCAGCAAGCTACTATGATGGGTTCTTCCCCCATAAAAAATAAGATTAATATCGAGTGAGCCGATGGCTCACATATCAGATATTAAACTGATAAGAACAGATACTACACTTGATCTTAGCCAAAAGGCCGAGAAAGGTATGCTTACTCCAATTCTAGGCCTTTGTTTTTATACTCAGCCCCTCCTTGTTTGCTTAGCTCACCCATACGATGTGGGATGGATACAAGGGAATTTGGACCATTTTAATCAGTGTTATAAACTGATTTGCGTTTTGTAATAGCCATGGTCAAACCTACCTCAAACTCAAACTCATTAAAGTTATATTTAATGTCTCACAGGCTAACCAAGGTATGTGAATCAACTCATCTCATTTTTGGTAGACAAAACAATCATTCATTTGAAGGCATGGTAAAAGGATATGGTGAGTTATAAACGTAATTCTCCTCCACCATAGACCAAGCAAATGCTCTTACGGAATTATGGAGGCATTGAGGAAGTCGTAAATAGTACCATATAGACACTATGTCATCCTGTAAACTCAAGTAGGACTAATAAAACAACGAATTATCATTTGCTCGTGGGAAAAGAGGCACGATACTCAACAACTAGGTTCATGTAGAGCACATACATATATGAATGTTCAACTCGAGCTGCACTACCTAAAGTACACTGACTTGCACTAGTAGTTGGTATGCCTTTAGTAACTATAACATATACATATACATATTAACAGAAAACACTACCATCTTCCGTTTTATAAATACTTTATCAAAAGTTTAATGATACAAGCTACATATTCCTATTACTTATATATTAGCTTAACCAACACACTAATGAGACGAGATTACACAAATTTCTGCAAAGTTGCAAACTCATTGAACTCTATGGACTAAACCTTTCTACCAACTTCACTTTAAACGTTGATGTCACAATACAACCCCCTTGATTGCTATGTTGAAAAAGTTGATCGTTGTGTTACTGATATGGTTTTTGTACCCATTGTCAATGCATTCAAAAGTTTTTGCAAATAAGTGCTTGAAAAAACCCAAACACAACCCATTTCTTAATTGTACTGATAAAGTACGCATTTAAACCTGTTACCAATGCACCAATTTTTGCAACTTCTAATCCCTAAAGCTACAACATATCATCCGGATCATCTCTGTGTCGAATAAAACATGTCTATGAACAAAACACACGATACACTTTGTAGATATTGAATTCTGTTGTATTTTACAATGGATAGACACTTCTATTTATAGTTTTATACTACATGAAACAAACCATTGTGACTTTCCCAAGAGTCACAACTTTCCATAATTAACTACCAATAACCGAAATTAACTAACTATTAAGATGAATTCAACTGTCACATATTCAGATGATGTAGTTTCAGACCTTCAAATATGGTGCTACTAGACTATCGTCTGTTATGCTACTAGTGTTTGAATAAGAGTTTGATTATAATTGTCAATTTAAGCTGTACATATGAAATTTATAAAAATATGTGAATCATGTTGAAGAAAAGGAGATGAACATATGAATATGATTATCAGGGAGGGGTGGGTGATCGAAATACATAGCAGAAGAGGAAGAGGATGACTTATTAGATTTGTTAGCTTTTGAGTTTTAGCCATATCCTTTTAATAAGATCTATTTTATTAAACTGGTAAGACCTGAAAATCTTTAATACTATTTTTTTACATGTAATTGTGATCCCACATCATGTTTAGCAGATAATTCATCAATCAAAAAAATATTTGTTTTAGTCCATCATATAGCCCGAAAAATAGTACGCATAGTCATCTCGAACACACATATAAAATTGTGACAACAAATGCACCGAGCGCAGTTTTGTTAAAAGGGCTGTGTTAAAGATGTTGGAAATAATAATCCATTAATCTTTGAACACCGATTAGCTTCTGTTTTGTTGTAGCAAATTCAGATACATGGCTGTAATATCAGTTAGTTAAGTCGGTTAGAAACAGTTATAAGTTAGTTATAGGTAGTTAACATTGAAGGGACACAACCCTTGGTTCATACGAACCATCACATCCCTTCAATCACACCGATTAGATTAGTATATATGTATGTTGCTGTAACAGAAATGTAACCCATTCGATTTTATAATATAAGATTTATAAATAGTTCACCCCAATCGATCTTGTTTAGTTTTTATTGATTCTGTATGATGATGGCATGAATGTTGTTTGATCATATCGATCCTGGAGATATGGATATATCTAGATTAAAAACCTGTAAACAAAAGAAAATACATACGTAGTATTAACTTGACCAAAAAAACTTCCCTGTACATGTAATTAGGGTGATAAGAGAATTTTACTTTTAGGTATATGTGCGTGAAAACTCTGAACTATGTGGCACTAGACTTTAAGATTATCCATACATGAGGGTTAATTAGAGATGATAGTTGCAGTTATAACTTATGTAGATTAATACTACTGTCCAGTCCAAAACCCGAATCGATAAACTTGACCCTATATGACCCAAACTCGAGCCATTATAGGGTCGGGTTAGGAACTTAGGATCACTTTTCTAAAACCAAAAACCGGGAGACTTGGGTTTCAAAAGGCACATGATCATCATTTTTAGTGATTGATAGTTATAAAAAGTGAAAATTTTAACTTGGTTGTGAAAAATTGGTATTTATCCACTGACGTATAAATTTGCAGTTATTTATGTGAATATGATGAATTGTTTAAAAAAATTTAAGATATAAGGTCTGAATTACATTATATCAAATAGATAAGATTTTTATCTAGTAAAAGTAGAGTTAAATTCAAATAGTTAAAAATAATAATAATAAAAATAAAAAGTTATACTTTTTTTTGAACGGCGGTTTTATTGAACTAGCAAGAAGCTAGAAGAAGAAAATAAAAAGTTATACACTCACCGTTGGATCAAAGACTATAGTATATCAGGCCCAGTTTGTATTGTATTTGTAATGGATTTTGGTCCACTAAGGGTTTTATGTATGTTTCGGTATATCTATTATATATACCGATCGATTATTATTGAGGAATGAGAATCAAGGGGATTAACCTAAATCTAACAATACCTAATAGTTTGTGTTGATATCTCTGGATGGAGCAAGCTCCAGTTCCACTTCTCTTAACAAAAGGAAGCAATTCTTTCGCTAAACGATGGATCAAAGACTTTTGAGCAAGCCCGAGCTTTGTTTAATGGTGAATTTTTTTTACTTGCATTGTTTTCTTATTGATATTATACTATCTTGTGTAAGTTTTATCAAGTTTTGATATTGTTTATATGCATGCGCAGTTGACTTGTCGACTATTAGAGCAAGGCTGTTGCAATATAACATCTTTGTTTGGAATGAGTTTAACTACGGACCAGTAAGGATCCATGGGGATGATGGTTGTTTCATAAATATTGTCATTAAGAAACTACGCAAGCGCTATGTTGTGGATGCCACTGATACACGTAAACAGGTTATCAGTAAGATTGAGGCGGATCTTATGCTGTCTCCTGATAGTTACAGACTAACCTACAATTTTCCAACAGTTCGTGGGGATATTTGGATCAAGACAGATCATGATTGGCACTTTGCGGTTGAGTTTTCCAAGTCAAAAGGTTATGTTGTGGAGTTAAACTTGAAGGTCTTTTCATCCGGCGCCGAGAATCCTGCTTTGTATGAGTATTCTTCTTCTGATGAGGATACTTCTTCTGATGAAGATGCTTCTGATGAGGAAAGCTTACCTATCATGAAAGCTGAATGAAGATTGAATATGTCGTTTTTAACACCTGGATTTTATGCATGGTTGACAGCTGTGAACGTTTTTTTAATTTTCTTGCATATATGTCTGTTATTTTTGGTTATGAACTTTGTTAGTAGAACAAGGCAGATATTTGTTTATGTTTGCAGTATTTGGATGTGGTTTCTTTTGTGCATGGTTCCTGTTTATTAACCTTTTTAGTTTCCGTTTTCCTTATTTTTGGCTAGAGTTCCTTATGTTATAACTGCGTCATGGGACCGATGACAGTATCCATAGGAAATTTGCTACACCCATATTTTTGGCATTCATCATTACTATGTGTTCAATCTTTAGAAATATTCTTCTTAAAAAATTTTCATTAATTAGTTAACAAGTCCTGTTATGCAGATTGTTAAAAAAAATACCTGCATCCGATACAAGAGTTTGTTTTTTTTTTTTTTTTTTTTTTTTTTTTTTTTTTTTTTTATCATGTTGTTACATGGTTCTAGGTGAAAAAAAGTAGTGCTAGTTGATGTGTTACTCATACCAATAATTTTTCTTATCTATATTATTTGTTTTTATATTAAAATATCGCGTAGAAGTTGTGGGAAAGTAATCGACTAGAACATCTGGACATAACACATGGACTATTCGGCTGTCCTATTGAAGACAAATAGTGTTATCTGAAAGCCTTGATGGGACTAGACGACTGTGTTAAATATATGGATAAATATTAATATGTAAATGTCTAGTATCGAACCCGAGACCTCGGGATTGCACACTTTACAAACAAGAATAATGAATAATAAATATATATATGTTAAATGTATTGAATATATATATTTATAACACTTAATGGACTAAACGGTCGTTAGTTATTAACCGTATGGACTAACTATCGTTAAATAAGAAAGATAAGGACTAGAGTGAAACTTGGGTGTCAAGAAGGATCTAGAATCCCCTTGTGGGATGATAGGCCGGTCGAACAAGGGTGGGTCAAGCCCAACCCATGTTTGCTTGGTCACCAAGAAATCCTCTAGTATATATACAAGGCCAAGGGTTAGACTTTCACAATCTTTTGTGCACACACTCTAACCCTAAAACTTTGTTTCTTTCTTTTGTTTTCCTTGGTCGATTGGTTCATCCCTCCCCTAAGGGTTTGGATCGATTTTCCAAGCATTAATATTAAGTGTTTCGTTTACTTGCAACAAACCTTTATTCGTTGGTAGTTTGTGTGTACAAGAACGAGGTAACAACATACTTTTGTTGTTATCAAGGGATCGATTAACAAAACGGTAAGGGGTTAATCATTGATCCATATAAACCCTAATTAGGGTTCTACATATTGTTAAAGACAATTGCTTTTGATTCTTGTTCGGGCTAGAATCACCACGGTACGTTTTTATTTATGTTTTAGTTAATATTTATGTGTTATACTTGATCCTACGCTTCCGCATACGTGTGCACTTTGATTTATATGATTGTCATGGTAATTGGATTCTAACAGTGGCATCACGAGCCATGTATAACATGTAATTGATTACTAAAACGTAATAAAAACCGGATCTTTAATTGTTTTAGATACATGTTTTTTTTTATCTAGGGTTTTTTCCTATTTTTTTTATTCGAAACCCTAACCCTAATTTGGGGGGGGGAGTCGATTTTTTCCATGAAACCCTAATTAGGGTTTTGTGGTTTTATTGGATTATGTGTTATCACTAGAAACCCTAGGTCATTAACCAGTTAATTGATCGTATCTTGTGACCAACGTGCTAATTGTTAGGTTTTAATCCGTGACTTACATGCATGTTTGTCATGGATCTTGTTTTTTTTATTATTTATCACATGTAAGAAGATCTTAAATTGGGGAAGACTCCAATATATATTAAAATCAATTTTATATGCTATGTGGTGTGTTTTTAGCTTTGGCCTACGCAATTGATTCGTCAATGTATGTGACTCACCTCCATTAAGAGGGGAAGGCCTTAGTTGATTACATGCATTATTATACCTAGAATTGATTTTATTAGGATCTTTTCTAATACGGATTGCATGTGGCTAATTGTTTCACTTATTTATTATTGTTTGTTTGATTTTCTTTGATACTTGTTTTATTGTTTTTAGTTGGACTTGATGTAAGCAATAAAAGGGTTGTTTTCATAAAGAAAATTAATACGGACTAATAATTGTGAAACCCTAAAGTGATAAAGTAAGAATCTTGCAAAGGTCTTATGACAATCGTGGTCCGATTCGCACGGTAATCAGCTCCCAGTCGAGACTAGCAAAATTCAAACTTTATTACTATTTTGAAATTGAATCCATAAACTTTTGCTTGAATGATGTTTTGTGCAAATATGCTTTTAAAATTAAGTCTTTTAAGATGATATTCATAACCGTGATTTGAAGGCTTAGAAAAGAGCCTTAGAGTCTGCCTTGGTTATCACAATCTTGAATATGTCTTAAACGAATTACTTTTAAAATCATATGTTGTAGAAAGTCATCTTAGGGTTTTGGCATAAACCTCAAGTAAAACTTTGTGTATTAATTTCACGAATTGAATATAAAAAGTTTTTATGAAAACTTGTGTTATAAAGATGAGTGCATGCATCTTTGTACATAATTTTGATTGACATATCAAAAATTAATACCCTTAATAATTTAAGTTACATGCCATCTAACTAAAAGAAACACTTGAAGTTATTATTTAGTAAACGTGAGACGCAGGCTAAATTTTAATGACAAGGTAAATTTCCGAGTGTGCGTGAGACCACACATGGAGAATTTGCAGTTTCTAAGTTAGACGACTTAATTAAGTTGATGCGTGAGACCTAGAACTTAAGGCATGAGATGGGATGAAACATGCTTACAAGGCAAATTGATGAATCAATTTGATGTAAATCCCATAATGATCTAGGAATTGGAAATCTTGTTTGCCAATTATTGTTCGACAGATTACTATCTTTTGTACTTTCACCACTAGCAGATCAACTGATGTGGTGAAACTATGTAAAGTTAGATCCTAGATTTTCAAGAAAATTAGTTGGTTATATGAATATAGCCTTGGGTATTATATTTTCTTGGAAATATAAATTATCGAAAATACTAAAATTGAATTTTGTAAATTCTTTAAATGTATTAATGCAACTCAAACCGTAAACGTAAGTTATTCTTTTAATTGATCTACACCCGTTTGGGTTTTTGGTTAGAGTCAATGTTACTAAAAGAACAAATATAGTCTTCTTTCCATTACGAGAAGTGTGAGACTTAAATCCTATTCCTTTTCATGAATGAGAAAGGTATAATAGGATGATTAGAATTGTCTAAATTCTAAATACATAACTCATAGCAAACTTTAATAGTAAGAGTATATGCACCTTATGAGTTATTAAATTAGAAGCTAGACTAATTACTGCATAATGGTAAAAGACAAATTAGATTATTTTATCTAGTTGTTTTGATTTGACCATTTAAAGATACTACATACAATTGTTGGTATGGTAGATCTATACAGGAAGAAATTGCATGCCCAGTTTTTTCAAGTTAATAATTTGGAATGTGATGAATCACATTTATGAAGTAGATTACATCCTTTTATAACCTATATAATTGTTTGAATGGGTTTTCTTAAAAGATGTAGGAAAGTAAATAGTACACTATTTCTTTCACTAATTAATGAAACATTTACAATGTTGTCAAATTTAGTGGGAGTATTGTGTTCTTATGAATGAATAAGGGATTATAATTATGTTCTCTAATTCAGTGGGAGTTACAAGACTTATTGTCTTGATTATAACTTAGATTATCTTTTGAATATCTCAAGGTAATTACTTTCCAAATATAGACACTAATATTTTCAAGGATAGTCATGTACGTTTCCTTGATTGATTGAGTAACTCTATATCTACTAGTTATGCTAATGACACAAATCATATTGTTCACATTAACAAACGCGTGCGTGTTGTTTATATGATACATGGTGTTGTACCATGCACAAGTGGGAGAAATCTACATTGTGTGCAAGGTACAACACATAAGAATATGATTCAAAGGATTCTCTTAACTGCAAGTAAGAGATTACAATTCTAATTAGATTAATACATCTAATCTTAGAAACACTTGGTGTTGAAATTTAGTAAACGTGAGACGCAGGCTAAATATTAACAACAAGGTGAATTTCCATGTATGCGTGAGACCAACATGGATAATTTACAGTTTCTAAATTAGACATCTATTAGAACATGTGTCAATAACGATACTACTTCAACTTTAACATTTATGTATTATTAGAATGACATAAATGCATGAAGTAATATAAGACTACTTCAATAATTATGTATTCTTAGAATGACATAAATAAATGAAGTAGTATGTTAACTTGAAAATATTAATGAAACCAAATGATGGTGTTCATGATTACTTTAATTATACATGTTTATACATTATTGTATATTTATAAACATAAAGTCTTCTAAGTATTACAAGACTTATAATTAAGTAAGACGTTAACTTGTTATGGTCTTTTAATTAAGACATATACAAGAAGTCATTGAGTTAATCAATGATTAATAACGTATAGTGAGATTATAACAAGTTTATGTTTTTATAAGACATAAACATGAAGTGACTTGATTAAAAAGTACTTGTGTTATAAAGCATGCAGTTGGCTTGGAAATACTATTATACCATTAAGTTGACTTAGTTGGTAAATAAGTATGCCAACAGGAATATGGTTATCTTATATATATTGTTAGATCTTCTTACAATATTAATTCTAATTGAAGTATCACATATGGATAGTATGTTCAATTAGAAAGAATCAAACTCTATTGGTATTGTTTGATTAAAGATAACTATGACTTCTTTTCTTCTGAAAGTTATCAAGGTTAGAAATTGAGTATGGCTTGAATATACTCAATTAGACTCCTAGAAGATTAATAAGACGTTGTTGTGATGAATCACATTAAGTCTTAAATTGAAGTTTTGAATTTGTTAAGTTACTTATAAGAAGGTTGTTAACAAAAGAATATCAGGAACTATCAATGTGTATTTGTAATGTCCTAAAAGAGAAAATTGGATTGTTGCTCTAATTGCTAAGTAGTTATAGATAATCTCTATATTGCTAAAGGCAAGTGGGAGAATTTTATCTAGAAAAGATAGA
This sequence comes from Artemisia argyi, assembly GCA_030686995.1. Lineage (NCBI taxonomy): Eukaryota > Viridiplantae > Streptophyta > Magnoliopsida > Asterales > Asteraceae > Artemisia > Artemisia argyi. Next base: position 62,057,851 of record CM060708.1, on the reverse strand, counting down.
ATTACAAGATACATAATCTTCTAAAACCACACTAGTTAAAATCATGATGAGGCTTAACATGTAAATGATAAACCTCAAGATGATGGAATTATCATTCATAGATCCACTTGGATATCTCAGATATTTAATTAATATGCTGATGATTATATGATGTTGTATTACCAAAATAATGAATTGGGTGAATTACTCATATTATGAATGTTATAGATGCTGTTCATAAAGATATTCAAATTTAGAAAATTTGGTTTATCTTAAATTCTTAATAGTTAGAGAATTATGATGAGTTTATTCAAAGATAATGTAACCCTAGTGGTTTAAATCTTTGTGAAATAATCATATGGACAAAAATTGTACACATATCTTAATGAATATCTTATGACAAGATTATTAATCATACTTAAGCAATTAACTATGATTGAATACTCTTTCTTAAGTACATTAAAGATATAAAGATGGTAATTGTCATATTTACATGAATGTGAAATTTGACAATGGAATATCAAAAACTCTTTCTTGAATAATTACGTGAGCGAGGACGATAAGTAATCAAAAAGGAGTTTATGAATTCAAGAAAATCTTTGGAAGCGTACAAAATGCAATAATCCATGAATGGATAAATGCATGCATCTAGGAAATTATTATTATGATAAATTATTAAATCTATATTTAGGTTTATAATTAAAATAAGGTAATTTCTAAGTATTCCAGAAAGCTAGTGGGAGTATTATGTTATGATTTACTAAATCATATATGTTGTATAACATATAAGAGTAACATTCCATATAAGTAAAAGGTTAGACTTAATTTGGAACGAAACGTTACTTGAAAGATTTAGGAAATATAACATACAACCTTGAAACAAAAGTTTATTATTAAATAAACAAGTGCGGTAAATAAATTCTAAATAGAATATGATATATTATTTAGGATGACTAAATGGATATACATATTTGTAAAGATCAAACATGAATAAAATCTAAGTTTGACTGAAGGATTTTCATGTGCATTATATTATTGTTGTATCATGCTTAAGTGCTTAAATGATTTGACAATATTTAATATCCAATTAAAAGTTATTATATAACTTGTGTAATAGATATTCTAATGGAAAATGTTTGAAATTAGAATAATGATCCTCAAACTGGAATAGCTCCTAAACATTACACATTGGATATTAAGTTTACGGAAATTTTAAGAGCATATTGTGTTTAATATACAATGATGCTGGTTTAATTGAGATGACACTCAATAACTAGTCATGGTAGGATTTTATCCTTGTTAATGGCCATGAGAACTAGTTGTGCTTACTAAGAGCATAGTTGCATTATACATTAAAAAATTAGAATACTTGAAACTTTAAAAGGTTTGAAAGTTTGATTATCATAAATTGGTGAATGAGGATATCACACTATTTATAAAGAATTATGTGGCTATATCAAGATAGTTGGATGAACACATACAAGAATTTTACTTATTGAATTCTTGAATTAAGTATTCTCAAAATTCGGATAGATCAAAGTTAGTTGAAATAATGCCTTGTCAACATGAATGATTGTCATTGCTTGAGGCATAATTGTCTTCAAGTTATTACTTGAGACAAGATTCATTAACTAGAATTATCATGCATTGATCTATTTTGGTATTTGGATAAGGGACGTTAAGCAATTATTATTTATAATGAATTAAAGTACTTAGTACGTTTGTTTTCGTTAATAATAAATTGTGTCCTATATTTGCATGTTTAAATCCGTGAATAACTTATGTTGTTCTAAATTGTCCATTGTCGATTAATGATATGGGAATATCATTAAACTAAGATAAATCTGAGTATTGGTTAAGAATATACTTGAAAGTATATTGATGCGTTGACATACCAATTTCACATAATATTCGATGAATTGAATATTGGACTTATCCCAATAATATGATTTAATATTTAAATGTGAGAATCATATTTAAAGTTATCCTCAGACTTGAGATACCAGATAAGTGTCATGGATGTAGTGCATTTTTGTGAAGCAATCTACCGCTCACCGTAACAGGGAGTCATAAGGGTTGTTTTCAGAAGTGTTGCAAAGTTCATGGGTTATTCTTGTAGTCAAGAGAGAATTTGTTCCTTCTGATTTGTTCAGAAGTTTAATACTGCTGGGCCCCTCGTAGGGTTGACAAAATGTTTGCGTGGCCACGCCCAAAGTCTATCTGGAATACGTTCAGATGTTTTGGTAATTTTGTTAAATCATGAAGAGACGAGAAACAGAAATTTAATAAAGAACCTCACATCTTTATTAATGTGGTATTAGAAACAAAAGGATAATTATAATGATGAATCATTAAAGGTTTTTTCCAGAAAACCTAGCTCGGATTGAACTAGGGGCATTGGAGTGTTGCAAGACGCTAACCAATGTCATTTTACTATTAATAGATATCCAAGTGGGAGCTGTTAAATATATGGATAAATATTAATATGTAAATGTCTAGTATCGAACCCGAGACCTTGGGATTGCACACTTTACAAACAAGAATAATGAATAATAAATATATATATGTTAAATGTATCGAATATATATATTTATAACACTTAATGGACTAAACGGTCGTTAGTTATTAACCGTATGGACTAACTATCGTTAAATAAGAAAGATAAGGACTAGAGTGAAACTTGGGTGTCAAGAAGGATCTAGAATCCCCTTGTGGGATGATAGGCCGGTCGAACAAGGGTGGGTCAAGCCCAACCCATGTTTGCTTGGTCACCAAGAAATCCTCTAGTATATATACAAGGCCAAGGGTTAGACTTTCACAATCTTTTGTGCACACACTCTAACCCTAAAACTTTGTTTCTTTCTTTTGTTTTCCTTGGTCGATTGGTTCATCCCTCCCCTAAGGGTTTGGATCGATTTTCCAAGCATTAATATTAAGTGTTTCGTTTACTTGCAACAAACCTTTATTCGTTGGTAGTTTGTGTGTACAAGAACGAGGTAACAACATACTTTTGTTGTTATCAAGGGATCGATTAACAAAACGGTAAGGGGTTAATCATTGATCCATATAAACCCTAATTAGGGTTCTACATATTGTTAAAGACAATTGCTTTTGATTCTTGTTCGGGCTAGAATCACCACGGTACGTTTTTATTTATGTTTTAGTTAATATTTATGTGTTATACTTGATCCTACGCTTCCGCATACGTGTGCACTTTGATTTATATGATTGTCATGGTAATTGGATTCTAACAGACTGAATAAAGCTTATTCGGATTGTGTTACTGGTGGGTGATGCTGTTCGCTTCAGTTTGAAACTTATTTCTGTTATTTCTAGCTTCGTACATTAACTGTTATTTAAGGGGTTGTTTGGATCTTGTTTATGTGTTCTTGTATAAGGTTGTGTGTGTTTTTTTTTTTTTTTTTTTTTTTTTTTTTTTTTGTGTGCATGACTTTAGTTTGTAATTGACATTATTACATTGTCACTCTTTTATTTGGAAGGTACGTTTCATTAGTACTTCAATAATAATATGGTCTGCTACTGCTTGTTTGTGTTACTAGTAGTAAGTTTGCTTAATGCAGCAAAAAAGTTTGTGTGGGCTGTTCTATTAGCTTTATGAATAATCATGATAACTGCATCGGTTGTTAAACTTGGGTTGTGGTTGTACTGCAAAAGTTCTGGAAATGAGATAGTTGGTGCCTATCAGAATGAAACTGAAGCAAGGAAAGCCAGGTTGGTATTTAATTGCAGATATGCCTTTGTGGTGTTGGTTTTGTTCATCTTTTTCTATCTGTGCCTACAAATGGTGCAAATGCTTCTTTTATTTTTTATTATTTTTTTTTTTTTATTTATTTTTTTTTTCATGTTAACTCTTTATAGTTAGAAATCTGACAGATCCCGTATGTTGCTAAATTTTTGATGTGTGCTTGTTTCCTTTGTTGTTGCTAAATTTTATAATTTGACTTTTCCAAAAGCAAATTCTTGGTGCAAAATTTCATCATCTTGCAGCGCAAGAGAAAGCAGTGTCTGTGTAATATATTGGCAGGGATGAAGACATGTCTGTTGCGTAACGTGGAGGTTACTGGTCACACCTCGCACTTTAGCGGAGCCTTAGCGCCGCATTGATCAACGGGCCTTTTAGGGAACCATTTCTACTATGTTTGAGCCTATGATAGAAAAGCTTTGGAACTATGTGTTGTGTATTTGCGCTATTTTAATTTTGTAAATATGATCCTTTTATTCTTCACAACCCATCTTCCCATGGTATCTTTGCAATGTCTATGCGTAAAAGGATTTTTGTTGCAATCTATTTGACGATAGGACTACACATTAGTGGTAAGGCTTTTGTTGTGAAATGCCGGCCTGCATAATCATACATGATATTTACCTACTATTATTTGTCTTTTCTATCTGTTATTAGAGGTCGTTATTGTCAACACATCACTAGCGGCATCCATTGGAGTTGTGGTGATGGATTGGGCTACTCAGGCAATGCTAAAGTTGATGTGCCTCTTTTTATTTGACGATCGAAGACTTTAGTAAAGGTAGATTTGATGCAAGTGATAAACTGAACAAGCTAGCTGAGTTAAAACGGGCAATTTCCTGCCACTATCTCAAATGTAAAATGTTAGTTATGCGAATATGATGAATTGTTAATGTTAGAGATACTTGTGATTTTAATGTTAGTGGCTTTGTGTATGTGATTGTAAAGTTAGGATGTGTTTGGTCCATGTATATCGGAATCACGGAATGACAATTATAGTCACTGCAATTGTTTGTTTAGCTACTATTAGAACCAAAATATAATTTTATACCCATAGAACCATTGTAGTTTATTTTTAAGAATCACAGAATGACAATTTTAGACACTGCATAGGTGGGTTATCTAAGAATTCTCCTCGGTCGATTTGATCTATTTATTTTACACCACGTAAAAATAAAAAGACTATGATTGTGTTTATTTTTTATTTATATATTTGAGAAAATAGTTAACAATACCCATCTTTCCAAATCCAATGATACCATTAGTGATACATGGGTTTTAAACTAGCTAGTAATAGATTACTACTTAATAATAGAAGGTATCTTAACTTAATTGTTTAAATTTTTTAAAAATATATAAGATCTCAATTACATTGTAAAAAAATATAAGATTTTGACTAGTAAAAAGTAAAATTCAAATAGTTAAAACAATAAACATATACTCTCAAATTACTAGGGTTCACAGTCTTTATAAGTCCTCTCATTATTCTTTTACATTTACCCTTCATCGCTGCTTTCTCATTTTTCAAGAACCAGTAAATCGTATTTCTCTTTCTCTCTCTCTCTCTCTCTTTTTTTTTTTTTCTTTTCTTTTTTTTTTTTCACATTTATGCATGTATTTGAATCTGTTTTGTAATTTGTACGTAATAGTTTGTGTTGATTAATCTCTGACAGAATCGGATGGAGCAAGTTCCAGTTCCACTTCTCTTAACAAAGGAAGCAATTCTTTCGCTAAACGATGGATCAAAGACTTTTGAGCAAGCCCGAGCTTTGTTTAATGGTGAATCTATATATACTCAAACTCTATGCAATTAATTAGTACCACGGTACCATGACAATGTTTTTGTTTTTAGGTTTTGATGTTGTTTATATGCATGCAGTTGACTTGTCGGTTTTTAAAAGAAAGCTGTATCTAGAAAACATCTTTGTTTGGAATGATTTTAAGTTAGGACCAGTAAGGATTCATGGGGAAGATGGTGGTTTCATAAATGTTGTTTTTAAGAAACAACACAAGTGTTATGCTGTGCAGTCCACTGATACATTTAAACAAGTTATCAGTATGCTTGAGGAGGAACTTAGGCTGTCTCCAGGATGTTACAAACTAACCTACAAGCATCCATCATTTGGGAATGTTTGGCTCACGAAAGATCGTGATTGGCACTTTGCGGTTGAGCTTTCCAAGTTGAGAGGTTATTGGTTGTATTTGGACTTGAAAATCTTTCCATCCGGCCAGACAGCTGATGAGGATGCTTCTAATGAGGATGCTTCTGATGAGGATTCTTTTAATGGGGATGCTTCTTGTGAGGAAAGCCTACCTATCATGAAAGCTGAATCAAGATTGAATATGTCGTTTTTAACACCTGGATTTCAGACATGGTTGTTGGTTGTGAATGTTTTCTTAATTTGCATGCATGTTTGTTATTTTTGGTTATGAACTTTGTTAGTAGAATAAGGTTGGTTATGAACTTTGTTAGTAGAACAAGGCAGTAATTGTTTATGTTTGCAGTATTGAATGTACGGTTCCTGTTTTTCATGGTTCTTGTTTATTAACCTTTTTAGTTTCCATGTTCCTTGTTTTTGGCTAGAGTGCTCAGTGTCCTTATGTTATAACGCGTCATGGGACCTATGACGGTATCCATAGAGTCACTATATCGCCATGTTCGCTGTGCCATATTCGTATTTTTGTCATTCATCATTACTATGTGTTCAATCTTTAGAAATATTCTTTTTAAAAATATTTCATTAATTAGTTAACAAGTCCTGTTATGCAGATTGTTAACACATATATATACCTGCATCCAATATGAGTTCTATTTTCTTTTTTTGTCATCTATTATATTACTGTAAAATATTGTGTAGTAAGTTGTTGGAAGTAAAATTAATCGTCTAGAACATCCGGACAAAACACATGGACTATTTGGCTGTCCTATTGAAGACAGATTGTGTTATCTGAAAGCCTGGTTGGGACTAGACGACTGAACAGCTTATTCGGATTGTGTTACTGGTGGGTGATGATGTTCGCTTCAGTTTGAAACTTATTTTCTTGCTTCGTACATTAACTGTTATTTAAGGGGTTGTTTGGATCTTGTTTATGTGTTCTTGTTTAAGGTCCTTTGAGATTTGTGTGTGTGTGTGTGTGTGTGACTTTAGTTTGTGATTGACATTATTACATTGTGACTCTTTTATTTGGAAGGTAACGTTTCTGTTTAACATTAGTACTTCAGAAATAATATGGTCTGCGCGCTACTGCGTGTTTGTGTTAGTAAGTTTGCGTAATGCAGCAAAAAAGATTGTGTGGGCTGTTCTATTAGCCTAATTTGTCATGTGCTACTATCAACTAGTAATGGAGCTAATTTATGAATAATCATGATAACTGCATCCGTTGTTAAACTTGAGTTGTGGTTGTACTGCAAAAGTTCTGGAAATGAGATCATTTTGTCCTTGTATGCTTTACATAAGTTTTATCATTTGGTTTGTATGCGAATAACGGTATTAAGCGTATATTATGCAATACTCGAACTGTTATATTTCATCGTGCACAACTTTATTAAACGCCAATCAAAATGATGGAATTGCATTGCGTCCATCTGATTTTTGCATATGAACATGATACATTTGTGAGTTCCTATTCGATTTCAGCTGAATATGTTTGGCCCTTTTATAAAGCAAGTAAGCAAGTTGGCTGGACCATGAACTACTTTTGGTTCCAACTCAATCAGAGTGGAGTATTTGGTAGTTTGAGAGAACCATTCAATATACAGTGAGGCGATGTTTGTCACATATTGAGCCTAAAAGACTCGTTTTTGTTTGAAAGTCGCTGGTGACTCGTTTCCCACTTTATAATTCTTGAATAGTCGTCTTTGCAATATGTTCGTCACTTATCGAGCAAAAAAGACGAACATTCATGTCGATTTGCAAAAGATTGCTTCCGAAGACCGATGATCTGATTTATTTCCATGGATCCTTCAAGTTACTAGTTTCCTGAATAAATTTCAATCCAATGTTGCACGTATATTGGATGTTAAGAAATCGACCATGTTAACATCTTAAAAAGTTTCGGCAAACCCATCCATCCATCATGTCCATCTTCTATCTTTTTTTTTCAAGTGAAAGAAAAATAATTTTTCATGATAAGTAGAAGAAACAATGATTCTCCAATCACACATATCATCTTTATTCATTCTTAAATTTACCAAGTTTCACAACGCATATATGGTTATAACGATATGTCTCATTTGCTTGATGTGCGTATATGTGACCCAGTGATCGATATTTCTAACATAATCTACACAACACAAATTCAAATATCACGTATTCAGATGGCGTAGTTTCGGACCTTCAGATATAGATTTTTAACTAAAGAAATATAGGTCTTATTTATTTGGCGTGGATATGAAATTAAAACAAAATAAGTACGAGTAGTACAGAGATATTGTGGATCAAGATCAAGCATATATAGAGATGAACAATCTGAATCTCAGTCATGACACCAATCAATAAATCTTGATTTGCATTATACAAAAACTGTATAACATTCATCGTTTAATCTAATTCACTTTTGCCTTCTTTCGTGCAAGATACCGTTCTTTAGCAGCAGCCACAGCATCCTGATTTCTTTTATGATGATCGGTTGTAGGTTGAGCTGTCGCGCTTTCAGTTTTGGATTCTTGCTTCGGGGAATCAGAGTCTTCTTGTTTATGAGGAACAGGAGCAGGTTTTGCTTCGACAATTTCAGATCTTTCCTTGGGCGCCGCCGAGGTTTCGCCATGATTTTCTTCTCGCGCGCGCGGTGAAACCACCTTTGATGGTTCACTTTCTTCTGACTTTTGATTCTTTGAATCCTCTTTATGCTTGCTAGGTTTGGTTAACCCACGGTCTGGAGCCCCAAAGGCGACATTCTTTGACAAACTGTAGTAGAACTCGGACATATCACCACCCTTCTTGGTAATCTGTTGCACCAAAATGTGAATCATGTGAATATGCATTTTTCATAAAATAAGAAACATAAAACAAGAAATAAATGGATGAAAATAAAGTTCGGGAGGTTTTAGGGGAGGTTTGGATGTGATGCTGGTATTTGGCAAAACTAAATTATGATTATGAGTTTATGAAATCTTTTAGTTCTAAAATATCTAAATTAGAATTAGAAAAGCAAGAATATATGGCAAGATAACCCATTGTTGAGGCTGGAAGTAAAATTACCGAATGATCCCTGACTTTAATCAGTTGGAAAAAACCCATCCGAACATCCCCTTAGTATGTTAGTAAAAATTGAAGAAGTGTATGTGGGGGCCCTAAGAATGCGAGAAGGTAGAATTGAGATAAATGGTGACAAAACACATTGTTATAAAAACTGGAATTCTTTTTACAAACTCAAAGGCATCTTCTACATGAATACTAAAACCTTCGTTCTATTCAAGATGTTTCACACTAAAAGGAAAGAAGAAACTAAACATATTAAAATGGCGGGCTGGAGGTTGGGCAACGGGTCAAACAAGAAATTCTTTGGCACGAACTGAAGCCAGTTAGGATCGGCCGGGTCAGCCCAAAAACGCTTTTGTCCAAGTTCTAACAAATAACTGGTGTGGTAAAAAATTTACAAAAGGAAGAGACGACTGTTTTAATAAAAAGATTTAAAAAGTTGCATGCAATAAAAAGACACCCCGGGCAACTTTCTATCAAATAAGAAACATAAACATGAGATAAAGGTGAATTTGACCCATTTTCGTTTTATTTGAACCGTTTGGCTTTGGATTTGGCCCGTTAAAACACAACCCAAAATCCACTAATAAGCAAATGGTCAAAATTGCCACCCTAAATATAAGAATTCCATTCTATTAAAAGATAGTAATATATGAACACCAAAAGAAAGTAGAACTTACATCTTCCCTTTCCTCGCGTAGTTGTCGCAAACGTTCTTCCTCCAACCATTTTGCTTGCTCAGCAAGTTTCCTTTTGTACGCACCCGTAACAAACTTCTCCTTGTCACCAAAAAGGTGGTCTTCTTTGCTCCTCTCTTTGGCGAGCTTTCTTTCGTATATTATCTCATGTTCTCGCTCACGCACTTTTGTCTTTTCAATTAATGCTTGAATATACCTTGGCTGTAACACAATATACAGTTGATTAGCAATAAAGATACCACACATATATCCATCTCAAAATTTCAAAAATGTCACATATTACATACAAAATAAAACAAATCAAGTGCATATCACAGCCTGTTGTTCTACTGAAAAAACTAGGAAAACTATGTTATTACTTATTATTGTAAAGCATCTCAGGGAGTCAACACTCTAACACATAATGTTCTCTTTGTTCATTCGGTAAAAGAAAATTGTTATTAAGTAATGTTTATGTTACATCATACATGGAATGGGTAATTATAAATTACAGAAATCTAAAAGGTTATATATCAAATGCTTCAGATATTTAATACTTTATATCTTAGATTGAACCTTTTTATTAACTGAAATTTCATTGCTTGAATGTTGGTGATTACATATTAATGAATATACTTTGGATATAAAATCACCTAAAGTTTACACTAAGAAAGATTCTTGTCAGAAATAAATATGGTACCTTTCTTTCCTGTCGATCCTGTGCAACTGGAAGAGCTTTTTTTTCCAGCATCTCCTCGTATACTTCATCATATGCAAATGCCGATGGATCCTCCTCTAAGGCTTTCTTATGTAGCTCCTCTACCTGGAAGGAAAAAAAAATGTTATGATAAAGAGACCCAAAATCTAAAAGTGGCAAATGGGCAAGTGGGGTGATGAGTCATAATGGGTAAATTTAGGTAAGGGTTAAAAAAGTCCCGGTCATGCTGGCTTGACCAACAATGCTTAAGGTTCAAAAAACTCATGTTTCTTATATATAAATCAGTGTGTCAAATATGATTACAAAAAATATAATATTTCAAAAGAACCTAATCCTTTAGGTAGAAATATTTAGGAGGTTTTGCACACAAAAAAAAAAAAAAAAAAAAAAAAAAAAAAAAAAAAAAAAAAAAAAAAAAAAAAAAAAGACATAGGAGGACTTTCAATCGATTCAATCCATTTAAAAGTTAGTTTTTATAATCTTTATTTTACCAGCTTGACCGGTTAGAGATGTATCATTACCCAAATCGACCCAATTATAAACAAAAAACATCTATATGATGGAAATACTCTGTTTTGTAGCTAGCATACCTCTTTGAGAGCCTTTTTGTTGCCAGCTTGTCGAGAAATATCTCTCTCAACATCATTTTCATCATCGTCACCAAAACCAAGTGCTGAAGGGAGAGGAGGTCTGGCAGGTTGCTTCTTTTGTTGGGAAGGCCCCCTTAGGTTTAATCCGTATTTCATTTCACTTGATAGCCCTGTGATGGAAAATAACTTTATTTAATACAACATGAATAAGCTATCTTTTTAAAAAAGAAAAAAAAAAATTGAATTAAGCTACACCGTGATCTCACAGAAACCATAGCGATAACCACTAAAGACTTTAAAACCATATATAAAATGAGCAATCAATGTACTATTTTAATCCAGGGTGACCATTTCCGAAACAAAAGTATCCTATTTATGTGATGAGAGGAAGAATCACAATTTAGCATAACATGAAAACATCCAACAGCTAGAGAGCAACAATTGTTCAAATATAGAAACTCACATAGAAAAACTATCACTTCTGGCGTTGTATGCATGCCTAAAAGGGGAACACACCCTATCCTACATTGACTTTCTATTTTCCATGATAGGATACACAAATCCTAGTTTATTATGTATGGTTTAGTTCGTTTTGTGGCATGTCACAAACGGCTTAGTGGTAGTTCAAGGTTTGCTTGAGGTTTATGTGGTACTTCAGCCACATACCATTGTACTGAATATTTTTTTGTGATTTATATATTTTACCGGGGTAAACCCCTTTACCCAATCCTAGTTTCAGTAACTCGTGAGTAACAAAGGGCAGCCAAAGTTATACATAAGAAGCTAAACCTGCAATTTACATGCAAAATTCATTTTCCAGGATCAGTGTCCTCTTATAATGAACATGATACAAAGAGATTAAACATGGTAAATCATACCACAATTTCAGGGTTCAGGCTCACTTTTGCAAGAGCAGTAAGGTCACAATTTCACCAAGACTAAGACAGTTGGCAGGACTACTAACGGGTCTAAAACAGTTGTTTGAACCAATTAATCAGAATCACTAACAGTCTAACACAGTTCCATAAGGCATAAGCTACTACCTTCCCAATTAAAAGCTACACATTAACTTCTGAGGTCAACACGGGTAGTTCACAGCTCCCTCAAAGGTTAAACAATTCAAACATTTGAAGCAAATACTAACAAATTGGGGTGTCTGGGATTGCTTAGTAATATTGTTTATTTAAGTCTTGCGTTATGCTATAGTAGATAACCAATTTTGGGTGTTTGGATGGACAAAAACTATCTGACCATCCAAGAGTGAAATAACCTCTAAGCTGCTCATTAAAAACGATTATCTCATTCAGAATTGTCTTATACAACTAACCATCTAACACAGTATCTCGTCCATTACCTCCTTTAACAACTGATTATCCGATTCTAAGTATTTTTTTATAATAACACAAACAATAGATCATAAAGCACTAAACTTTTTAATCCAACCATCTTGGGCATATCTGATTCTATCGATAAAACACAAAAGGGTATCTAAATATACTTAATGTTGTTATAATAAGTACAAATTTTAGCAAAATAGTCGGGCTGCATCAAGAAACACAATACAAAATCACAAAGAACTAAACTTTTTAGGGGTTGTTTGTTTAAGCTTATACGTGGGCTTATGAGCTTATTTGTGTTTCAGCTTATGTTTCATAAGCCTCAATTTTCCGGCTTATATTGGGACTTATGGGCTTATATAAGTTTATCATACCATAATAAACTTATATAAGCCCAAAAGTCTCAAAATAAGCCGGAAAATTGGGGCTTATGAAATACAAGCCGAAACACAAACAAGCTCATAAGCCACATATAAGCTTAAACAAACACCCCCTTAATCTAATCATCATGGGCATAGCTAATTCAATCATAATTCCCAAAAGGGTATCAAGATTTATCATCAATTAAGCAAAAAAACTAGGGATTTAGGCGAGAAAAATTAGGGCTACATCAAGAAACACAAAATAAATATCAATCATAAAGCTCTAAACTTTTTAAGCTAACTAACATGGGCATAACTAATTCCAACATATTTCACAAAAGGGTATCTAAGTTTATCATTAATTAAACGAAATAACTAGGAATTTAAGCAAGAAGAAAAATAGGGTTTGATCAAGAAACGCAAAAAGTATGGGTAATGTAAAGGGGCTTAAGAGATTAAAGGGAAATTGTACCTTGAACAAATTAGAGTTTGATAAGGTGATGAAGATGTGATGTGGTCGGAGGATTGATCGACGGTTGAAGTCGGATATAACTTGTAAAAGAAGAGGGTGTGTTTGGGTAAATTATATCACTCAGAGCATACACAACAATAACATCAGATCAGCTTTAACACTTTCACAACTCACAAAAAAACACCCCCAACAATAAATAACCTTAACTCAACATTTTTTGTCTCACTTTTATCATTTTTTTCAATTATTTAAACAAATTACATTTTTATTTAAACAAATAACTAAAAAAAAAATTTATTTACCCAAAAAAAAAAAAAAAAAAAAAAACCAATTTGTATAAACCCACAAAGACCAAACTGTAAATACACAAAACCTTAAGGACTAAAAAAAGATATGACCCGTCTTCAACCTCTCGACACACACACACACCTGCAACACACACACACATGCACACACACTAAAACACACACAAAAACCCACCAAAATCCATTTAAATCGGAAGGAAAAAAAAAAAGAAAAGAAAAAAGAAACATGTTTAACTCGGCGTTACCATGCTAACGTACGTTATGTTGAGGGTGGTAACGCAAGGTTAACGCAGGCCACGTGGGCATAACGCCCAGCCTTGCGTTACCGCTGCGGATGCTCTTATATTGGTAGGTACTACACTACTATGGAGTAGTTTCTTGGAGGTAAAACGGTAAAAAAGAAAAACAAATTTGTCAAGGTTAATGAGACCAAAGGGGTAATCAAGGGTATTCAGCTCCTAATTACCAAGAACCTCTCCAAAACGAGCTCAATAACTACATCAAGGTTAATGAGACCAAAATGAGGGCAATGCAGAATCAAATCTCAAATTTGAAGAATGATTTTCAATCTTCAATAGCCAAGCAGGGAAATGAGCTGAAGAGTGAGCTTATGGCAACAAACAACAAAATTGATCAATCTCAAAGCAAGATTGAAAATATGTTTGCCAGTCTCATGAGTCATCTCACTCCACCCTCTACTTCGGGAGGTCTCCCTGGTAACACAGTTGTCAACCCGAAGGGTGAAATCAAAGCTATCACCACACGCAGTGGTAAAGTTTATGATAGTCCCCCGGTTTCCACTACTCCTTCTCCTCCTCCTCCTTTTCCCAAGGTAGTAGAAAGTGACCCTGAGGCAACCAAGGACAAGGTGCAATCTACTAGCCTACGAAGTACCGCACACGTCCATCCTCAAGCTGTTCCAAAGACCAACCCCAAACCAGGAGTCGTCTTTGAACCACCAACAACTCCTGTTGAGAATCCTAAATCCAAACCTTCTATTCCTTACCCATCACGCTTAAATGAACAAAAGTTCCGCGAAAAGGCTAGTTATCAAATGGATAAATTTTTCCAAATCTTTCAAGATTTACATTTTGACATAAGCTTCGCGGATGCTATCATCTTGATGCCCAAATTCGCATCAACAATCAAGAATCTGTTAAGTAATGAAGAAAAGCTCTTTGAGATGGCTAGAACTCCGTTGAACGAGAATTGCTCAGCGGTTCTTTTGAAAAAGCTTCCCAAGAAGCTTGTATACCCCGGAAAATTTCTCATTCCATGTGTTTTTCCGAGTATGGTTGAATGCTTCGCCTTGGCCAATCTTGGTGCTAGTATTAACATGATGCCATATTCTGTGTGGAAGAAACTATCTCTTCCCAAACTTACTCCCACGTGCATGACTCTTGAGCTTGCCGATCGATCAATTTCTCGTCCACTTGGCATTGCTGAGGACGTGTTCGTTAAAGTGGGAAAGTTCCATTTTCCGGCCGATTTTGTAGTTGTTGACTTTGATGTCGATTCAAGGGTCCCTTTAATTCTCGGAAGGGGATTCCTTAGAACTGGGTGTGCTCTCATCGATGTATTTGAGCAAGAGATCACATTGCGTGTTGGTACTGAAGCAATCACCTTCAACCTCGATCAAACTTTGAGGTACTCCTCAAATTATGACTCTGAATCGGTTAACCAAATAAATGTCATTGATGTTGCTTCTGAGGAGTACGCTCAAGAGGTTTTAGGTTTTACCGATGATTCTCCGAGTGGGAACCCCACTCCATCTTCTCATCCCATCATTACCAATTCTTCTCCTTCCCTCACTCCATTTGAGGGAAGTGACTTCATCTTAGAAGAAATTGAGGCCTTTCTCAAAAGTGATTCAATTCCCGTTGGAGTTGATAACCAAGAGATTGACCCTGAGAGGGATATTCTTCTCCTTGAGAAATTATTAAACGAGGATCCCTCTCCTCTTCCTGTTCTACCACAAACACTTCATAATGAGGAAATCTAATATGTTGAGAAAACTGATGATTTTCCTGAGGTCGAGCTTAAGGACTTACCGCCTCATCTTGAATACGCATTTTTGGAGGATGATGATAAATTACCCGTCATAATTGCTAAAGATTTGAGTGATGAGGAAAAGACTGCTCTAATAAAGGTCTTAAAGTCACATAAACAAGCAATTGCTTGGAAACTCTCCGACATCAAGGGTATCAACCCAGAATTTTGTACGCAAAAATTTTTAATGGAGGATGACTTTAACCAGCAGTCCAACAACAAAGAAGGGTTAACCCAAAAATTCACGAGGTCATCAAACAAGAAGTTTTAAAACTTCTTGATGCCGGTTTAATTGACCCTATCTCAGACAGTCCTTGGGTTAGTCCCATTCATTGCGTTCCAAAAAAGGGTGGCATTACTGTCGTCACAAACGAAGAAAACGAGTTGATTCCAACTCGATTGGTTACGGGTTGGCATGTATGCATTGACTATCGCAAGTTAAATGACGCCACCCGCAAAGACCACTTTCCTCTACCCTTCATGGACCAAATGCTCGAGAGATTAGCGGGGAATGAGTACTATTGTTTCCTCGACGGTTTCTCGGGTTACTTCCAAATTCCCATTGATCCGCAGGATCAAGAAAAGACTACCTTCACATGCCCCTATGGAACTTGTGGAAAACTAGAAGGGGGGTTGAATAGTTTTACCGGTTTTTCGTTTAATTATCTTTTGAAACTTTCCGTTTAATCAAAGATATGAACACAAAGACAATATATAACATGCAAGTATAAAGAAAGAAACGATCAAACCACAACACGAGTATTTATCGTGGTTCGGCTACAAGGACTCTTTTTCCTTGCCCTATGTCCACCCCCCGAGTATCCAACTCGAGAGTTTCTTTCACTAGTCAACAAGCTTCTTTCACAGGCGGAGAAAACCTTACACGTCGCTTACACGATTACCGACACTAAGCTAGAAGTCGAGTTCTTTTACAAGGGTACAACCACTCCCGTTAGTTCTTTTACAAGGGTACAACAACTCCCGTCACACTATGTATTTTAAGGCCTAAAATACTAACCGATCACAACTGAAAACACACAATCAAATGAAGTGTAAACTACACAAAATCTACACGATGCTAAGTTAACAAGTCTTGCAACGTTGTATTGAATACTTGTAACTTTATATGAACTTGTGAACTTCTTTTCTACAAAAAAAAAAACTTCACATCAAAATGAAATGTTAAGGGGTTAGATGAATGATATAAATGTATGTGTGTGAAATGAAATGAGAAGTGATAAAGCCAAAATTCAAACAAATGGCTTGGTATTTATAGCAAAACCTTCAGCAGGTCTGGCGGATACGGCGGAACCCTCAGATGGGTTCCGCCCGTGTACCTCCAGGGTTCTGCCAGGCTGACAGAAGGTTTTGCAATAAATCTTTCCAAACCAATCAAGGTCACATCAACCTATTTCTAGACAAACACACATTGAATCAAATTAGAATGCTTCCAAAAATGTGTAAGAGCTTATGGTAAGTCAAACACACAAACTTACCATAAATGCATGATGTGATGTTAACATTTTTCTATTTTAAGAAATATAAAAAGTGTTGTGTTTTATATGAAATGTAAATGTAACAAATGTCTAATTATGCAAGTCTTGAAACTAAAATTATGTTTTACTAGAAACTAAAGTTTACAATTTGTCGTTAACAAAACTTAGCAAAGATCGTAAAATATAAATAACGTTTTTAGGCGATATTTGTATTAACAATCTCCCCATTTTTGTTGATGACAATACATAAACTTTGTTTTTAAGTAACTCGCAAAATTTTAGTGTTTAAGACTTAAAAAAAATGTTATATTAAACTTGTTTTACTTAAGTGATGAAAATCATTTTAAGTTTATAAGTTTATATATCATTCTCCCCCTTTTTGTCGAAACAAAAAAGTAGAGTAGCGAAGCGGAACTATGCACTTGCTCCCCCTTGGTCGATATTCCCCCTAAAAGGAGTGCCAAGATGGGAAACATGGATTTTGAAGCTACAAAAAAATGGTTAGTTGGTGATAATGACACATAATCTAGCTTGTAGTTACCACACTATATGACAATATAAGCAACCACAATCACAAGTCATATATGATCAACCAACAATGCAAATAAGATAGTAGTAAAAGATGTCATTTCAAGTAAAATTTGACTTTAGAAAAGTCAAAGATAAGAAATGAAAAATATTCTCCTACTTCTAAAAATAAAAATAAAAGAAAAAAAATAACCAAGAAAAAGAAAAATAAAATCCTACTTCTATAAGTAGAAGTCATTCAACACATTTCCTAAATGGGGCAAAAGGCCTCCAAACATGGTCTAGGATTTGTTTGGGTGGGAAAGAGCATCCAAACGTTCGATGATGTGTTGTATAGCAAAGCGGGTTTCATCTTGAAATTGGTGAAGCAACATGATTGGCTCCAAACGGTCAACCTAAATTGACCAAAGGATAGTCAACAAGGTCAAACAGCCTAGAGTCAATGCTCCGCGGAATAGTATAGTGTTTCCCCGGGTCGTTATGTCCCGACGAGGTGTGGATGGTAATCAAACGGTTTCGTGATCGGGTGAATTTGGACAGGAAAGGGGTTTGAGTTTGATTAAACTACTGATTTGTACAATGAAATAGCTTAAATAAGCTATATGAATAAGACGAGAAAGTTAGAAAAAACCAGAAACGTTTAAAACTTAAAACGCGTACGTTTACGTTTAAATAAAATGTAAACGTACAAAATAAAAAGTGAAAACGGAAATCTGAAAACACCCAGGGGGTGAAAATGAATTTTTTACAAACTAAAAGACAAAAGAAAATTTTTAGAAAAAGAAAATAAATTCTTACACTAATTAATTATTTAATATTAATTAATTACTATTTAATACTTATTATTAATATTTAAATAACTTAAATATAATACAATATTGATTAAATACTAAAAAAGTGAAAATAAAATTTTAAAAATTATAAAATAACTAAAATAAGTTTTAAAATTAAAAATAAGTATTTTTGTCTTTTTGTGAATTTTCTATTAATTAATTACTAATTAATTATTAATTATCTAATTAAACTAATTTAAATTAAGAAAAATAGCAAATAAACAGTAAAAATTCTAATAAAATTTCTAAAAATGTTTTATAACATATAAAAGCTATAAAAAATATAAAAACTAGGTTTTGCTTAATAAAAACTAATTATGCTATTTAAAACTAATTATTAATTAAACTAAGATTAATTCTAATAAATACTAAATGATGAAATAAAAATCTGAGAAAATTATTATAAATACTTTAATATAAGAGGTAATTAATAAAAATATAAAAATGACAAGTACTTAATTAAAATATAAAAATGAAAAATAAAATTTAATTCACATTAAATAGAAACTATCACTTAAAAATTAAATTTGATTTTCTGGATTTTCTTTTTGGAAACTTATTTTACAACTAAAAATGAAAAACTTTTGTAAAAACAAACTTTTTAAAACTTAAAAATAAGCAAAATATAAGCTAAATGGTGAGACAGTTGACCACATTTGACCAAAATGGAAAATAAGCTTAAATGACCAAGAGTGGGACCCACTTTGGTTAAAACTGATACAAATAACTTATTTGAACTTGTATGAGCTGGAAAAATCTAAATGTGAACACAGAATAAGCTATAAGCACATGGAATCTTATGTGAACACAGAAACTAGGACACACTTTTGTGCTTGATTCAAGTGGGGTCCACAAGTGGTGAGGTCAAACACTTGGTCAATCCTTCAACCCTATCAGGGGGTTGAAAGGAACAAGGTTGGGGCCCTGGGACCCACAAGGGTGGCCAGAAAACCACCACCAAGTGGTGGTGGTGGCTGATGTAACTGCTGCAGCAGGGGGCAGTCCCTCCCCTGCAAGTATGTTTGAGGTGATGTGGGGCCCAGCAAGAAAATCACAAAAATATATGCAAGATGGGAACACAAACATGAGCTGGGGGGCTGTTATTAGAAACAAATTTCACCCCATGAAATCAAACACAAAATTCATTAAAATTGCTTGAACATTTGGTTTTTTCTGCACAACTAACTTTTGACTTTTTCATATAAACTTAAACTTTGACTTTTGTGAACTTGTAACTTAATTTGATGACTGAAAATCATGTAATAAACCACATTAAGACTATAATAAGTTGAAACAACAATTAGGGAAAAGGTTATGGGTGATTTAGAACCCAACTGTCCCAACAGTGGACAGTTGAGAGCTTAAGAGTGGGAATTTGACTTCCTTGCTACAAGACCCTTGGTTTTATGGTTTGATTAACCTAATATGAACTAGTATAACTTGTTAGAACTAGAAACAATAAAAAATACTAACTAGAACTCATGATTCAGGCATGAGCCAAACACTCCCTTATGGGACTGTTTTTGAGGATTTCACTATAAATGAACAAAACAGGCTATGCTACTTATACAGAGTCATATAATAAGCTATTCTAACTATGCCTAAGCTAAAATTAAGCACAAATGACCAAACATACTATGATAAGCTAGAAAAGGTAATATGACAGTTAGAATAAGATCAAGAGCAATATTTGAAAACAGATGAACAAGCACCAGATTTTAAACTATCAACTAATGAGATAACACCAAATAAGCACATATAAACAAGAATAAGCAGTTAATAAGCTTAGCTACAGTGAATAAGCTAAAAAATGAAACATTAGCTTACAAGTGCATTCCAAGAAGCAATCTGAGAACCATGAACATCCAACATACCCTAATGTCTCCCAAGAGACTCTAAAACCATGAGAATCCACAGCATACCTTGCTTCAACTTCTTTTGTCTTGAAAACTGATTTTTGATTTTACACTATATTTTTATGATTTTTTTAGTATTTTTGGTTTTCTAGTTTAAACTGATTTGAGTGCCTTCCAAACTTTGAAAAACTTACTTGTGAACTCAAATTAGCTTGTAGGACAAAGAAATAACAATTTTTAACGATCTTAAGACAATATGAAAATTTTCAATTAAATTGCAATTTCTAAAATTAAACATATATAACTGAAATTAGGGATTGAAATGGGTTCCAATACACTGAAATTACTTGCTACAATATCTTTAATCTAAAAGTTACACTTTGAAGGAGAAAATTAACTAAACGACATGAATATTACACTAAGCTACACTACTTGCTAACTAATGATCCATTCTTCCTTTTTCTTCATTTTTATAACTCCTGGAGTCTCTCTCCTCTTTTCCCACATCCATTCTCAGCCTTTAGATGAGTTGAAATGATCTCAGCTGTTGAATCCCTTTTTGGCGGGAAATGAATTTTTGGCAGATTGTGGTTTGAGTGTGAGAATTTGTGAGCATTAAATGGTTTTGTTGGGTTCTGTTTGGAGGGGGAACAAAGTGTGGGATAGATGAGGTGGAGGTGAGGTTGAGGGTGGAGTGTGTCAGGCAGTTTAGCAGGTTCAAGTGGGGGAGAAGGTGGGTCAACGTTGGGTTGACTGAGGGATTAAATAAAACGGGGTAAGGTTAAATTAGGGGGTGGGCTGTTTTGGTGAGATGGGCCAAGGGGATAAAAGGTAGAGTGGGCTTGGTGGTTATGGGCTTGGTTTTGTTTCAAAATATTAACAATGGTCCATTTGGTTAATAGTGAACAAATAGGACCAATTGTGTAATTTTTGCAAAAGTGAGGGGCTGCAAATGTAAACTTTCCAAATTGCTACAAAGGACCAAAACTGCCAATCCCCAATATACAAGAACCAATTTTTTGCATTTTTCACTTTTAAAATTCCCGGGGACCATTTATGTCAGTTTTCCAAACTATGAGGACCAAACATGTAAATTTCTCAAATTTCACCCAAAGGACTAAAAATGATTTTTGTAACTTCCCAAGGACCCAAAATGATTTTTCTTTCAAAATTATCCCACCAGGGACCAAATCTGTCAATTACTGAAACTCCAGGGACTAATTTTGTAATTTTCCAAAACTTTTCAGATTTTTCACCAAAGGACAAAATATGAAAACTTGTGATTGTGAAAGGACCTTTGGTGATAATTTTCCATATTTTGAATTTCCAGGGACTAGTTTTGTAATTTTATGAAAGTTGGGGGACTGAAACTGCCAATTTTGCAAACTTTATGCGTTTTTCATCTGTTTTTGCTCATTTTGCATCTAAAACATATAAAACACAATTTTGAAATATTTTTAGTATTTTGATGCATTTTTGAGTGTTTTTGTATGTTTTGCAGTTCAGATTTGACCAAAAATGATGAGTGTTTGAGCACTCATCAATCCCCCACACTAAACTATTGCTAGTCCCTAGCAATACTGTTTTGAAAACTTGATGGATTTGAAAAACTCTTTACCAAAAGCCATCACTTTTGGAGTAGCCAGGTGTAAGAACTGTGGCACACCTGATAACCGTGTGATTTTGAGCAAACCACCAGCTGTCAACGGATTTGATTTGTCTTTACCAGGAGCCGTTTGCTCCTGGACTAGCCAGCTCTTGATGGAATAGTCAACATCTTGGTGAGCTGATTACCAATTATGGATTTTCCACTGCCTTTACCACAAACCATAATCTTGCGGGCTAGCCAACTCATTTGCTTTTGGGGAGTTGAGGAACCATACAATTTTGGGCAAATTGCAAGCCGTCAACGGATTTGAGATGTCTTTACCAAGAGCCGTTTGCTCCTGGACTAGCCAATCCCTTTTGTCGGTTCGACAAGGCGGACTGATTACCACAAAAATTTTGAAGCACCAGTGAAAATTTTTTAAAATTTTTGAAATTTTGGCTAAAACGGGGGTATTATATAGGAAAATGTGATAAAATTCGCTAGAATAGCGAAATACCCCCCCCCCCCCCCACACTTAGCATGAATATTGTCCTCAATATTCAAAATCCCGGCTATTATGCCGACATTTTGAACGTAAAAGGGCAACATTACAAGCTAAGCGTGGAAATACCATTTTGTATTTTCACTCTTTTAACCATAGCATGGGGGACTCCCCCACACTTAGGGTGAAAACCCTATAAGCATGCTACTGTTTTTGTTTACCGAGTCGCTAGCTTGACTCGACCCCGAATTCATTTGTCCTTGGGGAAGCATGATGTGGAAGAAACAATCTCAATCGGACTTTTCATTCAAGATGTTTGGACAAACATTTGAAGCACGTGAAAGTTCCACACCGATGAGATAAGTATCCGGCTCAAGATAATGATACATGAAAATGCCGGGATCAAATATAGTGTCCTCACTCCCGAAGGAGTGAAGAAGAGAAGAAGTCACCTTATAGGTGAAGAAAAGGAAGAAAATCATGATAAAAAGCATGATTTGATCTTCTTCCTCGAGAGCAGGCTCCTTAGCCTGAGTTTGGATTTCAAAGGGTAAGCTCGTAAACAACCCGGGAGGGTGGGTGGGAATTTGCAAATTCTCAAGATTGAGAGCATCTCCCCCCGGGCTATCAAACTCCGGAGGAGTCGTGATATGATGAGTGAGTTCACCGGAGAACTCCTCATGAAGAGAATTATTCACAAGATGTGAATTTGTGAACTCATGTTCCATTGTGGACTCATCACAATCCTCGTCAAAGATTGGATTGTTAGAAATCATAGTGAATTCAGATTCGAATTCAAATAGGATTGGTGAGAGTCGTATTGAATGTTTCGGGAACAAAGAGATTAACATTCTCTATTGGACTGTTGGGATCAGAAGTGAGTGACGGATCATGATAAAAGAGACTTTCAATTTCTCCCAGATCGGCTTGGAAATCGAGGAGACCATCATCACTTTCCAATGAAAGTGGATCGATGTGAGCAAGCTCATCAGCGAACTCCTCAAGAAGATGATCAGCATCAGAATGTGGTACTGACGCCTCAACATACTCGATGTCTCCATAAGATATACAATCATCGCTAAAATCTGAGAAAGTCTCAAATTGATCTTTAGGACACTCAATAGGTGAAGGAATATCACATACATGATCCAAAGTTCCCTGTGACTCTCTCGGGATTGGGACAAGGATCTCAACACTAGACTTTATGAATTCGTCCGATTCCTTATCAGGAACAGTGTCAAGATGCTCGTCCCCCATGATCAAAGAGTGAGTGGGAACCTCGGGTGTGATAGCAGTTGTTTGAGATGGAATCTCAACTGCTGGGATATCCACTGATGAACTTGATGGATCTTTATAGAATTGAAGGATATCAAGTTTATCCTCATCATCACTGTCATCAGGAATGAAACGGAACTAAGAGCTAGATCTGGCTGCTTTTTCTCTTGCAATAGATTCCCTCACAGATTTTTCATAGGCATCTTGGGAATTTATTCTAGCAGCCTGCTCTTCAGCCAGCAATTCTTCCATGGATTTTTTATGAGTATGTCTTTGGGCAAAGTCTTTAACTAAACCCTTAAGCTCATCAACGATTTTTATCATATTTTGCATTTCTGGAAGAAGTGCTTGATTCATATCGTACTGTGGAGGTTGGTCGTAATAAGGTGTGTCAAAATTGTCACAAGGATATGGATTCCCCGTTTGACAATATGAGCTGAAGTGTGGACCTCCACAGTAATCACAACAGTAAAAATGATGTGGCTGTCGAGAAAGAAAAAAAATTGCAGGTCTACTGGCGGAACCCTGGGACTACACAGGCGGAACCCTCCTCAGGGTTTCGTCTGATCCGTTGGGCCAATTCTGGAATTCCAGAAAAATACACAGGCGGAACCCATTTTAGGGTGCCGCCAGTTCCACCAGGACTGAAAAATGAGGCAGTCCACGTTTTTGACCCGCGAGACGATTTTCAAATTTTTCGAAAACTCCTAAAAACAAAAATATAATTCATATTTGGTTAGGAAATGCAAAAATTGGACATGTAAACACGCATACCATTGAACTTTGACTGGGGGCTAGCGAATTTCATTGTACTTAGTGAAATTTTCATACACTTGAAAATTTGACAACATGCCAAATGTTGTCGTCCTGCATCATAGTTAGTTCATACATGTTCCAAATTGTACCAAATATTCTACCAACACACAAATTCATGACAAACATTGTTTAAACGACTAAATTGTTCAAATAGCACCTTGTGCCAAACACTCCTACACACCCGCTCTCATTGATGATCAATCTTGTTCTTGAGCTTTCCAAGGAATCTCCTGAGATTTTTGAACATCCCCTTTGTTTGCTAGAACTCCGCCGACTCATTTGGAATATCCGGAAGTTGGGAAAGGTATTCTAGAGGCGGGAGCCTAGAGTTGGGCAAAGTCTCATCTTCACTCATTGAGGATGATGATGAGGAGGTAGGAGGATGAGGACGTTTTCCTTGGGCTTTGTAGACTCTCTTATCACTTAGTGGGACAAAAGTGTGTGGAATGAGAGAGTAGTCTAGGCGAAGACCTCTAGGAGTTGGTGGAATGGGAGAGATGAACCTAAAGAGACGGGTCAAGAGCATTCCATACGGCATAGCCGTTGTGCCTTGCACGGGAATGTCGGCCATTCTCTTGGCCATGTAGTAGGCAAGGTTGAAGGGTTGCCTAACGGACAAAGAGTAGAGCATGTAGCAAAGGCAAACATTGATATGATCCCGGTTCCCTATGGTGCTAATGACGTTGGCTCTAAGTAGTTCTTCCCATTTCTTGAATTGGGGCTTGAGTTCATTGAGTTCCATACCATATAGGTCCTTGTTGACCTTATTTCCGGTTCGGATTCTCCTAGTGTTTGTGGTCCTAATGAAGAGGTGGTCACGGAGTTCATCCTTGGACACAAGAGGGTTATCATAGGGATGGATTCGGTCAATGAGTGTGTCAAGAGTTGAGAGGGAATGCTTGTCGGAGTAGATGCAAGTACCACGGTTTGGGACACCTAGGATTTGAGCAAATTCCTCGAGAGTGAAGGAGTATTCATGACTACTAGCCCTAAAGTTGATAGGCATGCGACCATACTCATCCGTGGAGAGAGTGACGGATGCATAGAACTCTAAAATAAATCTAGGACAAATAGGCTCATTGATTTCTAGGAGACAATCAAAGTTGATGGTTGCTAGTTCCATAGGTAGGTTTGTACCTTCTATGAAGGATGGGTCAATGGTTCTACCTTCGTGGACATAACGCTTTTCTAGGGCTTTGAAAATGTCGATTTGAGTTGGAGTAAGACCTTTGGTTTTGTGGTGTTTGGGTAGTTATTAATGGTGTCCTTGTGGTCGTAATGGGTTTGAGGAGGCATGATGATTCCTAGAAAAACAAAATTTCACATTTTAGTCTAAGTACACAACTATTGTAATGTGGATGTTCTAGTGTGTGCCTATATGAAAACAATGTGGAGGTGTGGTTATCTTGACTCATTTTGATGCTCAAAATATTTTAGAATGCAATTTTAGTTATACAACAAAAGATAACCCAAGCGCTCCTAGTTCAATGTAGCTTCGTTTGAATGTACCCGAAAATATATATTGGTTGTGTATTCCCTTTAGAATTCAAGAGACATTATGCAAGTGATGTTTTTGAACATCACGTTTTGATTTTGTATTTACAATGTGAGATGAAAAAATATTTGTCCCATTTGTGAGAAATTTTTGCAAGAATTTGACATGGGGTGTTTTAGTAAACATGTTAATAACTTATAATAATGCAATTCCTAACTATGGGAAACATGATTAGTTTTGTTAAACACCTAATTTCATGCATGGGTTTCTCAAGTTAATGCATAACCCCAAGTTTTTGTTTTTGTGCAAAAATAGAATTCCTAGACTCAGATCAGGAGTGTAATCATGTTTAGAATACTTACAATGATGATTGATGAGCAATGTGAATGAAGGAAGGATCAAAAATTCATAGTTGTGGATGAGTGGTGAAGTGAATAGTAGCAGTTTGGAAGTGGTGGTATGAGATAATGGGTGTTTGGTTTAATATAAACTAAGAAAAAGGTTCTGCTGGTCGGCGGATACGGCGGAACCAAAAAGAGGGTTCCGCCCGTTATGGCTGAGGGTTCCGCCAACTCTGCTGAGAAAAAGACTTATTGATTTGTTTTGATTTTTGTGATTTTTGTCTAATGTCTAGAACTACAATGTAGGTTCCATGAGTCCTAAGCCTATCCTAAGAAGGTTAAAAGGTTATCGTTTAAGAGGTTTTGTGAGAATGTCGGCTATGTTGTCTTCAGAAGAAACTTTCTCAATTGAGATGTTTCCTTTTTAAACGTTATCACGAAGGAAATGATGATGGATTTCAATATGTTTGGTACGAGCATGTTGAACTGGATTTTTGCTAAGATGAATGGCTCCTTTGTTGTCACAAAGAATGGTGATGTCGTTAAGTTGAATTCCGTAGTCGACAAGAGCTTGCTTCATCCAAAGAGCTTGTTGACATGCCTTTCCGGCCAAAACGTATTCGGCTTCCGTTGTTGAGACATCGAGAGCCGTTTGCTTCTTAGAGAACCATGAGGTGAGACAATGTCTAACAAAAGTACAAATACCACTTGTGCTTTTTCTATCAACATAGTCACCGGCATGATCCGAGTCGGCATACAGTATGGTGTCTATTCCCGTTCCTTTGGGATACCATAAACCTAAATGTGTAGTGCCCTTAATTTATCTAAAAATCCTTTTAACGGCTTCAAGATGAGTTGTCTTAGGATCTTCTTGAAAACGAGCACATAGACAAACACTAAACATAATGTCGGGTCTACTAGCCGTTAGGTAAAGTAGACTTCCAATCATACCTCTATATTTAGTGCTATCTACGGATTCACTTTCCTCATCCTTGATGAGTTTTGTTTCCGTGGACATGGGCGTTTTAATTGGTTTCGAATCTTCTAATCCAAATTTCTTAAGCATGTCCTTAATATATTTAGATTGGTTGAAGAAGATACCATCTTCTAGTTGTTTAATTTGGAGTCCTAGGAAAAAGTTGAGTTCTCCCATCATACTCATTTCAAACTCGTCATGCATGATTTTGGAGAAATCTACGCATAATTCTTGACAAGTTGATCTGAATATAATGTCATCAACATAGATTTGGACTATGTAATATGTGAACCTTTCTTCCTAGTGAAGAGAGTATTATCAACTAAGCCCATGGTATACTTATGGTCAACTAGGAAGGTTTTAAGTCGATCATACCATGCTTTTGGAGCTTGCTTAAGTGCGTAAAGAGCCTTTTTAAGTTTGTAAACATGATTAGGTTTTTCAAAATCGATGAAGCCTGGTGGTTGAGCAACATACACTTCTTCATTTATAAACCAGTTTAGGAATGCACTTTTGACGTCCATTTGAAAGAGTTTAAAATTGTGTGCACATGCATATGCAAGTAAGATTCTAATTGACTCGAGCCTAGCAACCGGAGCAAAAGTTTCATCGTAGTCAATGCCTTCTTGTTGATTATATCCTTGTGCTACTAGCCTAGCTTTGTTTCTAGACACAATTCTATTTTCATCCATTTTATTACGAAAAACCCAATTTGTTCCAATTATTGTTTGACTCCTTGGTTGAGGAACTAATGTCCATACATCATTCCAAACAAATTGGTTTAACTCTTCTTGCATGGCTATTACCCAAGACTCATCATTTATGGCTTCGTTAATGTTTTTTTGGTTCAATGGTTGACACAAAACAAAAGTCGTTACTTTCATTTTGGGCTTTAGATCTTAGTGTTCTCTCATTAATTTTTCCTATGACATTATCTAATGGATGATTTTTGGATTGTTTAACATTAACAATTTCTTTGCTTAATGGTTCATCTTCCTTGTCATTTTCTAAGATTACTTGGTTTTTAATAGCTTGACTTTCAACTAAGTCATCATCTACCAAAGGTGATGTCTTAGAGGGAGGTGGACTCTCATCGAATGTTACGTTCAATGATTCCTCGACTCTTAAGGTTTCTTTATTTAAAACAATGTAAGCTTTACTATTTTGTGAATATCCAAAAAATACACCTTCATAAGACTTTGGGTCAAATTTGGTGAGATAGTCCTTTGTGTTAAGAATAAAGCATTTACTCCCAAACACTCTAAAGTATCCTAATGTAGGTTTTTTACCTTTATATAGTTCATAAGGAGTTTTATTCAAAAATGGTCTAATTAAGACTCGATTTAAAATGTACGTTGATGTGTCAACGGCGTTACACCAAAACTTTTGTGGAATGTTTTGTTCATTAAGCATTGTTCTACTCATCTCTTGCAAAGTCCGGTTTTTACGTTCTACTACACCATTAGATTGAGGAGTGCGTGGAGCCAAAAAATTATGAGTAATACCATTTTTATCACAAAAGTTTCCAAATTGAAATTCATTATCAAATTCACGACCGTGATCCGTTCTAATAGACACAATATTATACCCTACTTGATTTTGAATTTTCTTACTTAGAATCTCAAATTTATCAAAAGCTTCATTTTTACTTTTCAAAAATTTTGTCCAAGTATACCTTGAGTAATCATCTACTATGACCAAAGTATAGAAGTTACCTCAATAACTTTGTATAGCGGATGGACCGAACAAATCCATATTCAAAAGTTCTAGACACCTAGATGTAGAAACCAAGTTTTTAGCCTTATGGCTACTATGGACTTGTTTACCGACTTTGCAAGCGTCACAAAAGTGTTGGTCATATTTCAACTTAGGTAGGTTTCGAACTAGGTCTTTGGAGGAGAGGTTTTGTATAAGTCTCATGTTAGCGTGTCCTAAACGTCTATGCCATAAAGTTGAAGATTCATCTAATGAAGTAAGACAAAGTTTGTCTCTAGATGTTTGATCCATCTTCATGACATACACATTGTTCTTAAGAACACCTTTGGCTATGGTTATACCATCTTTAAGTATTTTACTTCCATTTTCACTAAAAAGGACATTATACTTATTACGAAAAAGTTGACTAATACTAAGGAGATTAAAACCTAAGTTATCAACATGAGCTACATCATCTATAAAAAGAGAGTCATGAGAGATTGTACCTTTTCCAATGATTTTGCTCTTAGCTTTACTACCAAACGTAACGTTACCTCCATCACATTTGTGATAAGTTGAGAAGAGGCTTTTGTTACCCGTCATGTGCCTTGAACAACCGCTATCTTTAATCCATTCATCCGGTTTCAAACATACTTTGAGGCACACCTATTTTACGAAAAACACTCAAACATTTGGTCCCCAATTTCTCATGGGTCCATTTTGGCTAAGCATACCATTAACTTGATCCAAGTATGAAAATAGAACATAAGGGTTCCATGACATGTAATTTGGAGTTTGGTAATGTCCAGGAGTGTTTTGGTTCCAAACATGTTGGTAGTTTGGTCGTGTGTTGTAGTTACTCTTTGGAAAAAGGGCGTTTGGGAATTGGAGTCTTAGGTCTCGGTTGAGTAGTTCTAGTTCTAAATTCGTTTTTACTAAGTCCTGCTCCAGTTTTAATAGTAGGTTTTGTTTCATTTTTATATGTGACTTTAACAAATTTTGAACGATCCGACGTGGAAGTTGTCACTGCTGCTGCAGACCCGGCGGAACCTTTGGGTTCAACGGGCGGAACCCTATTTTGGGTTCCGTCTGTTCCTCAGGCTGCTGTAGCATTTTTTTTAGTTTCTTGTGCTTTCTTTTCTTGTTTCGTTTGACTCTTCAAAGTTTCTAGTTTCATGAAACCTAGTCCTGTTTTATCAAATGGTGACTTTTGAAGTTTCATAATTTCATCCGCACAAGAAATACTTTTATCGAACTTCTTAAACTTTGTAGTTTGTTTTATTAAATCATCTTGAGTAATTCTAAGTTTCTCAATTTCGAGTTTAAGCTCTTCACATGATTTTCACGATGTGTCAATACCTTTACTCTTTTCTAATCTCTTAGCTTTTTCTTTTAACTCATAAACTTCATTTTCTAAAAACTCCTTTTTAGTTTTCAAAAATTTATTTTTGTTTATGATTTTTAAGCTTAATTCACAAAGTTTGTTATATTCTTTTTGTAAGGTGTCATCATCAATAGAAGAGTAAGATGAGTCGGAGAGTACCTCATTTGAGTCGTGAGCCATGAGAGCAATTTTATCATTCTTCGGCTCATCGTCATCTTCTTTATAGTCACTCCAAGCACCACCCACAAAAGCTTGTTGAGACTTGCTTTTGGGTGGTTTTGGACATTCTCCTATGAGATGACTTGTGTCTCCACACCTAAAGCATTTCCTTTCAACCTTTCCTTTCCTATCATCACGATCTTTTCGGAAGGTTTTCTTGTCATCTTTAGGTTGCCTTACAAACTTCCCTCGTCTACGAAAGAACTTCTTGAAGTCTCTAACGGCCATGGCATATTCTTCATTATCACTATCCGAACTAGATTCTTCATCATCACTTGATTGGACTCTAGCTTTCAAGGCAATGGACTTAACCTTTTCTTTCTTGCCTTTAACTATTTCCGAATCTTTTTCCATTACCATTTCATGAACTTTGAGGTTTCCAATTAGCTCGTCAAGTGACATGCTTGAAAGATCCTTGGATTCTTCAATAGCCGTCACTTTTGCTCTCCACTTCGGATGGAGTGCTCTAAGGAATTTCCTGACAAAATTCTTGCTACAAAAAGATTCATCAAGTGCTTTAAGTGAAGTAATAATAGTGTTAAACCTAGCAAATGCACTATCAATAGTCTCATCTTCGGGAATAGCAAATTGTTCATATTGTTGAACAAGAAGATCAATTTTGCTATCCTTAACTTGTGAGTTTCCTTGATGAGTGACTATTAAAGATTTCCAAATTTCTTTGGCGGTTTTACACATAAAGACTCTTTCATATTCTTTCTTAGGCAAAGCATTGTAAAGCATCATTTTAGCTTCATTATTTTTAGCAATTAATTTCTTTTGATCTTCATCTTTACTATTCGTAACTATATTATCACCATCAATGATTATATACCATAAATCTATATCTTTAGATTTCACGTAAGTTTCAAATCGGTTTTTCCAATATATAAAACCATTTGCTTCAAAAAGTGGTGGTCTTTGCATAGATTGTCCTTCTTTGTAATTTTTAAAATCCATGGATCGTTCCAAGTTTTAAAACACAATATATTTTAAAAGCTTGAGTAACGTAGCTCTTGATGCCAATTGTGGAAAACTAGAAGGGAGTTGAATAGTTTTACCGGTTTTTCATTTAATTATATTTTGAAACTTTCCGTTTAATCAAAGATATGAACACAAAGACAATATATAACATGCAAGTATAAAGAAAGAAATGATCAAACCACAACACGAGTATTTATCGTGGTTCGGCTACAAGGACTCTTTTTCCTTGCCCTACGTCCACGCCCCGAGTATCCAACTCGAGAGTTTCTTTCACTAGTCAACAAGCTCCTTTCACCGGCGGAGAAAACCTTACACGTCGCTTACACGATTACCGACACTAAGCTAGATGTCGAGTTATTTTACAAGGGTACAACTACTCCCGTTAGTTCTTTTACAAGGGTACAACAACTCCCGTCACAGTATGTATTTTAAGGCCTAAAATACTAACCGATCACAACTGAAAACACACAATCAAATGAAGTGTAAACTACACAAAGTCTATACGATGCTAAGTTAACAAGTCTTGCAACGTTGTGTTGAATACTTGTAACTTTATATGAACTTGTGAACTTCTTTGCTACAAAAGAAACTTCACATCAAAATGAAATGTTAAGGGGTTAGATGAATGATATAAATGTATGTGTGTGAAATGTAATGAGAAGTGATAAAGCCAAAATTCAAACAAATGGCTTGGTATTTATAGCAAAACCTTTAGCAGGTCTGGCGGAACCCTCAGATGGGTTCCGCCCGTGTACCTCCAGGGTTCCGCCAGGCTGACAGAAGGTTTTGCAATAAATCTTTCCAAACCAACCAAGGTCACATCAACTTATTTCTAGTCAAACACACATTGAATCAAATTAGAATGCTTCTAAAAATGTGTAAGAGCTTATGGTAAGTCAAACACACAAACTTACCATAAATGCATGATGTGATGTTAACATTTTTCTATTTTAAGCAATATAAAAAGTGTTGTGTTTTATATGAAATGTAAATGTAGCAAATGTCTAATTATGCAAGTCTTTAAACTAAAATTATGTTTTACTAGAAACTAAAGTTTACACTTTGTCGTTAACAAAACTTAGCAAAGATCGTAAAATATAAATAACGTTTTTAGGTGATATTTGTATTAACAGAACTTTTGCCTACAGACGTATGCCATTTGGTTTATGTAATGCTCCTGGCACGTTTCAAAGGTGTATGATGGCCATATTTTCCGACATAATCGGGAAAACAATGGAGGTATTCATGGATGACTTTCCGGTCATTGGGGATTCATTTTAATCATGTCTCTCCCATTTAGACAACATGCTCAAACGTTATGAAGACACAAGGTTATGTCTAAATTGGGAGAAGAGCCACTTTATGGTCAAAGAGGGCATTGTCCTCGGCCATAAAATTTCAAAAAACGGGATTGAGGTTGACAAAGCCAAAGTTGATGTCATCGCAAAATTACCTCATCACACTACCATAAAAGGTATTAGTAGCTTTTTGGGTCATGCCGGTTTCTATCGTAGGTTTATTCAAGATTTTTCCAAAATCGCCCGGCCTATGACCCATCTCCTCGAGAAGGATGCTCCTTTTATCTTCTCACCCGAGTGCATTGAAGCTTGGTGTGCGTTTTACTAGTACAAGTTTTAAAATTTATAAACACGAATTATCCGATTATTATTTAGCACATACGAGCAAGTATACTCGTCCGGTGTAATAAAGGTGGGTAAGTCGAGATCGTCCCAAGGGATTTGGTTGTTTTAGTAATAAGAAAAACGTTTGTTAAATAATGGTTGTCAATCTAAATTTATGTAAAATATTAATTTAAAAGAAACTCAATAAAAACTAAACATATACTTGTGTATAATTTCTTGATTGGTAATTAGGAGTATCATGACAATTTAAGTATAAAGCTTGGTGTAAAACTTGTTATGTTGCGCAACTAAAAATGAGTAGTTATACAATCTATGATGTATATCATATTATAATTACCACTAAGAATTCTATCACCTAAATGACTCCTTTCGGACATATCAAATGAGTATGACAATTCTATAATCACATGGTTGTTTTGAAAATCAATTCTTTTCTTATGAATTCCTACGAATCCTTTCGGTCCTTTTTCGTGATGAAATATTCTCAAATCCATTTTAACAAGTAAATAAGATGGTTGTCAAGCATCATATTCCATACTAATTTGTGCACTAATGTTTTGGAATAAAAACAAGTTGAAATTCCTTTCGGACCTATTTTTCAAAAGATTGTTTTTACCAACAAATTAAGCAAGATTAGATGTTACCTCAACAAACTCATAAAATAGATATGTTTTTATGCATCACCTTTTTCATAAAAGAATGCTCCATTAACCAATCACATCATATATACAAGTATATCAAAAATTACTCCATAGCAATTGTAACACCCCCTAATTTGAAATGCGGCAGCGGAATAGAAATTAGGGTGTTACGGTGAGGATCGAAGTCATAATGATAGAAAACGACTCGAAGAGACGTTTTAAAAACATTATTTCATTTATAATTATTTGAAATACAATAGGTCCTTATCAGAGTATTATAAAAACTTGATGTTTTGAACTAAATCAAACATCATTTATTTTACATCATATTTGAAATAAAGTAAGCATAATTTGAAGATTTTTGCCGCCCGTTCCATGCTTACTTTCCCTGTCAAATACCTGAGATACATGCTTAAAAGTCAACAAAATTGTTGAGTGAAATCATAGAGTTTGAATTTAATAATCATTTTGATACACAAGCAAGATTGTATTGAAAAATACAATCAGTTTGAAAACATTGATATTGCAGTTCATATATTGCACTAAGTCTCATGACACGCAAACGTTAACAAATACCGTAAACGGCGGGTGTATATCAAATCAATGATACATTTTTGCCCTCGTGTAATAGGTGATTTTCCAATTCCTATTTTTACTCAAATATAATTATCACGACTAATGCGGCTAACCACATGCATATGGCATTCCGTCAAGCATTAGTGAGACAGGCTGTCAAACCTTAAATAGATCTATTCATTATATTCGCGTTCACCGCAGTGATTAATAGCTCATGAATAAGGGTCTTTTGGCAATAGCTAACTTAGGCATATATCAGTCAGGAAAGCATACAGAAAATACTTGTGAATCTATTTATAGCATGTATCCCCCTCACGGAGTTTTGAAAATAATTAAATGTGAGGCTATGACTCACCTTGATTGATACTGAAAATGAAGAAAATAAAGTCGGATGAATTTTATGAAAATGGCTTCGAAACACAACCTGATAAATAAATTTATCTAAGAAATTGACCAAAAACTATTCGGTAACTTTAAAGAAAATAACGAATATTAGATATTCGTTATGACGATTAAGTGATGTGCAATGAAAATGTTGTGATATGCATGATATGACAGAATATGATTTTTAAAAATTATCCATCGGAGCTTTTAATCGTAACTAAAATCTTAAATCTTTTTAAAATATCGTTATATATTATTAACGTTAAGTTAATAATATATATATATATATATATATATATATATATATATATATATATATAAATAACATTTAAACATGATATGAAATAAATTTATAAAAATATAAAATAAATAAGAATAATAAATATATTTAGTCTTTGTCTCCTTTTCCAATTTTTACCATTTTTACACTAACGATACTTGCGTTACACCGTTAGTCCTTTTTATATATTTTTCAACTATAGTCCTCTACTTTGTCCAAAAGTCAATCCAAACCTTCTAATATTAATTTTTATCACATTTTATCCTTAGATTTCTATATTTACAGGTTTAGTCCTTGATTTTCAATATTTACACATTTAGTCCTTCTAGGTGTCGTCGCGTTACATTTTTAGTCCAATTTTACAAAAATGATTGTGGAACTTTTCTAAAAATTTCCGTAGCTTATTTATTAATTATAAAGCTTATTTTACTGCTTATTTATTTCAAAAGCTTATTTTTATGGCTTTTGGGCCTGGTTCGAATTATATTAAGGCCCGTTAAGATTTTTGGAGGCGAGGGCATGGAAAAAGTTTTGGGCTTGGCTTTGGACCATTTTTATGATTCTAAAAACATATCTTATAGGCCCAGTGGGCTTACGGATTTCAAAAGCTTAGTGGGCTTTAGTTAAGCCCACTCGACAAACTTAAAGTTTTTATATGAAAAATTAAGTTATAAAAGTTCGGTTAAGTCATTTCAAAATGGATCGATTAGAATGTCTAAACGTGATTATTTTTACAAGTTGTTTACATGAAAACTTTAGTTTGCTAGGTGGTCTATGACGTCGTGAAAAGATATGGTACCATTGTTAAACTAAATTTTAAGTTATACGTTGTTTTAGTGACATGGTTGGGTCGGTATATAAACTTGAAAACTAACCAAAATTTTACTAAGTGTTATGCTATTTTTATATCGATGGATGCAAGTAGAAATAGATGCATGAAATGATTATAACGTTACAACTAAAGTGAATGGTGTGTGCTACGTGATTCCTAAGCCATCCAAGATGAAGGCAAATCACGTCTTGTGTACTACAAACAATTATATATGTGAATCTAGTGTGCAAAGTGTAGACGTATAAAACATAATATATGAAGTGCATGATAATATGATAACGTATGAAATGGATTAAGAACAAGTGCAAGAGACTTACAAACACTTTTAAAGTGATCTAGAGTCGAGCTAGGTATAAAAGAACACAAGAATTCACGTCCAAGCTATATAACCCAAACGTTATATATTAATTTGAACCCGAAATCTTTTCTTTGCTTCCAATATAGTTCCACTCGACTTGTAAGTTTTGTAGAATGGAAATAGAGGTCTAATTATTGCAGTGAATAAGTGTGTGAAAGATGATGAGAAGTATGCATGCAACTTACGTACTATATATACAATATATAAAACGTTTAGTAGGAAATTTCAATGTGAATTCCTCCCACACTATTGCATGTCAGTACTAGCCTATAGAGTATGATATTATAATGGTTTTAGGATGGTTTGTGAGAGCATAAAAGATGGAGATTGTTGGGTGATTCATGCCTCATGTCGACCAAAGCATTTTCCCCATATACGATTCACTAAATCGTATACTACTTGAGTATACTTGATCATCCGTAACATTTGAGCATGAAATCATCTTAGGAATAATATTAGGAACGTTTAGAAACAAACTAGATTCAAAACGGTTAAGTTTTGAATATAGTGTAATTCGATTTGGGTTTGTTAAGGTCGACTACTTTACCTCTTAAAAGCATATCAAAACTCAACGTAGAAACGTGAAAGTTGACACACTAATTGTTGGCTAGTAGGTTAACGAGATGGGAAAATAAAATACGTGGGTGGTGTGTAAGATTTACGAATAAATGGTGCGATTTGGAGGGTGTTTGAAATGAGTCGATCGGATGAAAATAACTTAAATGGGAAGTTGGGCTTGATTCGTGGGCTTAGGAATAGTAAAGGGTGGAGTGGGCCGAAATTAATTAAGGTCCGGTTGGGTAATTAAGGTAATTAGTAAATTTTTAATTATATTTAATAAATATAATTAGTATTAGGATTTAGGTTTATGATTAAATAAAAAGTTTAAGTTTCGTGTAACGTGTCGAGGATTAATTTCCGTCATTTCGTGATTTATATTATTTTGTGAAAATCACCAAAATAATATAATAAGAAAAATTTTTAAATTTTTCCGAGAAAATGGGAATTAGAAACGATAACGAAAGATTATATATTTATTAAGGATTTAATTACAAGAAATTTTTACAGGGTTCTACAGTACCCACTTGTCATTCTAAATTTCGTCCCGAAATTCGATTTTAAGAAATCTAACAAGTGTGTTCTATGAAAATAAGTGCGGATATTTCTCACGGAATCTATCTTCTCTTTCCCATGTATAAGTCGGTCCTCACTTTGAGTCCCATCTTACTTTTACAATGGGGATACGATTCTGTTTGAGTTGTTTAACTTCTCTATCCATTATTTCCACAGGCTCTTCTGTGAACATTAGTTTGTCGTCCAATCTAATCTCTTTTAGTGGAATGACGAGAGTTTCGTCTGACAAACATTTCTTGAGTTGGGACACGTGAAACGTAGGGTGTACCCTACTAAGTTCATCCGGAAGTTCTATCTTATAAGCAATTGAACCAATTCTCTCCAGAATTTTGAAAGGTCCAATATACCTCGGATTTAACTTTCCACATTTTCCAAAACGAATCATTCCTTTCCATGGCGAAACCTTCAACATGACTTTGTCTCCTACTTGAAATTCCATAGGCCTTCTCCTGACATCAACATAACTTTTCTGTCTGTCACGAGCAGCTTGCAAGCGTTGCTTGATTTGGAATATCTTCTCAGTAGTATCATGTATTAGCTCTGGTCCGGTAAGTTGCATATCACCAACTTCTGTCCAACAGATTGGTGATCTGCACTTTCTTCCGTACAGTGCCTCAAAAGGTGCAGCCTTTATGCTGGCATGGTAGCTATTATTGTACGAAAATTCTACTAATGGCAAGTGTTTATCCCAACCTTTTCCGAAATCAATCACACATGCTCGAAGCATGTCTTCCAAGGTTTGGATTGTTCTCTCACTTTGTCCATCAGTTTGCGGATGATAAGCGGTGCTCATATCTAACCTAGTACCAAGAGATTTCTGTAGCGATTCCCAAAATCTCGATGTGAATCGGCTATCTCTATAAAAAATAATAGATATTGGTACCCCATGTCTAATCACAATTTCCTTAAAATACAACTGAGCGAGTGTTTCCATCTCGTCAGTTTCCTTGATTGGTAGGAAATGTGCAGACTTGGTTAATCGATCGATGATAACCCAGATTGTGTCTAATCCAGTCGAAGTCTTTGGTAATTTGGTAATAAAATCCATTGTGATTCTTTCCTACTTCCAGACCGGAATCTCTGGTTGCACGAGAAATCCTGATGGTTTCTGAGTCTCTGCTTTTACTCTAGAGCAGGTCAAACATTTACCAACGTACTCGGCGATATCAGCTTTCATATTTGGCCACCAATAATTCTTTTTAATATCTTGGTACATTTTATTGGAACCGGGATGAATAGAATATTTGGATTTATGAGATTCATGCATGATAAGGTCTTGAATACCTCCAAATAGAGGAATCCAATATCTTTCCTTAAAACATAACATTCCATCATTTCTTCTCACAAATTCTTTTTCATTATTTGGCATTCTATCAACCTGATCTTCCAGGTTTGACCTCCTGTCAATTTTCTCATATTGCCGGTTTTCTTCTTGTAGAGCTTCCATTTGAGCTTTGATGATTTGAGCAGGAAGTGGCGAATGAATTGTCATTCCTAGAGATCGAACTCTAAGAGGTTTAATTCTATCTTTTCTACTCAACGCATCGGCTACTACATTCGCTTTACCAGGATGGTAACGAATTTCACAGTCGTAATCATTGAGTAATTCTAACCATCTTCTTTGCCTCATGTTTAGCTCCTTCTGATCTAAGATATGATGTAGACTCTTGTGATCGGTGAAAACCGTACACTTTGTACCATATAGGTAATGTCTCCATATCTTAAGAGCAAAAACTACTGCTCCTAATTCTAGATCATGAGTGGTGTAGTTTTCTTCATTCTTTTTCAGCTGTCGTGAAGCATCGGCTATAACTTTGTCTCTTTGCATTAGTACCGCACCTAAACCATGATGAGATGCGTCACAATACACTACAAAGTCCTCATTGCCTTCTGGTAATGCCAATATTGGTGCTTCACAAAGCTTCTGTTTCAGCAGTTGAAATGCTGACTCTTGCTTCTCTTCCCAGTTATACTTCTTGTTCTTCTGGGTTAGTTCCGTCAATGGTTTTGCAATCTTTGAAAAACCTTCTATAAATCTCCGGTAATAACCAGCGAGACCTAAGAATTGACGAATCTCGGTTGGGGAGGTAGGTGACGTCCAACCTTTAACTGCTTCTATCTTCGCGGGATCTACGTGGATACCTTTGTTGTTGATGATATGGCCTAAAAATTGAACGGTAGAAATCCAAAAATCACATTTGGAGAACTTGGCGTACAACTTTTCCTTCTTAAGTAACTCCAAAACAGTCCTTAAGTGTTCGGCATGCTCTTCTTCATTGCGCGAATAGATTAAAATATCATCAATGAACACAATAACGAATTTATCCAAGTATGGTTTGCATACTCGGTTCATTAAATCCATGAATACAGCTGGTGCATTGGTAAGACCAAATGGCATCACCTGAAATTCATAATGTCCATATCATGTTCGAAAAGCTGTCTTGGGAATGTCCTCTTCCCTAACTCTTAGTTGATGATATCCTGATCTAAGATCGATTTTTTTAGTACACACTTGATCCTTGTAATTGGTCAAATAGATCGTCGATCCTTGGCAATGAATATCGATTCTTCACCGTGAGTTTGTTCAACTCCCTGTAATCGATACACATTCGGAACGTTCCATCTTTCTTTTTGACAAATAGGATTGGTTCTCCCCAAGGGGATGAACTCGGTTGGATGAAACCTTTATCTGATAGTTCTTTTAACTGTTCAGATAATTCTTTCATTTCGGAGGGTGCTAATCGATATGGTGCTTTTGCAACGGGTGCTGCTCCAGGCACTAAATCGTTTCAGAATTCTACTTGACGAGTTGGTGGGATTCCAGGTAAGTCTTCGGGAAATACATCAGAAAATTCTCTTACAACTGGCACTTCATCAAGTTGTTTCTTCTTTTCTTTTGTTTCTCCTCCCGTTACTTGGATTTGAAATACATGGCATCCTTTGCTTATGTATTTCATCGTCTTGGCGTACGAAATGATATTGAAAGAAGTTTTAGGTTTATCACCTTGGATGATTAAGGTTTCACCGTCGAATGGAATCTGGATGATTTTCTCATCACAAATTTTTCTGGCACGGTGTTTAGATAACCAATCCATACCAATGATGACATCAAAACTTCCCAATTGGATGGGCATAAGATTGATAGGAAAAGATTTATTTAGAAGGGTTAAGGTGCAGTTTTCGATTAGGGTATTGGTACTTAAAATATTTCCATCTGCTAATTCTATTTCATAGATAGTATCTAATTCTACAGGAGTAATATTTAGATTTGCGGCAAACGAAGTAGACACAAAACTTTTATCCGCTCCTGAATCAAATAATATCTTAGCATCTTGTTGATTTAATAGGAACGTACCAGTAACAACATCTGAATTCTGCGTTGTGTTCCCATCACCAAGTACATAAGCTCTTCCTCTGGCAACATTATTGGTAAATTTCGAACATTGAGGTCTGTAGTGTCCAACTTCTCCACAACCATGGCACTTTACTGCTATCGGTTGAGTGTTGGCTCCAGTCGCTCGACAGTCCCTTTTCATATGACCAATTCTTTTACAGTTGCCGCAAACAGCTCTACATGCTCCAATATGATGCATGTTGCACTTGTTACATGGGGGTAGCGTTCCAGAATAACCTTTACTTTCTACAGGCACTGCTGCATAAGCTCGGGTAGCTTCTTGTCGACGATTTTGTTGTTGATGATGATTACTACGGTTCTGCTACTGATCTCTGTTGCGATTCCTGCCTTGATTATCGTTGTTGCTGTAGCTACGGTTACCACTGTAACTGTTGTTATAGCTGCGGTTGTTGCTATTGTTACCCCCTCGGTTGTTAGCACTTCTCTTATGCTCATTAATCACAGAGGTAGAACCTCTTTTGATTACCCGGGTTAACAATCTCTAAGCAAGCTCCATAGCTTCTTCTACTGACTTTGGATTCGATGAGGTAACGTCTCCTTCAATGGATGGTGGCAGTCCCTCCACGTATTTCTCCAATGCTTGTTCAACATCGGGTACTATAGTTGGACACAGCACCGACAACTCCAGAAACTTTCTGTCGTATGTCCTCAAGTCATTGTACCTTACAACTAGCTGATGAAATTCATCTTCCAGTTTTCGAATCTCTGTTCTTGGACAATACTTCTTCAACATTTTATTCTTCAGCTCATTCCACGAAAGTCTGAAAGCTTCATCTGGACCCATAGCATTCGCAGTAGTGTTCCACCACGATAATGCCTCTCCTTGAAGAGTTCCTGTAGCAAAGGTAACTTTGCTATTCTCAGGACAACCACTCCTCTTGAAGACTGTCTCAGTATGCTCAAACCAATGTGCCATTTCAGTCACTCCTTCAATTCCTTTGAAGTTTGTTGGCTTGCAAGTCATGAAATCCTTATAAGTACAATTACGTGGAGTAATTGTATTAGTTTCATGATTTGCACCATTGGTATTATTCAAACGATCCGCTTCACGAGCTGCAGATATTCCCTCAGCAATCATTCTTTGAACCTCAGTGGGGGTCAAGATCACTTCTGGGTTAGAGTTTTCGCTACTTGCATGCTCCATTTTTCTATTAATAATACAAAAATATAGCATTTAGAATTTTAAACAACCACTTGTTTTAAAGATTCTTGTGAAGTAGGGAAAAATAAATTTTGAGTCTTAATAATAATTGGGCATCATATGTAGTTTTTATTTTGATACAACAATCATAATCATTCCGATATGTTAGATGCAATTTATAATACACATGAACAACCATAAGCATAAGTTAACATTTGTAGATAGTAATATCAAAACCAACAGCATAACATTAATAACTTTAAATCAGTTGAGTTGTTATAACAAAACGATACAAGCTTATTAATGCCACATGCGGCAGGCTTGAATGCCTTATTACTAGTACAAATACCAACTGTCTCTAATGATTAGGTATGTTCACATGTTCTCCCATCTCTAAGATCTGAAATCGAAGCTCTTGCATCTCGGTATGATGTTGCATCTTCATATCCCCTACAATGTTTTCCAATGTATCTGCTCTTCGGCGTGCAAGCTGGGCTTCCCAAGTACGGTCCTGTCCCTCTCTCCGCAATGATATCGCGAAGGAACGTGTCTCCGAGATATCCGAACGTATCTGAGCTAACCCTTGCTGCAACTGTATCCTATCGGCTATAAGGTTATGTAAGGTGTTGTGGGTAGTATCTGAATGATCGAAAGATGAATAATCAATCATTTGGAGAAGTGAGTCTATCTGATCTTCGTGATGCTCCAATCGCGTCACTACTACAGAAGGTGTAAAGGTAGAAGGAATTTCCATCCTAGCACTCTCGCCAGTTTCATTGATATGAGCTGGGGGAGTAAAACCAGGCGGATAGGGTAATGATGGTGAAAGTGGAGAAATAGAATCAGAAATACGAAGGCGGCTGGATGTAGGTATATCTACTTCAGGGATAGGTTCTCTTTGGTGAAAATTATACGGATAAGTTTGGCTAAAAAGGTTGAGTAGGTGATCGGGTGCATATGAATTATGACGTGGTAATGGTGTCGATAAAACAAAAGTATTGGGATTCTCAGGCGTTGTAGCAATTTCGTCTTGCTCGTAGGGTTCTGTTTCTTGAGAAACAGCGTCAGGTACAGAAGTAGAACGATAAACAGGCGAAGTAACGGACGCGACGGAAATATCAGAGTCGGATTCGAACATACTCATATTGACACAATACTGTAACAATTCATAAATAGCGCAGAATAAGAATTTATTATCATAACATTTTAACATATCACAGTCAATATATCATAGCTAAATGATTAACTTACGGGGTGCTGTAGCAAGCAGGTACGGCGGGCAAAAATTTATATGATAAAACTTTAATTTATTTGAAAGTATGGTTATAGTTCAATGTTTGAAAACATTTGGTTCTCTATAACGATGTCTCTGATGCCAATCTGTAACACCCCTAATTTGAAATGCGGCAGCGGAATAGAAATTAGGGTGTTACGGTGAGGATCGAAGTTATAATGATAGAAAACGACTCGAAGAGACATTTTAAAAACATTATTTCATTTATAATTATTTGAAATACAATAGGTCCTTATCAGAGTATTATAAAAACTTGATGTTTTGAACTAAATCAAACATCATTTATTTTACATCATATTTGAAATAAAGTAAACATAATTTGAAGATTTTTGCCGCCCGTTCCATGCTTGCTTCCCCTGTCAAATACCTGAGATACATGCTTAAAAGTCAACAAAATTGTTGAGTGAAATCATAGAGTTTGAATTTAATAATCATTTTGATACACAAGCAAGATTGTATTGAAAAATACAATCAGTTTGAAAACATTGATATTGCAGTTCATATATTGCACTAAGTTTCATGACACGCAAACGTTAACAAATACCGTAAACAGCGGGTGTATATCAAATCAATGATACATTTTTGCCCTCGTGTAATAGGTGATTTTCCAATTCCTATTTTTACTCAAATATAATTATCACGACTAATGCGGTTAACCACATGCATATGGCATTCCGTCAAGCATTAGTGAGACAGGCTGTCAAACCTTAAATAGATCTATTCATTATATTCGCGTTCACCGCAGTGATTAATGGCTCATGAATAAGGGTCTTTTGGCAATAGCTAACTTAGGCATATATCAGTCAGGAAAGCATACAGAAAATACTTGTGAATCTATTTATAGCATGTATCCCCCTCACGGAGTTTTGAAAATAATTAAATGTGAGGCTATGACTCACCTTGATTGATACTAAAAATGAAGAAAATAAAGTCGGATGAATTTTATGAAAACGGCTTCGAAACACAACCTGATAAATAAATTTATCTAAGAAATTGACCAAAAACTATTCGGTAACTTTAAAGAAAATAACGAATATTAGATATTCGTTATGACGATTAAGTGATGTGCAATGAAAATGTTGTGATATGCATGATATGACAGAATATGATTTTTAAAAATTATCCATCGGAGCTTTTAATCGTAACTAAAATCTTAATCTTTTTAAAATATCGTTATATATTATTAACGTTAAGTTAATAATATAT
This sequence comes from Artemisia argyi, assembly GCA_030686995.1. Taxonomy (NCBI): domain Eukaryota; kingdom Viridiplantae; phylum Streptophyta; class Magnoliopsida; order Asterales; family Asteraceae; genus Artemisia; species Artemisia argyi. The sequence continues at coordinate 62,013,509 of CM060708.1, read as the reverse complement.
ATATATATATATATATATATATATATATATATATATATATATATATATATATATATATATATATATATATATATAACATTTAAACATGATATGAAATAAATTTATAAAAATATAAAATAAATAAGAATAATAAATATATTTAGTCTTTGTCTCCTTTTCCAATTTTTACCATTTTTACACTAACGATACTTGCGTTACACCGTTAGTCCTTTTTATATATTTTTCAACTATAGTCCTCTACTTTGTCCAAACGTCAATACAAACCTTCTAATATTAATTTTTATCACATTTTATCCTTAGATTTCTATATTTACAGGTTTAGTCCTTGATTTTCAATATTTACACATTTAGTCCTTCTAGGTGTCGTCGCGTTACATTTTTAGTCCAATTTTACAAAAATGATTGTGGAACTTTTCGAAAAATTTCCGTAGCTTATTTATTAATTATAAAGCTTATTTTACTGCTTATTTATTTCAAAAGCTTATTTTTATGGCTTATGGGCCTGGTTCGAATTATATTAAGGCCCGTTAAGATTTTTGGAGGCGAGGGCATGGAAAAAGTTTTGGGCATGGCTTTGGACCATTTTTATGATTCTAAAAACATATCTTATAGGCCCAGTGGGCTTACGGATTTCAAAAGCTTAGTGGGCTTTAGTTAAGCCCACTCGATAAGCTTAAAGTTTTTATATGAAAAATTAAGTTATAAAAGTTCGGTTAAGTCATTTCAAAATGGATCGATTAGAATGTCTAAACGTGATTATTTTTACAAGTTGTTTACATGAAAACTTTAGTTTGCTAGGTGGTCTATGACGTCGTGAAAAGATATGGTACCATTGTTAAACTAAATTTTAAGTTATACGTTGTTTTAGTGACATGGTTGGGTCGGTATATAAACTTGAAAACTAACCAAAATTTTACTAAGTGTTATGCTATTTTTATATCGATGGATGCAAGTAGAAATAGATGCATGAAATGATTATAACGTTACAACTAAAGTGAATGGTGTGTGCTACGTGATTCCTAAGCCATCCAAGATGAAGGCAAATCACGTCTTGTGTACTACAAACAATTATATATGTGAATCTAGTGTGCAAAGTGTAGACGTATAAAACATAATATACGAAGTGCATAATAATATGATAACGTATGAAATGGATTAAGAACAAGTGCAAGAGACTTACAAACACTTTTAAAGTGATCTAGAGTCGAGCTAGGTATAAAAGAACACAAGAATTCACGTCCAAGCTATATAACCCAAACGTTATATATTAATTTGAACCCGAAATCTTTTCTTTGCTTCCAATATAGTTCCATTCGACTTGTAAGTTTTGTAGAATGGAAATAGAGGTCTAATTATTGCAGTGAATAAGTGTGTGAAAGATGATGAGAAGTATGCATGCAACTTACGTACTATATATACAATATATAAAACGTTTAGTAGGAAATTTCAATGTGAATTCCTCCCACACTATTGCATGTCAGTACTAGCCTATAGAGTATGATATTATAATGGTTTTAGGATGGTTTGTGAGAGCATAAAAGATGGAGATTGTTGGGTGATTCATGCCTCATGTCGACCAAAGCATTTTCCCCATATACGATTCACTAAATCGTATACTACTTGAGTATACTTGATCATCCGTAACATTTGAGCATGAAATCATCTTAGGAATAATATTAGGAACGTTTAGAAACAAACTAGATTCAAAACGGTTAAGTTTTGAATATAGTGTAATTCGATTTGGGTTTGTTAAGGTCGACTACTTTACCTCTTAAAAGCATATCAAAACTCAACGTAGAAACGTGAAACTTGACACACTAATTGTTGGCTAGTAGGTTAACGAGATGGGAAAATAAAATACGTGGGTGGTGTGTAAAATTTACGAATAAATGGTGCGATTTGGAGGGTGTTTGAAATGAGTCGATCGGATGAAAATAACTTAAATGGGAAGTTGGGCTTGATTCGTGGGCTTAGGAATAGTAAAGGGTGGAGTGGGCCGAAATTAATTAAGGTCCGATTGGGTAATTAAGGTAATGATTTAGGTTTAGGAGTAAATAAAAAGTTTAAGTTTCGTGTAACGTGTCGAGGATTAATTTCCGTCATTTCGTGATTTATATTATTTTGTGAAAATCACCAAATTAATATAATAAGAAAAATTTTTAAATTTTTCCGAGAAAATGGGAATTAGAAACGATAACGAAAGATTATATATTTATTAAGGATTTAATTACAAGAAATTTTTACAGGGTTCTACAGCAATCATATTAAAACACAAGTAAATAAGAAATCTTTCATAAAACTTAAAGTAACAATTGTTCATTATAAGTATCAAGGTGTACCTAGTCTTGAGAATTACAATGAATAAACTTGTGGAACTTTAGCAACCACACTCCTCCAATTGCTCACTAACGTAAGTAAACAACTCCACACTCGAACCAATGCTTGAGACTCTAACTCAACACGTTCTGGACGTTTTTACAACACTTAGTAAACTTTCAGGCAATATAAGATAAACTAACAAGATTTGGTGTAATACTAAGTTAGATATTTGGTGATACAAGTAATTCTAGACCCTAAGTAGTCATTATATATCATAATGACACTTATCTTCCAAGTAAAAACGTCCATCTAAAGTTAATAAGCAGAAATGATCAGCCACACATGATTATGGGGAGTAAATACGTCCATAAATGCAAACTTGTAACTTCAGTCATCTCCATCCGATCGGTTTCTCACCATCCGATCGGATGGTCATTCTTTTGGCACGTTCCAGCCGAATCGGATGCGAGTTGCATCCGATCGGTTGGAAACTGTCTGAACATTCTTTCTTTGTCTTTTTACGTTGCATGCATTATTTTTCTTCGTGGCATGACTTTATCCATTAGAACTTGATATTTCCTTGATAATTACGTGTAGAAAACTTGTCTTTATGATTGGCTCCAAACGGTCAACCTAAATTGACCAAAGGATGGTCAACTAGGTCAAACAACTTAGAGTCAATCTCCGCGGAATATAGTGTTTCCCCGGGTCGTTATGTCCCGACGAGGTGTGAATTGTTATCAAACGGGTTTGTGATCGGGTGAATTTGGACAGAAAGGGGTTTGAGATTGATTACACTACTGAGATATACAATGAAATAGCTTAAATAAGCTATATTAACAAGGTTGTAAAAGTAGAAAAACCAGAAACGTTTTAACCTAAAAACGTATACGTTCAGTTTAAATTTACGCGAACGTACAAAATAAAAAGTGAAAACTGAAATCTGAAAACCCACAGGGGTGAAAATGACTTTTTTACAAACTTAAGGATAAAAGAAAATTTTTGGAAAAAGAAAATGAATTTTTACACTATTTAATTATTTAATATTACTTAAATACTATTTAATACTAATTATTAATATTTAAAATACTTAAATACAATATAATATTAATTTAATACTAGAAAAGTGAAAATTAAATTTCTAAAATTATAAAATAACTAAAAACAAATTTTAAGATTAAAAATATGTATTTTTGTCTTTTTGTGATTTTTGTATTAATTAATTACTAATTATACTTAATTTAACTAATTAACTAATTTTATAAAAACAACTTTTTTAGAACTTAAAAACAAGCCAAATGTATGCAATAAGCTTGGGCAGTTGACTTATGTTGAACAAACAAGAAAATAAGCTCAAATGAGCTTATGTGAGGTCCACAAGGGTGGATTCTGGTTCAAGTAAGCTTGTTGGACATGATTAAGCAAGATTCAATCAAAGAAGCTCACAAGATAAGCCCATAAGCTAGAATAAGCAATTGACTTCTTATTTAAACACTGAAAATGGAACAAGGTTTATGGGAGGATTAAGGTGGGTCCCAGGGAGCCTAAGCCCAGGAGCTTGCTTGAAATGGATTGGGGGCCAACTGGTGAGTTCAAAGAACCCAAGGGGGTGGTGCGGGTGAAGGTCTGATGCAGCAAGGGATATACCTCCCCCTACAGGTGTGTTTGAAGGGGTGTGGGGCCCTTAGTAAAATTCACAAAAATAAAAGGATGCAAGGACACCAAAGCTCAGCTGGGGGAATTTAAGTTCTGAACAGCTCAAACCCTAAAACTTAATACAAAATTCTACAAAAATCATGCAAGATTTGGAAAAAACTGAAAACATGCAATTTTGACTTTTTGATGAAACTTTGAAATGTTGACTTAAATGAAACTTGAAAGCTTTTAATTGACAGAGATTGTTGTAATAAGCTATAATTAATCTAACTTAAGCTAAATCTATCATTTATAAGATAAAATGAAAGTTTGTGGGACTCAAATCCCTCACAGTTAACTGTGAGGGTGCCAAATCTATGATTTTGACTTTTGAATGAAAAAGGACTGAAGTTTATGACTAAGTTGGCCTAAAATTACCTAATGTGAGTTATTACCACTAACTGCAACATCCAAAACCTCTTTGATCACAGCCAATGATCATAATCCAAACACCCCTTAAAAAACTGAGATGACAATTTTGTGAAGGAAAGGGGTGAGCAAGGCTAAGAATCTGAGTTTAAAGCTTATACTAAGCAAGCATGATCAAAACTAAACATTAACAAACAACATTAGACAACCAAAACCACTTATGAAGGATTATGTTATAATTTTGTAACTACTTACAAAGTGATACAGTGGATAGAGCTATGAACCAATGATCAAAAACATCTCCTAATGCTCCCACTGAGCTATCTAAACCATCATCAATCCTTATCACCACTGCTACAGTCCTTCATCTTCATGTTCCTTGACTTTTTATTTATGAACTATTTATTTGGTATTTTTATGAATTTTTGATTTTTAAAACAAAACTAAACTAAACGAATGTAAGAGCTTACAAAAGCTTAACAGAGACTTAATTGAGCTTCCAGGGTCATAAAACAATAATTTTAACAATATTTAAGTGAATTTGGAATTTAGACTAGAAATGACATAGACTAAGTTTTCAAAGATAAACTGAAATTGAACTTAAATAAAGATGAAATTACATTGAAAGAACTGATTACAACTGATTTGAAATGAAAATTACAACTAAAAATAAAATTACATTAAAAACGACTATGAAACTACACTACAACTGCTCCTACACTAATTGGTCCCCTTTCTCCACTTTTTCTTGACTTATAAGCACTGAAGGAAGCTTCTCTCTCTTTCCCACTTATATTTTTGACCATAGGATGTCTTGTAAAGATCTTGGCCGTTGATTCAGTTTTGGCGGGAAATGGAGTTTTGGCAACTGGCAGGTAACTTGTAGCAATTCAAGGGCATTTATTGTTGTATGGAGGGTAGTGGAGGCCAAAGGAAACATAGTATGGGATGATTGACAAGTTGGGTGAAGAGTGGTTTGGATTAGCAGGGTGTTAATGGTGGAGGGAATGGAGGTTAGGGGTGAGGTTTGACTGAGGGTGTTGACTGGGGTGGTATTAAAACAGGGTGGGGTTTTTTATTATAAAAGGGTTGGGCTTGTGGGTAGACTGGACTTAGGGATTAGGATTTGGTTTGTGTTGGGTTTGGAATTTGGTTTGTTTGTTTATTTTTAAGTTAAAAACCACAAGGACCTTACTTGCAAAACTGAAAATTGCAAGGGCTGCAAATGTAATTTTTCAATAATAGCTACAAGGGTCAAAATTTGCAATAGATAAATTGTCCAAGGATATAATTTGCAATTTTTCATTTTTGGTCCTTCAGGGACTAAAATTGTCGAATCTTGAAACTTGAGGGACCAAATTGCAATTTATTCAAATCTTTATTCCAAGGACTAAATTTGACAACTTGTAACTTTCTAAGGACCAAAGTTCACTTTTTACCATGAAATATTTCCCAGGGACCAAATCTGTTAATCTTAAAACTCTAGGGACTAAACTTATAAATTTCCAAAACTTTTGAGATTTTTCACCAAAGGACTAAATATGACAACTTATGATTTTAAAAGGACCTTTGGTGATAATTTTCCATATTTTGAATGACCAGGGACTAGTTTTGACATTTTATGAAAGTTAGGGGACTGAAACTGCCAATTTTGCAAACTTTGTACGTTTTTCATCTGTTTTTACTCTTTTTGCATCTAAAACATATAAAACACAATTTTGAAATAATTTTTAGTATTTTGATGCATATTTGAGTGTTTTTGTATGTTTTGCAGTTCAGATTTGACAAAAAATGATGAGTGTTTGAGCACTCATCAATCCCCCACACTAAAATATTGCTAGTCCCTAGCAATAAACTGTTTTGAAAACTTAATGGATTTTAATCTCTTTACCAAAAGCCATTACTTCTAGAGTAGCCAAATGTATCAGTTCAAGTAAGAACTATGGTCCACTTGATAACCATGTGATTTTGAGCAAACCACCAGCTGTCAACGGATTTGATTTGTCTTTACCAAAAGCCGTTTGCTTCTGGACTAGCCAACTCTTGATGGAATAGTCAACATCTTGGTGAGCTGATTACCAATTATGGTTTTTCCACTGCCTTTACCACAAGCCATAATCTTGCGGGCTAGCCAACTCTTTCACTTTTTAGGATATGGCGAGTTGAGATACCATACAATTTTGGGCAAATTGCAAGCCGTCAACGGATTTGATATATTTTTACCAAGAGCCATTTGCTCCTGGATTAGCCAATCCTTTTGTCGTTTAGACATGGCGGACTGATAACTACAAAAATTTTGAAGCACAAGTGAATTTTTTTTTTATTTTTGGCAAAAACGGGGGTACTTGATAGTAAAATGTGATAAAATTCGCTAGAATACCCCCCACAGTTAGAATGAATATTGTCCTCAATATTCAAAGTCCCGGCTATTATGCCGACTCTTTGAACGTAAAAGGGCAACATTACAAGCTAAATGTGGAAACACAATTTTGTCTTTCACTGTATTTGTAACCACAACAGGGGTAACTCCCCCACACTTAGGGTGAAAACCCTATAAGCATGCTATTGTTTTTGTTTACCGAGTCGCTAGCTTGACTCGACCCCGAATTCATTGGTTCTTGGGGAAGCATGATGTGGAAGAAGCAATCTTCATCGGACTTTCATTCAAGATGTTTGGACAAACATTTGAAGCACGTGAAAGTTCCACACCGATGAGATACACAGACCCTGGCTCAAAAGAATGATACATGGAAATGCCGGGGTCAAAGATAATGTCTTCATTACCGAAGGAGTGAAGAACAGGAGAAGTCACCCGGTAGGTGAAGAAAAGGAAGAAAACCATGATAAGATTTTCTTCATCGAGGTCAGGCTCATTAGCCTGAATTTGGATTTCAAGTGTTAAGCTCAAAAATATCCCTGGAGGGTAGGTGGGAGTTTGCAAATCCTCATGATTGAGTGTATCTCCCCCCGGGCTATCATACTCCGGAGGAGTCATGATATGAGTGAGTTCACCGGAGAACTCCTCATGAAGAGAATCATTTACAAGATTTGAATCTATGAACTCATGTTCCGGAATAGACTCATCACAATCCTCATTCCGAATACCAAAGATTGGATTATCAGAAATCAAAGTAAATTCAGATTTGAGTTAAAATAGAGGATTGGTGATAGTAGTATTGAATGCTTCAGGAACAAAGTGACTGTTATTCTCTATTGGACTGTTAGGATCAGAAGTGAGTGATGGATCATGATATAGGAGACTTTCAATTTCTCCCAGATCGGCTTCGAAATCGAGGAGACCATCATCACTTTCCGATGAAAGTGGATTGATGTGAGTAAGTTCATCGGCGAACTCCTCAAGAAGAGGATCAGCATCAGACTGTGGGAGTGATGCCTCAATATACTCAATGTCTCCATGAGATGTACAATCATCATTAAAATCTGAGAAAGTCTTAAAATGATCGTTTGAACACTCAAGAGGGGAAGGTAAATCACACACATGATCCAAAGTTCCCTGTGACTCTCCTGGGATCGGGACAAGGTTCTCAACACTAGACTTTATGAATTCGTCCGATTCCTTTTTAGGAACAGTGTCAAGATGCTCGTCCCCCATGCTCAGAGAGTGAGTGGGAACCTCGGGTGTGATAGCAGTTGTTTGAGATGGAATCTCAACTGCTGGGATATCAACTGATGAACTTGATGAAGTTTTATAAAATTGAAGAATATCAAGGGTATCTTCATCATGACTGTCATCAGGGATGAAACGGAACTGAGAGCTAGATTTGGCTGCTTTTTCTTTTGCAATTGATTCCCTAATAGATTTTTCATAGGCATCTTGGGAATTTATTCTAGCAGCCTGCTCTTCAGCTAGCAACTCTTCCATGGATTTTTGATGAGTGTCTTTTTGGGTAAAGTCTTTAACTAAACCCTTAAGCTCATCAAGTAATTCCAGTACATTTTGCATTTCTAGAAGAAGTGCTTGATTCATTTGGTACTGTGGAGGTTGGTCACAATAAGGTGTGTTAAAATTGTCACAAGGATATGGATTCCCCGTTTGACAATCTGAGCTAAAGTGTGGACCTCCACAGTAATTACAACAGTAAAACTGTTGAGTTTGGTTTGGTGAATCGTATGGATATTGGTCATAACCAAAATTCTGAGCATCACCGGAGAACTATTCATAGACAAACGTGTTTCCGGATTGACACTCAAATCCTTGATGAGGACCTCCACAAAACTCACACAGATATGTCAGTATCTCATGATGTGGTGGCTGGTAGAATGAATCAGATGTGTGATGGTAAGGATAGGGAGCTTGGTTATAGACAGACCCATCTCCTGAATCTACCATGCTACAGCTGGGACAATTGCCACCATTATGAGGACCACCACACCATTGACAACCAAAATGGTGTGGATACGACATAGGAAAGAATCAAAGGTTCATAGAGGGGTAGGGATGAAGAATCAAAGATGTGAGAGGGTAAAGGTGAATATTTTTGGATTTTTGGATAAACATTTTGTACAAAATAAGAAAGAAAATGTTTTTGTGTTTTTGTGTTCATTGAAAACTGATTTTAAAATGTTTTCGTGAACTGTTTTGTATAAATAAGAAGATAATATGAACAAGGGTGGTAAATATACAATGGATGTATATTCCGATTCACTAATCTGAAAACCGTTTTGAGAATAACGCGCACAACCTCCCCGGCAGCGGCGCCAAATTTTGATTGGCTCCAAACGGTCAACCTAAATTGACCAAAGGATGTTCAACTAGGTCAAACAGCTTAGAGTCAATCTCCGCGGAATATAGTGTTTCCCCGGGTCGTTATGTCCCGACGAGGTGTGAATTGTTATCAAACGGGTTTGTGATCGGGTGAATTTGGACAGAAAGGGGTTTGAGATTGATTACACTACTGAGATATACAATGAAATAGCTTAAATAAGCTATATTAACAAGGTTGTAAAAGTAGAAAAACCAGAAACGTTTTAACCTAAAAACGTATACGTTCAGTTTAAATTTACGCGAACGTACAAAATAAAAAGTGAAAACTGATATCTGAAAACCCACAGGGGGTGAAAATGACTCTTTTACAAACCTAAGGATAAAAGAAAATTTTTGGAAAAAGAAAATGAATTTTTACACTATTTAATTATTTAATATTACTTAAATACTATTTAATACTAATTATTAATATTTAAAATACTTAAATACAATATAATATTAATTTAATACTAGAAAAGTGAAAATTAAATTTCTAAAATTATAAAATAACTAAAAAAAATTTTAAAATTAAAAATATGTATTTTTGTCTTTTTGTGATTTTTGTATTAATTAATTACTAATTATACTTAATTTAACTAATTAACTAATTTTAAATTACTAATAATACTAAAATGATTTAGAAAATTATAGAAAAATTTACAAATCTAATTATCCATCACAGAAATCCTAAAAAATTATAAAAAGTTTCTAAAAATTATATTTAGGCTTGTTTACTAATTATTATATTAAATAATAATTAATTACTAATTAAACTATTTAAACTATAAAAACTAGAATATGAACAGTAGAAATTATAAGAAAATTCCTAAAATTATTTTATAACCTATAAAAGCTAGAAAAAATTATAAAAACTAGAGTTTACTTTATAAAAACTAATTTTGCTATTTAATACTTAATTATTAATTAATGATTAATAAAGCTAATATTAAATCTAATAAATACTAAATTACAATATTAAAATTTGGAAAATTTACTGAAAGAACCTTAATATAACAGGAAACTAATAAAAATATAAAAATACAAAGTGCTTAATAAAAATCTAAAAAGGAAAATTAAAAAGTTAAATTACATTAAATAGAAACTATCACTTATTTTAAAATTGGGTTTTCTGGATTTTTCTTTTACAAAACTATTTTAACACTAAAAAAAACAACTTTTATAAAAACAACTTTTTTAGAACTTAAAAATAAGCCAAATGCATGCAATAAGCTTGGGCAGTTGACTTATGTTGACCAAACAAGAAAATAAGCTCAAATGAGCTTATGTGGGGTCCACAAGGGTGGATTCTGGTTCAAGTAAGCTTGTTGGACATGATTAAGCAAGATTCAACCAAAGAAGCTCACAGGATAAGCCCATAAGCTAGAATAAGCAATTGACTTCTTATTTAAACACTGAAAATGGAACAAGGTTTATGGGAGGATTAAGGTGGGTCCCAGGGAGCCTAAGCCCAGGAGATTGCTTGAAATGGATTGGGGGCCAGCTGTTGAGTTCAAAGAACTCAAGGTGGGCCTGTGGGACCCACTGTGGTGGCCAGAGACAACCACCAAAGGTGGTGGTGTGGGTGAAGGTCTGCTGCAGCAGGGGATATACCTCCCCCTGCAGGTGTGTTTGAAGGGGTGTGGGGCCCTCAGTAAAATTCACAAAAATAAAAGGATGCAAGGACACCAATCAGCTGGGGGACTTTAAGTTCTGAAAAGCTCAAACCCTAAAACTCAATACAAAATTCTACAAAAATCATGCAAGATTTGGAAAAAACTGAAAACATGCAATTTTGACTTTTTGATGAAACTTTGAAATGTTGACTTAAATGAAACTTGAAAGCTTTTAATTGACAGAGATTGTTGTAATAAGCTATAATTAATCTAACTGTAAGCTAAATCTATCATTTATAAGATAAAATGAAAGTTTGTGGGACTCAAATCCCTCACAGTTAACTGTGAGGGTGCCAAATCTATGATTTTGACTTTTGAATGAAAAAGGACTGAATTTTATGACTAAGTTGGCCTAAAATTACCTAATGTGAGTTATTACTGATGAGTGCTCAAACACTCATCATTTTTGGTCTGATCTGAACTGCAAAACATACAAAAACACTCAGTAATGCATCAAAATACTAAAAATATTTCAAAATTGTGTTTTATATGTTTTAGATGCAAAATGAGCCAAAAACAAATGAAAAACGCACAAAGTTTGCAAAATTGGCAGTTTCAGTCCCCCAACTTTCATAAAATGACAAAACTAGTCCCTGGATATTCAAAATATGGAAAATTATCACCAGAGATCCTTTTACAATCATAAGTTGTCATATTTAGTCCTTTGGTGAAAAATTGGAAAGTTTTGGAAATTTACACTTTTAGTCCCTGGAGTTTCAAACTTTGGCAGATTTGGTCCCTAGTGGGATATTTTTGGATAAAAAATCATTTTTAGTCCTTGGAAATTCAAAATATTCAATATTGGTCCTTGGATAAAAGATTTTCACAAAATGGCGAGTTTAACCCCTAAACTTTGGAATTTTGCATAAATGGTCCTCGGGGTTTAAAATTTGGAAAATTGTAATTTTAGCCCTTCTATTTTCACATATGGCATAAATAAATCCTTTTGACAAATTTGTGAAAATTACATTTTCAACCCCCTAAAATTACAGGTTTACAATATTGGTCCTTGTGATCTATTAACTTAACCATATTGGACCCTTATGTTTTAAATAAACCAAACCAATCCCTACCTTTTGTCTGATCCACAAACAGCCCACCCAAATCTGACCCAGTCCACGCCAAAGCCCACCAAAGCCCAAACCTAAAACTAATACCACCCTTGGCTTTGACTTCGGTCAAACAAACAAACCCGTCCACTGTTCACCTCCACCCCTTCCCACTTGAACCTGCAAAACTCAACCAACACACAACCCCCCTCCTCACCCTCTGCTACCATACCCATACCCTGCCCCCTCCACCTCACCACCACCTCCAAAACACATTTAATGCTCCCTAAATCTCACAAGCAATCAACCAACTTCCAAATTATCATTTCCCGCCAAAATAGGAAATTGAGCAAAAGTGCTCAAAAAGTCATGCTAGTTGCTGGGAAATGACCCTTGGGACCCACTGTGCCCTAATTTTCAACTACAAAAGAAGAAAGAAGAGGAAGGAAGAATCAGTAGTGTAGCTTAGCATAATTTAGGTCGTAGGTAGTGAAATTTGAAATTCAGTTGTGTTTTCCATTTTAAATCACTTGTAATCAGTATATTTAATGTAATGAAACTTTTATCTCAAGTTAAATTTGAATCTTGTTCATTAATCTAAAATTTAGCATTTATAAGTGAAATTGACAAGTCATTTATAATTGTTAATGGTTGTTGTTTTTAGTTCCTTTTATATAATTTTAGCTTAATTAAACATTTTCAGAAGATTATTAGCCCTAAGAATCAGTTTAGTTTAATAAATTCAAAAATACCAAAAATACAAATAAATAGTGTGAAAATAAAAAAATGGTGTGCAATGAAGAAGAAGAGGGGAGCAGAGCTTGAAATTGATTAATATGGTATTATAGAGTCTTTGGAAGACTCAGCAGGTGGTTCTTTGATCATGTTCTAGTTTCTCATCCTTGGTCTCTTTTGTAAGGAAATCCTTCATTTTTCATATGCCACTGTTCCAGAGCTTACATTCTGTTTAAATATGCTTAATTGTACCTGCTAGATTATATTAGGTAGCCTTTAATTTGTTTTATACCATTTTGTATCATTTCACCTTGAAAAATTGCCCATGTGTCTAGTTAAAGGGGTGTTTGGATTAATAGAATCCATTGACCTCATAGGTGTTTTAGTGGTTGTCTCTTACTCAGTCATGTTGCTTTAGGTTTAGTTAGGTTCTAGGACTCAATAAATTGGTACCTTAAACACCCAAAGTCAAAATCACATCCTATCCCACCCAACAGCCAACTGTTGGGTCAGTGAGGTCCTAAACCCACCCATTTAGTTGTATAACTTGATCACTTAGCTTATTTTGGTGTTATTTCAGCTTATTACAACTTATTTAATCAGTTAGGCTTATTAGAAACTCACAAAAGTCAAACAAGAGCCAAAGTTCAAAAAGTCAAAATGTGCATTTTCAGGTTTTTCCCATAATTCAAAGAATTGTTTTGATTTTTGTGTGTTAATTCTGATTGTGAAACTTGTTTCTAGTCATTCTCTACCATCTCAAATTTAAGTTTCTATGCCCTTTTGATTTTTGCAATTTTTTCCCTTGTCCCCACACTTGCCTAAAGTTGTCTGCAGGGCTAAGTATTGCCCTGATCACAGCAGCATCACCTCCCCACCACCACCTTTGTGGTGGTTTTCTGACCACCCAGTGGGTCCCACAGCCCCCCACCTTGCATCCTTCAACCCCCCTCCTACCAGGGTCCATGTTTTGACCCTTGGTTTGACCTCAAAACCCCTGGGCCCCACTTAAATTCATCTCCTATTTCTGTCCCAGTTTCTGAGTTCTAGTAAGAATACATGTGCTTAATTTGTGCTTATGGGCTTATTCCTTGAGCTTAATTGTGGAACTTTTGCTTAAACATGTCCAAGTAACTCATTTGTATCAGATTTTACCATTGTGGGCCCCACTAGATCTCAATTGAGCTTATTTTGCCCCTTGGTCAACCAAAGTCAACTATTTGGCTTTTGGTTCCATAATCAGCTTATTTTTTATTTCTAAAAAGTTTGTTTTTATAAAAAGTTTTCATTTTTAGTTGTAAAATAAGTTTGTAAAAGAAAAATCCAAAAAAAGTTAATTTAAAATTAAGTGATAGTTTCTATTTAATGTAATTTAATTTTAATTTTAATTTTTAAATTTTTATTAAGTACTTGTCATTTTTATATTTTTATTAATTATATCTTATATTAAAGTATTTATAATAATTTTTTCAGATTTTTATTTTGTCATTTAGTATTTTTTAGAATTAATCTTAGTTTTATTAATTATTAATTAATAATTAGTTTAAATTAGCATTATTAGTTTTTATTAAGTAAAACCTAGTTTTTATATTTTTTTATAGCTTTTATATGTTATAAAGTAATTTTAGAAATTTTATTAGAATTTTTACTGTTCATTTGCTATTTTTCTTAATTTAAAATAGTTAATTAGTTAATTAGTAATTAATAAGTAATTAATTAATAGAAAAATCACAAAAAGACAAAAATACTTATTTTTATTTTTAAAACTTATTTTTAGTCATTTTATAATTTTTGAAATTTTAGTTTCACCTTTTTAGTGTTTAAATAATATTATATTGTATTTTAGTTATTTAAGTATTAAATAGTTTTTAATTAATATTAAATAATTAATTAGTGTAAAAATTTATTTTCTTTTTCTAAAAATTTTCTTTTATCTTTTAAATTGTAAAAAAGTCATTTTCACCCCCTGGGTGTTTTCAGATTTCCGTTTTTACGTTTTATTTCGTACGTTTACGTTTTATTTAAACGTAACGTACGCGTTTTTAAGTTTTAATCGTTTCTGGTTTTTCCCAGTTTCCCGTCTTATTCACTTAGCTTATTTAAGCTATCTCATTGTACAAATCAGTAGTGTAATCAATCACAAACCCCTTTTCATCCAAATTCACCCGATCACGGAACCGTTTGTTTACAATCCACACCTCGTCGGGACTTAACGACCCGGGGAAACACTATATTCCGCGGAGCATTGACTCTAGGCCTTTGGCCTTGTTGACCATCACCTGGTCAATTTAGGTTGACCGTTTGGAGCCAATCAAAATTTGGCGCCGCTGCCGGGGAGGTTGTGTGCGTATCTAAACGGTTTTTCTGATTAGTGTCTTTGGAATTCGTTCCATTGTACATTTATCCATCCTTTGTTCATATTTTCCCATTATCAAAACAAAAACCGTTCCCGAAAACTTTTTAAACTCAGTTTTCAACGAACACAAAAAACACAAAAACATTTTCTTTATCATTTGTACAAAATGTATTTCCAAAAACCCAAAAATAATCATCTTTACCCTCCTACTCTTTTGGTTCTCCATTCCTCACCCTCTATACACATTTGATTCTTTCTATGTCTCATCCACACTTTCTGGTTTGCCAATGGTGTGGTAATCCTTATAATGGTGGCAATTGCCCCAGTTGTGGCATGGTAGAATCCGGAAACGGATCTGTCTATAACCCAGATCCTTATTCCTATCATGACACCACTGATTCATTCCATCAGTTACCACACCATGATACTCAGCAGTTTTACTGTTGTGAGTACTGTGGTGGTTCACACTACAGTTCTGATTGTCAATCAGGAAACACGCTTGTCTATGAGCAGTTTCCTGATAACAATTTAGACTTTAGCACATACGACTCACAGCCTCAACAGTTTTACTGTTGTGATTACTGTGGAGGTCCACACTTCAGCTCAGATTGTCAAACGGGTAATCCATATCCTTATGACAATTTTGACACACCTTGTTATGACCAACCTCCACAGTACCAAATGAATCAAGCACTTCTTCCAGAAATGCAAAATATGATGAAAATCGTTGGTGAGCTTAAGGGTTTAGTTCAAGACTTTGCCCAAAGACACACTCATCAAAAATCCATGGAAGAATTGCTTGCTGAAGAGCAGGCTGCTAGAATAAATTCCCAAGATGCATATGAAAAATCTGTGAGGGAATCCATTGCAAGAGAAAAAGCAACCAAATCTAGCTCTTTGTTTCGTTTCATTCCTGATGACAGTGATGATGAGGATACACTTGACATCCTTGAATTTTATAAAACTTCAAGTTCATCAGTTGATACCCCAGCAGTTGAGATTCCATCTCAAACAACTGCTATCACACCCGAGGTTCCCACTCACTCTTTGATCATGGGGGACGAGCATCTTGACACTGTTCCTGAAAGGGAATCGGACGAATTCATAAAGTCTAGTGTTGAGAACCTTGTTCCAATCCCGAGAGAGTCACAGGGAACTCTTGAGCACATGTGTGATATTCCTTCACCCATTGAGTGTCCTAAAGATCATTTTGAGACTTTCTCAGATTTTAGCGATGATTGCACATTTTATGGAGACATCGAGTATGTTGAGGCATCAGTTCCACAAACCGATGCTGATCATCTTCTTGAGGAGTTCGCTGATGAACTTACTCACATCAATCCACTTTCGTTGGAAAGTGATGATGGTCTCCTTGACTTCGAAGCCGATCTGGGAGAAATTGAAAGTCTCCTATATCATGATCCGTCACTCACTTCTTATCCCGACAATCCAATTGAGAATAATAATCACTTTGTTCCCGAAACATTCAAAACGACTCTCACCAATCCTCTATTTGAATTCGAATCTGAATTCACTATGATTTCTAACAATCCAATCTTTGACGAGGATTGTGATGAGTCCACAATGGAACATGAGTTCACAAATTCACATCTTGTGAATAATTCTCTTCATGAGGAGTTCTCCGGTGAACTCACTCATCATATCATGACTCCTCCGGAGTTTGATATCCCGGGGGGAGATGCTCTCAATTATGAGAATTTGCAAATTCCCACCCACCCTCCCGGGATGTTTTTGAGCTTACCCTTTGCAATCCAAACTCAGGCTATTGAGCCTCCTCTTGAGGAAGAAGATCAAATCATGCTTTTTATCATGATTTTCTTCCTTTTCTTCACCTACAGGGTGACTTCTCTTGTTCTTCACTCCTTCGGGAATGAAGATACCATATTTGATCCCGGCATTTTCATGTATCATTATCTTGAGCCGGATACTTATCTCATCGGTGTGGAACTTTCACGTGCTTCAAATGTTTGTCCAAACATCTTGAATGAAAGTCCGATGGAGATTGTTCCTTCCACATCATGCTTCCCCAAGGACAAATGAATTCGGGGTCGAGTCAAGCTAGCGACTCGGTAAACAAAAACAGTAGCATTCATATAGGGTTTTCACCCTAAGTGTGCGGGAGTCCCCCATGCTATGGTTACAAGAGTGAAAAACAAAATGGTGTTTTCCACGCTTAGCTTGTAATGTTGCCCTTTTACGTTCAAAATATCGGCATAATAGCCGGGATTTTGAATATTGAGGACAATATTCATGCTAAGTGTGGGGGGGTATTCGCTATTCTAGCGAATTTTATCACATTTTACTATATAATACCCCCGTTTTTAGCCAAAATTTCAAAAATTTTAAAATTTTTTCACTGGTGCTTCAAAATTTTTGTGGTAATCAGTCCGCCTTGTCTAAGCGACAAAAGGGATTGGCTAGTCCAGGAGCAAACGGCTCTTGGTAAAGACATATCAAATCCGTTGACGGCTGGCAATTTGTCCAAAATTGTATGGTTCCTCAACTCCCCGAAAACAAATGAGTTGGCTAGCCGGCAAGATTATGGCTTGTGGTAAAGGCCGTGGAAAAACCATAATTGGTAATCAGCTCACCAAGATGTTGACTATTCCATCAAGAGCTGGCTAGTCCAGAAGCAAATGGCTTCTGGTAAAGACTACTCAAATCCGTTGACAGCTGGTGGTTTGCTCAAAATCACACGGTTATCAGGTGTGCCACAGTTCTTACACCTGGCTACTCCAGAAGTGATGGCTTTTGGTAAAGAGTTTTTCAAATCCATCAAGTTTTCAAAACAGTATTGCTAGGGACTAGCAATAGTTTAGTGTGGGGGATTGATGAGTACTCAAACACTCATCATTTTTGGTCTGATCTGAACTGCAAAACATACAAAAACACTCAGTAATGCATCAAAATACTAAAAATATTTCAAAATTGTGTTTTATATGTTTTAGATGCAAAATGAGCCAAAAACAAATGAAAAACGCACAAAGTTTGCAAAATTAGCAGTTTCAGTCCCCCAACTTTCATAAAATGACAAAACTAGTCCCTGGATATTCAAAATATGGAAAATTATCACCAGAGGTCCTTTTACAATCATAAGTTGTCATATTTAGTCCTTTGGTGAAAAATTGGAAAGTTTTGGAAATTTACACTTTTAGTCCCTGGAGTTTCAAACTTTGGCAGATTTGGTCCCTGGTGGGATATTTTTGGATGAAAAATCATTTTTAGTCCTTGGAAATTCAAAATATTCAATATTGGTCCTTGGATAAAATATTTTCACAAAATGGCGAGTTTAACCCCTAAACTTTGGAATTTTGCATAAATGGTCCTCGGGGTTTAAAATTTGGAAAATTGTAATTTTAGCCCTTCTATTTTCACATATGGCATAAATAAATCCTTTTGACAAATTTGTGAAAATTACATTTTCAACCCCCTAAAATTACAGGTTTACAATATTGGTCCTTGTGATCTATTAACTTAACCATATTGGACCTTTATGTTTTAAATAAACCAAACCAATCCCTACCTTTTGTCTGATCCACAAACAGCCCACCCAAATCTGACCCAGTCCACACCAAAGCCCACCAAAGCCCAAACCTAAAACTAATACCACCCCTGGCTTTGACTTCGGTCAAACAAATAAACCCGTCCACTGTTCACCTCCACCCCTTCCCACTTGAACCTGCAAAACTCAACCAACACACAACCCCCCTCCTCACCCTCTGCTACCATACCCATACCCTGCCCCCTCCACCTCACCACTACCTCCAAAACACATTTAATGCTCCCTAAATCTCACAAGCAATCAACCAACTTCCAAATTATCATTTCCCGCCAAAATAGGAAATTGAGCAAAAGTGCTCAAAAAGTCATGCTAGTTGCTGGGAAATGACCCTTGGGACCCACTGTGCCCTAATTTTCAACTACAAAAGAAGAAAGAAGAGGAAGGAAGAATCAGTAGTGTAGCTTAGCATAATTTAGGTCGTAGGTAGTGAAATTTGAAATTCAGTTGTGTTTTCCATTTTAAATCACTTGTAATCAGTATATTTAATGTAATGAAACTTTTATCTCAAGTTAAATTTGAATCTTGTTCATTAATCTAAAATTTAGCATTTATAAGTGAAATTGACAAGTCATTTATAATTGTTAATGGTTGTTGTTTTTAGTTCCTTTTATATAATTTTAGCTTAATTAAACATTTTCAGAAGATTATTAGCCCTAAGAATCAGTTTAGTTTAATAAATTCAAAAATACCAAAAATACAAATAAATAGTGTGAAAATAAAAAAATGGTGTGCAATGAAGAAGAAGAGGGGAGCAGAGCTTGAAATTGATTAATATGGTATTATAGAGTCTTTGGAAGACTCAGCAGGTGGTTCTTTGATCATGTTCTAGTTTCTCATCCTTGGTCTCTTTTGTAAGGAAATCCTTCATTTTTCATATGCCACTGTTCCAGAGCTTACATTCTGTTTAAATATGCTTAATTGTACCTGCTAGATTATATTAGGTAGCCTTTAATTTGTTTTATACCATTTTGATTAATTTCACCTTGAAAAATTGCCCATGTGTCTAGTTAAAGGGGTGTTTGGATTAATAGAATCCATTGACCTCATAGGTGTTTTAGTGGTTGTCTCTTACTCAGTCATGTTGCTTTAGGTTTAGTTAGGTTCTAGGACGCAATAAATTGGTACCTTAAACACCCAAAGTCAAAATCACATCCTATCCCACCCAACAGCCCACTGTTGGGTCAGTGAGGTCCTAAACCCACCCATTTAGTTGTATAACTTGATCACTTAGCTTATTTTGGTGTTATTTCAGCTTATTACAACTTATTTAATCAGTTAGGCTTATTAGAAACTCACAAAAGTCAAACAAGAGCCAAAGTTCAAAAAGTCAAAATGTGCATTTTCAGGTTTTTCCCATAATTCAAAGAATTGTTTTGATTTTTGTGTGTTAATTCTGATTGTGAAACTTGTTTCTAGTCATTCTCTACCATCTCAAATTTAAGTTTCTATGCCCTTTTGATTTTTGCAATTTTTTCCCTTGTCCCCACACTTGCCTAAAGTTGTCTGCAGGGCTAAGTATTGCCCTGATCACAGCAGCATCACCTCCCCATCACCACCTTTGTGGTGGTTTTCTGACCACCCAGTGGGTCCCACAGCCCCCCACCTTGCATCCTTCAACCCCCTCCTACCAGGGTCCATGTTTTGACCCTTGGTTTGACCTCAAAACCCCTGGGCCCCACTTAAATTCATCTCCTATTTCTGTCCCAGTTTCTGAGTTTTAGTAAGAATACATGTGCTTAATTTGTGCTTATGGGCTTATTCCTTGAGCTTAATTGTGGAACTTTTGCTTAAACATGTCCAAGTAACTCATTTGTATCAGATTTTACCATTGTGGGCCCCACTAGATCTCAATTGAGCTTATTTTGCCCCTTGGTCAACCAAAGTCAACTGTTTGGCTTTTGGTTCCATAATCAGCTTATTTTTTATTTCTAAAAAGTTTGTTTTTATAAAAAGTTTTCATTTTTAGTTGTAAAATAAGTTTGTAAAAGAAAAATCGAAAAAAAGTTAATTTAAAATTAAGTGATAGTTTCTATTTAATGTAATTTAATTTTAATTTTAATTTTTAAATTTTTATTAAGTACTTGTCATTTTTATATTTTTATTAATTATATCTTATATTAAAGTATTTATAATAATTTTTTCAGATTTTTATTTTGTCATTTAGTATTTATTAGAATTAATCTTAGTTTTATTAATTATTAATTAATAATTAGTTTAAATTAGCATTATTAGTTTTTATTAAGTAAAACCTAGTTTTTATATTTTTTATAGCTTTTATATGTTATAAAGTAATTTTAGAAATTTTATTAGAATTTTTACTGTTCATTTGCTATTTTTCTTAATTTAAAATAGTTAATTAGTTAATTAGTAATTAATAAGTAATTAATTAATAGAAAAATCTAAAAAAGACAAAAATACTTATTTTTATTTTTAAAACTTATTTTTAGTCATTTTATAATTTTTGAAATTTTAGTTTCACCTTTTTAGTGTTTAAATAATATTATATTGTATTTTAGTTATTTAAGTATTAAATAGTTTTTAATTAATATTAAATAATTAATTAGTGTAAAAATTTATTTTCTTTTTCTAAAAATTTTCTTTTATCTTTTAAATTGTAAAAAAGTCATTTTCACCCCCTTGGTGTTTTCAGATTTCCGTTTTTACGTTTTATTTCGTACTTTTACGTTTTATTTAAACGTAACGTACGCGTTTTTAAGTTTTAATCGTTTCTGGTTTTTCCCAGTTTCCCGTCTTATTCACTTAGCTTATTTAAGCTATCTCATTGTACAAATCAGTAGTGTAATCAATCACAAACCCCTTTTCATCCAAATTCACCCGATCACGGAACCGTTTGTTTACAATCCACACCTCGTCGGGACTTAACGACCCGGGGAAACACTATATTCCGCGGAGCATTAACTCTAGGCCTTTGGCCTTGTTGACCATCACCTGGTCAATTTAGGTTGACCGTTTGGAGCCAATCAATTACCACTAACTGCAACATCCAAAACCTCTTTGATCACAGCCAATGATCATAATCCAAACACCCCTTAAAAAACTAAGATGGCAATTTTGTGAAGGAAAGGGGTGAGCAAGGCTAAGAATCCGAGTTTAAAGCTTATACTAAGCAAGCATGATCAAAACTAAACAGTAAAAAACAACATTAGACAACCAAAACCACTTATGAAGGATTATGTTATAATTTTGTAACTACTTACAAAGTGATACAGTGGATAGAGCTATGAACCAATGATCAAAAACATCTCCTAATGCTCCTACTGAGCTATCTAAACCATCATCAATCCTTATCACCACTGCTACAGTCCTTCATCTTCATGTTGCTTGACTTTTTATTTATGAACTATTTATTTGGTATTTTTATGAATTTTTGATTTTTAAAACAAAACTAAGCTAAATGAATGCAAGAGCTTACAAAAGCTTAACAGAGACTTAATTGAGCTTCCAGGGTCATAAAACAATAATTTTAACAATATTTAAGTGAATTTGGAATTTAGACTAGAAATGACATAGACTGAGTTTTCAAAGATAAACTGAAATTGAACTTAAATAAAGATGAAATTACATTGAAAGAACTAATTACAACTGATTTGAAATGAAAATTACAACTAAAAATAAAATTACATTAAAAACGACTATGAAACTACACTACAACTGCTCCTACACTAATTGGTCCCCTTTCTCCACTTTTTCTTGACTTATAAGCACTGAAGGAAGCTTCTCTCTCTTTCCCACTTATATTTTTGACCATAGGATGTCTTGTAAAGATCTTGGCCGTTGATTCAGTTTTGGCGGGAAATGGAGTTTTGGCAACTGGCAGGTAACTTGTAGCAATTCTAGGGCATTTATTGTTGTGTGGAGGGTAGTGGAGGCCAAGGGAAACATAGTATGGGATTATTGACAAGTTGGGTGAAGAGTGGTTTGGATTAGCAGGGTGTTAATGGTGGAGGGAATGGAGGTTAGGGGTGAGGTTTGACTGAGGGTGTTGACTGGGGTGGTATTAAAAGGGGGTGGGGTTTTTTATTATAAAAGGGTTGGGCTTGTGGGTGGACTGGGCTTAGGGATTAGGATTTGGTTTGTGTTGGGTTTGGAATTTGGTTTGTTTGTTTATTTTTAAGTTAAAAACCACAAGGACCTTACTTGCAAAACTGAAAATTGCAAGGGCTGCAAATGTAATTTTTCAATAATAGCTACAAGGGTCAAAATTTGCAATAGATAAATAGTCCAAGGATATAATTTGAAATTTTTCATTTTTGGTCCTTCAGGGACTAAAATTGTCGAATCTTGAAACTTGAGGGACCAAATTGCAATTTATTCAAATCTTTATTCCAAGGACTAAATTTGACAACTTGTAACTTTCTAAGGACCAAAGTTCACTTTTTACCAAGTAATATTTCCCAGGGACTAAATCTGTCAATTTTAAAACTCCAAGGACTAAACTTGTAAATTTCCAAAACTTTTGAGATTTTTCACCAAAGGACTAAATATGACAACTTATGATTTTAAAAGGACCTTTGGTGATAATTTTCCATATTTTGAATGACCAGGGACTAGTTTTGACATTTTATGAAAGTTGAGGGAATGAAACTGCCAATTTTGCAAACTTTGTACGTTTTTCATCTGTTTTTACTCTTTTTGCATCTAAAACATATAAAACACAATTTTGAAATATTTTTAGTATTTTGATGCATATTTGAGTGTTTTTGTATGTTTTGCAGTTCAGATTTGACCAAAAATGATGAGTGTTTGAGCACTCATCACTTTATCAAATCCTTTTGTCTATGCGACGTTTCTTTCTTCCTTGATCTTCTTGAAACTCTCCAAAAATGCATGACCACTTCATTTCTTCATCTTTTAATCATTTTTACCTGCTTTTGGCTATATTTGCATACATAAACACTTTTTCACGGTTAAGTAACAAATATATACAAATATGACCAATTTCCACTCATAAAACCATAAATAACGCGACTAAAAGCATGTTAATTTTGAGCGTTATCAAATCCCCCACACTTGAGCTTTGCTCGCCCTCGAGAAAGTCTTAATCAAAAGAAAATTGAATTCAATGGTAATAGTACAAATATCTTATTTGAACTCAATCAAGTAAATAAAGAGCTTGATAACAATTTTAAGCACCTCACGAAGATAATTTGAAATTCACTCATCACTCAATATGTGTCATGATTAATAGATCACTCATTGCACAGTCATGATTTATGTTTCTTACCATAGGCTTGTACAAGTATCAAAACAATAGAATAATCCATCAAAGAGGTCTTTTATTCGGGTTGTAACGTTTAGACTAAGGGTAAATAAATTTTCGTGCAAATAATTACATTAAGTCAAAAAGGTAAGGACAAGGCATGAGAATATTTATGAAATTGATTTTAAAAAAAAATAAAATCAAAGTCTAAGTCCCACAGTTGCTAATCTCAAACAAACCACAAACCCAAAAATGACAATAGTTTCAATCTTTCTCCTCTTCGAACTTTCACATGTCGATACATCGATTCACCATAAAAATATTCTTCATACTTAGCACATTGGCTAACAACATATCACATAACTTTCTTTATTCATAATATAACACATTTGCTATAATTGTCACCTTATAGTTGCGATGACATATTTTCACTTTTTTTTTTTTTTTTTTTTTTTTTTTTTTTTTTTTTTTTAATACATCACATCTCCCCCACACTTCGCATAAGCATACACCACAAAAAATACAATTAAAAAGTATGCATCCTTCATCTTGTTAGAATGGCACACACATGAATTGTGAAGTGTGGCTAACTAATAATCATCAAAAACAATCCAACAACCAAGCAACTAGCAACCCACCATTTAGACTTTGACAAAGGGTTAGGCTAAGGTTTAAAGTGTAAAATATTTTTTTATTTTTCTGGATGTAACAAAAGAAATGGGATGACTCAGAGGGTATAACTAGGGGTATCTAGCGTTAAAGATAAACGCTAACAAATGGGTTCCAAATACGAGGGTAACTAACCGATGTGGTTAGCAGAAATTATTTTGTAAACGGATGGCCATTTGGTTTTATTTCTAAGTTTGCCTCTTATCATATGAATATATCCTTATCATTCGAAAATGAATTAACCGTAATGTATAACAAGTACAAGTTCTAGAATTAACACAACCACCGGCACACTCATAATGAAATATATAAATAGCATGAGAAACACTATTTACATAAAAAAAAAAACTAATCCTCACAATTTAAAGTAATAAGGGTATAAAATTGTGCTAGCAAATGTTATCAATTCCGAGACAAATTGCTCTTTAAAACCTGAATTTATTCTCCAAAAATATCATTATTATTTACCATTGAATCAACCTTATTTTAACTAAAATATGAAGGGCGAACTACTTCTAGTTACTAAAGTTCACGACTCTAAATAAAATGAAAATTTAAAATTTAAAATTTAAAAATTAAAATTATGCGATTTTTCTATTTTCTTCTCTCCCCCACACTTAAGTTTTGCATTGTCCACAATGTAATAAAAAAATAACTTCAAAGTAAAGGAAATGGAAAAATTTAGAAAATACCGGAGTTAAATATGCAACATGCATATTTGATCATAATAAGCAAATGAGTTTATCGACTCCAAACGTTGATCAACTATATGCTTCCGAAACAAAACCCCTGCAAGAAAACTGCAAAATATACGAAACAACCAAACAAACACAAACAAAAACATATCTAAACCAAATAAATAGAAATTAAGTTATGTTATAAATCCTATGAGAAATAGTTAAAGGAAATAGAAATAGTTCGACACATAATTGTTTTTAAAACCAATCATAAACCATATGATCACACATCACCATCAATAACTCACATCGGAACGAATGAACTCGTCCTCGCTTTCCTCTTCATCCTCATCAACGTCTTCTTCATCGTCCTCGTCCACCACTCGTCTTTTCTTCTTTCCAACTCTTGATGACGAACCTCCAACATCATAACTCGATCCTCCAGGATTAAAACTTGATCCACCGACATTGACACCTGAACTACCATACTCGGGAAGTCTATCGTATGGAGGGTATGGCTCGGGAAATGGTGAATAACCAGGATAAGGATAGGGGTATGGTCCAGGATATGGAGAATATGGTAAAGGGTGTGGTGGAACATTTGGTGGGTTGTAGGGAGGTACCTCATAATTGACATCTTGTGCCAAATGTTGGATCATAGGCATGGAATAATCATAGTTGTAATTATTCCTTATTAGCATTGAATCTTTCCAAACTTCCCTACACTCAATAGCATTTAACTCTCGGTTCCAATCACCCTATCCTGAATCAAAACCACTTTGAGTATTCCCCGGAAAACTTCCCATTTGAGGTTGTGATGGCGCTTCCGCATAAGCTCCGGATTGTGCCCCCACACTTGGTTTGGTCCAAGGTCCCAAAGTCTTGTTATTCTTATCCAATGCTTTTCCAAAACTAAAAGCATCCCATATCTCACTCTCCAACCTCACTCTACACTTCCTCAACTCATTATCATTAAAATACCCAAGATTTTTAGCCAACGCGGTCACATAATGACCTCCACAAACATCACTTTGTTTCTTAATCCCCGGTGCTCTCTTAGAAAGATATTCTGCAATAATCCATGCCACATTCCCATTCTTGTCTTCCTCCAACAACTTCATCACCCATAGGTCCGGTTGACTACATTTGTCTTGACTACCGCTCCTATGCAACAATCCCTAAGAAATCAACTTTTGTAACACCTTCAACAATGGATTCCTAATCCTAGAATAATTTCTCCTAAGACAAGTTGGATCACCAATCCTATTCCAGTAAGCATCAACACCCATGTATTGATCATTAGCTCTAGCCAAACTCACAAAATGTGGTCCAAACAACCTATGATTAACCTCACTCTCCTCATACAAACCAAGGGCAACTGCAAAATTTGGCAAAGATAAAGCATGTTCACGACCACATAATCTAAACCAAACACAAACATCCCCAAGAACATCATTTACCTTCCTATCAAAGTAAAATGTAGAAAAGAACTTCAAACACCATTCCTTGTAAACATTCTCACGAATACTAAAAGCTCTTTCCCAAGAATAATCTTCAAACCTATCCCCATCACCAGGATACACATAAATCATAGTCATCATGCTTCTCAATTGATCTTCACATTCATACTCCGCAAGCAATTCCCAATCAATCAACCTAGGCTTAGCAATCTTCCTCTCTTGAAGTTTTGAAAGACGTTCCCTATATGCATTCTTCTCATCTTTGTTTTGCACATTAGAAAACTTGACATTATCATTAGACTCCGGTTTCAAACTGAAAGTGATCCTCTTCCTCTCGTTCCTTTTCAAATACTTGTTAACAATCGGATTTCTTTGATTTCGTCCCAATCTTGCAACATTTCCCTGAAAGAAATCTCAAATTATGTTATTATAAAAGTATAAAAAGTAATACCAATCATTTAGAAACTAGAAAACACAATTTCAAAAATGTCAAAAAAAATTTCCGAGGCGTCCATCCGATCGGATTGAGGTCCATCCGATCGGATGCAACTTTTGGCATACTCCAATCCGATCGGATGCAACTCGCAACCGATTCGGCTGGAGTTTCTGTATACTTCATGTATCCTCAATCCATTCTAAACGTTTCCCAATCAATCCGAACTTCTTTCTAACTTGTAATCATCCATTCTTGAGTACTTCTAACATCCAAACTCTCCTATCAATGATTCTTAACATTTCCAATCATCAACCTAATGATTCTATGAAAACCAAGAACATCATCTACTAA
Organism: Artemisia argyi; assembly: GCA_030686995.1. NCBI lineage: Eukaryota > Viridiplantae > Streptophyta > Magnoliopsida > Asterales > Asteraceae > Artemisia > Artemisia argyi. Next base: position 61,986,151 of record CM060708.1, on the reverse strand, counting down.
AATCTTCCAATTAGTGCTCTAATCAACAATGCAATAACCTAACATCACTAATTATCAATCATGTAACTTATGGGATTCATCAATTGCAAATAAACTAGCTCCAAAGATTATACCCAATTCAATCCGAAAATTCAATCAATGAATTCTTACTCAAAACTTAACCAATTGATCTAATTCTTTTTGCAATACCTTCTCCTATCATCTAATCACTTATCCCCAAAATATTACATCTTAATTCGAACTAATTCAAAAATACCCAATTCGTGACCTAATTTCAATAATCCGAATTAAAACCTAATTGAACAAAATTAATGATATAACTTACTTGACTTGATGCCATTGATGATCAATTATCACTCCTACAACTCCCAAACAACTTCTTATGGTCGAATTTCTAACCCCAATTTTTGGTGGATTGTGTGTATGTGGTTTTTTCTTGAGTTTTTGAAAATTTTGGTTTATATATTCAATCACATCCGATCAGTTGTGAATACATCCGTTTGGTTTGGTATGAAATTGATTTTTCAAAGTTTTTCTACTACTAAACTTGGTACAAGTACTAGTAGTTCTTTTCTCTTCAAAAAATTATTATCTTGTATGTATTCCAAACACACTTTGCCTACAAAAAATTTGGTCATCTACTTCTACTTCTAACTTAATACTAAAAACATAACTAAACTAAAAAAAACTAGATAAAATAGATCAATAGATAAATGTTGGGTCTGAAACTGCAGCTGAGTGAAACTGCTGCTAGTGGTAATGATTCTGCTGCTAAGGTCAAAGTGCTGCTGAGGATAAATGCTGCTGACAGAATCTGCTGCTAATGGGATAAGGATTTATACAGTTTAGATAAATATAGAATAGATTGTGTAAATATTATATTTATCTAGAATATACTTATCTTGTAGAGAAAGGTATTGTAAACCTAGTAGGACTCCTTGGCCTATAAAAGGAGGATCCTAGGGTTAGTTTATGTACGCGTTATTATTCACTTCAAGGTTGTAAAACCCTAGCATTGTTGAGTGCTCGTATTAATAATATTGAAGTGTTGAAAGAGAATCATAATTCTTCTTAAGTTAAGCTTTTATATTCCGCGTATTAGCTTAATTACTTATTCAAGTTAACTTCTATATAAGATCGTTTAAGCTCAACTGGGATCAACAAGTGGTATCAGAGCTTGTGATCTAGAAGTTATTATCAAGAAGATTTTGTTTCTTTAAAAGTTTGCTGTTCCAAATCCTTTGCTAAGATGGGTGATGAAACTCATATGGTTACTGCTTCAAGGGTGCCCATGCTGAATCCTGCTGAGTATGAGCTATGGAAGAGAAGGATCAGACAGTACATTCGCATGATTGATTTTAACATGTGGAACGTGATTGTTAATGGTGATTCTGTACCTGAGAAGAGTGCTGATGGAAAGGAGATACCAATTAAGTCTGCTGAAGCCAACACAGTAAGGAAGATGGAAATCAAAGCACATAGTATTCTTTTAATGGGAATACCTAATGAATTCCAAATGGACTTTGATGACTGTGAATCTGGAAAAGAATTGATGGATGCAGTTGAATTCAGGTTTGGAGGTAATGATGCTACAAAGAAATCCAGGAAAAACATGCTGAAGCATCAGTTTGAGAATTTTACTTCTGAAAGTGGAGAGAAGATAATTGGTACATATAACAGGCTAAATCAACTTGTTAGTCATCTTAAGCTGGTTGGATATGTGGTTCCACAAGAAGATGTTAACCTGAAGTTTCTTAGAAGTCTTGCACCTGAATGGAGTATGCACACAGTTGTATGGAGAAATAAACCTGATTTTGAAACTATGAAGTTGGAGAGTCTCTACAACAATTTAAGAGTGTATGAATCAGAACTATCTACCTCTTCTTCTTCATCTTCTGGTACTCAAAATCTTGCTTTTGTATCCTCTAAAGGAAAAGGATCTCAAGAATCTCACTCTGCTGCTCATTCTACTGCTTATGGAGTATCTGCTGCTGATGGATCTGCTGCTAGTTCAAGTGATAAGATTTCTACCAGTGATATTGCCTTGTGTGCATTCTTGGCTGAGCTCACAACTACTATAAGGTCACATGTTATTAATCAGGATTTGGATTACATTGATCCTGATGATCTTGAAGAAATTGATCTTAAATGGCAAATGGCTATGCTAACCTTGAGGGCAAGAAAGTTCTTGAAGAAGACTGGAAAAGAAGTCAAGTATAGAGCTAAGGACAGTCCAGGCTTTGACAAATCAAAGATAGAATGCTATAATTGCAATAGGAAGGGACATTTTGCCAGAGAATGTAAAGCTCCAAAGAAGAATGCTGATGCTGCAAAGAAGGTTACTGAAGAATCAAAGATTGCACTGATATCTTGTGATGAATTGGGAGAATATGATTGGAGTGATATGGCTGAGGAAGAACCAAATTTCTCTTTGGTAGCTGTTACTCAACCCAAGGTTCAGAACTTTGCACTAATGGCCTATGGTTCATCATCAGGCTCTGACTCTGAGGTATCAAATGATTCAGACTTATCTGTGTGTTCTTTTAAATCTTGTGCTGACACTTTAGAAGAACTTAAGTCTAGGAATGAGATTTTAAATAGAGAAGTTGAACACCTAAAACTTGATAACTTAGGTTACAAAGTAGGTATTCAAAATGTTGAAAGAAGGTTAGAATATCTCAAAGAGTGTGAGAAGGAATATGTAGATCAACTTAATCTCAGAGATATTGAAATTTTTAAGAAAAACAGTGAAGTAGAAGTTCTTAAAAATAAGTTAGAAGAAGCTGAAAAAGAAAAAGAGCAAGCTCTTGCTGAAAAAGATAAACATGTAGTAAGAGTACAAAAACAACAATATGCTTCTGATTTAGTTCATAAATCTATTGAGAATAATTTGATGAGAAAAGGTAGTGGAATTGGGTATAATGAAGTGGCTCCTCCAGCCAAAAGTGCTTTTGCTCCACCAGGAAAAGAACTATCCTTCATTAGTGAGCTGAATATTGAAAAACCTGTAGGTGAAAGTAGCACAAGTGTTAATGAGACACCTAAGGTTGAGGCTAGAAAATTTCCTGAAGCTCCTATTATAGAAGATTGGTATTCTGATAGTGATAGTGATGAGGAACAGGTTAAACAAACACAAACTGTGAAAAAGGAAGAAATTCCTACCAAGGTTAAACCTACAATTGAAAAGATTAAGTTTGTCAAACCTGTGTTAGGAAATAACTTCTCTAGGAAAATGGTAGAATACAATGAGATACCTAGAGAACAGATGGAAAGGTTCAATAATAGGCCTAGGGGTAACCAGAGAAACTTCAATAACCTAGTTTCAAAAAGATTAGGTGATCAGTTTCAATTACAAAAGAAGGCTTGTTATAAGTGTGGTAGCTTTGACCACTTGATTGTTAGATGCCCTGAACACCAAAAGCCTGTTTGGAATCAATACACTAGGGTGAATCACAAATATGTAACTAAACAAACTCACCCACATCCTAATAGAAACATGGTTCCTAGAGCTGTTTTGTTGAGATCTGGTGCTACTAGATCTATTTATGCTGCTAAATCAAATGGTGTTTTCAAATCAACAACTAGTTCTTCTACTGGCTCTACTGCTAGTAAGCACTCTGCTGCCAGTATGCACTCTGCTGCTAGCAAGCAACCTACTGCTAGTACAAAACTTTCTACTTCTGGGACAAAAGTTTTAACAAATACAGTTGTTGGTAATCACTTTTATGTTGTTAAGGCCTCAGCTTGCTGGACTTGGAAACCAAAAACAAATGGTTCAAATTCTGTTTCCAAGGATAGCAGTGCATCAAGTGATTTAAAGAAATTTGATTATGTTGATGCACAGGGCAGATCCAAGTCAGTAATGGCTTGGGTCGTCAAGAGGAACTAATGTCTCTACTTTTCATGTGCAGGTCAATCTACTGGATGAACTTAAGGATATGGTTATTGTTGACAGTGGATGTTCTGGTCACATGACAGGAGATGAGTCTCAACTTGAAGACTTTGAGGCTTTTGATGGTGGATATGTTGCTTTTGGGAATGATCCAAAAGGTGGAAAGATTGTTGGAATAGGAACCCTAAAGACTGGAAATTTGGACTTTGAGAAGGTGTTTCTTGTGAAAGGACTTAAGTTTAATCTTTTTAGTGTCTCACAAATGTGTGACAAAAAGAACTTTGTTCTTTTTACAGACACTGAGTGTATGATCCTTTCTCCTGACTATCAATTGCCAGATGACAAATCTGTGCTTTTAAGGGTCCCTAGAAATGAAAATATATACAGTGACCATATTAAGAACATTGTTCCTAAGAGGACTTTGACTTGTCTAATTGCAAAAGCCACTGTTGATGAGTCCAAATTATGGCACAGAAGATTGGGACATCTGAACTACAAGACCATGAACAAATTGGTAAAAGGAAATCTGGTCAGAGGAATGCCTACAAAGACTTTTGAAAATTGTGAAATTTGTGTTGCATGTCAAAAGGGTAAACAACACAGAGTTTCATTCAAGTCCAAGACTGTGAATACAAATACTGAGCCACTACATCTATTGCATATGGACTTATTTGGGCCTGTATTTGTCAAAAGCTTGAACAAAAAGTCATATTGTCTTGTTGTCACTGATGACTTTAGCAGGTTTACTTGGGTATTCTTTCTTGCTACAAAAGATGAAACTCCAGAAATACTCAAGGCATTTATTACAAGAGTTGAAAACCTGTACAATCACAAGGTGAAGATTATCAGATGTGACAATGGTACTGAGTTCAAGAATAGTGTGATGAATCAATTCTGTGTGGGGAAAGGAATTCTAAGACAGTACAGTGTAGCAAGAACTCCACAACATAATGGTGTTGCAGAAAGAAGAAACAGGACACTTATTGAGGCTGCAAGAACAATGTTATCTGACTCAAAACTACCAATTCCTTTTTGGGCTGAAGCTGTGAACACTGCATGCTTTGTGCAGAACAGAAGTAAGGTAGTCAAGCCTCATAATAAGACTCCATATGAGTTATTTCATGGAAAGAAGCCACTGATTGATTTTCTCAAACCATTTGGATGTCCTGTTACTATTTTGAACACTAAGGATCAGCTAGGCAAATTTGATGAAAAAGCTGATGAAGGAAATTTGGTTGGTTACTCTGTGATTAGTAAAGCCTTCAGGGTATACAATAAGAGAACCAAACATGTAGAGGAGAATTTGCATATAAAGTTTTTTGAGAACACATCTAATTCTGAGGGAAAAGGACCTGAATGGCTGTTTAATGTTGATATGCTTACCAAAACAATGAATTATGTACCAGTCATTGCTAGTATTGACAAACCACAAGAAGAATTTTTTGTGATTGAAAAGATAAAGGTTGGTCCTACCTTTCAGTCAGTTCCAAGTCCTAAAGAAGATGTGGCCACTCAAGAGAAACCAAAGGAAACTGAAGAAGGTTTTGAAATACCTATTGAAGCAGAAAAAGAATCTAATAAGCCTCTCAAAGTAGTTGTTGATGTCTCTCCTACAAAGCCAGAAGACTCTGTTGCTGACTCAGAAGACTCTACTGCTAGGCCAAAAGTTACAACTACTGCTCCACCACATTCTGCTTCCAAACCTACTAACTCTACTGCTACTTCAATGTTTCCTAATTTGGACTCTCAGGGTAGACCTATTGCTGAATCTATCTATCCTGATGATCCAAATATGCCTCCTCTTGAGAATATTTATTATGACACAGATGATGATGCACTTGATGGTCAGTTATTTGGAGCTGCTGCAGATTTTACTAATTTGGAACTCAATATTCCTATTAGTCCTACAACTACCACAAGAGTACACAAGGATCACCCAAAAGATCAAATTCTAAGTGATCCACAATCATCTATTCAAACTAGGCAGATGACTAAAGCACTGAAAGATCTTCAACATCAAAGTTTCTTTGCCAGATCTTTACATCAAAGAAATAGTCATAAAGATCTTCAAAATTGCCTGTTTGCATGTTTTCTTTCTCAAATTGAACCCAAAAACACTTACAAAGCCTTACAAGAAGCAAGTTGGGTGGAAGCAATGCAAGATGAGCTTCTACAATTTAAGCTGCAAGAGGTTTGGACTTTGGTTGAACTGCCAAATGGAAAAAGAGTGATTGGCACAAAATGGGTTTTCAGATGCAAAAGAGATGAGAGAGGAATTGTCATAAGGAATAAGGCAAGGTTAGTAGCACAAGGATACACACAACAAGAAGGCCTTGATTATGATGAGGTATTTGCTCCAGTGGCAAGAATAGAAGCAATTAGAATATTCTTGGCTTATGCTTCATATAAAGATTTTGTAGTGTATCAAATGGATGTAAAAAGTGCTTTTCTGTATGGGACCATTACAGAAGAGGTCTATGTGTCTCAACCACCAGGCTTTGAAGACCCTGATCATCCTGACAAAGTGTACAAAGTGAACAGATCAATGTATGGCCTACATCAAGCTCCGAGAGCTTGGTATGCTACTTTGTCAACATACTTGCTAGAATCTGGGTTTAGCAGAGGAAATATTGATAAAACTCTGTTTCTCAAAAGACAAAAGGATGATATTTTGTTGGTTCAAATCTATGTTGATGACATCATCTTTGGATCTACAAACAAAGCTATGTGTGTTAGTTTTGAGAAGCTTATGAAGGACAAGTTTGCTATGAGTTCCATAGGAGAGCTCACCTTCTTTTTAGGTCTTCAAGTTGCACAAAAAGAAAATGGCATATTTATCAGTCAGGATAAGTATGTCAATGATATTTTGAAGAAAGTTGGTTTTGATGATGCTAAGCCAGCCAAGACTACCATGGACACCAGTAAACCATTGCTGAAGGATGAATATGGAAAGGAAGTGGATATACACTTGTACAGGTCTATGATTGGCTCATTGATGTATCTTACAGCATCAAGGCCTGATATCATGTTTGCTGTGTGTGCCTGTGCAAGATTTCAAGTGTGTCCCAAAGAATCACATCTCAATGCAGTGAAGAGAATTTTTAGATATTTGAGGCATCAACCAAAATTGGGCCTTTGGTATCCTAAAGATTCACCATTTGATTTGGTCTCCTATTCAGATAGTGACTATGCTGGAGCTTCTTTGGATAGAAAGTCTACAACAGGGGGTTGTCAATTTCTAGGAAGCAGATTGGTGTCATGGCAATGCAAAAAGCAAACAGTGGTGGCTAATTCTACAACTGAAGCTGAGTATGTGGCTGCTTCAAGTTGTTGTGGACAAGTTCTATGGATGCAGAATCAATTATTGGATTATGGGTACAATTTCATGAATACCAAAATTCATATTGATAATAACAGCACACTTTGCATAATTAAAAATCCAGTTTTTCATTCTAAAACAAAACATATTGAGATAAGACATCACTTTATCAGGGATTGCTATGAAAAGAAGTTGATCCAAATTGTTAAAATTCATACTGATAACAATGTTGCTGATCTTCTCACAAAACGTTTTGATGTGGGAAGGTTTCAATTTTTAATTGCAAACATTGGTATGATAAATATTTGAAAAAACTTATCTCTTTGTTTCTGTCTTAGTGTGTAAAGGAATTGTGATGCTTATTACTCTGCTGCTTATCTTAATGCATATGTTTGTGATGGAATGTACTATGCTGCTATTTCTAACTCTACTGCTAGTACATGTATTTGTTTGTTTTGTGGTGTTTTGTCTAATATTGTGCAGGAACAAGTCTAGATGATGATTTGCAAACAACAATATTCAGGCAACAAAAGAAGCACACTTATCATTCATTCAAATCAGAAGTTTTTACATCAAAAGCGAATTACAAAAACAACTTCTGAAACTATAAAAGTGTGCAAGAACATCAGATGACTTCACCCACTATTTCCTAGGACATGGCAGTCCAAGAACAATCTTTCTTTCTTTTGGAAGAGGAGAGTTTGTCTTTCTTGTTCTCTTTGCCTTGGTGGACTTTCTTGGACGTGGCCTTGATGATTGAGGCCTCTCTGGAGTTGAAGGAGGTTCATTCTGCGGTTCATCTTCATCTGATGATGTGCAGATGAAAGGGGATACAAGCTCTTTTGGGGATGGTTGCCTAACAGGGATCCAAGCTGTATCTTCTGAAGACTCTGAAGATGATGGAGATTGTGGGGACATCACAGCTTTACCCCTGGAAGTGCTGGGGGTTTGATTCAAATTGAGGAGATCCTTAAACACTGGAAGATCATGTTTTCTCTTCTTCGCTTGTTCCTTGGTTCTACAACCACCATGAGGAGGACGGAATGGCGGTACATAGGTTTCAAATGGGCTCTCATCTTCGGATGATGAATCAGAAGAGATATTGATGATTTCGGGTGTTGATTTCATGATTGATTGATTTGATTTGGGTTAATTGAGGTATTGATTTGGTTGATTGGCGTTTTGATTGCGATTAGGGTTTGATTGTGATAAATTAGGGAAAAGATTTAGTCCGTTTTTACAGGGATTACGGATATCATCACATTAATTGCTAAGGATTCTTGACTTTTTGACCAAGTTTATTTAGTCAACTCTGCTGCTGGAATATTTCACTCTGCTGCTAGTTCTACAACTCTGCTGCTAGTGTTATTGTGCTGCTACGGTTGAAAAGTGTGAGGGTGGGATGTGTAACTTCTTAAATCAGTTTAAAACCTAATTGATCTTCATAATTGGTTTTCTCATATTTCAAATTGAAGTTCTCACAAACCCTAACACTCTAATTTTCTCAAAGTCAATTATTCCCAATTTCCCTAAACCCTAATTCATGGATTGCGATCGTACCTGGGCACCGCAACACAACAGTGTGGTCGTTTTGGATGCTGAATCAGTTAAAGAAGAATTCACAGACATGGTAACATTTTTGAATGCTACTTCTCTTAGGTATGCACTCACTGTGAATCCTACTATATTTGTTTCCCACATCAAACAGTTTTGGCTTACTGCAAAAATCAAAACTATGAATGGGGAAAAACATGTTAGTGCCTTAGTAGATGGGCAAAAGGTTCGTGTATCTGAATCATCAATAAGAGAAACTCTTCTCTTAAATGATGAAACAGAGACCACTTGCCTTGCTAATTCTGCTATTTTTGCTGGTTTAGAAACTTTGGGATATGAGGGGAATCATACAAATTTAAAATTTCAAAAATCTCTCCTCTGTCCTCAATATAAGTTTTTGATACATCTTCTTCTTCATTGTTTAAGTCCTAAAACTTCTGGATGGCATGAGTTTAGTGCTACTATTGCTTCTGCAATGGTATGCCTAAGCAAAGGTAAACCATTCAATTTTTCAAGAATGATTTTAGAAGGAATGTTTCAAAGTATCAAAGAGTCTGGTTCATATTTGCTTTATCCAAGGTTTATACAACTCTTTGTTCAAAAACAACTTACAAAGTTTAGAGGTCATGTTGCTACTTATGATGCTCCAAAATTGATTTCTAAAACTTTTACTTTCTTGGTTAAACATGGCAAAGGTTTTTCAGGCACACATACTAATCTTACACCTAAAATGGTGCAACTTGTGCAAAACAATCAGGGTGAAGGATCAGGAAATCCCACTGACTCCCATCACACACCCAATTTTAGTGCATCTGCTACACAACCGAAAATACTCTATACCAGTAAGAACACCAAAAAGAACACTGATCTTCCTCAGGATAGTGTTAGTATGGCTGTACCAGATGAGGCTGTCCTAGGTGATGGAGAGGACATGTTGGCAAGGGCTGTCACTACTGCTTCTAGCTTAGCAGCAGAGCAGGATAGTGATAACATAAATAAGACCCAAACCAAGGCAACATCTAGAGATGATGATTCTTCTGAATCAAATTCTCAGGATGGTAACCCTAGCCAAATGGCAAAAACAGGGGGCTCAGATGTTCAAACTAGGTTTGATACTGAGTTTATGTCCCAAGATTCACCTCTCGGACCAGGTTACACAGGTCGAAGTGATGAGGACAGACCAGTGACCAATGAATTGACGGAAAATCTTGTACATGATGACAATGTCCATGATTCACCTCTCGGACCAGGTAATACAGGTCGAAGTGATGAGACTATTATGGAACTTATTCAGGAATTGACGGTTACTTGTACAAACTTGGGGCTGAAATGTACTACCTTGGAGGACAAAGTTATTACTCTTTCATCTGTTGTTGCTGATCAGGACAAGACCATCATCAGTTTGCAAAAACAGATAAAGAAATTACAAAGATCAAGACCTTCAGCCTCATTGAAAAGATTGAAGAAAGTGGGCACTTCTCAGGTTGTTAGTTCTCCTGAAGTCTCTACTCACTTGGAAGATGATGCTTCCAAACAGGGGAGGAATGTAGAGGCAATGGGTTCAGAGGAGGCAAATATGGAAAAGGCTGATAGTGCTCTGGGTTTAAATGATGGAATGGTTTCAGGGGAGGCACCAGTGATTGGTGATATGGATGTTGAAAGTCCTCAGGATGCTGGAGAATTTGTTGTTGCTGATAAATCAGGGAATGAGGTTGTTATGGAAGAGATGGTTGCTACACAAGACAAGGTGGTAGAACAACTCACAACTTTGGAGCCTGAGCAATTAGTAAAGGCAACAGGGTTGATGGATGAAACTTTGATGAAGTTGGGAGATAATCTTGACTCTGCTGCTTAAGAACCTACTGCTAAGGAAATCACTAACTCTGCTGCTAGTGGATCTGATGCACAAGATTCTGCTGCTGGGTCTGGTGACAATGCTGCTGCTGAAGCTATGGTTTTGCTGAGTAAGAAGACTACCCCAATACCAACTCCTTTACGATCACAACTCACAACAACAACAATAAAATCATCGGCACCTAGAAAACCTGAAAAAGGGATTGTGATTAAAGAAACTGCTGCTCAACAAAAGAAGACTATTATTGCATCTTCTACTGATAAAGGAAAGGGCAAGCAAATTGAAACCCCAAGGATAATGTATAAGGGGATTGACTTTACTGATGTACCTTTTGATTCTTGGCCTAAGCCATTGCAAGTTGAACATGATGAAGTTGCTGCTATTAAAGCACAAGAGTTGATTAACTTGGAAGATCAACAACTGGCTGAGAAGGAGGCTGAAGGCTTAAAGAATTATGATGATTGGGTAGATGAAAAGATCAGAAATGCTGCTGATATTGAACTAAATAAGCTAATCAAGATTGAAGATAATGAAGTTCCAACTTTTAATGTGCAATCTTGGTTTAGTGACTTTACTTCTAAGAAGAGAAAAGAAAATGCTGCTACTAGAAGAAAGATAAAGATATTCAAAGGTCCAACTGTTAAACAGCAAAGGAAAGAATATGAAAGGTATCTAAAGAATATGGGTGGATGGACATTTGTGCAGTTGAAAGCTTATTCTGATAAAGAAGTTTTTGACTTGTATCAATAAACAAAGAAGAGAACAGATACTTTTTATGCTATGGGATGTGCTGAGGATTTGGAACAAATTGCTCATATGAACAAGAAGTTGGTACCTGAAAAGATAGCTGAAGCAGAGCAAATTCAAGAAGCTAATGTTGTTGAAAAGCTTGAGGGTGATGCAGCAAAGACTACTTCTTTTGTGCAAGGTGATAAAAGAAAAGGTTTTGTTCAAAAATCAATTGCAAAGAAGAAGAGAAAGATTGGTGAAGGAAGCAGTTCTATGCCTGAAGGTAATGAATTTAAACATGATTTTGATCATATTCCTCCAAAGCATTTGAAATAACAATTGAAGGTTTACACTATGGTTGGCAAGATGGAAGATCCTGAAGTGGTTGATGCTAACCCAATTGGTGTTAAATATCCTATCATCAAAGTAACTACAGGTTATGATACTAATATTGGAGCATATCATGATGTCCAGAGATCTGATGGTAAGTCTTACAGATTTCTTAGATTTCAACAGATGCTACATTATTTTGATAGAGAGGATGTTGAAGACTTGTGGAAGTTATACAAGGCAAAGTTTGGAGCTAAGAAGTTTGATGGTAAAAAGTATGAGATAGAGCAAATTGATCACATCATAACTTCTTCTGATAATGTTATGTGGAGAGCTCTTAAACTTATGTTTGAACCTTCAATGGATGATTCTGAATGGACAGAGATAGTAGATTACAAAGTAAGAAGATGGAGACTTTTTCAAGACTCTGGAGTTCATGTGTTGGATATTGGACCAATTACTTTGTATATGCTAGCTGAAGTAGATTATCCAGTGGTAAGATACTGGAATATTGTCAATCAGATGGTTAATGGTGATAAATCACTTAAGCTGCAGAAAGATTATGGTTCTGATGATCAAGCATTCAATTTGCTATTCAAGTATAAGAAGATATTTGATCAACTGAATTCTCAAGAGCTGAAGTGTTTGGAAGCATCCTCAAAGTGATTCATTGAGCTTAGAAGAAACTTACTTATTTAGAAATAAATAATAAGTTTAGGGGAGGATTGTTGGGTCTGAAACTGCTGCTGAGTGAAACTGCTGCTAGTGGTAATGATTCTGCTGCTAAGGTCAAAGTGCTGCTGAGGATAAATGCTGCTGACAGAATCTGCTGCTAATGGGATAAGGATGTATACGGTTTAGATAAATATAGAATAGATTGTGTAAATATTATATTTATCTAGAATATACTTATCTTGTAGAGAAAGGTATTGTAAACCTAGTAGGACTCCTTGGCCTATAAAAGGAGGATCCTAGGGTTAGTTTATGTACGTGTTATTATTCACTTCAAGGTTGTAAAACCCTAGCATTGTTGAGTGCTCGTATTAATAATATTGAAGTGTTGAAAGAGAATCATAATTCTTCTTAAGTTAAGCTTTTATATTCCGCGTATTAGCTTAATTACTTATTCAAGTTAACTTCTATATAAGATCGTTTAAGCTCAACTGGGATCAACAATAAACTAGATAAATATATAGATAGATAGTCTTATTCAAACATGAAATGCATAAAACCTAAAAAACATAAAATAAATTACATGAAATTAAAAATACGAAACAAACAAACTAGCACAAGATGTGCTTTATTCTTGTGATCATTCTTCTTCATCCATAGAAATATTCATTCCTAAGAATGACTTCTCCACGATACTTGTTTGAGAACTTCCTAGTAGTCTTTTGAGTTTTGAAACTTCGTGCAAAATTCCTTCCGCTAGGACGCGTGATATCAAATTTGCAATGCCAATCACCATCTCCTTCTTCTCTTTTGTAAATGCTATGACCATCGGAACCCCATTCCAAGTTCTTCAATTGGACCGGTAAAGATCCAAGAAAATCTGTCAATTTGTTAAACACAAAAATATTTTTAAATGGATTAAAGAAAGCCTCCATTGCTAGAGCTCTCTCCATTTCATCTTCAATATCAAAGAAACTAGGTGTGCATGGGCCAAACTTAGGCCTACCATCTTCATCTCTTCCCACTTCAAAGCAACCAAGGTAATCCTCCTCTTGGTCCTCATCATTATCATCCCTATTACTACCCCCTCTAGGCTTTGGATAGTAAGTATTCTTAAGAACTCCATCATCAATTGTCATGGTACCTCTTCCCATGTCTATTATAGCTCCACAAGTTCTTAAGAATGGTCTACCTAACAACAAAGGTAATTCCTTATCAACCGCAACATCCAACACAAGAAAATTCGCCAAGAATGCTTGATAACCAATTTGAACTCTCACATTTCTTACTTCCCCCATTGCTTTTGCCTTAGAATTATCCGCCATAGTGAGTTTAGAATTGTTAGGTGTAGGGTCTCTTAATCCTAACTTGTGATACAATGGATAAGGCATAATACTCACACTTGAACCCGTATCGGCTAATGCATATAAAGGAGTTGTCCCGTTAATTTTAACCGGTAAAACAAAATTTCCGGGATCATTCATTTTCTTTGGGAGCCCATTCTCAATTATCCTTCTCTCCTCTACTTCATCAAAACTATTATCCTCCAACTTCGACTTCGCCAATATAACTCCATCTAATTTCTTCCTATAATCTATGTAATTTCTTAACACTTCAATGACCGGTTTGTTTTCCATCAATTCACTAATTTTTGCTTCAAGATTCTCCAAGATACCTTGTTTTTGCTCTTTGGTTAAAGGTTTGCTACTTTTTGGTGAATTTGGTGGAGTTTTGGATGATGATGATGATGATTTGTTTTCTTTTTCTTTTTGGGTGGAGGGTTGGGTTAATTTGTTCAATGGTGTTTTGTTTTGGTTAGCTTTGCCCATCTTACAAATTTCATCCCTTCCTTCCTTCATCACTTCCATTCCTTCACAAACATCAACAAGCATTTCATTCATACTCTTTCCTTCTTCCAAATCACTTATGTTAATTCATAACTCCCCAAGTGCAAAATCCAATGTACACTTGGTACTCACAAGAAAATCTCTACCAAAGATAACCTCCGGTTCATCGGCATTAGTCTATTCCAAAACTACAAAATCAACTTTAAAGGTGTGACCATGAATATTCACTCTAACTCCTTTCACTTCCTTTCTTCCATAACTTCCATAATCAAGCCTGACAAAACCAAGCTTGTCAAGCACTTCTTCCGAAATGTAATTGTCTCCATATTCCATATTCAATTCAGCATCCTACGCTTTAACACCTTCCACCACACAAGGTGTAGAATACTGATGAGGCGAAAAATGAACCACTTTTAGGGGGTCATTTAAACCCGGAATTGAATTTATTTGATCAAATATTGCCCTAAATCGTTCCTTTTGTGATTTTAGGTACTTTGGGAGTGAATTCTGGAAAAGGAAGCAATTCGGACGTTTTTGGAGCATAAAAGTGAAGAAAACGCCAAAGACTTAATTTTCCGTGCTGAGAACAGTACCTGACGGCATCAAGAGGAAAACCATGACGGCGTCAAGAGTAAAATCCATGACGACCCAGTACAAACCTGACGGCGTCACAACAAGGGCGTCAAGAGTTAAATTGGTGACGGCCTGCATAAGGTGAATACATGACGGCGTCAGACCCAGATCTAGGCAGTCCGAGAAACTATTTGGCAGCGAGATGACGGCGTCAGACTTTTGTTCTTGACGCCGTCACCCATCAAAATCTATATATAGTTTTCTATTTTTCATTCATTAAAGAGGAACTTGTGTGGAGAAAACTAGGGCCGAACTTTGTAAACCCTAGGTCATATTTTACAGTGTTTTCAAGGGTTTTTACCCCTTGAATCCTTTCATGTTCAATTGAGATAAGTCTTCTCTTAATTCATTCAATATGTCTATGTGTTGTTTGAATATATCTTATGCTTGTCTTGATTCCAACATGCTAGGCTAGATCTATCTTGTGTTTGCTTAGATCTAATGAAACCTAGATGTTAATTATGTGTTGATTACTTGTTTATGGTTGTATTGGAAGAATGATTTCAATGTTAGGCTTAAGAAAATTGTCAGATCTCCATTGTGTAACATGCTTGAACGTCTTAGGAAACATGAACCGATGTGTACTAGGTTTTATTGGTTGTATTTAATGCATGAGCAAATTCTAGTGATCCCATGTTAGGAGCTTCTTAGCCGGCTCGACATAGGAGTGAAGTAGGCGCTCATAGGATTCGGGAAGTAAGTACGCCACCCCATGAATGGTATTAAGGAATACAATCCGTCATCCACGCAACTATAACAAGTAATTAACGTATAAAAGATATCTAGGGAGTAGTGAAATCTAAGTAAACACAATTCTCCCACATATTGCTCACAACTTTAGTTTAATATAGTTTATTTTCATTTTTAGTAATTTATTTTGATTGCGTCTTAGTATTGGGTTAGTTGACTAGCAACTAATTCCGCCCAACTCCTTCAAACCCGAGATTTTTACTTGCTTTCATAAAAATATAAAAATACAAAAAGAATCATCCATCATCTCTAGACCTAGTCTTTAGGTTTTCTAATCCTAGCGACACTATTCCTAGCTAAACGATCAATCCCCCGGTACTTGTCATTATACTATACTACATCGATCAGGTACACTGCCTGGTGGGGGTTGTAAGCTTCTCGAGATCCCTCGAGAGGTAAAGCCTGGTGCAAATCCCTATGCATTAAGTTTTTGGCGCCGCGGCCCGGGGAATAGTTATTGTCTAGGTTAGAATATCTTTTTATTAGGTCTACTTGCTAGATTCCTTTCTAGTAAGATTTTATTTTTATTTTTAGGTTTTCTTTAGTCTATCTTTTTCTTTGTGCCTTTGTTAGTAAATTAAGTTCATTGACTATTCCGTTCACCATTATGGAGAACGCGAATCCACCAAGTCCGACACTAGAGTTTTACCAGAAAAAATATAATTACACCAGTTTGGATATACCAAGATGGACGAATGAAATGAGGAGGACAGGATCTTATATTGATTTTATTGAGTACCTTGATAAAAGAGGCCAAGGGCATAAGACTTTTAAAGAATTCACCTTAGGAGCTCCATCAACCCCTCAAAATGCCTCAGTTAGTGAAACCTATGCACCATATGAGCCTTCACCTAGGATAGTTTCGTATGAGCCACCTAGCTGCATGTCATGGTTAGGCCCTACCATAATACAGGATGAACACATAGGTGACCTTGATGTGATGGAGAATGTAGCCGAACATGATCACATTGATCAAAAAGACCTAGGTTTTATGATCGATGATGATGAATCTCAAGAAACAGATGATGAATCTTTTGGGCAATTTGTATATAGCAGTCAGAATATTGAGGATGATCCTTATGATTCGGACATAGAAGTTGAGATGCCTAGGAAAGCACGTGAGATACTTGGGAAAATGTTAGGGTTAGATTATAATAAAACACATGTTGAGGATATAGGTGATTTTGACACAAGGAATGATGAAGTAAATAACATGAGCCCACAAAGTACCCCACAAGTCCTACCATCATTTGAGGCACACATACCACCCGTGATTTACCCGGAAGAAGTAGAAGAGACTATAGGAACCCCAATAGAGGTAGAACCCTTGGATCACACACAACTAGAGGATATAGGTTTGAATATTTATAATGATAACCTTACTCTTAGTTCTAGGGAAGTTCCTAGTTTTGATGAACCGGAGCCTCAACCAAAACCGTTACCTAATCTTCCATCCTTGGATGTGAATTTAGGAATTGAGATAGGTTCCGATCCACCCATTAAACCATATAGTTCGGGTAGTCTTAGGATAAAGGTAGTGGACTCTAAGCCTTGTAGAGAGGAAACCAATATAGGAGTGGAAAATGACCTTACATGCTTACATCACCCATTTATGATTGATCGCAAGAAACATTATGGGTTTAAATCGGGTTTATTAGGTCAAAATGGATCCCCAACTAGTAGTCTCTTGAAGTTGATTGAAAATGATCCCTTTCTAGGAGAAAATCTTAATCCACCCATTAACCCGATTGAATTATCTAAGGTTATGATGATAGGAGCACACCCCTTTGAGCATATAATTCATCCACCACTCTTTCCTCATGTGGCATATTTCCACCCTAAGGGTGTGTATCGCTACTTCCACCCGCACTTAATTCAAAGTGTAGGGAAAACCTCCCCTATTTCCGTTAAATAAGGGTAGAGTCAGGCTCGTGACTCGAACAAAAACAAGCGCTTATTGGGAGGCAACCCAAGCTTTATTTATTTATTTGTTTGTTTGTTTGTTTATTTGATTTTATTTGTTTCCGTATGCATGTTTTATTTTTGTTGTTGGTAGATCATGTTTCAAAACTAAAATAGTGAAAATACTTTATTTTGTTGTTTGGCCTAGTCTTAACTTCATCCAAAGGTATTTCGCAAAAGATAAGTGTAAGGGCAAACCCCAAATATGTTTTTAAGAAACAAAACCGATCATGATTCTCCACAATATTAAGTGAACATGTATATTCGTATTTGTTAGAATCAAATGCTTGTATCGAGTCATAATGAAGTTTTGCAGGATTTTCCAGGAAGTAGGACGAAGTTTTTCCAGAAATTTTCCGGAAACTTAACATAAGAATTTATGCAGGTCACTTCTGACGGCGTCACGAGTTTACTCTTGACGGCGTCACGTGTAAAAATCTGGAAATTTTACCAGTTTTGTTTTTCTAACAGAGTCTTAAAGTTTTTGTTGAATTATTAGTTTTATAATCTCCAGGAAATCTGCAAACATCATTCCACAAGCATTATATCTTATTTTGTTTTCTAGGTTTTATTAGCATATGTAGATTGCCGCCGATTTTATGCGAGGTTGCCTTGTCTGTTTTCTCAGGTTTTACAGGTTATGTATGACAAGAAGATGATTTATTTTTCTGGAAGGGAAGCTTTGATTGCTCATTTTCTTGGAGGAAGATCTAACCTGGCCACCTTATTATCCATACCGAGCGAATCAGGGGAGTATTTGATTTCATTTGTGTTGATCCCAGTTGAGCTTATACGATCTTATATAGAAGTTAACTTAAACAAACACTTAAGCTTAAACGCGGAATATAAAAGCTTAACTTAAGAAGATTAAGAATTCTCTTTCAACACTTCAATATTATTAATACGAGCACTCAACAATGCTAGGGTTTTACAACCTTGAAGTGAATAATAACACGTACATAAACTAACCCTAGGATCCTCCTTTTATAGACTAAGGAGTCCTACTAGGTTTACAATACCTTTCTCTACAAGATAAGTATATTCTAGATAAATATAATATTTACACAATCTATTCTATATTTATCTAAACTGTATACATCCTTATCCCATTAGCAGCAGATTCTGTCAGCAGCATTTATCCTCAGCAGCACTTTGATCTTAGCAACAGAATCATTACCACTAGCAGCAGTTTCACTCAGCAGCAGTTTCAGACCCAACAATCCTCCCCTAAACTTATTATTTATTATTAAATAAGTAAGTTTCTTTTAAGCTCAATTAAGCACTTGGAGGATGCTTCCAAACACTTCAGCCCTTGAGAATTCAGTTGATCAAATATCTTCTTATACTTGAATAGCAAATTGAATGCTTGATCATCAGAACCATAGTCTTTCTGCAGCTTAAGTGATTTATCACCATTAACCATCTGATTGACAATATTCCAGTATCTTACCACTGGATAATCTACTTCAGCTAGCATATACAAAGTAATTGGTCCAATATCCAACACATGAACTCCAGAGTCTTGAAAAAGTCTCCATCTTCTTACTTTGTAATCTACTATCTCTGTCTATTCAGAATCATCCATTGAAGGTTCAAACATAAGTTTAAGAGCTCTCCACATAACATTATCAGAAGAAGTTATGATGTGATCAATTTGCTCTATCTCATACTTTTTACCATCAAACTTCTTAGCTCCAAACTTTGCTTTGTATAACTTCCACAAGTCTTCAACATCCTCTCTATCAAAATAATGTAGCATCTGTTGAAATCTAAGAAATCTGTAAGACTTACCATCAGATCTCTGGACATCATGATATGCTCCAATATTAGTATCATAACCCGTAGTTACTTTGATGATAGGATATTTAACACCAATTGGTTTAGCATCAACCACTTCAGGGTCTTCCATCTTGCCAACCATAGTATAAACCTTCAATTGTTCTTTCAAATGCTCTGGAGGAATATGATCAAAATCATGTTTAAATTCATTACCTTCAGGCATAGAACTGCTTCCTTCTCCAATCTTTCTCTTCTTCTTTGCAATTGATTTTTGAACAAAACCTTTTCTTTTATCACCTTGCACAGAAGAAGTAGTCTTTGCTGCATCACCCTCAACAACATTAGCTTCTTGAATTTGCTCTGCTTCAGTTATCTTTTCAGGTACCAACTTCTTGTTCATCTGAGCAATTTGTTCCAAATCCTCAGCACATCCAATAGCATAAAAAGTATCTGTTCTCTTCTTTGTTTGTTGATACAAATCAAAAACTTCTTTATCAGAATAAGCTTTCAACTGCACCAATGTCCATCCACCCATATTCTTTAGATACCTTTCATATTCTTTTCTTTGCTGTTTAACAGTTGGACCTTTGAATATCTTTATCTTTCTTCTAGCATTAGCATTCTCTTTTCTCTTCTTAGAAGCAAAGTCACTATACCAAGATTGCACATCAAAATTTGGAACTTCATTTTCTTCAATCTTGATCAGCTTGTTTAATTCAATATCAGCAGCAATTCTGATCTTTTCATCATCCCATTCATCATACATTCTTAAGCCTTCAGCCTCCTTCTCAGCCAGCTTTTGATCTTCCAAGTTAATCAACTCTTGTGCTTTAATAGCAGCAGCTTCATCATGTTCAACTTGCAATGGCTTAGGCCAAGAATCAAAAGGTACATCAGTAAAATCAATGCCTTTATACATCCACCTCTGAATATCAACTTGCTTGCCTTTACCCTTATCTGTAGAAGATGATATGATTGTCTTCCTTTGAGTAGCAGCAGGTTCTCTTATTGTTATTCCTTTTTGAGGTTTTCTTGTTGCTGATGTTGTGTTTGTTGTTGTGATAGGTTGTGATAATGATTGAGTTGATAATTGTGGTGTATGGGAGTCAGCAGTAGTCTTCTTACTTAGCAAAACCATTGCCTCTGCAGCAGCATTGTCCATAGATCCAGCAGCAGAGTCTTGTACTTCAGCAGTATTCACGATTCCACTAGCAGCAGAATCAGAAAAATTCTTAGCAGCAGAATTATGAACAGCAGTAGAGTCAGCAATAGCAGCATTTTCCACTGAATCTTCCAAAGTCTTTAACACATTACCCATCAACCCTGTTGCCTTCACTAGTTGCTCAGACTCCAAAGATTTAAGAGTATCTACCACCTTTTCTTGTGCAGTAACCACCTTTTCCATAACAACTTCATTCCCAGACTTATCAGCAACCACAAAGTCTTCATCATTCTGAGGACTATCCACATCCATTTCTTCAATCACTGGAACCTCCCCTGAAACTATTCCAGCATCCATATCTTGAACATTATCAACTTTTTCAAAATTTACCTCCCCTGAATCCATGATAGTTTCATTCCTCCCCTGTTTGGAAGCATCCTCTTCCAAATGAGTAGATGGTTCAGAAGAACTTACAACCTGATTAGTCCCCACTTTCTTCAATCTTTTCAAGGAGGTTGAAGATCTTGATTTCTTGAAGCTCTTAATCTGTTTTCGCATTTTGATGATGATCTTGTCTTGACCAGCAACAACATCAGATAAATTAAGAACCTTCTCTTCCAAAGACTTACACTTCAACCCCAAACTGGTACAAGTAGCCGTCAATTCTTTTATAAGTTGCATTGTAGTCTCATTACTTCGACCTGTATTACCTGGTCCGAGAGGTAAATCACTGACATTGTCATCATGTACAAGTGGATCCGTCAATTCATGAGTCACTGGCCTGTCCTCATCACTTCGACCTGTGTGACCTGGTCCGAGAGGTGAATCTTGGGACAAAAACTCAGTATCAAACCTAGTTTGATCATCTGAGCCCCCTATGTTTTCCATTTGGCTAGGGTTACCATCCTGAGAATTAGACTCATAAGAATCCGTTTCTCTAGATGTTGCCTTGGTTTGGGTCTTAATGATGTTATCACTATCCTGCTCTGCTGCTAAGCTAGAAGCAGTAGTGACAGCCCTTGCCAACATGTCCTCTCCATCACCTAGGACAGCCTCATCTGGTACAGCCATACTAACACTATCCTGAGGTAGATTAGTGTCCTTTTTGGTTTTCCTACGTGTATATTGTTTTGTAGGTTGTGTAACAGATGTAGGAACATTGGGTGTGTGATGGGAATCAGTGGGATTTCCTGATCCTTCACCCTGGATATTATGCACAAGTTGCTCCATAAAAGAAGTAAGATTGGTATGTGCACCGGAAAAACTTTTGCCATGCTTTGTCAAAAAGGTAAAAGTTCTTGAAGCCAATTTTGGAGCATCATATTCAGTAACATGGGTTCTTGTTTTAGAAATTTGTTTTTCAATAAAGATCTGAAGAAATCTTGGATATAGCAAATAAGAACCATCTTTAACACCTTTAAATAACCCCTCCAATATCATTTTAGAAAAATTAAATGGTTGACCTTTGCACAGACATATCATTGCAGAAGCAATGGTAGTGCTGAACTCATGCCACCCAGATGTCGACTTAAACAATGAAGGAGTAGATGTACCAAAAACTTGTATTGAGGACAGAGGAGAGCTTTTTGAAATTTTAAATTGTTATGTTTCCCCTCATACCCCAAATCTTTTAAACCAGCAAAAATAGCAGAATTAGCAAGACAAGTGGTCTCTGTCTCATCATCTAAGAGAAGAGATTCCCTTATAGATGATTCAGTTACACGTACCTTTTGCCCATCTACTAAAGCACTGACATATTTTTCCCCATTCATAGTTTTGATTTTAGCTGTAAACCAAAACTGTTTGATGTAGGAAACAAATATAGTAGGGTTCACAGTGAGTGCATACCTAAGAGAAGTAGCATTCAAAAACTTTACCATGTCTGTGAAACCTTCAGGAACTAACTCTTCATTCAAAACGACCACACTGTTGTGTTGCTCAGCCCAGATACGTGATAGCTCCATGAATTAGGTTTTAGAGAATTTGGGGATTTGTGATTATTGGAATGATTAGGTGAAAGGGTTTGTGATAACTTCAATTTAGAACATATGAAAACCAATTATGAAGATCAATTAGGTTTTAAACTGATGGATGAAAGTTACACATAACACCCTCTTACTTACAACCATAGCAGCAGAACCCTGTCATTCACAACTAGCAGCAGAGTAATAAAACTAACAGCAGAGTGAACTGGAGCCAGCAGCAGAGTTGACTATGGACCTTGGTCAACCATACATAACAATTAATGCACATATCACTCCGTAATCCCTATAAAACCGGCGAGATCTTTTCCCCAAATTATGCAATCAAACCCTAATCACTTTCAAAAACGCACACTCACAATCAATACTATCCATCTTTACAATCAAATCACCACACAATGAAATCAACACCCGAAATAATCAATATCTCATCCGATTCATCATCAGAGGATGAATCCCCAATGGAACCCTATGTTCCACCTTTTCGTCCTCCACGATTTGGTTGTAGAACAAAAGAACAAGCACGTAAGAGGAAGCATGATCTTCCTGTGTTTAAAGATCTTCTCAACCTAAATCAAACTCCAAGTACCTCAAGAGGTAAACAACCTATGTCCCCTGAGGCTCCAGCATCATCAGAATCATCAGAAGACCAAGCTTGGATTCCTGAGCAACCACCTCCTCCAGTGCATCATTATCAATCTCCCTTTATCTACACATCATCAGATGAAGATGAGGAAGAACCAGCAACCAATCCACCTGCCACTCCTGAGAGGCCACAATCTTCAAGGCCAAGGCCACAATCTTCAAGAGCAAGGCCACAACCATCACCTGGTCTTTCTCTTGGACCATCAAAACAAAACCCTCCTCTCCCAAAGGATAGAGAGGTTGTGCTTGGGCTTCCATGCCCTAGGAAGTGATGAAGATGTAGGTGTTAGGTTATGATGTCTGCTTTTGTATTTTGTCTTTTGATATTTGATCTTTGTACTTTTTGAATGAATGAATGATATGAACTTTCTTGTTTCAATTTCTTGCAAATCACCATTCGTATGCCTGCAAAATGTTAGACCAAACACCACAAAGCAAACAACCAACATATGTACTAGCAGTAGAATTAGACCAAAATTCAAAGAGCAGCATAGTACACTTTATCTCAAACATATACTCATTAACAAGCAGCAGAATAACAAGCAGCACATGCATTGTACAAACTTTAACAAAAAAACAAAGAGATAAGTTTTTCAAAGATTGATCATACCAATGTTTGCAATTAAAAATTGAAACCTCCCTACATCAAAATGTTTAGTGAGAAGATCAGCAACATTGTTATCAGTATGAATTTTAACAATTTGAATCAACTTCTTTTCATAGCAATCCCTTATAAAGTGATGCCTTATCTCTATATGTTTTGTTTTAGAGTGAAACA
This sequence comes from Artemisia argyi, assembly GCA_030686995.1. NCBI lineage: Eukaryota > Viridiplantae > Streptophyta > Magnoliopsida > Asterales > Asteraceae > Artemisia > Artemisia argyi. The sequence goes on along the minus strand of CM060708.1, from coordinate 61,962,262 downwards.
CAGGATTTTTAATAATGCAAAGTGTGCTGTTGTTATCAATATGGATTTTAGTGTTCATGAAATTGTACCCATAATCCAATAATTGATTCTGCATCCATAAAACCTGTCCACAACAACTTGAAGCAGCTACATACTCAGCTTCTGTTGTTGAATTAGCCACCACTGTTTGCTTCTTGCATTGCCATGACACCAACCTGCTTCCAAGAAACTGACAACCCCCTGTAGTAGACTTTCTATCCAAAGAAGCTCCAGCATAATCACTATCTGAGTAGGATACCAAATCAAAAGGTGAATCCTTAGGATACCAAAGGCCCAATTTTGGTTGATGCCTTAGATATCTAAAAATTCTCTTCACTGCATTGAGATGTGATTCCTTGGGACACACTTGAAATCTTGCACAGGCACACACTGCAAACATGATATCAGGCCTTGATGCTGTAAGATACATCAATGATCCAATCATAGACCTGTACAAGTGTATATCCACTTCCTTTCCATGTTCATCCTTCAGCAATGGTTTATCTTTTTCCATGGTAGTCTTGGCAGGCTTAGCATCCACAAAGCCAAACTTCTTCAAAATGTCATTGACATACTTATCCTGACTGATAAAGATGCCATTTTCTTTCTGTGTAACTTGCAGACCTAAGAAGAAGGTGAGTTCTCCCATTGAACTCATAGCAAACTTGTCCTTCATAAGCTTCTCAAAACTAACACACATAGCTTTGTTTGTAGATCCAAAGATGATGTCATCAACATAGATTTGAACCAGCAAAATATCATCCTTTTGTCTTTTGAGAAACAAAGTTTTATCAATCTTTCCCCTGCTGAACCCAGAGTCTAGCAAGTATGTTGACAAAGTGTCATACCAAGCTCTAGGAGCTTGATGTAGACCATACATTGCTCTATTTACCTTGTAAACTTTGTCAGGATGATCAGGGTCTTCAAAGCCTGGTGGTTGAGCCACATAAACCTCTTCTGTAATGGTCCCATACAGAAAAGCACTTTTCACATCCATTTGATACACTACAAAATCTTTGTATGAAGCATAAGCCAAGAATAGTCTAATTGCTTCTATTCTTGCCACTGGAGCAAATACCTCATCATAATCAAGGCCTTCTTGTTGTGTGTATCCCTGTGCTACTAACCTTGCCTTATTTCTTATGACAATTCCTCTCTCATCTCTTTTGCATCTGAAAACCCATTTTGTGCCAATCACTCTTTTTCCATTTGGCAGTTCAACCAAAGTCCAAACCTCTTGCAGCTTAAATTGTAGAAGCTCATCTTGCATTGCTTCCACCCAACTTGCTTCTTGTAAGGCTTTATAAGTGTTTTTGGGTTCAATTTGAGAAAGAAAACATGCAAAAAGGCAATTTTGAAGATCTTTATGACTATTTATTTGATGCAGAGATCTGGCAAAGAAACTTTGATGTTGAAGATCTTTCAAGGCTTTAGTCATTTGCCTTGTTTGAATGGATGATTGTGGATCACTTAAGATTTGATCTTTTGGATGATCCTTGTGTATTCTTGTGGTAGTTGTAGGACTAATAGGAATATTGAGTTCCAAATTAGTAAAATCTGCAGCAGCTCCAAATAACTGACCATCAAGTACATCATCATCTGTGTCATAATAAATATTCTCAAGAGGAGGCATATTTGGATCATCAGGATAGATAGATTCAGCAATAGGTCTACCCTGAGAGTCCAAAGTAGGAAACATTGAAGTAGCAGTAGAGTTAGTAGGCTTGGAAGCAGAATGTGGTGGAGCAGTAGTTGTAACTTTTGGCCTAGCAGTAGAGTCTTCTGAGTCAGCAGTAGAGTCTTCTGGCTGTGTAGGAGAGACATCAACAACTACTTTGGGAACTTCAGGAGTTTCTTTTTCTGCTTCATTAGGTATGACTATACCTTCTTCAGTTTCCTTAGGTTTTTCATGAGAAACAACATCATCTTGAGAGCTTTGTTCCTTCTCAAAGGGTACAAAGGTTGGACCAATCTTCAATTTCTCAATCACAACAAACTCTTCCTGTGGTTTATCAACACTGGCAATGACAGGAACATAGTTCATTGTTTTGGCAAGAATATCAACATCAAATAGCCATTCTGGTCCTTTCCCTGCAGAATTGTATGTGTTTTCACTAAACTTGATATGCAGATTCTCCTCCACATGTTTGGTTCTCTTATTATATACCCTGAAGGCTTTACTATTTACAGAGTAACCAACCAAATTTTCTTCATCAGCTTTTTCATCGAATTTGCCTAGCTGATCCTTTGTGTTTAAAATAGTAACAGGACATCCAAATGGTTTGAGAAAATCAATCATTGGTTTCTTTCCATGAAATAGCTCATAAGGAGTTTTGTTATGAGGCTTGACTACCTTACTTTTGTTTTGCACAAAACATGCAGTATTCACAGCTTCAGCCCAAAAAGGTACAGGTAGTTTTGAATCAGATAGCATGGTTCTTGCAGCCTCAATAAGTGTCCTGTTTCTTCTTTCTGCAACACCATTTTGTTGTGGAGTTCTTGCTACACTGTACTGTCTAAGAATTCCTTTTCCCACACAGAATTGATTCATCTCACTGTTCTTGAACTCAGTACCATTGTCACATCTGATAATCTTCACCTTGTGATTGTGCAGGTTTTCAACTCTAGTGATGAAAGCTTTGAGTATTTCTGAAGTTTCATCTTTGGTGGCTAGAAAGAATACCCAAGTAAACCTGCTAAAGTCATCAGTGACAACAAGACAATATGACTTCTTATTCAGACTTTTTACAAATACAGGCCCAAATAAATCCATGTGTAGCAAGTGTAGTGGCTCAGTATTTGTGTTAACAGTCTTGGACTTGAAAGAAACTCTGTGTTGTTTACCCTTTTGACATGCAACACAAGTTTCACAATTCTCAAAAACCTTTGTAGGCATACCCCTCACAAGATTTCCTTTCACCAATTTGTTCATAGTCTTGTAGTTCAGATGTCCCAATCTTCTATGCCATAATTTGGACTCATCAATAGTGGCCTTTGCAATTAGACAAGTCAGAGCCCTCTTAGGAATAATATTCTTAATATGGTCACTGTATATATTTTCCTTTCTAGGGACCTTCAGTAACACAGATTTGTCATCTGGTAATTGAAAATCAGGAGAAAGAATCATACACTCAGTGTCTGTAAAAAGAACAAAATTCTTTTTGTCACACATTTGTGAGACACTAAAAAGGTTAAACTTAAGTCCTTTCACAAGGAGCACCCTCTCAAAGTCCAAATTTCCAGTTCTCAGTGTTCCTATTCCAACAATCTTTCCACCTTTTGGATCATTCCCAAAAGCTACATAACCACCATCAAAAGCCTCAAGATCGTCAAGTTGAGACTCATCACCTGTCATGTGTCCAGAACATCCACTGTCAACAATAACCATATCCTTAAGCTCATCCAGTAGATTGACCTGCACATGAAAAATAGAGAAATCAGTTTCTCTTGATGACCCAAGCCATTACTGACTTGGATCTGCCCTGTGCATCAGTATAATCAAATTTCTTTAAATCACTTGATGCACTACTATTCTTGGAAACAGTATTTGAAACATTAGATTTTGGTTTCCAAGTCCAGCAAGCTGAGGCCTTAACAGCATAAAAGTGATTACCAACAACTGTATTTGGAAGATGTTTTGGCTCAGAAGTAGAAAGTTTTGCACTAGCAGCAGTTTGCTTGCTAGCAGCAGAGTGCATACTAGCAGCAGAATGCTTACTAGCAGTAGAGCCACTAGTAAAACTAGTTGTTGATTTGAAAACACCATTTGGTTTAGCAGCATAAATAGATCTAGTAGCACCAGATCTCAACAAAACAGCTCTAGGAACCATGTTTCTATTTGGATGTGGGTGAGTTTGTTTTGTGACATATTTGTGATTCACCCTTGAATATTGATTCCAAACAGGTCTTTGGTGTTCAGGACATCTACCAATCAAGTGGTCAAAGCTACCACACTTATAACAAGCCTTCTTTTGTAATTCAAACTGGTTACCTAATCTCTGTGAAACTAGGTTGTTGAAGTTTCTTTGGTTACCTCTAGGCTTATTATCAAAACTTCTCAATTGTTCTCTAGGCACCTCATTGTACTCTACCATTCTCCTAGCAAGCTTATTTCCTAACACAGGTTTGACAAACTTAACCTTTTCAATTGTAGGTTTAACCTTGGTAGGAATTTCTTCCTTTTTCACAGTTTGTGTTTGTTTAACCTGTTCCTCATCACTATCACTATCAGAATACCAATCTTCTATAATAGGAGCTTCAGGAAATTTTCTAGCCTCAACCTTAGGTGTCTCATTAACACTTGTGCTACTTTCACCTACAGGTTTTTCAATATTCAGCTCACTAATGAAGGATAGTTCTTTTCCTGGTGGAGCAAAAGCACTTTTGGCTGGAGGAGCCACTTCATTATACCCAATTCCACTACCTTTTCTCATCAAATTATTCTCAATAGATTTATGAACTAAATCAGAAGCATATTGTTGTTTTTGTACTCTTACTACATGTTTATCTTTTTCAGCAAGAGCTTGCTCTTTTTCTTTTTCAGCTTCTTCTAACTTATTTTTAAGAACTTCTACTTCACTATTTTTCTTAAAAATTTCTATATCTCTGAGATTAAGTTGTTCTACATATTCCTTTTCACACTCTTTGAGATATTCTAACCTTCTCTCAACATTTTGAATACCTACTTTATAACCTAAGTTATCAAGTTTTAGATGTTCAACTTCTCTATTTAAACTCTCATTCCTAGCCTTAAGAACTTCTATAGTGTCAGAACAAGATTTAAAAGAACATCCAGATGATTCAGAATCATTAGATACCTCAGAGTCAGAGCCTGATGATGAACCATATGCCATAAGTGCAAAGTTGTGCACTTTGGGTTGAACAGCAGCAACCAAAGAGAAATTTGGTTCTTCTTCAGCCATATCACTCCAGTCATATTCTCCCAGCCCATCACAAGCTACCATTGCAGACTTTGATTCTTCAGTCTTCTTAGAAACATCAGCATTCTTCTTTGGAGATCTACACTCTCTAGCAAAATGTCCCTTCCTGTTGCAGTTGTAGCATTCAATCTTAGACTTGTCAAACCCTGGACTTTCCTTAGCCTTGTATTTGACTTCTCTGCCAGTCTTTTTCCAGAACTTTCTTGCTCTTAAAGTCAACATAGCCATTTGCCATTTGAGATCAATTTCTTCAAGATCATCTGGATCAATATGATCCAAATCTTGATTTATGACATGTGATCTTATGATAGTAGTAAGCTCAGCCAAGAATGCACATAAAGCAACATCACTGGTAGAAATCTTGTCATTTGAACTAGCAGCAGATCCATCAGCAGTAGATACACCATAAGCAGTAGAATGAGTTTCTTGTGTCTCTTTGGATTTTGAAGACACAAAAGCAAGATTTTGTGTACTAGAAGATGAAGTAGAAGAAGTAGCCAATTCAGATTCATACACCCTTAAATTGTTGTAGAGGCTCTCCAACTTCATTGTTTCAAAGTCAGGCTTATTCCTCCACACCACTGTATGCATACTCCATTCAGGTGCAAGACTTCTTAGGAACTTGAGATTCACATCTTCCTGTGGAACAACATAACCAACAAGCTTTAGATGACTAACTAGTTGATTTAGCCTGTTGTATGTGCCAATTATCTTTTCTCCAGATTCAGAAGAAAAGTTTTCAAACTGATGCTTCAACATATTCTTCCTGGACTTCTTAGTAGCATCATTCCCTCCAAACCTGAATTCTACTGCATCCATCAATGCTTTTCCTGTTTCGCAATCATCAAAGTCCATTTGAAATTCATTAGGTATTCCCATTAAGAGAATACTATGAGCCTTGATTTCCAGCTTCCTTGTTGCATTGGCTTCAGCAGACTTAATAGGTATCTCCTTGTCATCAGCACTCTTCTCTGGTTCAGAATCACCATTAACAATCACATTCCACATGTTGAAGTCGATCATGCGAATGTATTGTCTGATCCTCCTCTTCCATAGCTCATACTCAGAAGGATTGAGCATGGGAACCCTTGAAGCAGTCACCATATGAGTTTCATCACCCTTCTTATGCAAACGATTTAGAACAGCAAACTTTAAAGAAACAAAATCTTCTTGATTATAACTTCTAGATCACAAGCTCTGATACCACTTGTTGATCCCAGTTGAGCTTATACGATCTTATATAGAAGTTAACTTAAACAAACACTTAAGCTTAAACGCGGAATATAAAAGCTTAACTTAAGAAGATTAAGAATTCTCTTTCAACACTTCAATATTATTAATACGAGCACTCAACAATGCTAGGGTTTTACAACCTTGAAGTGAATAATAACACGTACATAAACTAACCCTAGGATCCTCCTTTTATAGACTAAGGAGTCCTACTAGGTTTACAATACCTTTCTCTACAAGATAAGTATATTCTAGATAAATATAATATTTACACAATCTATTCTATATTTATCTAAACTGTATACATCCTTATCCCATTAGCAGCAGATTCTGTCAGCAGCATTTATCCTCAGCAGCACTTTGATCTTAGCAACAGAATCATTACCACTAGCAGCAGTTTCACTCAGCAGCAGTTTCAGACCCAACAATTTGTTTTACTTATTTCACTTTTACATTCTTTACTTGAACATTGGGGACAATGTTCATCCTAACTGTAAGGGGAGGGTAAAATGATGATACCTTACAAATACACTTTCGCTTGAGTTTGTTTGTTTAATAGTAGATGTGTAATAAAACTATGAGAAATACTTGTTAGTGCAATTTTAGCGCCAAATTTAAAAATTTTTACAACATTTAGGAGTGAAACTTTAGCCCTAGCAAGCGTCTCATGGATAGGAGATTGTATGACTAGCACAAAACCATACCATTCAGAAAAATTTTCCACCCAAATATGTGAGGTTCGCCTTTAGATTTGATAGGAAAAGCATTTACTATTAGTGCTTATGAGTGTACCGGTAGCATTTAGATTCTAGAACTTGCGTTAGTGATGCATCCCGAGACCGCTAGTGAGACTACATTCGTGTAGTAGGATTTACTACATGATAAGAGGCATTAGGTTCACCCTTGTGTTAAACCCGTATCATAATTACTTTACCATTTAAGTTATATTACTTGGCTAGTTAAGTCAACTAATTTTTCCCACACCCTTAGCGTTGTACTCATTTTTAGTACACGAAACCCCTAGTACACCCCTCCGAGCCTATCTTTTCGTTTCTAACTTTAAGCATCTTACTTAAAGGAAGAATTTGTTACACCCCACTTAAATGTACAACCAAATTGCCTTAGCCTTCCGTGTATGCACTCATCTTTAGTGCATTATTGTTATATGTTAAACCCTAAGTTAATTATATAATTGATTACATGGTTGCTAAGTCGAGTCATATCCTTGTACATATTGTTTTGGGACGATTGGGACTCATGGGTAAAGTACTTATTTATGGAGTAATGGGGAAGAACATCATATATTACCCCCGTATGTGCGTTAATCTTAAAAGTACTCCAAGTGTTTTGATTTTCTTAATTCGAGTCACTAGATTAGTTAATTGTAAAGTATGTAAAAATTCAAGTGTAAGGGGAATATTCATTCCCTATGATGTATTATTTTGGATGGTAGGGTAAAAGTGTATGTAAAAAAAAAAAAAAAAAAAAAAAAAAAAAAAAAAAAAAAAAAAAATCAAGAAAAAAAAATTAGAAAAAGAAAAGAGAAAAAACATACGGACTACTATCCCTTTTCATTCTATGTTCATTTTATGTTTTTGTTATTTTTCATTTATTAGCTTAAGTCAAGTCTAGTCTTTGCTTAGCAACGCCATATTGTACATGTAATTAACCAAGATTGTTAACTCGCCACCAGTAAAGACTGCCTATATCCAACAAAACCGTGTATTCCATATCCCTACACCTAACGTTACAACCCTTTTAAAATACCTCTTTGATAGTTTATCCTAGGTGCTTACGCCATGTGGTGGAGGTTTGATCCTTTCCCTAGCCTATGGTAATCTATTTTGCTATGACAGGTAGTGAGAGATGTTTTCCATTTCCATATTGTGATATTACTTTATTACACCCGAGAGATGTGAGTATCTAAACACTATTTGTGAGGTACTAGTGTATGACCTCCGTGCTTGTCTTTGGTCTTTAGTGGAATGATTATTTGTTGTAATTACTTTTATATTAGTGTTAAATGACCCCTAACTTGTATTTTGTTTAGAATAAAAGCGCATTTGCTTGAGGACAAGCAAATGTCAAGTGTAAGGGTATATGATGAGGCGAAAAATGAACCACTTTTAGGGGGTCATTTAAGCCCGGAATTGAATTTATTTGATTAAATATTGCCCTAAATCGTTCCTTTTATGATTTTAGGTACTTTGGGAGTGAATTCTGGAAAAGGAAGCAATTCGGACGTTTTTGTAGCATAAAAGTGAAGAAAACGCCAAAGACTTAATTTTCCATGCTGAGAACAGTACCTGACGGCGTCAAGAGGAAAACCATGACGACGTCAAGAGTAAAATCCATGACGACCCAGTGCAAACCTGACGGCGTCACAACAAGGGTGTCAAGAGTTAAATTGGTGACGGCCTGCATAAGGTGAATACATGACGGCGTCAGACCCAGATCTAGGCAGTCCGAGAAACTATTTGGCGGTAAGATGACGGCGTCAGACTTTTGTTCTTGACGCCGTCACCCATCAAAATCTATATATAGTTTTCTATTTTTCATTCATTAAAGAGGAACTTGTGTGGAGAAAACTAGGGCCGAACTTTGTAAATCCTAGGTCATATTTTACAGTGTTTTCAAGGGTTTTCACCCCTTGAATCCTTTCATGTTCAATTGAGATAAGTCTTCTCTTAATTCATTCAATATGTCTATGTGTTGTTTGAATATATCTTATGCTTGTCTTGATTCCAACATGCTAGGCTAGATCTATCTTGTGTTTGCTTAGATCTAATGAAACCTAGATGTTAATTATGTGTTGATTACTTATTTATGGTTGTATTGGATGAATGATTTCAATGTTAGGCTTAAGAAAACTGGCAAATCTCCATTGTGTAACATGCTTGAACGTCTTAGGAAACATGAACCGATGTGTACTAGGTTTTATTGGTTGTATTTAATGCATGAGCAAATTCTAGTGATCCCATGTTAGGAGCTTCTTAGCCGGCTTGACATAGGAGTGAAGTAGGCGCTCATAGGATTGGGGAAGTAAGTACGCCACCCCATGAATGGTATTAAGGAATACAATCCGTCATCCACGCAACTATAACAAGTAATTAATGTGTAAAAGATATCTAGGGAGTAGTGAAATCTAAGTAAACACAATTCTCCCACATATTGCTCACAACTTTAGTTTAATATAGTTTATTTTCATTTTTAGTATTTTATTTTGATTGCATCTTAGTATTGGGTTAGTTGACTAGCAACTAATTCCGCCCAATTCCTTCAAACCCGAGATTTTTACTTGCTTTCATAAAAATATATAAATACAAAAAGAATCATCCATCATCTCTAGACCTAGTCTTTAGGTTTTCTAATCCTAGCGACACTATTCCTAGCTGAACGAACAATCCCCCGGTACTTGTCATTATACTATACTACATCGATCAGGTACACTGCCTTGTGGGGCTTGTAAGCTTCTCGAGATCCCTCGAGAGGTAAAGCCAGGTGCAAATCCCCACGTACCAAATACCTCATGTGTGGAGCATCATATTCCTTAGGTGGTGCTCTTGTGAAAACAACAACTTTCCTTTCCTTCTCCTTCTTTGGGTAACACATTTCATGTGGCAAGTAAGACACATTATCACCAACAACCTATTCTCCTTCTAAATCAATCCAACTTAGCCTTTTCCAACATGCTTTCCAACTTTTCTAAGGAATCACTGGAATCCTTGAACATATCTTCCAAATCTTTCAAATACGCCAAAATCTGACTCAAACTCTCCATTTCAACTTAAGCAATTACTAACTATAATATAACCATCACAAAAAAAAAATCATCCAAATCATTAGCATGAGGGCTAGTTGTAATCAAATAACTCTTAATATGAAATAAGAACAAGTAAACTAACTAACTAAAACACTTAGAATTGAAAATAAACTAGAAAATAAAAATCTAAAAAAATTTACCGAGACATCCATCCGATCGGTTTGACCTCCATCCGATCGGATGGCTCAAATGACCACCTCCAACTGATCGGTTGGAACCCGCAACCGATTCGGCTGGAGTTTTCTGACACTATTTTTTTTTAAAACTAAAATTTAATAAAACAGTAATTATAATATTAAAGACATAAAAAACATTAAATAAGGTGTTCTTAAAACTTCTAATTCATTAACTAAAATTAAAACTACTAAAAACATTAAAATGACTCATAATGACAACTTATAACTAATAATAACTAACATTAATTATATAATCATTAAAACTAATTAACTAAAAACAGAAAAATAAACATTAATTAAGAAAAACAGAATTCTAGAAATTTTATCGAGACCACCAACCGGTCGGATGGGAATCCATCCGATTCGGTTGGTTGAAAACAATTTTTTTTTTTTTTTACTTTTTACTCTAAAAACTTTAAAATTTCACAAATTACAAACAATTTTATTACTAAAAACTAAGAAAATTAATCAAATCCCCGGCAACGGCGCCAAAAACTTGATGTGCGTTTTATTAGTACAAGTTTTAAAATTTATAAACACGAATTATCCGATTATTATTTAGCACATACGAGCAAGTATACTCGTCTGGTGTAATAAAGGTGGGTAAGTCGAGATCATCCCAAGGGATTTGTTTGTTTTAGTAATAAGAAAAACGTTTGTTAAATAAGGGTTGTCAATCCAAATTTATGTAAAATATTAATTTAAAAGAAACTCAATAAAAACTAAACATATACTTGTGTATAATTCCTTGATTGGTAATTAGGAGTATCATGACAATTTAAGTATAAAGCTTGGTGTAAAACTTGTTATGATGCGTAACTAAAAATGAGTAGTTATACAATTTATGATGTATATCATGTTTTAACTACCACTAAGAATTCTATCACCTAAATGACTCCTTTCGGACATATCAAATGAGTATGACAATTCTATAATCACATGGTTGTTTTGAAAATCAATTCTTTTCTTATGAATTCCTACGAATCCTTTCGGTCCTTTTTCGTGATGAAATCTTCTCAAATCCATTTTAACAAGTAAATAAGATGGTTGTCAAGCATCCTATTCCATACTAATTTGTGCACTAACGTTTTGGAATAAAAACAAGTTGAAATTCCTTTCGGACCTATTTTTCAAAAGATTGTTTTTACCAACAAATTAAGCAAGATTAGATGTTACCTCAACAAACTCATAAAATAGATATGTTTTCATGCATCACCTTTTTTCATAAAAGAATACTCCATTAACCAATCACATCATATACACAAGTACATCACAAATTACTCCATAGCAATCATATTAAAACATAAGTAAATAAGAAATCTTTCATAAAACTTAAAGTAACAATTGTTCATTATAAGTATCAAGGTGTACCTAGTCTTGAGAATTACAACGAATAAACTTGTGGAACTTTAGCAACCACACTCCTCCAATTGCTCACTAACGTAAGTAAACAACTCCACACTCGAACCAATGCTTGAGACTCTAACTCAACACGTTCTGGACGTTTTTACAACACTTAGTAAACTTTCAGGCAATATAAGATAAACTAACAAGATTTGGTGTAATACTAAGTTAGATATTTGGTGATACAAGTAATTCTAGACCCTAAGTAGTCATTATATATCATAATGACACTTATCTTCCAAGTAAAAACGTCCATCTAAAGTTAATAAGCAGAAATGATCAGCCACACATGATTATGGGGAGTAAATACGTCCATAAATGCAAACTTGTAACTTCAGTCATCTCCATCCGATCGGTTTCTCACCATCCGATCGGATGGTCATTCTTTTGGCATGTCCCAGCCGAATCGTCTGATCGGTTTCTCACCATCCGATCGGATGGTCATTCTTTTGGCATGTCCCAGCCGAATCGGATGCAAGTTGCATCCGATCGGTTGGAAACTGTCTGAACATTCTTTCTTTGTCTTTTTACGTTGCATGCATTTTTTTTCTTCGTGGCATGACTTTATCCATTAGAACTTGATATTTCCTTGATAATTACGTGTAGAAAACTTGTCTTTATCAAATCCTTTTGTCTATGCGACGTTTCTTTCTTCCTTGATCTTCTTGAAACTCTCCAAAAATGCATGACCACTTCATTTCTTCATCTTTTAATCATTTTACCTGCTTTTGGCTATATTTGCATGCATAAACACTTTTCCACGATTAAGTAACAAATATATACAAATATGACCAATTCCCACTCATAAAACCAACAATAACGCGACTAAAAACATGTTAATTTTGAGAGTTATCATAGCTTTTGAAACTTTGAAGAAAAAGCTTACTGAAGCACCGACTCTTGTTGCCCCCGATTGGGACTTGCGCTTTGAACTTATGTGTGATGCTAGTGATTATGCAATAGGGGCAGTCTTGGGGCAACGCAAATCAAAACACTTCTAGCCGATACACTATGCGAGCAAAACAATAACCGAAACTCAAAGTCATTACACCACCACTGAGAAAGAATTATTAGCTGTGGTGTATGCCTTTGAAAAGTTTCGGCCGTATTTGATATTGACCAAATGCATAGTATATATGGATCACTCGGCTTTGAAGTAACTCTTTGCAAAACAATATGCAAAACCGAGACTACTCCATTGGGTTCTCCTCCTACAAGAATTTGATATCATTATACGTGATAAAAAAAAGGAGCTGAGAACCTAGCTGCTGATCATCTCTCCCGTCTAGAAAACCCCCACCAAGGTGTTTTCGAGAAGAAGGAAATTAATGAAACCTTCCCTCTCGAGACACTCAATGCGGTTTCTTTTCGTAGAGATTCTACTGCCCCATGGTTTGCCGATTTTGCAAACTACCATGCGGGTAACTTTGTTGTGAAAGGGATGTCGTCCTAACAGAAAAATAAATTCTTTAAAGATGTAAAACATTACTTCTGGGACGACCCCTACTTGTTTAAAATCTGTGCGGATCAAGTCATCCGACGGTGTGTTTATGGTCAGGAAGCCAATGATATTCTCAAGGCTTGCCATGCTGGACCCACGGGGGGCCACCATAATCCAAACTACACCGCCAAAAAGGTGTTTGATTCCGGTTTCTACTGGCCCACGATCTATAAGGATGCCCAAGAACTAGTCAAATCATGTGACGCTTTTCAACAACACGGGAATATTTCACAAAAGAATGAAATACCTCAAAATGCAATTCAAGTTTGTGAAATCTTTGACGTATGGGGCATTGATTTTATGGAGCCATTTCCGTCATCTCATGGGAACAAATACATACTCGTAGCTGTTGACTATTTGTCAAAATGGGTTGAAGCGAAAGCCTTACCCACCAATGATGCCCGAGTAGTTGTGAAGTTTTTAAAGTCTCTTTTTGCTCGATTTTGAACTCCACGTGCTATAGTCAGTGATCGTGGTACGCATTTCTGCAATGATAAATTCGACAAAGTCATGCAAAAGTATGGTGTAACTCACCGTCTTTCTACTGCGTACCATCCACAAACAAGTGGACAAGTAGAAGTTTCCAATCGAGGCATTAAAAGAATTTTGGAAAGGACTGTAGGTGAAAATCGTGCATCGTGGTCGGATAAATTAGATGATGCACTCTGGGCTTTTCGTACAGCTTACAAAACACCCATTGGGTGTACGCCTTACAAACTTGTGTACGGAAAAGCATGCCATCTGCCAATCGAGCTTGAGCACAAAGCCTACTGGGCCCTCAAGCATGCAAACTTTGACCTCCAAATAGCGGGTGATCATCGCAAAGTTTAGCTGAATGAATTAAATGAGTTGTGTGATCAAGCATACAAAAATTCTTTGATCTATAAGGAGAAGACAAAGAAGATTCATGACTCAAAAATCAAGAACCGCGTTTTTAACTTTGGCGATCGAGTCCTTCTTTTCAACTCACGGTTGAAGATATTCTCTGGGAAGCTTAAAACCCGCTGGACTGGACCATTCACTATTGCCAAAGTTTACCCATATGGCACCGTCGAGTTATCTCAAAATGACGGTCCAAATTTCAAAGTTAACGGGCATCGGTTGAAGCATTATTTTGGAGGGAACATACCACCCATGGTTGTTCTGGATCTCCAAACTTTCCCCATGGACCAATGAATGCGGGGTCGAGTCCGGCTAGTGACTCGGTTAACAAAAACGCTAGCATTGCATGGGTGACAACCCATGTTTCTATCTTCTATCTATTTTCTAACAATTATGAGGGAATTCCTCTGCTGTGCTTTTGTTTGGGTGTTGTTTGCTCTTATTTTCAGGTTTCCCTTGGATCAAGATGAAATAGATTTCCTTTTCACACTTGGCCTTTAGTATTACCTTTTTACGTTCTAAGTGTCGGCATAACAGCTGGTACTTTGAATATTGAGGGCAATATTCAATTCTAAGTGTGAGGGGGGATTCTAGCGAATTTGGTCACATGTGTACCTTCTAGTGCCCTAGTAATCCCGTTTTGACAATTTTTTTTGAGGTGCTTTGCATCAACACAAAAAATGGTTATCAGTCCACCATGTCTAACCTACATCAGGACTGGCTAATCCAAGAGCAAACGGCTCTTGGTAAAGATATCTCAAATCCGTTTATGGCTGACAATTTGCCAAAAATTGTATGGTATTCAACTCACTGTATCTTTGATAGTGAAAAGTTGACTAGCCCACAAGGTTATGGCTTGTGGTAAAGGCAGTAGAAAACCATAATTGGTAATCAACTCACCAAGAGGATAACTGTATTCCATCAAAGAGTTGGCTAGCCCAAAAGCAAACGGCTTTTGGTAAAGACAAATCAAATCTGTTGATAGCTGATGGTTTGCTCAAAATCATATGGTTATCAATGTACCATAGTATCATACTAAAACATTGGCTACTCCAGAAGTAATGGCTATCTGGTAAAGAGACATCAAATCCATTAAATTTTCAAAACGGGGTATCCTTGGTATTTTTGGTATCCTATCATTACTTCATATGATTGGATTGCTAGGGACTAGCAATAATTTAGTGTGAGGGATTGATGAGTATGCAAATACTCATTATTTCACGCCCACTTTGATACGTAAAAATGCTAAAAACGGCCAAAAACAATATAGATATCGTTGGTCTTGTGTTTTTATGTGTTTCACGTACAAAGGATAAAAAAACTGAGTGAAAACATACAACTTTGAGCGAAAGCATGCAGTTTTGAGCGACTAGATAGCAATGGAGCAACTGTGATATTAAAAGAGGAGTCAAAGTCAACCCATGCCTACTTAATCCAAGGCTAAATCCATAAACCCTTAGCCTACTACCTCACCATTCCTGGCCCAAACCAAAACTTATAACCCAAAACCCAAGCCCAACCAATCCACCCCTTTTTACTAATTATCCTAGGAACCTGATCTTCCCCTTCCCTATTTTCTAGAAAACGAACGAAAGACAAAAACACCACAACCTCCCATGAATTTGTCCCCTCTGCTCCCTAACATACCTGCTCCAGCCACCCTTTTGCTCCATCAGAAGATCCCATGAGATATTTTGTTTCCACGCTGGCAATCCACCTCTCTTTTGGCGCCAATACTAATTGATGGTTGTGATGATATCCATGGCAATCCAATGGATAGGAGTTGATGCAAAGAAACACAAATAGTAACTGATGATATTTTCTCTCACAAAAGAAGCACACTTGAAGACCCCCCCTCCCTAGTCATAATTTAGTATAAATTAAAGGCTATGTAAGCCTTGAGAAAGCAGTTAGTTTTTCATGTAATTTTTTATGCTTTCTTTATGCTTTAATGTCAGTTGTTAGTTTAACATTGCAATAGTTTACTTAAGTAATTCAAGTTTTCAGTTTTAGAGTAATATTTGCATTATCTGTTCTTATTATTGTGGAAATACTAAGTTGTTTTGTTTATGCTCATTTATGTTCATTTTACACTAACCTAAGTTCAATTATTAGCTTCATGGTTTAAAGTCCCATGTTGATGCATTAATCAGGTAAAACATTATATTAGATTGTGATTCCAAGAATAATTTTTCCATAATTTTAGTAATTTTCTTTACTAGATTTTTAGTCGTTCAAAGTAGGCCTGTTGGACACCCAAATGCCCTACACCAGCTTCTTACCTATTTCACTCCTTTTTCTTTTGCCCATATCTTGCTACCTACTTGATCATTTTCTTGATTTTTAGTGTTGTGGATAAGCTAATCATGTTAACTAGTCAGATAAGCCATTTGTTTGCATTTTTAGTCTTATTTGCTCTCTTGGTTTTAGCCCCTAAGTACTTCCCCCCTAGCTGTCCGATGCTAATGTTTCATATGCATTTGAGCATTTTATTTGTTGTTGGTACTTCATATTTGCTTCAGAAAGGGTAGTATATATTCCTATTATCTGGTGTTGGTACTCTAGTTTTTAGTCGAAGTTCATTTTTAACCCGTTTTCTTTACCTACTGTGATAGCAGCAATCTGTTCCCACCTCCCCATTTTGATCTAAAGAATAGTGTAGCTTTAGTTATTTTGAGAATTTGAACTTGGTTTTATAACCAGTTTGTAGTGCAGTCATTGTGTGCTTTAGCTTACATTTGATTTTCAAGCTTATTTTCGTACTAATATTTTCCCATAATCCCCTACACTCATCTGTTACACTATAGCTTACAACAACTTTGTTATGTAATTTTCATCTCCTCATTTTGAGTTCAAATTGCCTGAATTTTTTGTACTCCGCTTCTCTGCTAGCTTGTTAATTTGAGGGTAATTCTATTTTATTTCTTTTTTATTTTCCATTAACTGCTTTTCCGACCACCAAAGTAGATCATTTAGCCATTTTTCCCTATTTGCAGCCTATAGTGTTGTTTCTTTTAGCTAGTTTATAGCTTGTTAGGTCTTAGTAATTGATTATTATCTGCCCACGTAGCTTACTTAGGTAACCCCTTAGGTCCTTTTACGGCTTAATTCTCCTAGCTGCTCCTTTGGCCAGTACCTGCTGAGGAATCAGCATGCATTTTGCTTGTTTTGATTTTTGCCTAAGCTTGTTTCTATCCTTGTGATTATTATTGCTTGCTTGTTTATGTTAGCTGTTTCCTGAGTTTGTGTATCGTTTTAGCTGAGCATAAAACCCTCGTATGTTCACTTTAAGTTGCTGTGATAGTTGCTAATCTCGTTAATATCACATTAAATTGGAAACTCCATCTGTTGCAATTTCTTTGTCACTGTTCGATACTTGTTGGTAATTGTTGTGATTGGCTTGTTTAAAGATTGTGTTATTGTATGTTTGTCTTGGTTTCAGCCTATAATTTACATTAAGTAAGCTTATAGGTACTGTGATAATAGCAAAGTTCTTTAATATCGCTTTATAGCATTGCCTCATATCTGTTAATTTTTAAGATTGTTGAGCTTATTCAAAGGTTGTTTCCAGCTTATTAGTTGTGGTCTTCTCGCTTAATCTAAGCTAGTTGGATTGCTTTAAGGATAGCTTGAGTTGTAGTTTGTTTTAGCTTTAGCTTATATAACCAATTGAAAAGTTACTTGTTTCTAAACCTCGTTCTGGCTTAAATAAACCATCTAGTTAATATATAGTTGAAGTATTTTACTAAAAAAACTTTAGATTTATTAAGATAGTCTTAGTATATATTAGAATTTAATTAGTTATTAAATAAGTTTTTAATCCGTAGTAATTAGAATTTTAGTCATAAAATTAATTTCCTTTTTTCTAAAATTTTCTTTTGTCATCCAGTACGTAGGAAATTAGTTGTATGCCCATAGGACTAGTCGTGCTTAGTATGCACTTTTTATTTTGGGCGTTGACGATTACTTTTAATTAAAACGCGCATCTTTAGTTTATTTGCCTTAAGCTATCATCTCACAATACCAAATAATCAAAATCCTATCTTGCAAGCATTTTAATCCCGAACCATACACGATATCCTCGATTTACACCTCGTTGGGACACGACCCGGGCGATCACTTGCCCGGTATCACAAATATAACGTATTCACGGGTTTTGCAAGTTAACCTTTTCACAAGGGTTGACTAGTCAATTCCTCACATACTTTGTATTAATTTTTTATACCCGTTCACACGAAAACGACGTATCAGTAAAGGATGAAGATATCTTTTTGTCTATTCAAAGATAAGACTTGGATTGTTGCTCGCTAGCGAACTAGGATGTTTTTGTTAGACGATTAGTCTTAGGTTGTGTTTAGGCCCATTATGTATTTGGCCCATTGTATCTTATATATACCGAACTTATGTATCGATCTTAGGAATGCAAAGATAGTCGATTATCATAAACTTACATTAGGGCTGAGCATCGGGCCGGATCCCGACCCAATCCGCGAAATACCGATACTGAATCATTGGGAAAACTCAACCCGACTCCCGAACCGATTAATAGTCGGGACAGGTCGGTAACTATCGGTTTAATCGGGCCAGTTTTCGGGATTTACAACAGTGGCCCGATTTTGTGTCTAGGCCCAATCCAGCAAACCTGAGCCCATCCAGCAGACCTGTGTAAATCCAATAGACCCTGTGTAAATTCCAACAACTAAAAAAGAGTAGCAACATTCTTGAATCACAGTAGCCAACTAGCTAATTGCCAAATTCCAATTTACAGTAGCCACCTAGCAACAATCTTGAATCACAAGATAGAAATACAAATCACAAATCACAAGTTCAAGTGTTCAAATAAGAAACCAAATACGACAACAAGTTCAAGTGTTCAACATTCTTGAATCACAACATTCTTGAATCATGTCCAAGTTCTCCTTTTTGTTTGTCTAATCCGTCTTGAATTTCTAGAAAAAAACATGACAAATTGACAACCAAGGTAATAATTAATTATGTTTACTGATCCTTTATCACAACAATATCACAACATTTATCAATCGACAACAAAGATGAGAATGAATACTAAATAGTAAATACTTACTTCCATTATATTGTTTTGTTGAGTTGAGAATGATTCGTATGTTGGTAGAGAAGATGATATTGATTCACCCCTTGTGTCTTTTAGATGAGATTGATCCATATAAGCTTTCTTCTAATTATCTGCGTGTGTTTTTTTTACTAAAAATGTGAAACAAACAAATAAGGGGTGTGAGATACTGAGGATGTAGGCGCATTCTTTTACTAAACCTAAATGGAAATCGGGCCACTCGGGCTACAACGGGCTGTCGTCGGTTTTGATACCGACCCGACCCGATATCGACACAAGCCCAATATTACAACCGACTCCCAACCCGTATGTTGTCGGTTCGATTTCGGGCCTATTTCGGGTCGGTCGGTTTGTCGGGCTAATCGGGTTTCGGTCGGGTATGCTCAGCCCTAACTTACATGGTATCAACCCTAACTCTCGATCCCTATCTTCTTCTGCTTTCGCACAATTAACTCTAAATTATGGTTTTTTTTTCGTTTAAAGATTATGTTTGTCGACCTTGTGTGTTGTCGACTGTTTAAATTATTCGTTTGTCGACCATTGTGTGTTGTCGATCTGATTGTTTAAAGTTGGGTTAGAGCAAAGAAAGCGGTTTCGGGTTTCGAATCGGTTTTGGAGTTGCAGGTTTGTCAATCGGAGAAGACGAAGTCTATTAAACAAAAGCTAAATTGTGATTGGTTATTTGTTTCTTGGCACGTAAGGTGTTTTTCTTATTATTAAATTGTTGCTTATTAACTTTTGCTGTTGAATTTCTTATTCAATTGGGTGCAAGTGGATTTCTTATTAAATTGTGAAAATTTAGTACTATTAATTTAGTAAGGGTTTGTCGTACTATTAACCATGACTACGGATACAACTCCTCCTCCACCGGTTCTCACTTTTCGGATAAACTTATGGCTATGAATCACCTAACCACTTTTGTTCCCATCAAACTTGATGTTGATGAGATGAATTACTCCCAATGGGTGTATTATTTTTCTCACCTTTGTCATGGCTATGGCATCTTGGACCATCTTGTTGATCCACCCCGAATCCTCTTCTGCTACACCTTCTTCACCACCAACTAGGGATTCGGAATGGCTAAAGGTTGATTTCATTATTCGGTCTTGGATCTTTTCCACACTTGCAGTGAATCTTCAAAAGTGGTTGGTTGTTCTTAATCCCCAAACTGCCAAAGAGGCGTGGGTGTCCCTTGCAACGATTTTCCAAGACAATAAACGCCCAAGAGCTATGGCTTTGAAGGTGGAGCTACGAAATTTGAAGCTTGGGGACTTAACAATTGATGCATACTTTCAGAAAATTGAGTCAATTGCTTCAGTGTTAAATGGTCTTGGTTCTCCTCTTAGCAATGACGATATTGTTACGTTTGCATTTGAAGGTTTGTCAAACACGTATGATGTGATTTCTACAGTTATTACTAGTAGGGAACCCTTTCCCGATCTCAAGACGATTCATTCTTTATTGACCACGCAAGAGATGCGTATGAAATCTAAGGTTCAAGACCCGCTTGTGGCTGCTACATCTGCTTCTCCTATGGTCCTATTGGCAAATAATAATGCTCGGTGTTCGTATAATCCTTTGGAAAAAGTGAACAAACCTTGTTTTCTTTTTGCTAAAGGTCATTGTCATTTTGGTGAGGCGTGTCGGTATCTTCATAATGGTGTTCATGGTAAGTCTACTTTACTCCCTCGTACTTTCGGTTCATCATCTCCTATGTCGGATATGGATACCTTGCGACAATTGTTGGCTAAGTTGGGGTTTACCTCTACCCTTAGCCAAACTACTCCTCCTGTTGCTTATACTACCAATACATCTCCTATTGCTTATACTATGAATAACCATCCTTATGAACCGGCTCAACTACAATACCAATCCCAACCTCTCTATTCGGCCCAAGTGTTTCCACAGGGAGTTCAAGGTTTACCACAGGGGCAGGTCATAATGTTGCTCAAGGGGTTCACGGTCTATCACAAGGGGTTCAGTTTGGGGTGACAGGTTTGTTTCCACAGGGGGTTCACGTTGCACAGGGGGTTCCGTTTGCTGCAGGTTCTCAGCCGTTGCAGGGGGTTCAAGGTCTATCACAGGGGGTTCAGTTTGCAGGTTCACAACCTGGGGTTCCGTTCGGTCCAGGTATGGTTCAGCAAGGGCCATCACCAGCCGGTTTTCACCCGGGTCAACTACTAGCATCAGGTTCACAGGGTTCGGGTCAAGAGGCTCTTTTACCAAATGCCTTTAATACCACCACTCTTCAGGAACCGGCTGCTGGCAACTGGAATATGGATACAGGTGCGAGCTCTCACCTTAATGATTCTGTACATAGTCTTAGTTATATTCTTAATGAGTGCATTTATCCGTCTATTGCGGTTGGTGATGGGTGTTTCATTCCCGTCACTAACTTTGGTCAGGTTCGAGTTCTACATGTTCCTTCTCGGTTTCAGTATGCTGGTATTTTTACCAAAGGGTTACCGTCTGCCTTGTTTGCTGAGTTTCGTACACCTTTGTCCTCTGTTACTATTGTTTATTGTGATATTGTGAGTGTAATGTACTTGTCCTCTAATCCTGTTCAGCATCAGCGGACGAAGCACATTGAGATTGATATTCATTTTGTTCGTGATTTGGTTGCTACTGGTCAGGTTTAAGTTCTACATGTTCCTTCTCGGTTTCAGTATGCTGATATTTTTACCAAAGGGTTACCGTCTGCCTTGTTTGCTGAGTTTCGTGACAGCTTGAGTGTTCGATCTCCTCCCGCTCAAATTGCGGGGGAGTGTTAGACGATTAGTCTTAGGTTGTGTTTAGGCCCATTATGTATTTGGCCCATTGTATCTTATATATACCGAACTTATGTATCGATCTTAGGAATGAAAAGACAATCGATTATCATAAACTTACAGTTTTGATAGCTAGGCCATTTGATATGTTTATATAGCTTTTATGGGGTCCTTTTTTTTTTAGTTTGTTTTTTGGTTTTTGTTTAGCTTGGATATGGACAACCCTTTGTACTCTTTCCGACATCCTATTTGGAGCTTTGTTTAAATTTTTTATGATATCTCAGCTTTTAGGAAAAAAAAAAAGAAAAAAAACCTATTTGCTAAAAGTTCTTTTTTATATAGTTGTTTATGATAATTGAATAAAGAAATATGTATAAAGTTATTTTTCACATTTAAAGATATATAACTGTCTCTTATCATTTTTCATAATAAGAAACAACGTGACATAAATGATAAATATTTTGCAATCATCAGTTCATCACTATTAAACAAAGTCATTTTCACCGAAAAAATACATATATTTCAGTATCTCATGGATCATAAATCCATTTATGTAGTGATCAGCTAGCTCTTGGTTTCATATATTGTTTGTTGAGATATGTCATTTTGAGAATTTTAAAGATGAACCCATTATCAAATTTTAAGCTATCAATAGAGTTAATGATATGTGAACAAATAGTTTCGTAACCTGTATTTCAATATTTGTTGAAGTTTACATTTATTTACAGCATATAGTAATTGTTGCTTTTGCCCCAAAATATGAAAGAGTTTGTCTGATAAGTGCCCTTAAAGCACTGGTTAGAATGTATTAATCAAGCATAAACTTTTCTTTTTAATTAGAAAATGCATTTAATACACATTAATCAAATTGAAAAATTACTGTAATTAAATGTTATTTATAGTTTAATGAACATCGAGTTTTCTTTGTTTAAACAATACCCCGCCCTCTTGTATGATGTCAAGTACTCCTGATCCCGCACCACATTCTTCTTTGCAGTGGATACCCCCTCACGAATCGTTGGTGAAGATAAATTATGATATTGCTTTTAAAGACTCTGAAGCTTTATGGTATTGTTGTTCGAGATTCTGTTGGCTCTTCATTATGTATGTTATTTAGCGTATAATCAAGGGTGACGTGCCGTTATTGTGGAATCAGACTCTCAAACGGCGATCTCTTTATCTTCTTCGAAAACTGTCCCACCTTGGAGCCTAAGGGCTCTTATTACTGACATTTGTACTTGGTCGAGGAACTTGCAACTTACATTCTCGTGGGTTAATTAGGTAAACAATCAAATGACTCATTGGATTGATCAATTTGCTTTTTCTTCGAATCAATGTATTATCTGGGAGGTTTCTTTTTTTTATGAACTGACCTCGCTTGCGAGAAATGATTTGTTTAGTTTTTAGTTTTCGTTATATAATTATTTATTCTAAACGATAAAGCAAAAAAAAAAAGAAAAAAAAAGCCCTATTTCATGTAATTAAATTTGCTTGTGATTTGCTAAATAATGCTTACCACACAATATTTAATTCACATTAAATAGATTTATTTATTTTAATATTTAAGTAGTTATGTATTTAATGCATAATAAATAAACATAAAAATTAATTTAAATATATGTTACTGTATTTTTAATTTAAAAAGTTGAATTTTTAAAGTTTCTTTTGCTTAACAAATATTAGTGGCCCACTTGGAATTAACCATCTCAAGTCTCAACACATTTATCCTATCATTAACACAAACACCATCGTTTTCAACTTTCATCATCACAAATTAGGGCTCATTTCAGCTCAAATCACAAACACACATCAATTCCATAATCCACCTCAAAATTAACCCAAAAATAATCAATCTCCCAATTCCAATTCATCAAAATCAGGTACTAAATTCAACCCAATTTCATTCAAAGTCCCCCAAATCCCATAATTAAATCCACTGCAAATTTAACTTCAATTTTGCTACTTTATTGAAATTAAGCATAAAGGGTATCCAAATTTACTATCTTTATGTCAAATCATGTATTGGAAAGTTGAATTTTGATTATTGGTGATATTAGGGTTTGTTCTAGTACCCAAATCACATTTAATCAATACACTGCATAATTGACTTAAATTTTGCCACTTTAATGAAATTAAGCTTAAAGGGTATTTAAATTTAGTGTCTTTATGTCAAATCTTGTGTTGGGTACTTGAATTTAGTGAAATTGGGGGTTGTTTGGATGGAATAGTGGAAAAGATTTGATTTTGAGTTTAGGGTGTTGGATTGATGGATCATGAGTTTTGTAAAAATGGTTGCTTTTTGGTTTTTCCTTATTCGGAAAGCGGGAAATTTTGGTTTTAGTACTATTTTTGTGACTTATGAGGGCATGAGTAATGTGTGTTTTTGTGTCATACTGGTTTCTATTTTTGGATATGCTTATAGAGTGTGATAAAAGTGTGCTTTTTTTTGCTTTCTGACAAAATGAATAAATAAATAAATTAACTTTTGAATGCAAATGTATCACGATAAAGATAATGAACTCATGATTTAGGTACGACTGTAGTTACTGCACTAGCTGAGTCAGTGTTATTAATCATGAATCATGAATAACAACTATACTAGCTTGGTACTGGCTACGTGTTTGTCTCGGCAACATTGTTGTGACAAAATGTTGTACTGCAACATTTAATATAAGACTCCATACGTAACACATTTCTCAGGCTATGACTGGTTTTGTATCTCTAGTCTTTTGATATGCATGTAGTAGATTGACAGGATAAGGTGCTGAGCTAAATAATTTGAATGCTTTTACCCCCTCTTTTGGTTATTTTATTGCATGCATGTATTTGGGGCCAACATGGGAATATATCTGTTGTACTAATTTTGAGGTTGATGGTGGAACTGTTCCATATGACAAACTCCAACCTTCTGGGATCACTGTAGTACTCATTATCTTTATATGTTAGAACACCTAGATTTTTACATCGACAACCAATTAAAACATGCTAAAGTCGTTCATTTAAGCGTGCAATCATTAGCAAATGATGTTTATAACAGTGTTAATAAGATATCTATGCTCATGTGCCATTGCTTTCAGTGAGCTCATATTCAGTAATGGTCATGAACGCTGTTAGGATAAGTGTCATTTTCTGAAAGTGCATATTTTTAGTTTTAATTTAAACTTTTCTATATTTTCTTTTGGGCAACGACGATTCACTGATTTAGCTTTCTATACACGTCACAGACCACCAGTACCACTAGTGCATCTAAGATCATCTGGGCGACTGGGCTCCATTTCTTTCTTCAACCATCGTGGCCGCTGTTGGTACTGAAGAATTTGTACATTGGTATGTACTTAATATGTGGATTGTGGCATGCGATAATATCTATGATGTTTGCATATTAAATGGCCCAAACTTTTAGGTTGTTTACCTTGAATAAGACGATGAACTCGGAAGTCTCTACCCTATTAATTTTTATAGGATCACAGCATGTCCAGCTAAATGCATGATGTTAGTTGTATGCTTAGGATGTGTTTGGATTAACCTGTTTTTGGAGCTTATTGGCTTAGTTAGTATCAAAACACAATAAGCCCAAAAATGAAGCTTAATTTGAGGGCTAATCGGCCTATTTGTATAGAATCTTTTTTAATTTTTTGAAACCACCTAACTGCCAAATCTTCCAGATAAGCTGATCCAGACATCCCCTTGCTATCAGAGCTTTTATAGCAACGATTAGTTAGCCAAGGGCTGCTTCCTGAATTAGTCTTGCGTTCTTTTGCTTTGCTGACAAAAGTGTTCAGTGTGTGTGTGTTACTTTTATTAAATCTAACTAAGGGTTAACTGAAGATATATTATGATACTAAGGGTTAACTGAAGATATATTATGACTCATCTTATTATTTACTAGGTGATTATGATATATTCTCATACGAGACACTGATTGATGGATCCTGAAAGCAAGAAGTTTGGAAAAGGTAAGTCGTAAAGTTCATATACTTTCTTTTTCGGCCTTAATGTTCATATTTTTAGTATCGATCTTGTATATGGTTCCGTTAAGCTCAGTGGTTTTGTAAAGCATTTTGGTACCGTGTTCTTATTTAGTTTATGGTTTAATGCATGCCCTTGCAGTCTTGGTCAGTAATTATTGATGAATTCAACACTTTCGAGTAATGAAACTTGAGTTTTACACTTTTACTGTCAAGAAATCATATATTGATAAACCACCCCTGTTATAAAAGTTTAAACCGAAATAGTACTACTATGTTGCATAAGATGTCGTCTATGATTCAGTTTATCAAGACACATTTACCACCCAAATCAAGTCCATATGATGCAGTAAAGTTGGCTTCCTTCTCCAATTATGTATCCTTTTTCTCATTTTCTGAATTGATCTGCATAATCTAGGACCAAGGGAACTCACGGGCGCTGTGGATCTTATAAGTTACTATAAATTGTTGCCTCACTATGAGTTCTTCTGCAAGAAGTCACTTCCTTTGTCAATTTCAGATACACATTACCTTCATCATGTTGTTGGAGACTCAGAAATCAGGAAAGGCGAAGGGATGCAGTTGGATCAGCTCATTAACAACACATCCTTCTCTAGAGACACAAACACACGCATACAACCATTTGACCTGCATGATCTTACGGAGGCCTTCCAGCTGAGGGAGACTGCACCTGTTGACCTGCCATCTGTAAGACATCTATTAATTTCTTTCAACTAGAAGTGGTAAAATGGGCAGGTTAAGGGGTAATTTTGTACGGGTCAAATTGCCCGATACGCCTATTTTTTCCCAATTGGTGTCATTAATAAGTCGTATAATTAAAACTATGCTACTACATCATTAATATAATTTTTTTGCTTAAAGCGATACCGTGTTTGGGAAACTTTTGACCCGTTTGACCACATGTTTTCGCCAATTTTACCCATTAGAGAAAAAATATCGACTTAATTAAATGGGTCAAAATTGCAACCTATGGTTGCTATGATTTTGTAATATCGTGGTCCATATGCTTGTGTTATTTCTATAGTCTGAGAAGGGGATGCCTACTGTACCTGGAAAATCTCGAAGTGAATCAAAGGACAAGGAAAAGAAGCATAAAAAGCATAAGGACAAAGACAAAGAGCATAAGAAACATAAGCATCGGCATAAAGATCGAAGTAAAGATAAGGATAAAGAAAAAAAGAAGGATAAAAGTAGCCATCATGATTCTGGTTCTGAACACTCCAACAAACACCATGAGAAGGTTAGATGCTATTGACATCTCATCTTCTTACTGTTTTGGTTATGTGAAGCGTCATTACACATGTCTGAAGTATAAGAGATAATTACTTTACCAGGGTAAAAACCCTTTACCCAAAAAAGTATTAAGAGATAATGGTAATAAAAAAAAGTAAAAAATAAAAATAAATAATAAAAAATAAATAATAAAAAAATAAATAGAATCTTCATATGCATTAGATAGTCAAACATCCCAAAGGGCGAAATGGACAATAAGACACATAGGTGACGTTTGGTTCGTGAACTTGAAATTCCGGAATTTCAAGTTATGGGAAATTTCAATTCTTGAGAATTTAGAATGTCGAGTTTTAAATACCTTCACATGTTTGGTTGACAGAATATCATAGTATTTTGAAATTTGTCTTTATGCTTGTCATTGCAATTTTTTTTAGTAAGTGACGGATTTACTTTAATTCTTAAAAAGAAAAAACAGCCAAAAAAAAAAAAAAAAGTTAAAAAACAAATGCCATGAAATCCCCCCAATAGACCCCAACCAAATGCACCCATAGAGATATTTATAGTAATTTACTGCGCGAACGGTCTTGATGACTCTTCCTTCAGACTTTATACGCTAATCGCTACCTGATAACATTCAGAAGATTTAGACTTTAGCACCTGATAAATACAAATAGCCCATTAGTCTTGATAGTCTTATATCCCCTAATGAAAACATACAAGAGATTATGCTTTGACCATAGCTAAATGATATATGCCTCAGCAACTAACGGTCCGATCTTAAAATGGTTTCAGAAAAGAAAACATGAGGGAAACGAAGATATGAATGACATTCACAGGCAGAAGAAAAGTAAGGTAATCTGGAGGCATTTAATGTTGTGCAGTTTCCTTTATACTTTGCGCTCCTTATTTTCTCATTGTTTTTGTTAGCGGAATTTTCTCATTGAGCTATCCTGTTGATTTTGCAGCACAAGAGCTCAATGATCGATGAGATTGGGGGAATAAAGATAGCGGTTTAAAGGTAACGTGTGGTATATAGTGTAATGAAAATCTGAAGATTTTCTTAACGTACTGTAGTCGAGTTAATTGAGGTACCAACGTTTTTAACTTTCCATCTGATTTCATTTGTGGCACATTTAGAAGCCCTCTGCATATGATGATTATAGGACTCGAACTATATTTTGAACAAAAGAAATACTACCGAACTACAAAATCAGTTTTAAATGCTACTCAGAATTTTACATAGAAATTAGGTTGTGATCATTTTCACAGATAACGTTTTTCACTCGTCATATTTTCTAAAATGTATTAGATTTTTACCATAAAAAAGTAATCACGATAACAATTAAATTTCAATTCTATCCATTAATACAAGTCCGGTATTTTTTTGCAGATGTCTAAGAAGGTACATTCACCTGTTGCTGTAGAATTTCCATGGTACATATTAATGGTAAACCAGACTTCTTTGTAGTTTGTATCATAGTTGGCCTTTTTTAAAGATACGACACTAATTAAAACATTCGATTTTTTCCGTTTAGTTTAGTGGCAATCATATAATTTGATCTTGATAGTCTTGTAAGAAACGTTATGTGTGACTGTAATTCGGCTTGCTTTTTGGAGAGCTCCAAGGTGAAAACAGTCTTTGTAAGATGCTTTTGTGTAGGTTTAGGTCTTGTAAATACTAGTGAGATAATTAAGAAGATGAATCAATATTGCTGTCACTAGTTATCCGAAAAATTGGTATCATTCTCGTCTTTTGAACCTTGAGATTTTTTACTATGTAACATTCTTCCTAGGGCGTGGTTGGACTTCTGCTATAAAACTGATTTATGTTTGAAACTAGTCGAAGTGGCAATAATTAATTTGTTCTGTTTGGATAATGTGATTTTGATTGTGATAAAGGGGTTTAAAGTAGCTGCTATGAAACTGATTATTTTCGGATATACTAAAATATACACACGTTACTATTTGGTTTGTACAATAATGGAGACCGATCCAAAAACCTGAATAGTTATTCTCTATTTTTTAGCGAATCCAAAGAACCGCCAATTCAGACAGTGAACACCCTAAATGCGAAACAATAACACAACTGGAAGACTACATTCTTACTAGTTAAAATTCAAATCCCGAATCTCAGGTTCATTTGGAGTGTGTATTTTCTAAAACCAGTTATACAGATGAAGTTTTCTGTGGTGTTTTTCGGGGATGATGAGTCTTCAACTCAGACTTAACGCAGTCTAACAAGGTAATCTTGTGACCGTTTTTAACCTTTTCATTGTCACCTCCAAGAACTGATCTAGTGAGTTTTGTCCTAAAGGACGGACATCATGGTGGTCGACTACTAAGCAACCTTGGTGGTGATTGGAATGTGTTTCTCTTGGTTTCTTTAGGTACTCTGAAAATGCACTTTTTATAAGATGGTTCTCCACGCCTATCAGGGTTATGAGGTTTTGTCTTCCCTTCATGTTTTTTCAAAAGGGTTTAGATGGACTAGGAAATCTTGATCTCGTATAACTTTTTTTGGTGCTGACCGGTCATTCCTCAATATCTAACCTCAGGCAATGAATACATGTTTCAGTGATCTTTAGACGAGAGTCTAATTGATATTAAACACGACTTATTTTTCATAAACTTTTTCCTTTTTTGGTAACCATGATTTCTTACTTTTTGACCGACTAATTCACGAGGTTTAAACTTAGAGGCTTACAGCCACACAGACTTTCTTGAACCAGCCAACTTATGTTTATGTTTATGTTTATGAAAAGAAATGTAAATACATTGGAAGAAGAAACGAACCAACATATGGAATCTAATCATTTAGGCAAAATATCTCACGTTTATCTTTTATTTTGTATTGTTGTGTTATGGAAACTTTTTTTTTTTTGAACAGGTTGTGTTATGGAAACTGAAGTCTAAACTTTCTAACAAAACGACATCAAATTCAACCCAAAAAAAAAAAGGTGGGGGGGGAGGCAAGTTGGTCATGTCTATATCAATCACTTGTGTCCAGGAAAGATAACGAAAGGATGTCCAAAAAAAATGTATTTGTTTTACTTTCTTTTTTTGTTTTGTTTCGATTGTTTGAGTTTGCATGTATTATTAGCATTATTATATAGCCTATATAATTTGATTAGATAGCCTATAAAATTTAAGGTACTGAATGCAAACTAACTTTAATTTATGCAATGAAATTATTGAGAAATGGAATTTAGTCATCCTGATTTTGTGGTAGAAAAAAAGAAAAGGGACCCAAAAAATTTGTTGCAATTTTTCTGGATTTGGTACCTTTGTGATTGTGAGTGGTGACCACCACTACTAAAAGTTATTTACGTAGTCCCTTTATTGATTACTATTTGAAAGATACACTTTCATGAACGTAAAATGTTCTTTACATATATTCAAATTCTTAGTTTTTACCAATGTTTTGAAAACCGAGTTTGAAATCAACCCGATTGAGTCACCGGGCACCGGGTCAACCGGTTCGACCGTCGGGTTAACCCCGTTTTCAATTTTTTATTTTTTCGGCCGGGTCAACCGGTCCGACCACCGGATCAACTCGGGTTTTTATTAAAAAATTTTGAAAAAACAAAACCCGGACGGGTTTTGAGAACCGGGTTGATCCGGGTCACTCAAAACCCGACGGGTCTAACCGGTTAACCCGGTTTTAGAAACCCGGGTTTTTTGTCCCGCTTTTAGCCGGAACCGGTTAACCCGGCCGGGTCGACTCGGGTTTCAAAACACTGGTTTTTACTTAATCTATATTATTCAGCGACCCGTTTAAGTGTATATTTCGATACTAGCATTTTGAAAGTAACTGCAATATAATGTTCTTAAGTTGTCGTCTCTTGGGTTGTTAAACAGTCTGTATGAAGCTGCCCATCATTTTATTCAAGATAGTTTACTAAAAACATGAAATCGAAAAAGAGAAAAGAAGCCTAGTGATAAAGAGGTGATTGAGTACGTTAGAGTGTCATTGTTGACCAACCGGGTTTAAGTCATACCAATTTGTTTTACTGTTTCAACATTGACAGTTTGACACACCAACTTCTTGAAATTTGATGGAATAAAAAAAATGACAAAACTGGCTGATTGTTTTCCTTTCCGAAAGGCCAAACTGACTAATTATTATGGTGAAATGTATCTATAAAGCTAATAAGATCATTTAAGTATTAGTTAGTAATTATTATAGTGAAATGTATCTATTAACCTAGTAAGAGCATTTAAGTATCGGTTAGCAAATGGATCATATTTCTCCAGTACATGTTACTCAGAGAGAGTGGATTTTTGACTTGTATATACGCAGCCTAACCGTTTTCGACCTTACGGCCACTTTAAATATGTAGATAGTGAAATTTAAATTTATGACAGTTTCGTGAGGAGGTCACGTGTGTTATTTTTAAAGAAAATGAAATATAACTAATTTTTTACAAACATATTTCATAAAATACCAAATTTTTATCTCAAAAACCAAATTATACATGAAACTAGCAAAGTCTTGCTAATTTATTAAAAAAACACTGCAAGACTTTTTAATAAACTAGTAAGGTTCATCTTGCTAATTTTTATTTAAAAAAAAAATAGCAAGACCTTGATATTTTATTTTATTTTTTTTATAAAAAGTCATAAGATTGACTTTGCTAGTTTTTAACCTTGCGATTTTTTTAGAGTAACTAGCAAGACCTTGTTATTTCATGGGTAGTTTAGTTTTTGTGATAAAAATTGGTATTTTATAAAATATGTTTGTAAAATTGATTATTAATGTCATTTTCTTTTACTCCGTATTTTTATATACCTGACTATATATAAAGGAGTTCTTAAAATAATCCATTAACTGACAAACAAAATACTTCCTCCGTCTCTAAATAATTATCTTGTTTTGACTTTTTGAAGTTTTTTATTTTATTTATTTATTTATTTATTTTAATTAACTTTATTTTTAAGCATTTTTTTGTTTTATATAATAATTGATTAAATTATATCAATGCAAAGACATTTAAAACTAAGTTACTTCATATATTTTATATCAAATATAACGAAAATAGTTAAAGTTAAAGATGAAAAAGAAAAACTTAAAAAATCAAAACAAGACAATTGTTTTAAGACAGAAAAAGTATACTAGGACACTTTAGAAATATACGTTTTTATCTCCTCACAAATTGTCTTTCTTGTGATATAAGTGGTTCAAGCAAATTAGCCTCTCTATAGAATGTGGCTTCATATTTACAATTTCTGTTAATTTCATATTTACAATTTCTTTCTTTCAACTTCATCTAATCTTTGATTTTTGTTATAACTCATATAAATTTAAATTTTGCACATGATGTATTACATATTCCCTTAAACTTCATATAACTTTCTATTTTGTGTTTAAACTGATATAAATTTAGAGTTTACACTGATATATTAATATAATCTCGCGGTAACGGGACAATAAAACCTTGTTTATTATCATTGTTTACCAAAGATTGTCAAGTAACTGGTAAGATATATTAAATTATTTACTCTATCAATTATTCATTATGCATGATCATTTAATTAATAAAGGCATAAAAAATTATGGTGTTGTTGTCTAATTGGTGATATTTTATTATGAGCTTATAATTATGGTCATAATGCGGTCGTGGGTGATGTTGCTTTTGGTTTATTTTAACTTAAAAAAATATTATATTATTTCGTAAATATTGATATTATTTTTATTTTTTAGCTCCATGTTTCAACATTTTAAATTTTCAATATATTCCTTTTCTATTTGTGTCGGTGGTGCTTCATACTCTGAATTTAATATTTCTAGAAATTTGTAAATTCATGTTTCCACTCACACCTTTGAACTATTTACGTATCCGTACTTTTTTAATTAAATTATTATTCTTTATTTAGTGAACGTCGTGAATATTCAATCAAGAATTTAATACAGTATGAGTTTGTTTGTTCCCGTAAAAGATACCCGCCAAAATATTTTTATGTTTTTTACGGCGCAAAGATGGCGCTGTAAATAATTTAGCTCGGTAAATTTACTTTAGCGGACTAGGACAAAGGCAAACAATCGTCGACGCTTGTGGTGTAAGAAAAGAGGTAAAAAATGTATCACATATTTATATGGCAGTATGTTATTTCTCATATACCCCCATAAATATTATGGTTTTGGTTGTCACAATATTATGGTTTTCACCTTCATGGTGCATGCATTTGTAATCATCATATAAATAAAGATAGACACATAAATTTTGATCGACAAATATAGTATTTTCAGAGTGACTTCTTTCGCTATTTATAGTATTATTCGGCTAGTGGCTCGTGCTCATCAATTCCATCTTCGCATAAATTTGAATTCCTTGTCTTACTTGCACGAATCTTGGGTTGAAAGTACCTTTTTTCATGGTTATTACCTTAAGAACATTAATTATGATAATGAAAAGCAAGAAAGTAATCATTTATTCTTAATGATCATATTACGGGAGGTCTATTTGGAAGCAGTTTCCCTACTCTCGGGTTTACCCAAGAGTAGGAGTATGATTTATCTACATTTTACTTTCCCCATACCCCGCTTAGAAAGGATTGAGTATCGTTGTTGTTGTTGGTGGCGTGTAGATACTGTTTAATTCCAAAGTTATTCTAACATAATTTAGTTTTTACTTGGGTTGTGTACATGTTTATAAATTTGGTTGTTTAGATACCAAAGCACATGAAACATCATAATCAATTTCACCATAAATTACAAAATAATGATCAATGCGACTCACAAAGACACAATGCACACACTTCCTGAATATGGGAATGTGGAGTATGTAGTACTTTTTTAACAAAAAATTACAATGTGTTTAAGAAAGTTTATGTTGTCGAAGTGGCTAGTTATTAGTTTTCTCCAAAAGAAAACCATATTCAAACCAAATCTTGGATGTGTTTATTTGACTATTGCAACTTCAAAATCAATGTCATAATATTTAAATATTTAATTATTATATATACTAAAAGTCATTTGGTTAGTAACAGTGAACGTACTGTTCCTAATAAATTTTTGAAATTGGTCCTTCAGGTTAGCTGTAAATTGCATTGTTAGTCCCCCGTTACCGATCTTTTGCAAATTTAGTCCTTAATAACAAAAATAATTTTTTTTACGATCATTTTATTCTGAGTTTAAATTAAACACAGCATTCCCGCAGCAATGCGCGGGTGCCCCCGCTTGTTCAAACTAAAGATGGTCTAAGTAATATATGTATATTCTCAAAATCACTTTATAGCAAATGCCATTCATTTTCTATTTTTTAAAAGAATACTTTAATAAAACTAAGAGTCTAAAATTAACTACTTTTTTTTCTTACTTTACAATAAACATTAAATATAGCTATTGCAGTACACCTAACACTTTTATACTGGAGTAGTTCTTAAAGGTGGAATTGGAAAAAAAATTAATGCGTACTATTAACTTTTTATCAATACATCCAACACTCTCTTGTACAAGCTATTGCATCAATTAGTTTAGTATCTATTTTGAGAGAAAAAAAATAATAAAATAAAAAATAATAAAATAAATAAATAAATAAATACTATACCACATGGCTTAGTGATCAACTAAATATTGAAATAAAATAGATATAAATAGAGTGCCTTTTTAATAAAAATAATCCATCCATAAAAAAGTTTATTAGGTGTAAACACAAGAAAGATAACCAAAACTTTCCTCATCATCCAATAGATGTCCACTCTATTATCTGCAAAGAAAAAAAGAAAAAAAGGATAAATTGTTTGAGATTTTTTCTAATTAGCTTAGGTCGAGTATCCGACTCAAATATGCACGCGTAAACGAGTATATTTTTACAAACGTTCTTACTGTTTTTCACTTATTTTGAAAATGTATCTCCGATGATGTTTGAATCTAAAAGGTATGCAACAACCATCGACAAAAATTAAATTATTGTTGAGGATTTTTTTTCATAAAATGTGATTAACATCATTAAAATGTGTGAGGTTTTAAGTTCAATTATTGTTACGAGCAAATAATCTTGAAGTGATTATGTTGACTATTCAAAATATGAGGTTTTTAACTGGTTTGAGTTTATGTGACGATTAAGGGTGGCATGAACACCCGATCCATTGGATATCCATACGACCTGATCTGATTCATCAACGAACAAAATTGATCACTAATGGATATGAAATACTATGAATATCAATAATTATTAAGAGATTAGATATGAATGAAAATATTCATCCAGGAATTATCATTAATCACCCGAAAGAATATTAATACACACATTTTTTTTTAAAGCTTATTGAAGTTATGCGGTTCTTTACCTTCAAACTTAATTGAATGTTATTTACTTTCATGTAAGATACGGAGTAGTTGTTAGGGGGGTGGCAACGTGATCGGCATAGACTCGGCATCGATCGGCAAGCCTCGGCATCACAATGCCACTTGATCGGCATGATAGATTCGGCAACTGTTTCAGTATGTTTTACCGATTCGGTAAAACGCAAGAATTAAATGGAAATGACCGTTTGAACCATAAATGGTGTTACCGTTTGAGTGAGGACGTGAGTGAGGTGATTGATACGGGGTTCATGTTCTGTGAACTTCTGTATTGATAAAATAAAGGGAATGGGAGAAAAGAAGATGTTGAGGTGATGAGTGAGATAACTGAGGGTCAAACAAGTATTAAAGTAGGGATGAGCTTGGGACCAATCCCGTCCCGAATTGATGCTCCCGTTTTTTTCCCGGGCATGAAAGTGTGTACCGGTCCCGTACCGAACGGGATTCCGGTACCGGTACCGGTTTCGGGACACGGGACCGGGAAATCGGTACGTATCGGGTTATTCCTGTTTCTTTTTTTTTTAAAAACTTGAATGATACTCCCTCCGTCCCATAAAAACTGTCCAGTTTGACTTTTCAAAGTCAAACTGGTTCAACTTTGACCGTAAATATTTTTTACGTGTTATATAATACTTGATGAAAAATTATACCAATGAAAAATACACTTAAAACTCAATCTATTCATATATTTTACATCAAGTATTATATAATAACCACAAAAATAAATAAGGTCAAAGTTCAACCAGTTTGACTTTGAAAAGTCAAACTGGACAGTTTTTATGGGACGGAGGTAGTATTTAAAACTTGTATTGTACAAAGAATGTACGAGCCATTTCCATATATATATATATGTGCATGCTTGTTTCAAGAATGTACACTGATATTGAATGTTTCTACATTATTATAATCTCATTATATACTACTAAAACTAAACAACAAAAATATGTAGATGTTTGTTAATCTCTACGAATGATATAATCACTGATATAGTGATATCAAATGATATAATAATCATTGATATTGAATGTAGAAACGTGAACACCCATTTGAATGATACAGATTAAAGTCATTAAACGTAAATATTAAACATACCTCCATTCTTTTCCAATGATAAAGATTGTGATGACTTATGTTTTCCAATGATATGAATGAAGAGCCGCTATTACTACTAATTAGTAGTCGTAGGGTTTTTTTCTTTTGGACCTTTGGTTAGCCCGTATGCATGGAAGGGTTTTTGGATACAATTCCTTAAAAAACATGGACTATTCTAATTTCGGTACCCAATCGGGATTTCCCGAATAAGTCCCGTCCCGAACCCGAAAGGTCCCGATTTTTTTTAGCCTTATTTAGTAGTCCCGGTACCGTACCATATATCGGGACTCGGTACGGTACCGGTACGGTTCCGGTTCGGTTGCGGAAATCGGGTCGATATGCTCATCCCTATATTAAAGTGATCAGATGGATAGTAACAACTCTTTTAGAAATGATTTTTTTTTTGTTTAAATACATACAAGTGTTGTCCTTGGATGTCAAAATACAAGTGCTGTTATTGGATGGCCTTGCAATTTTTAGAAAATTTTTTGTTTTTATTTTGTAACTTTTGTTTTAATTATTAATGAAATTTGAAGTTTTTAATTTAATTGTTAAATATAATTATGAGTTAAAAAAATAATAAAAAAAAGTTTAGGCATATTTAGGCATGACATTGCCACTAAAAATAAAATTTTAGGCATGTTTAGGCATGAAATGTGTTTCTTTCTCTTTATTGGTCAATGTAAAAAAAACTTGATAAACCCTTAGGCAACAATGTCACCCCTTTAAGAAGTCAAAGTTTAACACACAATGAAAAAGTTAACATCAAATTATGATAAATAAATAACAGTTATAATAAAATAGCGTTGCATTGATTTTTTTTTTTTTTTTTTTTTTTTTTTTTTTTTTTTTTTTGTTTTTTAATTCTAACTATGAATCAATAAGAATGCGTTTTATTTGATACCGATTGGAAATTGACGTGTTTCGAAATATTTAAATTTATAATATTAGTTCTACCGATTTTTTAATATACAAAACACATGAGTAAAGTATAACCCCCCGTTTATAGTATAGGTTTAGGTAAAACCAGGTTGTCCTAAGGGAAGGAAGTGTTTCTCAAACTAGCGTTTGTTAACAAAATTAGATTTCAATAATTGTCACTTATCACTAAAACCGTTTTTTGTTGGAGTTAAGAGTTTTGAAAGTTTCACCAAATTAATTAATTAAGTATACGTTTATTCAAGGCCAAGCAACATAAGATAAACCATAGAATATGTAATGTGCACATAGAAAAAGCATAAGAGCATGAGCAATGGTAAAAGTCTTTAAGACTTGATGCATTTAATGCATAAAGCATTTAATGGCTAAAGCTTGGAGCAAAGACTTGAGCTTTACCAAGTCTTTGTTGAAAAGCTTTTCAAAAAGCCTTGGTTGCAATGGCAAAAACTCATTAAAAAGGCTTCTTAGAATAGTAAAAAGCTTTTCATCACTTGAGCCATTGTAGATGCTCTAAGAGCAATACATGACAGGTAATCATGATAACCATTATATCTACTCGACATAAGAAGGAGTCCTTTCGGCCTATAATCCTTAATATTTAAGTGCATAAAGTGTGGTATGTAGATGAAATGTAAATAACGTATTTTCTCTAATCAATTCGTTAGACGTGAGATTAGTCCTTAAACATATCATAATCCGGGCTATCAAGTGTTCTACTATCTAATTCTCACAAGTATAGCAATGACTCGTTATAGACAAACGATTCATAACTAATCAACAAAATTGCATCTTTCAACTTACGAAAATTGCAATGACAAACCAAACAAAGGATAGTAAACCGAATCATGACATATCAAATACACGATTTATAAATTCAATAACGTACATTCAATTGTTAGGTTCATATCATATGGCTATAATGCCTCAAACAAACATAAGTAGACTACTCCATGATCAAACTAAAGAAACAATAACAAGTAAATTATGATCATTTTCATAGCAAGAATGAGAGTATACCAAAGTTACAGTTATAGAACCAAGTTCAAACGAATTACTACTTCACTTATACTGCTACTCCAGCCTCGAGCCAGTGGTTATGGAGTATAACCACTTTCTAAACCTCTTTAGGATTGTACTGAAAGGATTTGTGATTGATGCCCTTTCTACTCCGAATTGGCCACTATTTATAGGAGGAGAAGTAGCCCTAGGACGTGCCTGGTGAGTAATGATAGCCAAATGATCGACCATATCATTGAAATGTCTCATTAATGGAGAAGTATAACTGACAGGGGAAGTACGCCGCACATTAGCACAAAACCGGCGGGCTTCTCATCACGTATCTGACGCTCTTTAAATATTGAACCGGCGTACTTCAGTGTTGACTCGTAGGTACATAGTTGTTGGAAGAAATCCAACAAACCGGTTTCTAGAGCGGAACCACGGAACTACTCCAACAAGACCTCGGCAAAGGGTTATGATCCCTTAATGCCGAGTGGCACCAACACACACGAGATATTTTACACTCAAACGTTTATTAAACGTGAGCAAGAAAAGAAGGTACAAATAAAACATCACCCCCTCATCCCTATTTATAGAGAATGAGGGGGGAGAAACCTAATCCTTGGTGAACAAGGATTCTACAATTGAGGAGGTTAGGAACTTTCCTAATACATGACTAACCTCCTTAAGTTTGAGCTAAAATACAATTAACCCCCTAAACTTATATCCTAACTATTACACACTAATATTCTAACAATTTCCACCTTAGTGGTAATAGTTAGCCTTCTCCGATACGCAGCAGCTTCAACCAGTGCTGGAACCTCGGACCGGGGACCGCCTTCGTCAAGGCACCAGTAGCAATACCCGCTACTAACCTTAGCTCAAATCCTAACTCTGTAGAGAGTCCCTTTAGCCATGTATTCTCCTTCAATTCTCCAGCAAGTGTCATATACTCCGCTTCAGTTGTTAACAAAGTCATCATGTGTCGCAACATAGCTTCCCAGCTCACAGCACATTCCTGTATCATAAAACCGTACATTGTGATTGATCTACCCATGGCAGTGATCGATATACCCATGGCGTAGTCATTATCCACAAAAGCATGTACGTCCGTCTGTAATCCACGATCAAACCTATCCAACATTCCCACATCTGCAGATGCTATGTCAGGTCTCGTGCAGACCACTTGATACTCATGACTTCCAACTGCATATATACATGACCCCTTACTCTTATTTTCTTCATCACGATTCCTTGATAGACCATCCTCTAACGACAGCGTAGAGTGTCCCCCCAACAATATTCGAACCGACATCCCGTTGGAAAACCTAAATCGTGACACCCTCAGAGTATTACCACTCTGAGTCCTGAAGATCTTCATACCAAGTATAATTTCCTTTGCTTGATCTAGCAAACCCTTGATAACCCAGATCTCAGCCTTGCTTTCACAAGTAAACCCCATATAATCTATATAGAGGAATAGATATATGAACAAACCTGGTGCATAATTCCAGTAATATATGAAGCTGTCGTCACTGCTTCGTCTGAAACTGTTGCTGAGCATACACATACCAGACCGAGTATCCATATCTTCTTTCATTACAGCCATCCTCCTGGAAATTACCTCACAAGCAACTGCATCCCTGAAAGTTAATGACTCATGTGCATATTCTTTTATCACTCTAGCAACTCCTAAAGCAGCCATATTACTGTCACCTCTATACCTTTCAGCAACATTACCCTCTGCACCCTCTTGACCAGGTACTCCGGTTACCGTAATGTCCGCCCCCACCTTTATACCAAGGTGTACCTTTTCCTTCTCTTTTACCAAGCAGACCATATTTGTCCTTTCTT
The DNA here is from genome assembly GCA_030686995.1 of Artemisia argyi. Classification (NCBI taxonomy): domain Eukaryota; kingdom Viridiplantae; phylum Streptophyta; class Magnoliopsida; order Asterales; family Asteraceae; genus Artemisia; species Artemisia argyi. The sequence goes on along the minus strand of CM060708.1, from coordinate 61,922,020 downwards.
CAAGTTGCTTGTCCTCCAACCGTCTTTGAGCCACTGCAGCATCATCGTTACTAACCTGAACATCCTCAGCTTCATGATTCCCCTGAGCTCCCTGCAGTTCCACCTCAAACCAAACATGTTTATCAACTTGTACTCCATGGACTCCTGTTTTAACACCAGGACTAAGTTGTTTGAACCCAACTTGTTTATGACCAAGTTGTTTGAACCCCACTTGTTTATGACCAAGTTGCTTGAATTCAACTTGTTTTGAACCTCCATTCTTTTGTACACTATTCCCATCGAGCTTTTCGATGTTTAACCTAGTATTCATACTAGCTCTTATTTAACCTTGCTACAAACCTTGTTAAGTTGCTTTTTAACCAACTTTACCAACAAGTCTCACAAGCCGTGTGCTAAATCCGATTTCTTGTAATAATTGATCTACTAACCTTTATAAAAACCCTAAAGCTCGATCTTTCCACCTCAAGTCTACAACCTTGATATACCTTGTACTCCAAGTAATCACTTTTCTTGAATCCCAAGACAAAGCTAAACCTTAATTGTCTTCCAAGAACCACCAAGACTTGAATTCCAAGAAACCGAAAACTTGAAGTTGAAACTTCTTGCAAAACCTTGTCACCTTTAAATCTCAAAACCGAAACTCCAAGAACCTTGTGACAAACGAAAACGATTTCCTATAACCCTAGGAGAATCGATCCACCTCCTTGCAAGACAACTTCAAGAACCTTGTTGCCCAAGTAATCTTGACTCGCAAACCTAGAAACCTTGGACCGTGTAATCTACACAACGATAGCGAAACAATAACCGAAAACGACAAAGAACACAACAACCAAACCAGAAAATTCGACAACCTATATCTCTTTCCTGGAAGCTCCGATGCAAGATCCCTCTGGTGAGATCCTAGATCTATGTGTCTTCAACCTACGGTTCGAGTTTCGTAGAAATCCAACAGTTAACGAACCCGCAGTGCCAATTTTCCTGCGACTGCTTAGTAACCGACGAACCAAACCTGGTTCACTCGTTTATCTTGTTTTGGCTCTATCCACGTTGTGTGATTTGTTCTTCTCGAACAAGGCTCCGATAGTAGAGATTCCTACGGCCCAGCATCTCACCAAGTCCAACATATAAGCCCAACTGAGGTTCCATTCTAAAACCAATTGGTGATAGAAGGAGTAGCCCACCAAGTTTATATGTTAACATTGAGATTATATGAAACGCCCAGACTATTTTTTTTTTTTTTTTTTTTTTAGCATAACGCCACACTTATATTAACACCTAAAAACTGTACATAACATATATCATTCGCCTTGACCCGTACATGATCAAAATGGGTCAATATGGGCAAGAATGGCACTGTGCCAAACACCCTTGAACTATAAAGAACTACTTAACTACTTGATCATTACATAACCATGAGTTTATATGTTCGTACACAAAAGCATACAACCTAGGGCGTTTCTTGGTAAGAGAGCGTGTAGGGAAAAAGGCTCCATACCCAAGTATTTCACCAGGTCTAGTTCTCGGTCTTCGTACCCTTGATTGCACTACTACTAGCTTCACCTATAATAAACATAACGAAGCAGCGTAAGCAATAGCTTAGTGAGATAACATATAAAAGATACTAATCATGACATGGCATAATACTATGGTTGCTTCGGATTGTTATTATATACTAGTCGCCCACTAAGGACGTTGTGAACCCATATTGGTTCAATATAACTGAAAATGTTCTAGTCGTCCACTTAGGACGTATACGTCATATATTCCATGACTTTGAGGCACTTATACACACTGATCATCCACAAAGGATGTCTAAGTCCCATTTAACGAGATGAGACACTAATAAAGGCTCGGTCATCCACTAAGGATGTCTAGGCTCCATTTCGGAGCATGTTATGACATAATAACACGTGTCGTCCACTTAGGACGCTATACAAGTAGTATCGTGAAAATAGAGTTAAAATCACATAACTAAACCCAAACGGGTCATTCGGGGCTGTTTTGACCCGTCTAGCATAATTCACATATAAACATACTACAAGTAACTCATTTGGGCACATAACGTATAATTGTAACACCATGAACTTGTATCTCAAATATAATACATGAACCTTACCATGAATACCACAATTAAAGTGGTACACTAACGGGTTACCAAGGACCCGTTTCTATGCTTAAATATGTTACTCACCTCAAAAACACTTGAATAGAACACGAGCTCCTTTAAAGACGTCCCCGGCTAACTCTTATAACCTAGGAACACATAAATTACATGGAGTTTATTTAGAACATAACTAAGCTTATCATAATAAGCACTAAAAGGATAGATAAGCCATAAGAGGGTGTTTGGTTTGTGGCTTATATAACCACACCAACATGGTTTCTGAAAATTAACACCACAAAATGGTGTTATAGCACCTTAATAAGGTACCCATCACTTTTCTAACCATTTATACATGATTACTAGGGTTCTTGGTGATTTCTCAAAAATCACAATTTCACATAATCATGTAAAATTCTACAATAACCCCATAATGGCATAAAGACTTCATCTCTAAGCATTACCCATCAAAAGGAAGCTCTAACATGTGAAATAAGAATTAAGACATGATTTTTACCTTAAATTAGATGATGGAAACCCTAGCTTATTCGTTTATAAGCTTATGTAGGATGATAACTTGCTCAAAACTAACTTGAATTCAAACCCTAGAATCACAAGGAGGTAGATGTGAGTTTATGTCATGAAGTAGCAGTAGAGGGTGGAAGAGATTTCTGGAATTTCGTTCTTTTCCTGAGTATGAAGTAAAGTCTGGATAGTTATAATATTAAGTTTCACACTTTGGCAACTTTAGTCCCTGGTAGGAAATTGTTACAAGTTTAGTACCTGAAAAGATTGGGGTGTTACAACTCTCCCCCACTTATTCGGTTTGGGTCCTCACAAACCATTCCTGATAAAAAGCGGGGTAGTATTTGATGAGATCCTCTTCGGGCTCCCATGTGCACTCCGACCCCTTTCTGTGCTTCCATCTTACCTTAAGAAGGAGGACCTCTCTTTTTCTGAGTTTCTTGACCATAGTGTCAAGAATCTCTACTGGCTCTTCAACGTAGCCAAGTTTCTCATCAACTGTTATATCCGCTAGAGGGATATACTGTGCCTCATCAACAAGACATTTTCGTAACTGAGACACGTGGAAAGTATTGTGAATACTGTTCAACTCTTCTGGTAGCTCAAGTCTGTATGCTACTTTTCCAACTCTATCGGTTATTTTGAATGGACCAATGTAACGTGGTCCTAGCTTTCCACGCTTCCTGAATCGGATAACACCTTTCCAGGGACAAACTTTCAGCATGACACGATCACCAACTTGAAATTCTATAGGTCTTCTCCTCTTGTCTGCATAAGACTTCTGTCGATCCTGGGCCATCTTAAGCCTTTCTCTAATTTGATCAATCTTATCATTCGTTTGTTGAACAACATCTGAACTAGCTAATTCTCTTTGTCCGATTTCACCCCAACATATAGGAGTTCGGCACTTCCTTCCATACAACATCTCATATGGAGGCATCTTAATGCTGGAATGATAACTGTTATTATAAGAGAATTCTGCTAGTGCTAAGTACTTATCCCAGCTACCACCGAAGTCGATAGCGCAGGCTCGAAGCATATCTTCCAGTGTCTGAATGGTCCTTTCACTCTGACCATCTGTCTGTGGATGATAAGCCGTGCTAAAATGGACACGAGTACCTAGATTCTCTTGGAATTTCTGCCAGAATCTAGAGGTAAATCTGATATCTCTATCCGATACTATAGAGACTGGTACTCCATGTCTAGCTACTACTTCGCGAAGATACAACTCTGCAAGAGCTTCTGAGGACATTGATTCCTTAATAGGAAGGAAAATCGCACTCTTTGTTAAACGATCTACAATTACCCATATTGCATCATGCTGACGCGGTGTCTTGGGTAATTTCGTGATAAGATCCATAGTGATCCTTTCCCATTTCGAGACAGGAATCTCGAGAGGTTGTAGCTTACCATAAGGTTTCTGATGTTCTGTCTTAACTTGAAGACAAGTAAGACACTGCTCGACATATTTTACAATATCTCTTTTCATACCTGGCCACCAATATTCTGGTTTAAGATCATAATACATCTTGGTGGCACCTGGGTGAATGGAATATTTCGACTTATGAGCCTCGTCGAGCAACAACTTTTTGAGCTCTTTATTATTCGGTATCCATATTCTACCGAAGCGTGTTCTGAGTCCTCGTGAGTCCACAACTAAGTTGTGCACCTGACCCACGAGTCGTTCTGAGTTTACATCGCCGTTCTCCCATGCTTCTAACTGAACTGTTTTGATGTGTTCATAGAAGTCTGGAGTAATCACCATCTGAAGTGATTTTACTAGTAGAGAATCATGCCTTGTCTTTCGACTTAAGGCATCTGCCACAACGTTGGCCTTACCCGGGTGGTAAAGAATTTCACAATCATAATCTTTGACTAGATCCAACCAACGCCGTTGCCTCATATTGAGTTCACGCTGATCAAAGAAGTATTTGAGACTTTTATGGTCTGTAAAGATCTTGATCTTTACTCCATAAAGATAATGCCTCCACAATTTTAAGGCAAAAACTACTGCTGCTAGCTCTAAATCATGAGTGGGGTAATCTTCCTCATGTTTCTTGAGCTGCCTGGAAGCATAAGCTATGACTCGGCTTCTCTGCATGAGAACACAGCCAAGGCCATTGGCCGATGCATCACAATAAACTTCCAGGTCATCATTGCCTTCTGGCAATACTAAGACTGGAGCCTGACTTAACTTCTGTTTAAGAGTCTGAAAAGCGAGTTCATGATCCTCATCCCACTCGAATTTTGCATTCTTGCGGGTGAGCTTAGTGAGCGAAGAAGCAATCTTTGCAAAATCTTGGATAAAACGGCGGTAGTAACCCGCGAGTCCAAGGAAAGATCTAATTTCTGTGGGAGTTTTTGGTCGCTCCCAATTCATGATGGCACTAATTTTAGCTGGGTCTACTTTAATGCCTTCGCCGTTTACAACATGCCCGAGAAATTGAACTTCTCGGAGCCAGAACTCACACTTCGAGAACTTAGCATAAAGCTTTTCTCGTCTTAACATACTGAGGACTTGGCGCAAGTGAGTTTCATGATCACTAACTGATTTGGAATAAACCAGGATATCGTCAATAAAAACAATAACTGACTGATTTAACATTGGACGACAGACCCGATTCATCAGGTCCATAAATGCTGCTGGGGCATTCGTCAAGCCAAATGGCATAACTGTAAACTCGTAATGCCCATACCTGGTCCGGAAAGCTGTTTTCGGGATGTCCTCTTCCCGAACCTTTAACTGGTGATATCCTGATCTAAGATCTATTTTTGAAAAGAAGCTTGCGCCCTGGAGCTGATCAAATAAATCATCAATCCTAGGAAGAGGATAACGATTTTTGATAGTAACTTTATTGAGCTCTCGGTAGTCGATGCACATTCGCATACTACCGTCTTTCTTTTTGACAAAAAGAACTGGTGCCCCCCAGGGGGAACTACTAGGGCGAATGAAGCCCTTGTCTAAAAGTTCTTGTAACTGCTTCATGAGTTCCTGCATTTCTGATGGAGCAAGTCTGTAGGGAGTTTTAGCAATAGGGGTACTCCCTGGAATAAGATCAATGCGGAACTCTACTTGTCTATTAGGCGGTAGACCTGGGAGTTCCTCTGGAAAGACATCAGGAAACTCCTGAACAACTGGGATTTTATTAAAGTTTGGAACGGATTTCTGAATATCGACAACATGAGCTAAATAGGCTTGACAGCCACGTGCCAAGTGTTTCTTGGTTCTAGCATAAGTACAAATAGCAAGGTTAGCCTTTTTATGCTCACCATAGATAACTGTTTCTCCCCCACTTGGGGTTCTGAGTCGGACTAGCTTATGATGACACAAAATGATGGCTTCATTTGTGCCGAGCCAGTCCATACCGATAACTACATCAAGCTCTCCCATAGGGATAGGAATTAGGTCGATCGGATACTTTTCATTATCAATTTCTATTTCACAGTTCTGAAAGACATCAACTACACGTATCACTTTGTTATTAGCTACTTCCACATCTAGTGGTGGCTTAAGCTGGCTAATTGGAACAGAAAATCTCCGACTGAACCTTTCGGATACAAAAGATCTATCTGCACCAGAATCAAATAACACACGAGCAGGTAATAGATTCACAAAGAAGGTACCTGTCACAACGTCGTATGTTTCCTTAGCTTCATCTACGGTCATCTGATGAACACGAGCTGGGGGTCTATGTGGTCTTTGGGTAGTAGGAAAGCCAGGGGCTCCTGAAGGTCTAGAAGTAGATGGCGCCCCTCGCCTGTCTGTATTCCTCCTAGGTTCTTATTAAACGTGAGCGAGAAAAGAAGGTACAAATAAAACATCACCCCCTCATCCCTATTTATAGAGAATGAGGGGGGAGAAACCTAATCCTTGGTGAACAAGGATTCTACAATTGAGGAGGTTAGGAACTTTCCTAATACATGACTAACCTCCTTAAGTTTGAGCTAAAATACAATTAACCCCCTAAACTTATATCCTAACTATTACACACTAATATTCTAACAATAGTTGACCAATGCGCCCGTAACTGGCGCTCTTTCTCCATAAGATCAGCGAACATTTACCAAACCATGTGTTTAATTCTTCTAAGTTTTTTTTGAGTCGTTAGTTCCCCGTTTTTTCCGTGTCTTTCTTAGATCATTAGTCCTGCATGTTTATTCATATATTAAAGTATCAAAAGTTCTATAAATAGAAGTAAATGAATTTATAATATCGAGGGTATAAACATGTATAATACGAGACTCATCAGAAATCCATTTACCCGTTTCATCCATCGAGTATGGATATGGACTTGAATATGAGTTACGAAAATTAAATAGATATGGATATGGTTTTATCGGATCAATATTCAATTTATTGCCATCTCTAGTGACAATGTATTCAAAACTCGTAAATAAGAGGACAAAAGGTTAAAAAACAATTTTACCCGAAGGAGAAAAAAAAAATAAAAAAAAATCGTTAATTTTGAATAAGCTAAAAAGTACGTAGCTCATACTTTGTTGAATATCATCACAAGTCTAATCTTTTATTCCTAAAAAAACAAAATCACACTTCCATATCTGCCTGCCATTGCCATTGCCATTTACCTAAATCTTAGCTGTACTCACTCCCTCACACACCTTCCACTCTCTCAAACAAATTACTGCTAACATCATTCACACTCAAAACAACACACAGACAACAACATTAATGTTTCTCAACAACAACAACAACTAAAACCAACCCACATTCATGAAAACACTCATCATCATCTTCATCATCTTGACAACATGCATGATCATCACCAATGCTACACACAACCGCAGGACCTTGCACCAGCCTTTTTTCCCACAAGACTCACCAAATGTCCCACCACCTTCGTCACCTGACGTACCATTTACTCCATCAACTAATTCTCCTCCCGAAGATAGGCCGTTTTTCCCGGCCTATCAGACTCCCCCGGCCCCTCCTGCAGGGCCGGGGCAGGTGACGCCTTCGGCGTCATTTCCAGCGAATATTTCTTCGCTGAATTTACCTGGTTCGCCGAAACAGAAAGGTGTTTCGGCGAAACTTATTGCGACAGCTGTAACTTTAGTTACAGCTGCCGCGATAGTTATTGCTGTTATTATTGTTTTGAGGATCAGGAGGAATAGGTTTGATGACTCGAGATCTAGTGATGTGAAAATACATAGATCTGAGAGTAATAATAATAATAGTAGTAATAATAACGTAATTATTAATTATAATAATAATAGTACTAGTAATAGTAGTAGTAATAATAATAGCACTAGGGTACCTAAATTAGTTAGACCGTCACAAAATAGTGCGGAATTTCTATATTTAGGTACCCTTGTGAATTCTCACGGTGTTGGGAATGGTCCGGTTTCCAACACCCGTGAGGATTTAAATGTGCGGAAATTGGATTCGCCAGAGCTTCGCCCACTTCCGCCGCTAGGTGGGGGTGTCGGGGTCAGCGGCGGTGTTGGGCGAAGTGAAAGTAGTCTTAAGAATGTGAATTATGCGAATTCTTCGGAGGCTGATGAGGAAGGGTTTGATGAGTTTTATTCGCCAAGAGGGTCGATAGGTACTGGATCGGGGTCTAGGTCAGCTTTTGCTTCGGTCCCGGTGGAGAGTTATGGGGCGAAGAGCGGTATGGAGTCGGGTTCTTCGTCGTGCTCGAGTTCGAGTTCGGGGTCTCCTGCGAGGTCCGTTTCGTTGAGTATTTCGCCTCCTGTTAGTTTAAGTCCAATAAGGTCTAGACCGAAGTCGCCTGACCTTGTAGCGATTCAAAATATTCCACCGCCGCCACCGTTGCCGCCACAGCCTTTGGTCATCCCATCAAGGGATATCAAGTTAAGGAAAGACAGTTTAGAGTCTTCACCTAGACTATCTGATACTGATTCGGGTTCAGGCTCGGGCTCGGGCTCGGGCTCATCGAGTGATGAGAACTCACCGTCGCTGGCTAGAATACCGCCACCTCCACCTCCACCACCACCGCCACCGAAGCATTGGGAAAGCCTAAGTCCGAAGACACCAACACCGCCTCCTAAGCCACCTGTTCTGGTCACACCGACAAGACCAGTATCTATAATAAACGAACAACCAGAAGTTTCTCCAATTGAAATGCTGCCGGAAAATGAAGAAAATTATGAAACACCTAAACCGAAGTTAAAACCACTACATTGGGATAAAGTAAGAGCAAGTTCGGATCGTGAAATGGTGTGGGATCAGCTCAAGTCGAGCTCGTTTAAGTAAGAACATATTCACTTTTCTGATATACATTTATGGTTTTGATCTCAGTTTATCTTATGTTTTTGGATTCCTTAATACAGGTTAAATGAGGAAATGATTGAGACTTTATTTATCGTAAAGACACCAAATTCAAATAATTCAAACGAAACATCTGCCACAAAACGGCAGATTCTACCAACACCAACCGCCCCTGAAAACCGAGTTCTTGATCCAAAGAAGTCTCAAAATATTGCAATTTTACTTCGGGCACTCAATGTGACGATTGAGGAAGTTTGTGATGCACTGGTAGAAGGTAATATCCTTTGATTCAGTAACATTTTCATAATTAAGTTAAGGGTTGTGTTGATTTATTTAACAGTTTTGGGATTGGTTAAATTATGCAGGCAATGCAGATACATTAGGGACCGAGCTTCTTGAGAGTTTATTAAAAATGGCTCCAACGAAAGAAGAAGAGCGGAAGCTAAAAGAGTATAAAGATGACACGCCTGTTAAGCTTGGGCCTGCAGAGAAGTTTCTAAAGGCGGTTCTTGATGTACCATTTGCGTTTAAAAGAGTTGAGGCCATGCTTTACATTTCCAATTTTGAGTCTGAGGTTGAGTACCTTAAACGATCGTTTCAAACACTTGAGGTATATTCTGTTGCTATTGCTTTACTTCCCAGGGTGTTTGGAATTGCATATTTAATTGCTGATAATCAGTTTTGAGTGTTTGGAATTAAACAATCTGCTTATCTTCGTTAAAACGAGCGTCTAAATACTAAATAGGCAGGTTATGCCGCAGTTTCAAATTAACAATCCCAAACACCCCTTCAGTTTGTTGTTTAGAAAATGCTTAAAGGTCAAACTGGCGGGTTAGGTAACGGGTCAAAATGGGTCAAGTTGAATAGACGCACCAACCTTTTTTTAACATATTTTGTAAATGATTAATGTGTTTAATATGATACGAGTACAATAACTTTTTATTTGTTTTATGACTAACATGATAAATTAGGTATATAGAAAGTTTTAGCACTTTAATTTGTAAGCATTTGCATACACATTAGGCGGCATTTAAATAAAACCGATTGTTTACAGGCAGCATGTGAAGAGCTTAGAAACAGCCGAATGTTTCTAAAACTTCTAGAAGCCGTTCTCAAAACTGGAAACCGAATGAATGTGGGAACAAATCGTGGTGATGCTCATGCATTCAAACTCGACACACTCCTCAAACTTGTTGATGTCAAAGGAACAGATGGAAAAACAACCCTTTTACATTTTGTCGTTCAAGAAATAATTAAAAGTGAAGGTGCTCGTCTGTTCTCTAGCGAAACAAATCCCGACACCCCTAAATCAGTCACAGATGAAACAAAGTGTCGCAAAGCTGGTCTTCAAATTGTCGCTAGTATTAGTTCAGAACTTTCAAACGTCAAGAAAGCTGCATCTATGGATTCCGAGGTCTTAAATAGTGACGTAATGAAACTGTCAAAGGGTATGTCCGACATTACACAGGTCGTTAGGTTAGTTGAAAACCAAACAAGATTTTCCGAATCAATGAATAATTTCATGAAAATGGCGGAAGAGGAAATTATTCAGGTTCAAGCTCAAGAAAGTGTCGCGTTGTCATTAGTTAAAGAAATAACCGAATATTTCCATGGAAATTCGGCTAAAGAAGAAGCACACCCTTTCAGAATCTTTATGGTCGTAAGAGATTTCTTAAACGTTCTTGATCGTGTATGCAAAGAAGTTGGTTCAATAAACGAGCGCATTGTGATCAGTTCAGCACATAAGTTTCCAGTTCCAATAAACCCGACACTACCCCCGATTTTTAGTGGAGTCCCAACACTACCCCCGGGTTTTACCGGATTCCCTATAAGGCGACAACTTAGTACATCGGACGACGAAAGTAATTCTTCGTCTTCGTTTCGATCTTAGGTAAGATTATTATTCTTTGCTTTGTGATTTTAAACATTATTTTGCTTATAGATATATAAAAATTATATATAATATACAGAGGAGATTTTGGAAGAATAAGCATATATCTCTGTAAAAAGCTTAAGATCTATTTAAAAGTTGTTCCACTGAGTTAGATTCTTTGTACCAATGATTCCTTGTAAAGTATATGTGAATGTTTTACTAGCTTTTAACCTAAGTTTTTATCCTCATATGTCTCTCATTTTATTTAATTTTCATGCTAAATATAAGTTTATTTTTCATAGTCTAAAGAGCAATTATTAGTTTGTGATGAACATAGGTATGTTGGTTGTTGCAAAAAGTAACATAAATGGATGGTGCTCTTTTTATGAAAAGTTGACTAATTGAAAGGTGTGGGATATGCAATTATATGCTTTTACACAACATATTATAATGGTATCCTATGATGGGCATGTTATAAGATGGGATCTTTATTAAAGTTGATTTTTAATGTTCTTTATAACGTATAGTTTGTCAGATTTGTTGTGAGTAATTCATGCATGAAAGTTGAGACATGCCTCATCATACTATTTTCTGCTAGTAATATGTAAAATCATATTCAATTACTGGATGTCTTTCTGAAAACAGTCTTTCTACTATTGAGTAAGTTATGATCATCTACATCCTAAACTCTTTCATTTCCGGCGAGATAGGATATTGTTGTTGTTATTGCTGTTGTTGTTGATGGAAAAATCCTTTTGTTACTTGTATCATACTATAGATCTAGATATATGTGTGTGTATGGACAAATGCATATCATATATGTATGAGGTGTGTATATTTCTAGAACATTTGCACATGTAGAGGATCAGAGAAGACAAAGAAGGAGAAAAAACGACCACATGATGCAAGATTGAAAATTATAGATTGGAGACATTTAACCTTGATGCATGTGACTTACTCGTATAATACATCATTGTCTAAACTATGCCTTTTTCATAAAATACATACGTTGACTCACTGATATTTTAGATATTTTCGTTAAATTTTTAAATGCTTTTTTCGGGTTAAAAAGAAAATATAATATTATTATGAAAGATCAATATATCAATGTTTTAAGTTATTTCTATTTGCACCTATCATAGATCGAATTTGAAACCTCTCACATTTCAATGATGATAATAACAAGTTATTCGGTGAACACCCCTACACGAATCCAATATTATGAAGAAGCATTGCACACTGCACAGTATTATATTTTTGGGTATTTTTTAAACAAGAAATTTCAAGCTTTTAGATGATTTGTTGTGATGTTCACTTTCAGTTGTCAGAAGTTACATTCATATATGTATGCTCAGTGAAGGGAAAAAAAAAAAAAAAAAAAAAATCAAAGATGACTGATGATCTCCTGCTAAAATACAAAAGTAACATGTCGGTAGAAATGGCAATATTTGAAATTTAATGTCAAAAAAGAATACAATTACTCTTTATGACATTTGGTCCAAAGTTGTTTATCCTTCTGTCAGTTTTTGCTTTTTTCTCTGTTTGTTTATACTGTAAAAGAAGCTAAACAGTAATTGACCTTTTTCATTTGTTTGTGAGTACTTGTTAATAACAAACTGATATATGTTTAGTTGTTGCATTGAAGGATTGTGTATGTTATATTCATATGCAAAACGTCTATTACCAAACAACGTTAACCAGTGTACACGGTACAGTTACGTAGTAGTAATATTACATAAAGCAACAAACGACATATTTAACGTCGATTACAAGCAATGTTAACCGGTGTACACAGTACACTTAGTAGTAATATTACATTAAGCAACAAGCGACATGCTATATATATGTGTATGGTTTTTATCTTTTCGTTCATTATTCCTATGTCTTTTAAGAAAAGAAAGGTTCTTGAATGTGTGTTGAAATAATGCTAAGGTTAGTTGTGTTGTACTCTTATGAAAATAAATCATATACTTACTCGTCTGTCAAATATAAAGCAGCAACTTTGATATAGCAGCGTTAAAGACGTCTATAGAGTTCAAAACTTAAGATTCAGCAAAGCTATTCTCTCTTTCTCGAATGCAATGTTTTTAATATCTTTATAAGCATGTTTGTTTTGATAGCAAATGTCAAGTACAAGGATTGAAAGTACAGTAAAATCTACTTGGATAAACAAAACTTTAACAGAAATTCAAACAATTACATAGCTGTTAATTCTTTTGCATATAGAATGTCCATTCAGCGTTTTAGCTACTAACGAGTTGACAAGTATGGTGGTTACAAAGTACTTAACTCCATTGTGCTCATATTCGTTAGAATTCAAGAATATCATTACCTGATGATTACTTGGTACGGTATTTCCTCTCAATTTGTAGTAAAATATGTTTATTTTGAGTTTATTTCCTGTTTTTGGCATGTAAAAAGATTCAAGTACTTTCCTTTGACACCAATGAATCAGCATCCATGCGTTCAAGGATTCTGCGTGCTTCCTCTTCTGTGGCTGGAACAACCTTACGAATCCTAAACCCATTGTTATTTGCTTTTGCCTCTGGTCGAACAGTAAATGTGAAGTAAAATGTGTTTGAAACCTGAAATGAAACAGATACACAAATAATTACCCAAATGAAATCTCAAACTTACAGTTTGTGTAATTTCCCTTGTATAAGAAATGCTAAAGTCTTGAGAAAAACAGACCTCACTAGACCTCAGCTCAGGCCTTGTAACGTGTGCAACAACTTCAACATTTATTAAAGGTTGTTCTGCATGTTCGAACTCTGTATATAGGACACATGATTTGAAGCGTAAGAAATCACCAACGTCCACCTGACAAAGAAAATCAAAGCCCCAAGTGTGATAAATTAGACAATTTTCTTACACAAAAAAGTAGATTTAGCAATTTTTGACCAAATATTCTTATAATTGGTCACGGCACATACAAAATAACTAGAATCACTAATCACACGCATCCAACAAAGCTCTGTTACTGCGAGGTGTTTGCAAGTGCTTTTATAATTAACTATTGCAACTTAAATAATCAGTCAATGAGATATTTAGTGGATCAAAGCTAGACAGAAGGTGGAAATTTTACCACATTTATCTACAAATGGGTCGATTGATGTATTATTTCTATCAATGGAATAAGCTAAAGACTTTAACTATACAGGAAACCAGTCAAATGGGTCAAAAAGCCTTCTGAAGTGTATTCAAAAGCGTTACTGTATAATATTCCTTGCATCAAATACACTGTACCATTTTTTGTCCAGGTGAGCCATTTAAGCAAGCTGATTTTTATGTCCCGTTTGAGTTATTTGGGTAACTTCAGTAGTTCAGTTCACTACGTCAAATTGCTGATCCTTTGTATGTGATGCAACTTTTCTGCCCAACATTACTTATCTGTAACTTTAAATCCCGATATGGTGATTGTACTTTGTGGTTTATCCCATATTAGTCATTACACGTTAATGGAAGTAACTTAAATTTGTATAGATATTATTTCTTAGCTAAAGAGCAACGGTCAAATGGGTCAAACAAGCAAGAGTTTTTCCATGTTAATATCAATGTATTTATCTCCTTAATTATTTTTAACTGAAATATGTAGATTCGTTTTGTAAGAACAATGTGATTGCAATCACAGTCAACACAATAATGATTTATAAAATTGTTTTAACAAATGGACAAAAACATGTTTTGGGGATCAACTTTATCCAAACCCTTCGACAGTAATAAAAAATGACTTATTACCCAACTCAGCAACCCGCTCATCTTGCCACCTTTAGCCATTAGAAACAGCGTCAATTCAATCAAAATAGGTATTAAAAAATAAGTAAGCCAAGCAATAATAAGGTACTCACAGGTCTTAGAAAATCGACATGATCAACTTCGAGAAAGTGTGGCATCAATCCAGCAAAAGTGTAAGCAGTCGAGAAAGCCAACTCAAAGGCCCGATGCATCAAGAAGCCACCAAATATTCTGCCATGTATATTCCGTTGTTGTGGTTGGCATATCCATGAGTTTTCAAGATACGTATCTCTAAGAAGTATGCTATCTCGATTTGCCAATGCAGGCATATCACAGAAAATACGTCCTTCAGCCAACAATAAATCAAGTCGGTTATTTTCTCCATTTGCAATTCCTTTTTTTTCTCCTCTCTTCAATTTTCTTAATTTGTTTCTTTCATCTGCTTCTTTAAAAAGCAACATTTCTGTGTCAGTTTCAGGTGAGAGTCGATTCACGGGAGCTGCTTTCCCAGTTTCGGAATCACGGGCCACAAATATAAAGTTAGCTGATAGAACTGCTGTTTCTGAGGTGTCTGTGCTATCTGCAGAACAATTATCGATGTGTCAGATCAAGTGGATTCCACACAAAGACATTAAGTGAGATTTGATGTTTGTAAAATCAGAGGTGGCAAAATGGATAGGTTGTATAACATGTCAAAACAGGCAACTTTTGCCTGATCGAAATGGACCCAGCTGTGTTGACTTGGACCAAAACATTTCTGGTTCAGATTTTTCATGTTTGGTATTAGGAATTAGTGTGCCAAATACTGGTCATGAAAATTATATTGTTTCCAATGTAACATAATTTTTACAATAAAATGATTTATGAGGTTTTATGCAAGATGTCCACTTTGGGTGACTTTCGACCCATCGCTCATTTCCTTTCGATATGAAGAGCAATCCCACTAAGTTAACTTATGCTCGTCCCAAGATACAAGAAGTTGCTGAAAGTATTTGATTTATGAACTTGTGGACTAAAATTAAAAGTTTGTAATAGCTACTAATGGGAGATAAAGTTGGTATGGATAGAAAACATGCCTAAAAGGGAATACTATTAAAGCAGTGTTTGAGATAGGATGTGTGTTTAACTTTAAACTACTTATCGATTCTGATTTATTAATCATCTCATTTTGAGAGGAAGTAGGTAAAAACTTGCCTTACGGAAAATTGACTATTGGAATGAATGTAAAATTACACAATCCCTAGCTTTAAGCACCTGATTTAAACATATACGTACCACTTGGCAACTGAGTAACTTCAAGTTGAACCTCAATGGAAGACCGCCCAACCCATATAACTGCACCAGCCATTTTCAGGTCACCATCAACACTAATTGTTTTCTTCAGGACCATTTTATCAACAGATGCAGTAACAAGTAGTAGGGGCCTTGTCATGCTATCATCATCAGAACAATGCTATAGATTCACATTCAAAAAGAAAAAAGTTATTGATTTCCAGGCGGTAAAAAAAGCTTATGTCTGAATTACAACAAATTTACTAATAGTAGGTACTTATGTTGCTCACTATTCGTTATCCAACTCGCTAAGAGTGAAAACAGAACAAAAAAACCTTTGACTCTACCGCTGAGTTATATCCCTTCCAATAGAACTGACTAATCCTAGACATGTATCATTATTAAAGAATCCGAAATTAAAACACTAAGTTAAAGCTACAAATACACTCCATCTCTTCCATTTTATTTAATAATACAACATACAATGCCAATACCACCACATTCGACCAAGAAATATGTTAACTTTGTCTCTGTGGTCATCTTTTTAGTTTAATCTTTGATTGTGGGACAAATCGTTATATACCTTTTAGTAGTGATAACAAAACAGAATCCTACTCTAATCATACCATCAATTTTGGAGAAAATACTTCGATTATTTTTTTCATATAGAAAGACCTATTATGTTGACATACTTAAGCAATAAACTCAACCAGTTAACAACAAATATGATTGTTATGACGGTGACTATTAAGGTGCAAAGGGCCAAAGGAGCAGATAATAATATTTCACAGTAATGGGAGGTCAATATGTCACAATGATAGCATAATTTTGGCTGCAATCCAATTTGGCATCATGCTAAGAAAGCAATTATGTGATATGGAATTATCACAGCCACATAACTATCTGCAACTTGATAGATAACTAGTTTCTCACGACACGTGTATTTATCTGCAACTTGAAAATTCTAGTAGGGATGCATTTCTGCTGTCTGAAGTTGTCATACTCAGAACATCAGTCGTTTTAGTGTTTGGAAACATCTAGTTATGTAAGAATTTGCATGTAATCAAATAATCAAAATAAGTTTCACCATGTATGTGAGGGGAGTGATTACTAAAACTGCTCATATCTTTTGTAAGTAAGTTGTTTAGAAGAAGCAACTCCAAGGTGCTTCTTCAAAACTGTTTTTTTCACTTGCAAATAGCTATATAAGCGGTTCAGATAAACAATCCCAAACACTTGCAAAACAGTTCATCTGATTAATCAAAATGCAAATTTTCAACAAACACTAGATACTGAGTAACTGACTATCTAATGCCTTGAAAACGCAATTGAGAGACATTCTCAGAACGCAATGGAAAATACCCACGTATTTACACTCGATTCAATCCACCGTAAATTCCCACACAAAAGAAGCGTTAATTATAAACATAAGATTAAAATGGATACCTTAACCGAAATGGTACCAGCAAGTGCATCAAGATCTTCAAGCAACTTCCCAATCCTAACTTCATTCCAAGGGTCCCTATACTGTTCTCTCAAGATATAATCAGCCGAAAATTTATAAAGAATAGTAGTCCTGCTTTGAGAAGGTGTTCTTGTAAGCAACTCGCTTTGAGGTGGTGCATCTTTTGGTGGATCGAGAAATCTTTCAAATATTTTTGACCTTGTTTCCCATAATGCAGCTGTTACTGGTGAATGATACATACCTGCATACATGGGTGATATAGGCATTTAGCTCAAAAGCCTATATGTGGGTTTTGATCAATAATATATAGATGGCCAAAGTCGGTAATATAAGTTTTTGAGGATAGAATTTGTGTGTGTTTGGTTATAGGGCAGTAGGCTATCGGCAGTTAGACATGTATGGATACTGCAATATCGGGTTGGGGCCATTGAACGTGTGATGCTCCACATCTCGTGGAAGTATTATCAGGTGGCCTATCTCAAGTGGTTCATTTTTGTTTTATTAGACAAGTTCATGTATGTATATGGATTGTGTAAGTTTTTGATAGGAAATATAATGTTTGCTTGTTCAATTAAAAAAAAAAAAAAAAAAAATCAACATTTTTCCGGAAAATAAAAATGCATAACAAAAGCCCTTGAATTTAGGGGTGTTTGGATTAGCTAATTTTTTACGGGCTTATTTCAAACGGGAAAAGCTCATCAGCTCACTTTTTTTTGGCTTATGAGCTGATTAACTTGAGCTTTTATGAGCTTTTACAAAATCAAAAAAGCCCATAAGCCCAGAAAATAAGTTAATCCAAACATCCTTAATTTTCTTTTTAGTTCATCCAAATCTCATTGAAAATCATGCTGTTTAAATATTTCTGCCTATTTAGCGTCAGTTCTCTATGATGAAGAGGTTGGGACATGTTTATTTGAAATTGCTTATTTGAGATGAAAATAAAATTACTTTTTATCCATCGTATCTACCATAACACTTGTTTTTCTTTGGTAACTGTGGTTTGAAACCACCCCATACATAATCAAACCGGGTAAAGCCCTCCCTTTTCAGAAATCTCTCACATGTCCTATTGTCCTAAGCAGGACTTGAACCCGCAACCATTTGGTTGGCGAGCTTCTCACACAACATGGGTACCATTGGGACACAAGCCCTTTAGTTTAAAATTACCAATTAATTTGAACCTTAAATCAAACTTTTTGTAAACAATTTTTGTGCGACAAACTAAAATAGTAATGCGGACAATTAAAATGCAACATAGCAAACAATCACAAATTTAGCAAATATATTTGACTAAGCGACAATCTTTTACTTTACTGAACAAAAACAAAAACAAAAACAAAAACAAAAACATCAAAGCTAAAAATACTTACCAGGCCACAAACTAAGTGGTTTTCTAAAAGAAGAATCTTGATCATCACCATCATCTGCTTTTGGTGAGCTTTCAAATGGTGAAGTAAAAGTTGAGCTGATTTTTATTGCCTTGAACTCCATTTTGCTTCTCTTAAGTTTCTTGTTTTTGTATAAAAAATTTATGGGAATGAAATGATGACGATGATCGGTGAATGACTTAGTTGGATTGAAATGTGGGTTGATCATGGTTTCTTTCTTGCCTCTTTCGATATTTTCATTCCGAATCCATTTTTGGATGTTATTTGCAACAGCCCTCCAACTATGACTATACTACTTTAAAGGCCCCCCTCTGGCTGCTGCTATCTTGTTGACATGTGTTTAGTTGATGTAGGGGTCTCAACTCTCAATAGTTCAGGTCAAAACATGGACGACCCGATGTATGTCGGGTGTGGCATTAGCTATACCAGATTTTAGGTTACGAAGTGCAAAAGAATTTAATATTGCCGTTTTTGTGGTATGTGCAACCCTCATTTTTTATTTTTTATTTTTTTATATATATATATATTTTTTTACTTTCGTTTCTTACAGTGCAATTTTAGTTAACCCAACATTTCTTTTGTGAACATCCTTTTAAAAATTCTGGGTCGTGAGGGTTGACGGTTAAGGTTCAAAAGTTATCGGGGGATTATGTCACCTTCAAAACCATGTGGACCCAACATATCCAGGGATGAGTTATTAGGAAAAAGGTAAGATGTAAACGGTCACTAATATATCTGATGGTAGAGATACTGGTTTTAAAAAAAACAAGCACCAGCTAAATGAATTAGAAATCGAGAGTGATATAAATGGGGTAGCGAGTTGTAAACAAATCGCCGCATTGAACTAACTTTTATTTAGCTTTAAATGAGTTGGCAAGTTGTAATGTGGACGAGTAAACAAGTTAAGCTGGTTAAATTGAGCACAACCCGTCTTTTCAAGGAGTTAGATGGGTCAATTTGCTTGTGACTCGAACCCACTTAAACCAAACTTGAATCTAAGGTGCTGTTTGTTTTTTAAGAGGGTCTAAATCAGAATCTGATTCGTACATCTGAATTTGATGCGTAAATGTCTGAATCTGAATACAATAATACCGTTTGTTTTTCATTTGAAAATGTCTGACTATTAACTATTTGTTTTTATCAACGACAACGGTACGTGTCTAACACATTATTAATTTGTATCACGTCGATGATTCTTTAACAAAAACAAATAATGCATTATTATTCATTACAAAACTTAACAATATTACTACTATATACTATCCCTTGGGCTGCCCCCCCCCCCCCCCCCCCAGCTACAGTGTTATGTGAGGGGGTGAACAGTGCTATGAACAGTAATATTATTATTTTATTCTCCGGTTACTGTAGCACGGTTACTGTAGCATTTTTTTTTTTTTTTTTTTTTTTAATATCCGACCAATACAAAATTTACATAACAAAAATAAACAAAAAAAATTATATAGCTTAACAACGAATCATAAATATATATATATATATATATGTATTTTTTTTTTAAATATCCGACCAATACAAAATTTACTACTGTAGCTTTTTTTTTTTTTTTTTTTTTTTTTTTTTTTTTTTTTTAATATCCGACCAATACAAAATTTACATGACAAAAATAAACAAAAAAAATTATATAGCTTAACAACGAATCATAAATATATATATATATATATATATATATATATATATATATATATATATATATATATATATATATATATATATTTTTTTTTTTTAAATATCCGACCAATACAAAATTTACATAACAAAAATAAACAAAAAAAATTATATAACTTAATAACGAAATTGGACCTTCATCTCAAAGGTTCGTTGCATATTTAGTGCTCTCATAATTTACATAACTGGTCCTTCATGTTATACGTCCATTGCAAAGTCAGTCCTTAGTCACTAACTTGACTTTAAGTAGCTAACGACCTTTATCACACTTTTCCTGCTTATCCACAACACTTACTAAATACAACATGAAATATTTCTTTGTGAAAACACCCCGCGGCAACGCGCGGGTTTTCCAACTCGTTCATACACATTCATATGAGATTCATTGATAGCCAACTAGTCCAAGCTGACACAATTCCACTTACAATAATAAAATATTGAAAGTATAGAACTATTGTAATAGGAGTTGAATTATCATTTTCTTGGATTTTACTTGCACAACTTGCTGCTAAAACTATAAAAGTAGTACACCACTTGTTTACTTGCATAACTGAATAACCCATATAACTACGGAAGATCATATGTCTCAATTTCCGGCAACAGTTACACATAACTGACAAAGATTTTACCCGACAAAATGGTTCAAATAAAGAAGAAGAAGAAGAAAACAATGTCTTCAGATTTTCCGACCACGTGATAGGTGGTCGAGTACGCGCATGTTACCGGGATGCCTGCAAATAGCCACTTGGAGGTAACTAGGCAAGGAGCTTGCAACGTTATTTGTTTTCTCAAGGTTCAGAGGCCTTAAGACTACCACTCCAAGTCTGATCCGACAAGATGGTAAGGCCTCTGTCCGCGTCTGATCGAAGAAAAAAAAACAAACCCTCTTTTTGGTGTTTTTCTCTGACCGATCCAGATGCTATGGTTAGTCAGACCCTGTTAAGACATTTTTAAGAAAAACAAACACTACCTAATTATTTTTGACTTTTTGTGTTAGATCCGTGTTATGGAAAAATTACCATCATGATTTGATGTAACATATTTATAAATCCTGCTTTACCAATTGAAATGCAAGTAATCAAATACTTTGACAAACAATATCAAGACTCCTAAGTCCTAACTTTTCCGATAGTAAAAGAGTAGTGTGTTGCATCTATCGCAATATTGTACTTTTAATAGAAAGAACACATATGTCGATTTTTTCATTTTTTTTAAATGGGTAATTAATAAAATTTTCGGTTGTAAAATTTTAAATATATTATCAAGACTTAAGTAAACTTATATTTTCTATTTTTTTAATAATTTCATAAAATTAATAAATACCCTTAAGCTTTATATACATTAAAAAAAAGAAAAAAAAAGAAAAAAAACCAAATTACAAGACTCAACCAAAAATGCACATTTTACAAGAATGAACTTTTTCTTATCATCTTATCAAAATAACCTCTCGTATAATGTGCCTAATGGTCACCCTTTTATAATAATAATAATAATAATAATAATAATAATAATAATAATAAAAAAGAAAAAAACTCTTCAATTATTACTCAAAAAAAAATTTCCCCCTCCTATGAAATACACCGTCTCCATCTTCTATCTTAAAAAACCTCACACGACCGTTAACCGTAACCACCGACTAAAATAAACCATTGTCGGCAGCGTTTTACTTTTGTGTCAAATTTGAGTCTTGGTAAATAAATTTGGGTCGCGTTTTACAAATGTGTGAGTTTTACAAATTTGGGTCGCGTAAGAGGTCGCTTTTTTAAACTTGTGTCGCCTATCATTAGCTTCCGTCGCGTAGAAGGTTGCGAAAGACAAGTATAGGGTCGAATTTTTTTCCTCAAATGAATCTAACATATGAGAATCAAAAGTTCATTTTCGTAAAAAATTTATGCAACGTCTAGTTTGGAAAATAGGCAATGGTTATGGGCGGTTTAAAAAAATCTCTCTTTAAAATAAAACATATAATGTTATTGATAAATATTATCATTATATATTAAGTTATTGTATACACACAGAATTATAAATAACAAAATGAAAACATGAGTTCACGTGATATGTAAATGAATACAAAAATTGTACATATACGAACAACTCTTATTCCTCTTTATAAGTTTAAGATACGCGTACCCGAATTTAAAAATTAAATACTTAAAATTATTATTAATAGTAATATAAGTTTAAAAATGAAGGCACGGCTCCATGAAAATTAAAACACGAGATAGATATATTTCAACGAAGTATGTAATTTCTCTTCAAAGTTTGAATAATAATATCCTGAAAATATTTATTTCAGTGGTTATACATGCTATTAATATACATTATGATATTAATAGTTAAATTTAAACAACCTCAACCTCAATAAAATGTCAGTTAAACAAAGTCAAATATTTCGTCCAATGAAAATATAGACAATGATATCAATATACATAAGGAATAACTTATATAAAAAATCGGGCGTACAGGCATATTGAAACTCGTATACAGTAATAATAATAATAATAATAATAATAATAATAATAATAATAATAAATACTTATCAACATTCCTGTGTATGAACGAGATTAAAAACTGTTTGTCAATATGCTACAAGAATTATGATCAGCTTTATTCTGTTTTGACTCTTTTTTTTCTCCAATTTTGTACATCAACAATTCAACATTGTTGAATTTGGAGAAACCAGCAAGAAGTTCCCAAAAAACATGGAATTATGCCAGATTACTAACTAAACAATAGAAAGATACTTTCTAATAAGAATACTTGAACTTGAACCTGTGAAATACAGATACTTTCAGCTTCGTCTATCAAAACCTTTTAGGCACTACCTGATCGTTCAAAAGGGCACACGACACAGACCCCCATTCACGACAGGATCGATGTAGTCCTAACAACAAGACCCGTTACTTAAAATACATTCATTTTGCTCTAGAAACTCCGTTACATACACAAAAATCAAAAACCTATGGTTCTTAAATATATGTACTAATACAACATTTATTCATGGAAAAACATATAATTACATATACCTTACATAATCGCTTACGCATGTACCTTAATCAATCACATCTTTCCTCTTGTCTCACGAGCTACAATGAGTTCTATGTCACCCGCATCACCATTATCCGTCGGCATTAAAATCTCATCAAAAGTACTAAAATGGTACTTTTCACCAATAGCGCGTAAAAGCTGGTACACTTCAAACATCGTGGGTCGTTCTTTATGAGCTGGCAACACGCAGCTACATGCAACTTTAAGCACTTGAAAAACCTCTTTATCATATCCTTTACCAACTAGTGACACATCAATCGCATCGTGAAGTTTCGATTCGGTCGATAAATCTGAAATCCATTCAACTAAATTACCCCTGAACGTTTCAGGGGCTTTACTCACATGAGTCGGTTTTTCACCCGTTACTATTTCTAAAAGCACCACCCCGAAGCTATATACATCGCCTTTTGGGGTTGCCACGAGGGTTCGTGCGTATTCAGGTGCGACATACCCGATATCACCAAACTCACCGTTCACGAAAGTACTCAAATGAGTATCCACCGGATTCATAAGCCTTGCAAGCCCAAAATCGGATATTCTGGCATCGAACTCTTGATCTAACAATATGCATTTCGAGCTTATGTTTCTATGAAGGATACGCGGGTTACAGTTATGATGTAACCACGCAAACCCTTTGGCTGCACCAATAGCGGCTTTTAACCGTAATGACCATTCCATATGTTTTCCTTCTTCAACGGGATGTAAATTATCGTGTAGGGTCCCGTTTGCCATGTATTTGTATACTAAAAACCGTTCCTGTTTAGCAACACAAAACCCTAAAAGGGGAACGAGGTTGCGGTGTTTCACGCTACCAAGTGTCGCCATTTCTGATGCAAATTCTTTTTCTGAGTGCTGGGTGTCTTGTAATCTTTTAATCATAAGATGGGTCCCATCTTCGAGAGTTGCTTTGTATAAAGAACCCGTTCTTCCTGATCCGATAATGTTTTGTTTGCTAAAACTGTCGGTGGCTTTCATGAGATCACTTAATCTCATCTTTGATACGGGATTATCAAACATCGAGAGCTGTAATTCCAATAGAAGTTAGTGAGCTAAAAGTAGCAAGAAAATAAATCATTAAGTTATGAACGGGTTGATTTTGCTTAAATTTTTATATTTAATTTTAACCGGTAAATTCAAAAATATGTATAAACATTAGCTGAAAAAGGTCACACAGTTTCAAAGTAGGACAAAAAGTATTACAGTCAAGCTAACTTGACCCATCTGAACAAAAAGTGTTATGGATCAAACCAACCCTATCCATTTGGATCCGTACAAAAAATGCCCATTTTTGACTCATTACTCAACTCGCTACCTTATTTTTATCAAATTCAGTCATCTTACCTTAATAGTCTTTGCTCCTTTGATACTCCGAGCCCATTTATTTTCATCAGGATCTTCTTCTTTCTTCTTTATAACAACTCTCCTCATAAAGAACATCATAACACCAACAATCACCGCAGCAATAGTAGCACCACCAATAGCGGCCCCTATAATCACACCCGAACTGTTTTTCTTGTTACTTCCTCCACATCTAGGAAAAGGCCCCCCACATAACCCGGGATTTCCCGCATAGCTACTAGTGGAATCAGTAAAATTTGTAATATATGGCACTTGACCCGTCAAAGCATTATTAGCAACACTAAACTCCTTCAACCGATTAAGTCCACCCAGTTGACTCGGAATCTGACCCGTAAAACGGTTATTATTAAGTCTAAGAACATTTAGAAACGAACAGTTCCCTAGAGTCCCTGGGATTTCACCCACAAAGTTGTTTGATGAAAGATCGAGACTTACAACAAATCTAACGATATCTGTCATGTTGGGTGGGAGGGACCCCTCAAGTTTGTTGCTTGAAAGATCCAAACCCGTTAACGAGGTACAGTTTTTGAGGCCTAGTGGAAACTGACCCTTTAACCCCATATCAGATAGATGGATATTGAGCACTTTACTTTCATCGGGATGCCAACATTCAATACCCGTAAATCTACAGATGAAGCCTTCGGTGCTGTTATTGAAATCCCATGAAGATAAGAGGTTTTCTGGATCTTGAAGTGATTGTTTTATGGATCTTAAACAATCGATGTCACTTTGAACAGCGTTGCTGCGATAACTAGTTATAAATATCCAGAGACACAGTGAAAGTATCATCCATATACGAGTCATTGTGCAAGAAACTTGTGTTGGAAACCTCGGTTTTCAAGAAATAAACCTGGAAAAGTAGCAAAAGAAACATGTTCAGATATTTAAATACAATGATTGGCTCTTTGTTGAGAACCGATAATTCTGTTTAATTTTTTGTTACAAGCTAACAATCATTCGTAGAAAAATGCCTACTTGAGATGTTTCGTATTGTGCTTTGAAAGTAATTATGTGAGACTGAATTATCAGATAACTATCTGTTAAAAGAACATATAGTGCAGATAGTGTTCGGATGTGCTTGAAGTTGTAATAATCACTTTCGTCTATGTTGAGTGTTTGGCAAAAGAAGTGATAGATAATATAAGGGTCTATAACGAATTTTGCTCTACATTTTAATGATCGGATTGGTTGCAATTAGTATCAAACTGATTACTTAGACCTCTAAATAGTTAGATAACGAAAGATAAAACTGTAAAAGCAGTGGAAGTATCTGCATCTTAGCTAAAAGAAACATATTAGTGCAAGTATAAGTTGTTATAATCAGATATCATGTTCAATACACACATTAAAAACAACCAAATAGCTAGGCCATTAACAAGTACGGTACATATAATCTGGGAGAAACTACGCACATGTTAATGCCTAAAAAACATTTCACTTGACCAACTATTACCCTTTGTGGATACTTCAAACGAATTACAACAACCATTCAAAATAGAATTACCCAATTCAGATAACATAAACCGTGACTGAATAACCCTATATCCCTACAAAATTAGAAACATCATCACCTCAGATAATCAGAACCCCGTATGAACAACAGCAAATACACCAACAATACCCGAGCCCCATGGTGTGCGGGGGTACGGGGAACCCAAATTAGTAAAATTCAAACACTTGAGCCACCCAATTGAATTTTCATAGCCCTAACCAAATACGGTCCCAATCAATATCCCCAACAAATTAGCAACACGCCGACAAAACAAAAATATAAACAAAGCATAATCTAAAACTAAAACAATCAAAAACACATATGAATTCCATCAAAGTATCAAACCGACATCAAATTTTACATAAATAAATTCAAAAGCTACAACAACTAAAATAAAAAGCTTACACAGTACGAATCAAGATCGTTAGCACATAAAGATTTAATAAAGCATAATCATCAACTCAAACAACCAAGAACCCATATCAATCCTGTCAAACCCGAATCAAGTTAAGCATAAAGTGACAACCTTTACACCTAAAACCAAACAAAAATGACCAAAAGACCAAAAAATTAAGGACGTACATAGCAAGATTCAATAAAACATAACCAAAAACTCAAATAACCACAAACCCATATGAATCCAACCAAACCCACATCAAATTAACCTTAAAGTCACAAACTTTACAGCTAAAACTTAACAAAAATGACAAAAAGAACCCAAAGATGAACAACTTACATAGCAAGATTTAATAAAACATAACAACAAACTAATATCAAATTAACCATAAAGTCACAAACTTTATACCTAAAAACATAAAATAGTCAAATACTGTAGAACATAACTAGAGAGCAAGATTCAACAAAAGCATAATCATAAACTCAAATAACCAAAAACCAAAATATAACCCACCAAATCCACATCAAATTAAGCACAAAGTCATAAACTTTAGACCAAAAAACTTAACAAAAATGAAAAACAAGATTCAAAAAAGCCTAAACATCAGCTGCTAAAACCAAAAACCCATATGAAATCCATCAAACCCATATCAAATTAAGCAAAAAATGAGGAAGAAAAGAAGCACTTACAGAGCAAGATTTAAGATCTTAGCAACATAAGAAGATGAGTGAT
This sequence comes from Artemisia argyi, assembly GCA_030686995.1. Taxonomy (NCBI): domain Eukaryota; kingdom Viridiplantae; phylum Streptophyta; class Magnoliopsida; order Asterales; family Asteraceae; genus Artemisia; species Artemisia argyi. Next base: position 61,894,700 of record CM060708.1, on the reverse strand, counting down.
TAAAAATTTATTTAATGGGGAGAAGATATATGTGATGTTAAAAGTCTGGTCAAATAAGGAAAGATCATGTTTGGAGTGAAGAATCAAGCGACGACTAATAATGCTTGACTTGCAGTTACTTTGTTACTGTTTGCAAATGCGTGTGAAGTGATGACTTTTTTGGTTTTCCTTTTTCTTTTTCTTCACCAAAAGTGACGTTAGATTGCATTTGGGTAACTTTTTTTCATTTTTTGTTTGATGATTTTGATTAATTTAGTGGTGTAAGATAATCATAATAGGGGTTTTTTAATTTGTGCCCTAAGGATCTCATAGGAAAGGAAATATGGATCCATATAAATTGTACTTTTCTATGAATTCTAGTGTCATTTTCTATGAGGTCAGTTTAACTTGTGCCCAGGGCACAAGTTAGAAAAATTCATCATAATATCATGTTAATTTTATTTTTTAGAATGTCAACTAAATCCCAGTGTCCTTTTCTGTGGGGTCCTCGTGTCTTTTAGTGAGCTTAACTTGTGCCTCAAGGCACAAGTTAGAAAAATCCATCATAATATCATGTTAATTTTATTTTTTAGAATGTCAACTAAATCCCACTGTCCTTTTCTATGGGGTCTTCGTGTCTTTTAGTGAGCTTAACTTGTGTCCCAAGGCACAAGTTAGAAAAATCCATCATAATATCATGTTAATTTTATTTTTTAGAATGTCAACTAACTATATCACAATATACACAACACACTTAGGCAGGACTTGAACCTACAACCATTGAAGAACTTTTTCAGTTTTCACACAACAAGAGTACCATTGAGACACAAGCCATTTGGTTATTGTTAATTTTATATGTTTATACACTCTAGTGAAAATCTCATCTCATATGGTTAGACACTTGCGAGTTTTGGATTTTCTTTTTAAACTTTTAAAGTTCTTTAGAGTATCTACATTATTTATTATTCATCGTTATCATCATATTAATGTCACATCAGTTTCACTTGTCATCATAGCATACCACACAATGATTTTGTTATCACCACTAACCACTTTCATCGCTCAAATATACCTCTCACAAACACTTACATTCAAAATACAATAAAAATGAAAAAAAATAATAATAATAATAAGAAATAAGAAAATAAAGCTCGCTTTCATACCACGAGCATCCTTCTAGCCGACTACGATCCAATCGCAAAACCCTTCTCGCCTCAGCCAAAAATCCACCGCTACGAATGTCTTTAGAGGAGAGAGAGATAAATAGTTACAAGCCAAATAAGAGTATCAATAGACTTTCAAGAACACTAACATGAAACAAACTTAATAACTCAAAACTCTCACAGTAATTCTTTTGACACTACTAAATAAGTACGTAGTATCAAGTTTTATAGTTATTTAACATACGTCCTGTAGATGTAAATGAGATGTAATACATTTCAACATATTGGATATTGATAACTCATGAAAAATGGTTGGTGTAATTAGGCGTATTGCGTCTTAAAATTATTGTTTCCGTTTAATTTTTTAGTCTTTTAGTCTCAACTTTGACTATAAGTATTTTTGTTTGTGTTATACAATACTTAATAAAAATTATACTAATAAAAATACATTTAAAACTCAACTTGTTCATATATTTTACATCAAGTATTATCTAATATAAACAAAAATACTTAATGTTAAAATTGAAAAATAAAGATTAAAAAAGTTAAAATAGAACAATAATATTGAAACGGATAAAGTAATATGTAACAACGAATTTTGAAATAAACATAGCGTCAAAGTAAAAGACGTATGCAATTTGTGGTTTTTAATGTACATGGGGCAACAGTTACTTCCTAATTGGCAGATAGATGGGTTCTCCATTTAGCACTTTGACTTGGTCTCTAGTATGAAACAAAGAATTTTTTTATTTTTTTTTTAGATTTCTATATATCATTCGTGGAAATTGTTTTCTCATGCATAATTAATTTGGACACCATTAGTCGTATCTTTTCTGTGGTCCCAGTTCAAGACCAGGCTACTTGTTCTAAGCTGAACTGAACTGGTTTCACATATGTTAGGACTTAGAGCGTTATGTATCGTGGTGCCGTCTCGCTAGTGCCGTGGAAAAAAGTGCTGCCACATCAGCATTTTTTTTCATAACACCATAATCCACCACAACACCAAAAACACCCCTCCCTCCCATCACACCACTTTCTGGTGCCATCATGCACCCTTAGACCCCACATTATTTATTTTTCTTTTTTCATTCATTTAAATAAAGTAATAAACCAACACACTCAACCAGAATTAAATTTCATTAATAAAAAAATACATTAATAAAATTACATTAAAAAAAAAAAAAAAAAAAAAAAAAAAAAAAAAACGCATAACAGTAAAACTAGCTTGGTCCAAAATCTACAAAGTCCAAGCCCATTTTATTAGTAACCCTAATTCTATTATACTTGCTTCTCCCCTCTCCCTTCTTCAACTGCAGACTCAACCTCCATTTTACTTTCATCTCATTTCCTTCAACAAAGACAATGCACTCGCCCTCCATTTTACTTTCATCTCATTCCTTTAAAAAAAATCGCGACTTCTTGCTGCCAAATCCTACCTTATTCCTCCCTAAAACACGAAGATCTAACATCAAAACTAAACTAAACGTTCCACTTTAAAAAAAATACGGGGAAACGCGAAGAAATACGGGAAAACGCAAGCCACGGTACCCATCTTGCGCCATCCGGTTGCGTTTTTCGGGACCATCTCGGCTGGTCGTGATGGCTCAGGACTCGAAAACGCGAGGGACGGTACCGTCCTCGCGCCGTCGGGTTGCGTTTTCTGGGAAAACACTAGTGAAAACGCTGGGTACCCAGCCCACTTAGGAATCAAAAAAAGAAAAAAACAAACAAAACTGACAAACGAAACATATTCAAATGCCGATTAAATTCAAGTGATACAAAAGTATCAAATTATAATTCCAAAGTATAAAAATTTTAGTTTAAAAAAAAAAAAAAAAACAAAAAAAAAAAAAACAAACCTAATATAATTTGATAATATATTAATAGTAGTGGCCCAAGCCCACTAAAATACGCACGAATGAAGCTCATTATCAAAGTCTATCAACAAACACTTGATGGCGACCCAATCCCAGGCCATGCAGGACCTAGCTGAACTCATCAGGATACCCTGAGCATGTTGTACTACTGCTCCCCAACTGTCACTAACGGTTAAAATGTTGTGAAGTGGAGACGCACGATAAGTACCAGTTTGTACGAGCCAAGAAAGAGAGTCGACTTGTCCTCCTTGTCTGCTCTCTAGATGATCAACAGTTTGTACGAGCCAAGAAAGAGAGTCGACTTGTCCTCCTTGTCTGCTCTCTAGATGATCAACACTTGGCTCCCTCACAGCCATTGGTCAGCCCGCAAAAGTTTATCCCTAAACTCTATTCGTCTCTCTATAAATAAAAGGCATCACACATAACTTCAACACGGGAAACCAAACAAGAAAATCAAACAAGAAAACCACTCTACACGGAAAACCGAACAACAAAACTGTTCTCATCCCATCTCATAAACTGATTTACATATCATACCTAAACATGGCGCCATCCGTGAGAACATGATACGAAATAGCTATAAATTTCTCAAAAAATTTCATCTATTTTCCCTCATTTCTCACTCAAAAACCTCAAAATTTTTCCTTTTTGCTTAAGTTTCTCAACCAAACATGTCTAGTGAACAACCCCTCAAATTTTAGATATAACCAACCACCACCTCGGACCTCTCCGAGTGGATGACCCTGCTTACACAGAGAAGAGTCAACAAATACCTGCAAAAGAGACTCACCAGTCACTTAGAAACCACACAAGAATGTCTTTAAGGGAAGTGCATGCAGCAATTGACCACGTCAACCTGCACACGACACCTTCTCAGAAAAACCTACAGGGTCTCATGGCAAACATCACGTTCTCAGGCCATCTCCACAACTAAGAAAACCTCAAGCATTCAGAGTTCAGGGAGGCGTTGAGCGGGATAGAGGGTGTCAGGGAAAGGAGCCGCAAAATATCCAGGTCATGTCGTACCACGTCAGCTCACCTGGAACAACTCGCAAAGTAAGGTGGGTGGCTAGTTCTTAGGTAAACGCATTCCAACTTACTTTCCCTTTTCGGCATTACCTTACACATAACAATCAGGCTAAAGCATCACTTAGTAGTAACCCTAAGTATAACATAACTATGAGCCTGACTCAGAAGGACACTCTGCCACAATTACCTAGCCCCTCCCCTGAAAGCGGCATACACCCTACTCTATACTTAACTTAAACTTTGACTACAAATACACCCAGTCAAGTCATACGCTAGGGCACTGATAGAGGGAAGAACAAAGAATTTTCCTAGTCTTCCTAAACCTGAAAACTCCAAAACAAAAGCCCCAAGGGCTAACTCCACCACATGGATGGAAAAATCTTCTCATCTTGATAGAACACCCAGGGTAACGTCACCAACTAAATGAAACAAGAAACCCTCAGGGAACAGGCAGAAAGTGTCCACGTGATCCAATCATGGCACTCAAGCACGAAAAGGGGCAGCGAGGTTATGGAAGACGAGTGAACGAAGGACGAAGACGGAGGAAGTTGAGGTAGCCTTCCATGACCTCAAAGTGTTCCTAGTCGAGGTACCCACCCTAACAGCTCCAATACCTGGTGAAACCCTCACCATGTACCTAGCAGCGTCTCAGGAATCAAGTTGTTCAAGACTTTTAGCATAAAGGAACAAGGTTCAAAAGCCAAACCAGTTCAGTTAAAAAAAACATGTCTAAATTTTTTAAATAAAAGCATAATTTTCAAAATAAACTAGTAAGAAGGACAAGTAGTTATCATTTCTATTCCCTCCTCCCCCCCCCCCCCTCATTTGAGAAATGTCCTTGTACAAATATAAACATTTAAAAGAAAGAGAAAATATAAATGAAACAGAAAACTCCCCTGATTATTGCTCATAATGATTATGCAGTAAAGAGTGCGAACAGTTATAAGTATGAAGTCTTGATTTTTGCTAAGACTTGTATAAAATTCCACTATCATTCAAGGTTCCGTTGAAAGAAGACATCTTTTGTGGTGGATTCATACATCATAACCTAAAAAAGAAAAACAAAAAATAAAAAGTAAAATGCAAACAAGCCTCCTATACGGCGTATGAGACCGAATCCCATACATCGTATGAGAGTATTGGTTTTATGTACAAAGTGTACAAATATAAACATTTAAAAGAAAGAGAAAATATAAATGAAACATAAAACTCCCCTAATTATTGCTCATAATGATTATGCAGTAAAGAGTGCGAACAATTATAAGTATGAAGTCTTGATTTTTTGTAAGACTCGTATAAAATTCCACTATCATTCAAGGTTTCGTCGAAAGAAGACATCTTTTGTGGTGGATCATACATCATAACCTAAAAAAGAAAAACAAAAAATAAAAAGTAAAATGCAAACAAGCCTCCTATACGGCGTATGAGACCGAATCCCATACATAGTATGAGAGTATAGGTTTTATGTACAAAGTGTACATACGACGTTACTATACCTGGATAGAAACGCAAATTAAAGTAAAAACTAAAAAATAAAAGAGAACTAAATTGTGCCGGCAAGCACTTTTTTTTATTTACGAGTCATTAAGTTTGACTCAAAGCGTCCTTTTACGTCATCTTGTGCATGCTAATGTGGCCCCTTGTGAGGTATTTAACAAGTGCATCATCTTTCTTGTGCTCGTCACTTAATTCCAAATAGCCTTTATAAAACTTCTTTTTCTTTTGGTAAGGATGTTTGAGCCCATTTTTCTTATCAACTTCATCCAAAATTAGAATCAATGGTATCATATTGCAAGCAGCATCGATCAAATGTCGAAGTCTATTAATTGTTCTAAGCATTTGGTAGGTGATGTTGATGCAAATAATGTCTAAAAACGTTATTTATATCTTTTGATATCTCTACGTTTTGATGATAACAAAATTGATGAGGTGAAAAATGGTCCGTTTTTAGGGGGTCATTTAAGCCCGAATCCGAATTTATTTGATCAAATATTGCCCTAAATCGTTCTTTTTGTGATTTTAGGTACTTTGGGAGTGAAATCTGGAAAAGGAAGCAATTCGGACGTTTTTGGAGCATAAAAGTGAAGAAAACGCCTGGAAATGTATAAGTCTTGACGGCGTCAGAAGTAGATCTAGGCAGTCCGAGAAGAGTTTTGGCGGCGAGGTGACGGCGTCACATTGTTTGTCTTGACGCCGTCAGACCTATTTTTCTATATATAGTTTTCTAATTTTCACACATTAAAAAGGAGAAGTTTTGAAGAAACCCTAAGTACGATTTTGGTGCAACTTTTACAGGTTTTTCAAGGGTTCCAAACCCTTGATACCTTGCATTGTAATTGAGATAAGTGTTCTTCTAATTCAATCAATATGTCTATGTGTTGGTTGTCTATATCTTGTTCTTGTCTCAATTCCATTATGCTAGGCTAGATCTCTTTTGTGTTTTCTTAGATCTAATGAAACCTAGATATTGATTATGTGTTGATTACTTGTTTATCCTTGTTTTGGATGAATGATTTATATGTTAGGCTTAAGAAAACTGGCAGATCTCCAAATGGTAACATGCTTGAACGTCTTAAGAAACATGAACCGAGGCGTACTAGGTCTTTATTGGTTGTATTTAATGCATGAGCCACTGTTTACAATCCCTATAGTTGTGCTGGGCATGGTGTAAGAGGAGATAAGAGCTCATAGAATTGGGGAGTTATGTATGCCACCCCATGAATGGTATTAAGGAATACAATCCGTCATCCATGCAATTATAACAAGTAATTAACGTGTAAAAGATATCTAGGGAGTAGTGAAATCTAAGTAAACACATTTTCTCCAATTACTGCTCACAACCTTAGTATAATTAGTTTATTTTTCATTTTTAGTATTTTATTTTGATTGCATCTTAGTTTTGGGTTAGTTGAATAGCAACTAATTCCGCCTACTCTTCCAAAACCCGAGATTTTAATTGCTTTCTAAAAAATATAAAAATACAAAAATAATCATCCCTCACCTTTAGAACTAGTATTTAGGCTTTCTAATCCTAGCGACACTATTCCTAAGCTGAACGATCAATCCCCCGGTACTTGTCACTATACTATACTACAACGATCAGGTACACTGCCTGGTGGGGTTTGTAAGCTTCTCGAGATCCCTCGAGAGGTAAAGCCTGTTGCGATTCCCACGCATCAAAAATGTAAAAACACTTTACGTAAAAATCAACGTAAACAAGTTTTTAATCAAAAGATCCCGTTTCTACGTAAATCACTTTAGGTAAGAACAAACAAACTTACAACTTGACAAATGATCAAAGAAGTGATTTTATGCTTTAAACCTCACAATTTTAATGTGACAAAACTTTCTTTTAAAAAATGCACCTTACAAATTATTTTTGAAATATAAAGAAATGTTTTAATGGAAAAATAAGTTCAAAATTCATAACAACTAATTTCCCCTCCTAAATCAGCTCCAAACTTCCCGAAATAAACCTTCACCAGTAAAGACAAAAAGAGGAGCGTTTTTGTCTGGCACGGTACCACTAAATTTAATGGTACCGTGTGTACTTTAGTGGTACTGTCCCCTCCAAATGGCTATTTTTTTCACTACCTATAAATACCCATCTATTCCACAGATTTTAGGCATCCTTTACACACACAACTTTTTGTGATAAAATCCCTTATCACCTAAACTTTTCTTTGATCATTTAGTTAGGTTATTTTTGTTTTAAAGAGTGATCCTTCCATCCAACCAAGTGATCACCATCATTCCTCTACTTGTCAAGAGAAGAACATAAAGTATCAAGAAGATACAAAGTGTTAAGAGTCTTTGTGTAGTGCACTTGCATTACTTGTTAGTCAACTTGATTGTATCTTGATATACAACAAAGTGTCATAGTCTTGTCCAAGTCTTCTTGTGTTGATCATTGTGATCTTGTTGAGATCTTGGAGATATCTTGTAGCTTGTGTGGTAGAGTGTTGATCAAGTGGATCAAGGGTAGATTGTGTTTATTGTGTGGATCGTGTAAGGATCGGGTAGATCGTGTAAGGGTTGTGTTGATCGTGTGAGAAGTTAGGATCGTGTGAGATTGGTACTAGCTAGATTAGTACTCGACATTTAGCTTAGTGTCAGAAATCGTGATAAGCGACATGTACGGTTTTCTCTGCCTGAAGGGAGTTTTGTTGCCATAGTGCTCAGAACTCTCGAGTTGGGTACTCGAGGAATGGAGTAGGGTGAAGAAGAGCTTCGTGACCGAACCACTATAAATCTCTTTATCTCGATTTGATCTTTCCGTCTCATCTCTTTATATTTAATACTTATATTAGTTAGTGTAGTGTAAAGTTCATATTGCTGTTGATTGATTTCACAAAAGAATTGAGTCAAAGTTTTTCAAAGAAACTTTCTTAATAAAGAAAAATAAATCGGTGAAAAACTATTCAACCCCCCCCCCCTTCTAGTTCTCAACAATTGGTATCAGAGCCACGTTAGGCAAGATTTTAAAGTAAATTGTATTTTAAAACTTGAATCGATCAATGGATTTCGACAAATATCAAGAAGGGCAATCTATGCAAAGACCATCACTTTTTGAAACCGATTGTTTTATATATTGGAAAACAAGATTCGAAACGTATGTGAAATCAAAAGACATTGATCTTTGGCATGTTATTACCGATAGTGACTTTTAACCTATTGAAAAGGATCCTATAACTAAAAAGGATAAAATTATACCTTATGATAAACAAACCGATGATCTTAAAAGAAAACTAGCCAAAAATGATGAGGCTAAAATGGTAATTTGCAATGCTTTACCGAAAAAGGAATTTGAAAGAATTTTTATGTGTAATACTGCAAAAGAGATTTGGAAAAATTTGTTAGTCACCCATCAAGGTAATAATCAAGTCAAAGAGAACAAGATTGATCTTTTTGTACAACAATATGAATAATTTTCCATTTCGAAAGAAGAAACCATTGATACTGCTTTTGCTAGATTTAATACTATTATTACTAGTCTTAAAGCTCTTGATGAAGGTTACTCTAGCAAGAACTACGTTAGGAAGTTTCTTAGGGCTCTACATCCCAAATGAAGAGCAAAGGTCACCGCCATTGAAGAATCAAAGAACTTGGCAATGTTATCACTTGATGAACTTATAGGAAACTTGAAAGTTCGTGAAATGATAATCAAGAAATATTCTGACATTGTAAAAGGAAAAAGTGAGAAAGTTAGATCTCTAGCTTTGAAAGCCAAGAAGGAATCTAGTGATGAGGAAAGTTCGGATTGAGATAGTGAAGATGAAGAGTATGCATTAGCGGCTAGAGATTTTAAAAAGTTCTTTAGAAGAAGATGTAGATTTATGAGACAACCTCGTGATGAAAAGAAGTCATTTTCAAAGAACCGAGATGATAAGAAAGGAAAAAATGATAGGAAATGTTTTAGATATGGAGATCCAAATCACCTGATCGGAGAGTGTCCCAAATCACCGAGAACCAACAACCGAAGAGCATTTGTAGGAAGTTCTTGGAGTGAAAAGGAAGAGAAGCCCAACGACAAAACGTGTCTTATAGCTCAAGCTTCAAATGAGGTACATTCTGATTCTTCTTATTATAGTGATGATAATTCTTCAACAAATGACAGCCTACTATATGAAGAATATAACAAACTATGTGAAGTTCTAAAATCATCACTAGAAAACACTAAAAGCAATATTACACAAGCTTGAAATGGAAATCATTGAACTAAAGGATCAAGTTAAAAGACTTGAGATAAGAAATGAATGTGATGTTGATAGTGAATCATGTCACAAACTCAGAGTAGAAAATGTGAAACTTAGGAAAAATGCGTTTAGGATCATTAAATTTGAAAAAGGAACCAAAGCTCTAGACGACATGTTAGAAAACACAAGATGTAGTGAGCATGTCGACATAGTTCTAGGTTTTAACTAAATTGAAGCTTCGATGAGAAAAACAAACCAAGTGAAATTTGATAAACCTATAAGCTCAGTCATAACAGTGGACAGTACCCCTAAAGGTATAGACGACACCACTAAATTTAGTGGTACCGTGGTACCGTCTGGTGCAGAAAACAGAACTTAGTCAGATCTAAAGAATAACTTAATTTCTAAACCAAGTCACACAGTAGTTAACAAAATTAAAGTACCTTTTGGTTAGTAAAAAAATAAGTCAAAAGTATTTATAAACCTTTGTCAAACCTCCAACTTAGGTTTGTAAAACTAAATACTGATCAAAGACTCCTCCACCTAGAAAACAAATGTTCCTAAACCTCGGTCAAGGACTCCTCAACCAAGAAGTAACTTTGGAAGACAAAGTTATCCAAGTAACTATCCCGTAACTTGGAATAATCTTCAACAACAAAGTTATTTGCCTTGGGAGATATGTCCTCCGTTCCAACATCCTAACCAAATGCAACTAATGCATAGGATGTTTAATACTAACAACTTTGGACCCATGAGATATTTAGGACCAAATGTTTGAATCTTTGTCTTATTCAATCGATATGATTGGGAATCGACTTGGAGCCTGACGAATGGGTCAAGGACAGTGGATGTACAAATCACATGATAGGGAACCAAAATCTATTCTCAGTATACAATGCTTACAATGGAGGTAATGTAACTTTCGGTAGCAAACTTAAGGGCAATATCAACAGCAAAGGTACGATTACTCAAGACTCCCTTACTATTAGAAATATTGAGCACGTAGATAACTTAGGATTTAACTTGCTTAGTATTAGTCAAATGGTTGACAATAAGTGTAGAGTTATATTTTCCGAAGAGGGTAGTGAGATCACTAAGAATGGTAAGACAATAGGCAAAGGAGTTAGGAAGAACGGCTTATTTGTTATGAAAATAGGAAATAAGCCTCAGGATAAGATTTGCCTAGCATCCTTAGATGAAAATTCCACTCTATGGCATAGAAGATTAGGTCACGCCAACATGCGATTGATACAATCTTTGACGTTTAAGAAATTAGTGAGAAACATACCTAAGCTTAAGTTTGATAAACACTTTTGTAATGCTTGTAAGGTTGGAAAACAAGCTCACTCTAGTCACAAAGCTAAGAACATGGTCTCGACCTCTAGATGTCTAGAACTACTCCACATGGACTTATTTGGTCCATCTGCCTTACGAAGCTACGGAGGAAATTACTACACCCTAGTGATAGTTGATGACTACTCTAGGTATACTTGGACTAGATTTCTTAAGAATAAGGCACAAGCTTTCGATGAATTTGAAATCTATAATAAGAAAGTCCAAAACCAACTAGGATGTACAATAGTCTCTGTGGAAAACTAGAAGGGGGTTGAATAGTTTGCCAGTTTTTATCTTAATTATCTTTGAAAACTTTACGTGTAATCAACAATTGAAAGTTTGAAACTAATAAATAATAAGTAATATGCAAGAATAAAGTAAGAAATGATCAAACCACAACACGGATGTTTATCATGGTTCGGCTACAAAGACTCTTTTTTCTTGCCCTACTCCACGCCCCAAGTATCCAACTTGAGAGTTTCTTTCACTAGTCAACAAGCTCCTTTTCACCGGTGGAGAAAACCTTACACGTTACTTACACAAGATTACCGACACAAAGCTAGATGTCGAGTTCTTTTACAAGGGTACAACCACTCCCGTCACACTACGTCTTTTGAGGACTAAAATAATAACCTATCACTAATGAATAGATACAATCAATGAAAGTATGAACAACAAAGGTTCACACACTATTTAAACAAACAAGTATTACAACTTTGTGTTGAAGCTTGTATGTCTTTGATGAGAGTTTGTGATCTTCTTGCTACAAGAGAATATCACTAAAATGAAACATGAATGAGTTAGATATAAGTAATGAGAGTATGTATGATAATATATGATTGTAAATGATTAAAAAATAGCTTGGGATGGCTTGCTATTTATAGAAAAACAAACCCAGTAGGCCACGGATTGGACGGAACCAAATCAAGGGTTCCGTCCGTGTTGGAGTTTGGTTCCGCCAAACTCTAACACACAATCCTCCAAGTTTTCTTTCAAATCTAACCAAGATATTGCCATATCTTTCCTTGATACTTTGAGTAGCAATCTAAACAATATCTTTACCATATCTTCCAAAGATCATGATGCAACACATGATGTAATAATACATTTCTATTTATGTTTAAACTAGTGTTTACTTGTAAAATGCAAATGGTAACTAAGTGATGTTTAACTTGTATAATAAAGGACTTTGTGGCATTATATGTACAAGACTTAGCTATATTTATACTTGTTGCTAAAATAAACTTTATATTTTGTTGTTAAAAAAATATGGTAAAGATCGTAAAATATAAATAATGTTTTCCGGACGATATTTGTATTAACAGTCTCAATTAGGACGGATCACAGTCGGGAATTTGATAATGAAGTGAAATTCGGAGTATATTGTGATGCTAATGGTATTACACACAATTTCTCGGCTCCACGCACTCCACAATCAAAAGGGGTAGTTGAGCGGAAAAATCGTACTCTATAAGAGATGAGTAGAACAATGTTGAATGAACAATCAATTCCGCAAAAGTTTTGGTGTAACGTGGTGGACACCTAACTTATATACTTAATAGTATCTTAATTAGACCAATCTTAGGAAAAACACCATACGAGATCTTAAAAGGTAGGAAACCCACTCTTGATTACTTTAGAGTGTTTGGAAGCAAATGCTTCATATTAAACACAAAAGATTACCTCACCAAGTTTAACCCAAAGTCTTACGAAGGTGTTTTCCTAGGTTACCCCCCAAAATAATAAAGCCTACGTTGTTCTAAACAAAGAAACAATGAAAGTTGAAGAGTCACTTAACGTGACATTCGATGAAAGTCTTCCACCAACTAAGACATCACCATTGGTAGATGATGACTTAGACGAGGAAGAAGCCACTAAGATCAATGGCAAGAAAATCTTAGATAATGACATTGAGGATGAAATAGTTGAACTTGATGAAGTTGTCAACATTAATGAATCCAAGAACCATCCAATTGAGAATGTCATAGGAAACCTAAACCGAAGAAACCTTAGGTCACAAGCACAAAACAAAAGTAACTTCTTTTGTTTTATATCAACCGTAGAACCTAAGAGCATCAGTCAAGCAATAAAGGATGAAAGCTGCTGGTTATTTAGGGTTTCCCAGATCAGGGTGTAGATAATCAATAGCACCGGATATTCACTTGAAATCGTGTTATCACTTTCCAATAGAAACTATTCGACCCTATGCCTGGGTTACACGAATATCTCTATGGGATAAGACCAAGTGATGTTCTTGTTTTAGGCACAAATCAAGAACCAGATTCGTATTTAGTGTTTAGGGTTTGTGTTCAGTATATCCATGCAGTTATGATATGACCTCTATTTATAATAGAGTTTACTCAAACCCTGGCCCATGTAATTATGTATAATTAACGGCCCATTAATTATACCATAATAGTTTCCATAATATCAGGGATCAGTGGTTAAAACGAGCAGCAGAAACTCTAGTAGTAGAATTGTCACACCCCGCCACGGTGGAAACGCGCGGGTGTAACTTCATGGATATCATCACAACACATGGTGTTTATATAGAGAATAACTACATGCAATAAAAATGGCAAAGTATAGACACAAAGTGTCATAACAATACCCGAAAGAAAACAACATGATAAACTCCAAACACTCAGATAAACCACTTCCAATGCAACTAAGGTCTCGTCTAATCACCTCCTTCTATCATAGCCTTAGAATGCTCACCTGAAAATGATGCTTAAAATGTCAACATTACGTTGGTGAGATTCATAGGTTTAAAACTCATACACACTAGGTAACCAAAATCACTGTGATTAAAAAACATAGCTGGACAAATAATAACTGTTATCATATGAGCTACATATGTTCACAAGGCAATATCACACATAAGGCAACCATCGGGCGGAACGTACCCACCGATCCAAATTTACAACATACCGGGCCGGAACGTGACCCCCGCTCAAAAAATAATGGGTAAATTAATACCCTTCGATCGGACCGCACAGAAAAATAGTGAGTAGGGCTGCTACTCTCCAATTAGGTCGTATGCACGAGCAACAGGGTAAGCACCCTCCCAATTGGACCACACAGAATCACACATCATATCATTACCGTTCACATATAGCATAAATACGATAACATTAAAAGTCCGAGCTCTTTAACACACATACACATAATCACAGTAATTCAAATCATTTAAGACAAGCATCATTCTCATCAAAAGTTTAAAACAAGGTAAAAATATGGGACTCTGAACTCACCTCAAACCTTGCAGCTTCCACAACACAAATCACAAATCTAAACAACACAAATAAGTCCACGTTACACCAGGCCAAGCTAAAAGCTACAACCCATGTAATACTCATATGATGGATGTCTAAGACTCATATGACCCATCATGGATCTCCTAGACACCATACTAACCATTACCATAACCTAACACTCACTAAATCCCTTGCACTCTTAAAATCAGAAAACGCAGAATTTTTAGGTACATTCACCCACATAAAATCACGACAAATAAAGCTCAACAACTCACACCAAAAATTCACCATGGTCTCTCATAAGCATAGAAGCTAATCCCAGAAGGTCATGGACCAATAACACACATAAGTACTCCAAAGAAAATCAAACTTGTCAACTACTCAAATTCGGATCTGAACGCACACCAAAAAGTTTTGATTAACATAAAATACTTCCACAAGTTTTTATCGCGAATCCTTTTTGTGGTAGTCTAATATAACCTAATACTTAACTATTCCAGAAGGACTAGTCAAAATACCACTTTTATAACCACAACTCACTATCAAACTTTTACCCAAATTCTGTCCCCGTTTTGACAGCTTTGACACCTTAACAAAGAAAAATCAAAAGACCAACTTTCCGACCTTGAAATCAATCGTGGCTGAACTTTTTGGAAAGCTCTTTCATTAAACTTCAATTTAGACTAAAAATTCGTGATCTAACTCATCACCATCTGTTAATTACACTCACATCTTTACAGCACAACTTTTCTCTTCAAACCCTAACTCAATAACTAGCATGTTTTACGCTCAATTCTCTTAACCAAACATCGTACTATTACTAATTAATGATCCCAACATGTTTAATAACATTAATTTACAGAAGTTAACACAAACCCTAATCCATCATATAATTATTACAGGAATTATATTAATTAATCAAACAATTGAACATGTATTTTAAGAATTTTACATTGATTCTTGATTATTGCTTCCAAATTATAAACCCTAATTTTTTTCTTCTTCCTTGGCCTCCCTTGAACGACCAAAATCATAAAAAAAAACGCTTGAGGGTTGTTTGGTTTGTATTTATATTAATTATGGATAATCCTTGGGCTTAAGAGTCATATTTGGACTCAAATTGGGTTTCCTTTTTCCCCTTTATTCCCTAAATCGGCCGCCCCTTTATATATATATATATATATATATATATATATATATATATATATATATATATATATATATATATATATATATATATATATATATATATATATATATGTATTTTTATTTTTTTTTATTAAATTTATTTATTATACTCAAAACCTCATACTTTTCATATTTTATGTATTCCGATAATGAAACCTAACATTTTACGCGATAAACCTCAGTTTTTACGACAAACCGGAAAATATTAATTTTCAAAATAAAGTTTCTAAAAATAGATTTTCACACTCTTTTATAAGTATAACCCATAAAAACAAACTCCTCGTAACTTGCTAACGCTCAAATACTTGAACGAAGACTCATTACGCAAAAACACAAAAACATCAAAACTTCACAAGTCATTTCTACACCACAAGGGCAATCAAAATGAACTTTCGAAAATAATCAACATTACTCACTCACAAAAACAACACCACGCAAAGGAATTTGGTGCTAAAACTCACCTATATCACACTTGTATCACTTCAAACACCTAAGACACACCAAACAAATGTCAACCGAATCAAGACTATCAGTTAAACTGACCTACCAAAACCACGGTTACTACATCATCCCCCACTTAGGGAAATCGCGTCCCGAGATTTCAACTACTATAGTCACCACTCACAACAGCAAAAGAAAATTTCTGGATTTTTAAGCGGAAAAATACCACACCATAAAATCACAGAGAAAGAATCGCAAAAATGTGAACCGACTAAATACTCGAATTCACACGATAGAAAACATTCCGTCACTCCAACGATACACGCAAATAGATACACTCCCCGATCAATAACACCAATGATCAAAACGACTTCTCATAGATAGGTACGATACTCTCGAACCAAATGAAAATCCAAATGGTAACCGTAAGAAACACCACATATAATGGATACACACAAAACAAACATTAATTACATCTGATCCTCACGTTCCCAAGTAAACTCAGGACCACGCTTAGAATCCCACCATACCTTTACCAACGTTATCTCACCACACTTCAAACTTTTAACATCTCGATTCCATAATCTCAACAGGTTTCTCGACAAAACGAAGAGTTTGTCGACCTTACTTTCATCTAATAGCACATGCAGACTAGCATCCGCCAAACACTTCTTTCAATTAGATACGTGAAACGGATCATGTACACCACTTAATTCCTCAGCTAACTTCAACCGATATGCCACAAATCCAATCCTTTCTGCAATCTCAAAAGGTCCCATATATCTCGGTGCTAACTTGCCTTTCTTACTGAAACGCATAACACCTTTTAAAAGAGATACTTTTAACCTCACAATATCACCAACACCAAACTCTAAGGGCTTACAGCAATAATCCTCATAACTCTTTTGGCGATCTCTTGTTGCCTTAAGTCTTTCCTTAGTCAGAAAACCTTATTTGTAGTCTCTCTTTCTAGTTCAGGACCAATTAGTTGGCTTATTCCAACCTTTGCCCACAGAACAGGTAACCTACATTACCCTTCATACAACTTTTCACACGACACATACTCCATACTAGAATGATAATTGTTGATATAGGAGAACTCAGCTAAGGGTAAATGTATACCCCGGCTTCCTCCAAACTCAACACACCCATGCTCTCAGCTCACCATCCAACGCCTGATTTGTACGCTCACTTAGTTCACTCATTAGATAATGATAAGTTGTACTCATCTACACACGCGTTCTCAAGACTTTATAACACGTTTACTACTATCGCGAAGTAAGTATTTCATCATGTTTCTTGATGATCAACGCGACACCCTATGGTTCTTTACCAACTCCTCAATACATTTCTTGCTAAGGTAATAATACGTCTTATCCATTCTTAGATGTATCTCATACCTTGCATGATCGATGTCCTTAAGCTTCCTCTCCATGAAATCATTAGCGGGTCCGCAAAGTACAATCGTCCATCTTCATTCTTTTCCATTTACTGGTCTAAACCAAGTAATCATTCTTCTTACATGTTCTCATCCTTGAACCTCTCTCTCTAGGCTGTCAACATCATCCTCTTAACTTCGAACTGAATTATCATAATCACAAACATCTAAGTTTCACTCGTTCACTCCCGCTCAGCGCTCTCACCACGATGTCCGCTCTTCCTTGACGGTAGCAAATCAGACAATCATAGTCACTGAGAAAATCCACACCCAACTTCTCTTCAACATATATTAACCTCTTGTCAAATATATGCTAAAGTTTCTTATGATCTGTGTAGATAACACTTTTTGCTCCATACAAATATCATCTCCAAGCTCTACTTCCCAACTTTAAATCATGTATCACACAGTTCCTCTTATGAATCTTCCACCTCCGTGATGCCTACGCAATCTATAGAAAGATAGAAATGAATCGTCAATAGTACCTGCCAATCCTAAGGACAATCGTCTCCTAGATGGTGTCTCAGGTACTTTCCATGCTTCACTACTTTTATCTTACTAGTGTCCACGAACACTCGCTATCGTTGACCACCTTCCTGAAGAACGTACATCTTAAAGCTACACCTCTCACTTAAACAACTTGGCAAACACCCTCTTCTTCTTCAACGAACCAATTGATAATCAAAACGACAATCTATCCTAAGTAAACGACGCGAACCATGAAACCGGTCGAACTAAAACGTATATCCATGAACTCAAAAAGGGGTACGAATTACCGACTAACGAAGTAACGAACATCAAAATCAAAGCTAGAAAAACACAATGAGAAATTTTCCTCCAATAAAAATAGACACGGATAAAATGTTCATGAAAACCCATACAAAGAAAATATAAAATACACGTACCCATAAAACATCCACAAACATACCTCAACGAAAGAAACACTCGATGAACCAAATACATAACAAGTTTGGTAAATGAGAACCATAGACTGTTCTTATTCCCGTACTTGACCTTCCCAAAAATAAATGAACACCGTTTTTTTTTTTTTCACAAGACATATCTTAAACTTATACATTTTTTATCACACTTCATTTCCCATAAAAATATTAGTTTCCATCAAACGACCTTGAAATACCCAAAACGAATTTGTAAAATGCCATAAAGACTCTAACACAACCTCTTAATCGAACGCGAAAGACATTGAAGAATTCCGTAATCAAAATAATCCTCAAACGAACTCATACCAGTGAACACTCACGCAAATACATTGCAAACCAAGCGAAGAACGCAAAGACTCATTCGTACAACAATCAAACCAAAATCATAGAAAAACACCTATACTAACAGGTCACAAAACATGTCACGAAATTCAATTGGTGTGTGTAAATGCGGGATCAATTATCCACACCAACTCGTCACGAACCAACAATACTCGAAGAACAATATAATATTCATTTGCGGAATGAATGCAAGGAATAACCAAAGAAGCGAACCAGTATCCAACAAAAAAAACGAATTCGATTACCCAACACCTATCACGACGTCAAATAGAAAGAATATGGCATATGTACCATCATGGTACGAATAGGAATGTCAACCCAAGAATTAGGTATACAAACGAAGTGTCTAGCAAACGAATCAACTTAAATACCACAACATAAATACTCACCGATAATCTGAGGTATCAACATATGATAGGTAGAATGGAATCTTACCACCTACACACCCCAACATATAACGACTGCCCAAACGGTTAAGAGAATACTTCTCTAACCATACAGCCATCAACAACATGATATCACATACCATCTACTACAACATATAACAACAAACATCAATCAATGCAATAATGGTCACAAGTCCACGTGTGTGATACTCTTATAATTATGTTCGCGACCATAGTTATAAGCCTATTTCACACGCATACTTACTTCCAAAACCACACATCTCAATGATAACGCACATATATCACATAGCACCTAATACCCCATGCAATCCATGTTATCATACTTGCAAGTCCACTTGTGTTGTGACGCATGTATAACTATGTTGGCCACCATAATTATCTATGCCCCCTTTTATAAGTGTACTCCATCCTATGACAACACATCATGCAAACAAACATGCAAACAAAAACAAAAGACGTCGCAAACAATCATCTCGCATGGAACAATTTCAACGATCACGTAAACTATATAATCAAAATTACTTGGATAAGGTCGATCCAATATCCAAGAGTAATCACGCTCCAACATGGCTCCAGATGGCAAAAGACAATATACAAAGTCCAAAACATAACACAAAACAAAGACGTCACATAATGGCTCAACTCCACTCTCGCACTTATCTCCCCACTCAGATCAATTCAACTTACTACTCGCTGTGGACTCTAGATCCGAATCCACACCATTCCATCCTAACTCCCTTTCATCTTTACTCAACCACCCATTCATGTTTCCTACATGTTGAAGTAGTCGACAACATGCAAAACCATCTCTATTCTTTTCTTCCAATTCCACATGATTCACAAGCGCATACAAATCACGAGGTTTAGACTAAACCACCTCTCCTTCCTATGTGAAGTGAGGACACTACCAAGGGTATTTGGTAATGGCTCCATCTCCAGAAGTCATCGTAGTTCCAAACCTCTCCACTTCTCCTCCACCAACGTTTTCCATAAATGCCCTCTCCTTGTCCGAACATAGATACATGCTAATGGGAACTCGGATTCTGCAGTTAGACCGCTTCATCCTACCACTTCTCTTACATCCGATAGCGACAACGGTAGTCTAACGAAGCATCTTACGCGTGGAAGACGATATAATAAAGTCGATATATATACAATACTACGTATAGGGGATAGAATAGATGTTTGAAACTCAATAAAACATCTCATAAATATAGGAAAATAGACATATAAAATACTATACTTACACATAGATCCTAAAAGCAACTATATGAAGGACTCCTAGGTTATAGTCTAGGTTCAACCACCTACTTCTTTATAAACTGTCTCTGATACCAATCTGTCACACCCCGCCACGGCGGAAACGCGCGGGTGTAACTTCATGGATATCATCATAACACATGGTGTCTATATAGAGAATAACTACATGCAATAAAAATGGCAAAGTATAGACACAAAGTGTCATAACAATACCCGAAAGAAAACAACATGATAAACTCCAAACACTCAGATAAACCACTTCCAATGCAACTAAGGTCTCGTCTAATCATCTCCTTTTATCATAGCCTTAGAATGCTCACCTAAAAATGATGCTTAAAATGTCAACATTACGTTGGTGAGATTCATAGGTTTAAAACTCATACACACTAGGCAACCAAAATCACTGTGATTAAAAAACATAGCTAGACAAATAATAATTGTTATCATATGAGCTACATATGTTCGCAAGGCAATATCACACATAAGGCAACCATCAGGCGGAACGTGCCCACAGATCCAAATTCACAACATACCGGGCCGGAACGTGACCCCCGCTCCAAAAATAATGGGTAAATTAATACCCTCTGATCGAACCACACAGAAAAATAGTGATTAGGGCTGCTACTCTCCAATTAGGTTGTATGCACGAGCAACATGGTAAGCATCCTCCCAATTGGACCACACAGAATCACACATCATATCATTACCGTTCACGTATAGCATAAATATGATAACATTAAAAGTCCGAGCTCTTTAACACACATACACATAATCACAGTAATTCAAATCATTTAAGATAAGCATCATTCCCATACCAAGTTTAAAACAAGGTAAAAATATGGGACTATGAACTCACATCAAACCTTACAGCTTCCAAAACACAAATCACAAATCTAAACAATACAAATAAGTCCACGTTACACCAGGCCAAGCTAAAAGCTACAACCCATGTAATACTCATATGATGGATGTCTAAGACTCATATGACCCACCATGGATCTCCTAGACACCATACTAACCGTTACCATAACCTAACACTCACTAAATCCCTTGCACTCTTAAAATCAGACAACGCATAATTTTTAGGTACATTCACCCACATAAAATCACGACAAATAAAGCTCAACAACTCACACCAAAAATTCACCATGGTCTCTCATAAGCATAGAAGCTAATCCCAGAAAGCCATTGATCAATAACACACACAAGTACTCCAAAGAAAATCAAACTTGTCAACTACTCAAATTCGGATCTGAACGCACACCAAAAAGTTTTGATTAACATAAAATACTTCCACAAGTGTTTATCGCGAATCCTTTTCGTGGTAGTCTAATATAACCTAATACTTAACTATTCCAGAAGGACTAGTCAAAATATCACTTTTATAACCACAACTCACTATCAAACTTTTACCCAAATTTTGTCCCGTTTTGACAGCTTTGACACCTTAACAAAGAAAAATCAAAAGACCAACTTCCCCACCTTGAAATCAATCGTGGCTGGACTTTTTGGAAAGCTCTTTCATTAAAATTCAATTTAGACTAAAAATTCGTGATCTAACTCATCACCATCAGTTAATTACACTCACATCTTTACAGAACTACTTTTCAGTCCAAACCCTAACTCAATAGCTAGCATATTTTACGCTCAATTCTCTTAACCAAACATCGTAATATTACTAATTAATGATCCCAACATGTTTAGTAACATTAATTTATAGAAGTTAACACAAACCCTAATCCATCATATAATTATTACATGAATTATATTAATTAATCAAACAATTGAACATGTATTTTAAGAATTTTACCTTGATTCTTGATTATTGCTTCCAAATTATAAACTGTCACACCCCCAAAATCGGGTCCAGCGGAAGCATACATGTAGCTGGGGACTAACTCAATTGGTATTACAACACAAGTTCAAAAATGGTTTTCACTTGAATCATTTAGAATAAAATAGCTTAATCAAAAGTATTGAATTTACATTGTTAAAATTTGTGCGGAAGTAGGCCCTTAAAATAGTTTAAAACGGTCCCCATAAAAATATCAGAGTCTTCTATGACCATGCCATGCCCTGCCAAAACCTCCTGTAGTGTGCCATTGCTTAATACCTGAAAATACATGCTAAAACGTCAGCATAAAGCTGGTGAGTTCATAGTTTTAAGTAAACAAGTATTTCCCGTAAACAAGTGTTTTCCAGAAATCAAGTATTTTCCGTAAACAAGTATTTTGCAGAAATCAAGTATTTCCCGTAAACAAGTATTTTGCGGAAGGCAAGACAATATAACAAATACCATGTCACAGCCAAAAATAAGGTATACAGTGCCTAAAGCTCATGACCCCGAAGCTCGACGTAATCGTATGCAATCAAGCATAAAATGCCCCAAGTAAGTGTTTGCCAGACACTCGGAAGTAATCCGAATGATATGCGTCCGTTTGACAGGTTGGCGCGACCAACTCGGACGGGGTGTCAACCCAAATAGATCTATCCACAGCATTCGCGCTCACACGCATGTAATTAACGGTTCATGATAAAGAGGATTTCAGTGGCAGTAATAGGTAACTCAGGCAAAGTAACAGTTTTGTATTTATGTCCGCAAAAGCAAGAACTTGTGTTCATAAGAAAGAAATCAAGGATGGAATAAGTAATTCATAATGTATTCAAATAATCAATCAAGTATTTCAACCATCCAGTAATGTTTGAGAAAATGAATCGCATTCAAGTAAAACAAGTATTGAATTTAAATAGTAAGGAGCATGTATCTTCCCCCAAAACAGTTATGAAACAAGTAAAAGTAGGGGTTATGAACTCACCTGGTGCAATAGCTACGATGACAACAATGAATACACAGAAATGAGGCACGATCTCTAACCGCAACCTATTATGAATGATATGATATAATGTAAGAAATGAAGTAATGCTACACATGCAAATACGTATGTTATCGATACCACTCGTTAGTTTTGAAAATAACGTTTATCGTCGACAATTACGTTTTTGACGTCTCGTTAGGTTAATAACCACTTTTCATGGAAATAGGTTGAAACGGTACTCCACGATCCTTGTTTGGTGTTCTATCGGCAAATATAAGGTTTTTGTCGCAAAAATAACATTTTCATTACTTGAAAATATGCCCAAAATGGCCTCGCAAAACAAGTCACGAAATGTTGTACGTTAAGGGTTAGTGATGAAACTCGGCGTTTTTGAAAACCTTGTAACAATATCTAGAAGTCGTGTCATTTAACTTTTGGCGATACGGGTCTCGATCGATGAGAAAATCGACTCTTATTGTTGTTAATTGAAAATATTATGTTCAACACTTAGAAAATTTCATTATAGTAAAAGCTGTCAAAATATATATAGTTTATCGGGTATATAAATGAGGTCGTAGTTTATTCGTTATAAGTCTATTCGACGAACAGCCAAATGATTTGAAAAGCTTGTTGGAAGATCTTGATTTCATAAAACTACAGCTCGGACTCAAACTGATCAGATCATAAAGAAAAACAGCCGAGAAAGTGGTGTCTCGCAAATACAGTTTTGCGGCAAAAATAATAATAGAAAGCTGATGGAAATATATATATATCGTCTAAGTTCAAACGCTTGTATCTTTTTCGTTATAAGCTCGTTTTCTATGTTCTTTATATCCCCGGAATCGTGGGATGGCATACTAGTATATTTTTGATAAGTCGGGATGGCTAGATCAAGTTTTAGGCCTCGAAACAGTCCAAGAAAATCGTGGGACAGCAAGTAATTTTTCAGAAAATAGTTTTCGTCGTTGAAATTGAAAATAGCATATCTTTTTGGTCGTAACTCGGATTTTAGTGATTCAAGCCGCCACGGTTTCGTTTTTGAAAGTATTTTCTGAATATCTAACCCAATGTTACCCGGAAACCCCTGAGTTTTCTGAAATTGGCGATTTGGGACAGAACCTATATTTGAAAGTATTTTTCGTTGTTAATATTCGGAAAATCATATCTCCTTCGTTATTAACTTGTTTTTATCCCCGTTTTCGGCCATAGTTTCGTCTCGGAATGTATTTTCTAAATCTTTGGTCCAAAGTTACACCCTAGACCCTGAGTTTCCCACGTTTTACAAAAATGGACAGTAGCTAAATAAATAGTTTCAAAAGTCATTTCTAGTGTTTCAATCTAGTTCCAACTTCAACCAAACCACTTTCAATCACCACAAATCTAGTCTAATCCTACCATACACCTTCTTAGGGTGTCATGGGTTCCTAAACTTCATAAACAAAGTGGATCTAATAAAGATCTAACTATAATCACTTTCTAAGGTTCAAAAGTTAAAAGTTTGTAAAATAAAGTGGTATAAATGGCATATGCATGTAGATCTAGTATATATATCATATGGATCTTGTATAAACTTGGTAAAATTATAAAAAGGAGTTTGATATACTTACTTCAAAGATTAAGGAGATTTTGAGGATGAAAACCTAAGTAAACCTTGAGTTTATCTTGCAAAACTCTAACAAGGATCAACAAATGAGCTAGAATTAATCTTGATCTTGGAAAAATTGATGTTTCTTGCTTGTGTTTTGTTGTTGTGGCCGGTTCAAGAGAGGAGAGCAAGAGAGAAATATTTGTTTGCTTGAATCTTGTAAAATGAGTAGAAATATCTAAGTTTAATACATATATTATTGTTTGGAATAAGATGTGACAAAAGGACTAGCTATTAAATGGAGTTAGTAAAAATTTTCAAAGTGTAAGAATGTAGGAATGGGGGGTGGCGTGGAGATGGGGATGGGGTGGATGAGTTTTGAAGATTTTGTAAGAAAATTGGTAGATATTGTAGATATTATTAGTTTTAGAGGATACCGGGTACCGAGTTAACTAAAAATAAATCGTGTCGTGTTGAAATAAAATATGACGAAGTTGTAAAAATTATGAAATTACATTCCTGATAAGAATCGGGTGTTAAAATAATTATCGGGTTGAAATATCGCAAACCGACGGAGTAATAAGCTCCGACCGTAAAATATAGCAATTGATTCCAAAACACCAGGTAAATTAATAATATAATTTTTATATCATTATAATGAGTATGAAAATATATTAGGATCGTAGACGGAAGTATCGGGTATATATTAGTAGTAAAACTGAGTGGTAACATTAATTACAAATTAATCATACGTATATAGAAATAATACATATCCGTGTAGGTTCTCAAGTGATGATGATGTGTAGACTAATCCAGTCTATATGAAATGTCATTAATGAATGATGCATGAATTCACAGCGAAACCACATTGGTTATGCGAATTTGAAGACCCGTAAACTCTGTTTACGATGAGATGAACAGCAATCGTGAATAGTGATTTCCTTTCGGAAATGAATAGTGTCATATGAATAGTAAATTTTTTGAACGCTTCTCGGAATCACAAACTGACTCCGAAAATGATGAATAGTAAAATGATAAATAGTGACCGGTGAATAGTAAATGATGAATAGTAACTGATGAATAGTGAATAGGAGAAATGTCCTGAAAATGTGGGTTGTTACATAAACCCTAATTTTTTTCTTCTTCCTTGGCCTCCCTTGAATGACCAAAATCATAAAAAAAACGTTTGAGGGATGTTTGGTTTGTATTTATATTAATTATGGATAATCCTTGGGCTTAAGAGTCATATTTGGACTCAAATTGGGTTTCATTTTTCCCCCTTATCCCCTAAATCGGCCGCCCCTTTATATATATATATATATATATATATATATATATATATATATATATATATATATATATATATATATATATATATAATTTATTAAATTTATTTATTACACTCAAAACCTCATACTTTTCATATTTTATGTATTCCCATAATGAAACTTAACGTTTTACGCGATAAACCTCAGTTTTTACGACAAACCGGAAAATATTAATTTTCAAAATAAAGTTTTCAAAAATAGACTTTCACAATCTTTTATAAGCATAACACATAAAAACAAACTCCTCGTAACTTGCTAACGCTCAAATACTTGAACAAAGACTCATGACACAAAAACATAAAAACACCAAAACTTCACAAGTCATTTCTACACCACAAGGGCAATCAAAATGAACTTTCGAAAATAATCAACATTACTCACTCACAAAAAAAACACCACGCAAAGGGATTTAGTGCTAAAACTCACCTATATCACACTTATATCACTTCAAACACCTAAGACATACCAAACAAATGTCAACCGAATCAAGACTATCAGTCAAACTGACCTGCCAAAACCACGGTTGTTACAAGAATCCACTGACAACAGAATCCACTATCACCATAATCAATACTAGCAGCAGAATCAAATTCACACTAGCAGCAGAATCACTTCATAACCGCTATTGAGTCAGGGTATTCAGGGACCAAATGGGTGTACACTCCGTACCTCAAAACCTATTACCAGGTGTGAATTAATCCCTCAAGTGCACTAAATTTTCCAACAATCCTCCCCAAATTTAGTTCACTTCCTTTGCATGAAAAATAAACACAAAACAACATATATGCATAAATGAAAATATCTTGAAGATTGAATTCTCATCTTAGTACATTACACGTTCAAATATTCGAGAATCAAGGTGTTCTAAGAATTGAACCCTTCAACCCATTTGAATACCTGAAGATAAAATACACATATATTTTCAAACACTTAAATACTCCTGACACTATACAAGCCATGTGTCCATATCCAATTCTTAAATGTTGCAAAAGCTAAAAGTCCAAAGCTTCCTGAAGCGGCAAAACTTCAACAGTTACATAGGTGGTTCCTCTTTATTCATGCTCCTGCTTAGCACTTTTTCAAAGAAATTAACCATTGAGAAGTAAAGACTTCATCCTCCTTTTCCAGCAGGTTCTGAGCACAACCTTGGGATGTCAATAAAACATGTGATCCTTTTATTGGGAACCCTATTTAATAAATAGCAGGATGTTAACATAGCTTCACCCCAGAACCCTTGACTCAGCCCTGAATAGGACAACATGGAATTAACCATCTCCTTTAGCACCCTATTTTTCCTTTCAGAAATACCATTTTGCTGTGGAGTATAGGGGGCAGTTGTTTCATGGATTATACCAACAGACTGAAAATACAGAGTATCCATGTACTCACCTCCCCTATCAGTCCTGATTCTTTTGATTAGAGACCTTTGTTGCAATTCAACTTCAGTTTTAAATACTTTAAATTTATCTAATGCTTCATCCTTGGTATGTAATAGATAGACATAACAAAACCTAGAAGCATCATCAATAAATGTCACAAAATACTTTTTATTCCCCAAAGAGGGAGTGACATGCAAATCACACAGGTCACTGTGTATAAGCTCCAAGAGCTCAGTCTCACGTTTTACACCCTGAAAAGGTTTCTTAGTTATTTTGGTCAACATGCAAGTTTTACAATTTTTAGTGTCCATGTCGAATGTTGGGATTAACCCATTCTTAGACATATCTTGCATCCTTTTAAAATGTACATAGCCAAGTCTAGCATGCCACAGGGTAGAGTCATTCAGTTTAGAGGTTGACATAAAGGCTAAATTACCAATATCATTAACAATGTTAAGCCTGAACATTTGATTACACAAATAGCCAAAACCAATAAACACACCATGTGTGGATCGACCAAGTATACTAAGAAGTTCATTGTATTGTTCCATGACAGGTCTAGAATCAACCATTTTGTAATTGTTCAAATTACTTACAAAGAACTTCTTACTTGATGCATCCTCAGCCATACATTTGGCATCCAAGGAATCACATAGTTCTTGAGAAGATTCAACATTCTGATAAATATCAAAAAGAGAATCAGACATACCATTGAGAATTAAACCCCTGTAGACGTAATCATCATTCTCCCATTTGCTTCTTGCCCTCATCTGTTCCATAGTAGCATTATCTCTATAATCTTCTAGAATTTCAGTTGTCAGGACATATACCACATTCATACTTGACAACAAGAAGTGCATCTTCTTTTGCCATCTGAAATCAACACATTCAAACTTTTCCAACTTGGAAAAGTTAGCAGCCATCTGTCTCATAGCAGCAGCCATTGATTATCACTAATAGTTTCTATTGATTGTTTGTTATTTAGGGTTTCCCTAATCAGGGTATAGATAATCAATAGCACCGGATATTCACTTGAAATCGTGTTATCACTTTCCAATAGAAACTATTCGACCCTATGCCTAGGTTACACGAATATCTCTATGGGATAAGACCAAGTGATGTTCTTGTTTTAGGCAAAAATCAAGAACCAGATTCGTATTTGGTGTTTAGGGTTTGTGTTCAGTATTTCCATGCAGTTATGATATGACCTCTATTTATAATAGAGTTTACTCAAACCCTAGCCCATGAAATTATGTATAATTAACGGCCCATTAATTATACTATAATAGTTTCCATAATATTAGGGATCAATGGTTAAAACGAGCAGCAGAAACTCTAGTAGTAGAATCCACTGACAGAAGAATCCACTATCAGCAGAATCAATACTAGCAGCAGAATCAGATTCACACTAGCAGCAGAATGACTTCATAACCACTATTGAGTCAGGGTATTCAGGGACCAAATGGGTGTACACTCCGTATCTCCAGACCCATTACCAAGTGTGAATTAATCCCTCAAGTGCACTAAATTTTCCAACAAAAGCTGGGTAGTTGCCATGCAAAAATGGTTAAATCAATTCACTACCAACCAAGTTTGGGATTTAGTATCTCCTCCTAAGAATCAAATCATATAGGAACTAAGTGGGTGTTTTGAAACAAACTAGACAAAAATGGCGTCGTAACTAGGAATAAGGCTAGGTTGGTAGCACAAGGTTATAACCAACAAGAGAGAATAGATTACGATGAAACGTATGCACCCGTAGCTAGATTAAAGTCTATTAGAATACTCCTTGCCTATGCTTGCGCATTAGACTTTAAGTTATATCAAATGGATGTGAAAAATTCCTAAATTGTTTTATCAACGAGGAGGTATACATTGCACAACCTCTGGGATTCGTTGATTTCAAAAAACCAAATCATGTTTATAAACTCAAGAAAGCACTCTATGGTCTTAAACAAGCCCCTAAAGCATGGGTATGATAGACTAAAGGCATTCTTGCTTAAACATGAATATACCATGGGAATGGTTGACAACACACTTTTCACGAAGAAACGAGATTCAAGTCTCATCATTATTCAAATATATGTCGACGACATTATATTCGGCTCAACTTGTCCAGAACTGTGCAATGATCTTTCTAAGATCATGCATGATGAATTTGAGATGAGCATGATGGGTGAATTAAATTTCTTCCTTGGTCTACAAATAAAACAAGTGGAATATGGTATCTTCTTTAATCAATCTAAGTATATTAAATAAATGCTTAAGAAATTTAGTTTAGAAGAGTCTAAGCCCATGAAAACTCCGATCTCTATGGAAATGAAACTCACGAAAGATGAAGACGGTGAGTCTGTGGATAATATTAAGTATAAGGGCGTGATAGGTAGTTTATTATACTTAACGGCAAGTAGGCTCCGATACATTAAAGGCGCTATACATTTGGGATTATTTTATCCCAAAAGGGACCGGTGTAGAAACTATTGTCTATGCCGACTCTGATCATGTGGGAGATTATGTGGATCGAAAAAGTACGAGTGGCATTTGTACCTTCATTGGTTGTTGTCTAAATTCTTGGTTCTCCAAGAAACAAACGGCTCTTGCTATCTCCACAACCGAAGGCGAATACGTAAGGGCCAGAAAGGCATGTCAACAAGCACTATGGATGAAGCAAGCTCTTATCGACTATGGTATCCATCTAGACGACATCCCTATTATGTGCGACAACAAAGGTGCCATCGACTTGAGCAAGAATCCCATTTAACACTCTCGTGCTAAACACATTGAAATTTGCCACCACTTCCTCTGCGATAACGTCCAAAAAGGAAACATTTCTATTGAGAAAGTTCCCTCCCAAGACAATATTGCCGACATCCTAACCAAACCTCTCAAATGAGAATCCTTTAACTATCTTCGTCTAGGTCTAGGAATGATGAAACACATCCCGTAAACCCCATCCTATGCCTATTTAAATATTTCATTGGAAATATTAATAACCTTCGTACCCCTCTAATGACTATTTATGTATTTCCTCGGAAATATTGAAGTCATCACGCATCATCTAGTCTAGTTTAATCTTTCTCTCGTTAGAAGAATTTATTAGGTATAAATTCTTTCCTCGTGTCAAAAAGTCTCACTAAATCAACGAGACTTGTTTGTCAAAAATCAAAATAGGACAAAAATTCGTCTCAGCAGATAAAGGCACCACTAAATTTAGTTGTACCGTGGTATCGTGTATCTGACATTGGTAGTATTTTAGTACTCTTTCCCCCACAATTCATTTTCAAACTTTCCCAACTTCTGCCATTGCTGTCAAAGTTGAAACTCACAACGCAAAACTTAATTACACAATCTCAAAATCAAATTTGAGGCATTATTTTTCAAGATTAGCAACTACTACTATCTCCTTAACATCAATTATAAGTTCTTTCACTTTAATCTTTCTTAAATCTTGTGTCTAGGGTTTGTTCATACACAAAATTGAAATTGGGGATCTTTCAAAATTGATTGAATCTTTGGGAAATTAGGACTAGAATTAAATGCATAATCACTTTGATTTTCCCAACATTGGATTTGCATAAACCCACTTAAATCATACACTTTGATCTAAAACTTGATAGTTTAAATCAAAGTAGATTAAGGGGAATCATGTCTAGGAAACTTGAAATGAGATTAGGACTTATTAATACATAAACTCTTCAAACTTAAATTCCAATTTCATAATGTCCAAATTTCACGAAACTAGGATCATGAAATACAATTTTTGTGCATTGTTGATTCTAAAGGTGGCAAAACGAGCGGGCCGGGCGGGCATGGGTGATGCGTGGGATTGCACCTACGCAAAAGGTTTTACTTCTCAAGGGATCTTGAGAATCTTGCAATCCCCACCAGGCAGTGTACCTGACCATTGTAGTATAGTGTAGTGGCAAATACCGGGGAATTGATCGTTCTCTCGGGGAATAGTGTCGTTAGGATCAAAACTTAATAAAACTAGGTCTAGAGGTGAGGGATGATTCTTTTTGTATTTTTATAGTTTTTTAGAAAGCAAGTAAAAATCTCGGGTTTCAGAAGAGTGTGCAGAATTAGTTGCTAGTCAACTAACCCAATTAACTACTAATGCAATAAAAGTAAAATAACAAGAAAGTAAATATGGAGAAAAACAATAACGAGAGAAACATGTTAACTTAGATTTCACTACTCCCTAGCTATCTTTTACTAGTTCATTAGTTTGTTACAATTGCGTGGATGACGGGTTATATTCCTTAATACCATTCGTAGGGCCGTGTATGATCTTCCCTAACTCTATAAGTTTTCACCTCTTCGAGCCGACTACTAGCTCCTAACATGGCCTCCTTAGTAGTTACTTATGCATTAAATACAACCAATTAATCGTAGTACACATCCGATTATGTTTCTTAAGACGTTTAAGCATGTTACCAATTGGAAGTATGACAGTTTTCTTAATCCTGACATTGAAATCATTCATCCATTACAATTAATAACAAACAACCTACCAATAATCAATAACTAGGTTTCATTACATCTAAGTAAACACAAAGAAAACCTAGCCTAGCATGTTAAATGTGACATTTCAAAAATTTCATGTCATTAAATTTTAGTATTTTATTATTTAACAATCATATTTTGAAATAATTAACATCGTCGGAAGTTATCCATGTTTCGTCATAACACGTTCAATCAATTCAACCGACACAATACTATGCCCACTCTATATTTTTTTTATGCATTTTGGTTCCTTACAATTCTATTTTAAAAGTCACTTTTCAATTTTTCCATTTTTACGTAAACCTTGCACCGTTACATTTTACCCAATTTAAATTTACATATTAAATTTTTAACAACGTGAACCAACCCCTTATTCTATTACCAATTTTTATGGAATTCATTATTTTTGTTTCTAGTCGTTTTGTCGAAAATTTTCATCTTTTAACTAATTCCGCGTCGTGCCTTTGATATTTATTTGTTAAATCATTTAAGAAATCGGCAATTTCATATTTTAGCTTCGAGAGATTAATTATTTCTATTTTAGTGTTTCCCGAATTTTCTCGCGTTTTAGCCAAAATCTATGTCAAAATAGTATTTTTCAAACTTTGTAACATTTTATTTAAGTGTTTTAACACAAACTAATGTAATGTAAATTTTTAGAAAAATAAATACATATAGTTAGCCAAACACCCCTTTTATAATTTTTACTTCCCCATCAAAACCAAAAATCAAACACTTCCTCTTTTGTCTATTATACTCCAACAATATGCCTAACCAAACACCCCTCTCGATTTTTTTTTTCTTACCTTAAATCAATATATACCAAACTTCTATTTTATAAAAACATACACACACTAACACGTTTATTTCCACCCAAAAGATCAAACAAAACATCTTTCTTCTCCCTCTTTCTTTCTCAGCCGAAATCCACCACTTAAACACCATCACCATCACTAAAAATCCCTCATGCAATCATCATCTTGTGATTAAAATCATCAACCAAGACCCTATGCAAAGTTTCAAGTTTTGAATCAAAGTATTGAAGAAGTTGTGAAAAATCTTATGAAAATGAACTTGGGGGCTGAAGTTAAAGTGTTATTGGGAGGATTTGATTGTAATTGAGATCATCTAGGAGTTGTGGTCTTGGTCTATTGTTGGGTTCGAACTAAACACACCTCATAGGAAGGGTGTGTATCTTCCATTTTGCTCTATTTATATTCTAGTAAGCCCTAAACCCTTTTCATTAATTTTATTTTCATGATGAACATTATATTTTTGATTTGGGTTTTCTGTATTTGATGAGTTTTAGTGTTCTTGAGTTGTTTTTGATGATTGGTGTGGCATTGCATAGGATTTTGATGGAATAAAAACATTGTTTGAATTGATTTTGAAGTCGATTATAGGGACTGTTTTAGACTAGCAGATAAAACGAATTGGTGTGCAATATTTTTGGCTTATGGCCTGCTGGGAAATTACATTTTTAGATAGATATATGTCTTAGCTTCAAGTGGCAAATTGGAGGGTTTATCAACTCCTCCGAATGAATGAGTTATGGCCGTTTTGCTAAAATTGATCAGTTCTGAACTAGTGTTGTAAAAAGGAGTTTAACTCCAGGTTTTTACACTAAAAATGTTGGAATAAAAGTTGAGACCTGTAGTAGACATCTTAGGCTAACATTTCCAAGTGGAATCACTTTAATAGCTATCATTGGGAAATACGTTAAAATTAGTGTTTCATAGGAAAAGTTGGGACTGCTACAGACCAGCAACATATATGGGTTAATTGCATAAAACTTTTGGCCTAAGAAGGTCTATATTATTTGATGGGATTATGGAAATAAGTTTAAGGTACATGTGTCTAATTGGATAGGGTGATATCTCCTCCGGATGAGTGAGATACGGTCGTTTTATGGAAACATGTCTATTCTGGAGCTGCTGTTGGAAAACATGTTTTTGCTCCAAATTTTTGTACATTAAGCTTAGGTTTTAAAACATGGTTCAACACTATACATTATAAGCTTTCACCTCCAATTGGTTTCAACTTGATAGCTATTATAGAACATTATTTATGACCAAAACCGTAAGCGTTAGAATTTCAGCGAACTTTCTGGTTGGAGTTATAGTTAGTAAAAACTCGCTTCCCGTTGATTGGTAAATGATTTGATTGAATGGCCTAATGTTTTGGAAACTAAACTTAAGTATATTTCCAGGGGTGAAAGCCCCATCCTTATATCTTTTATAGGTTAAGAGATACGATGGTGTGGAGTTGACTAAAATTCAGCAACATGGTTTTTACGTCTTGTCTTGAAATATAAAACATGTTGATACACATAGGTGAAACAAGAATTAAGGAATGAAACTTAGTAGGTGTTTTATTACCTATAAGATCAGGTCACAAACCATATTGGGAGTAAAAATACCTTGGGTTAAGTCTTAGTGCAATGCCATGCTTATCTCGGAAACATATCTCATGATCATTTGATTTACTTTTTCATATCGCTCTTCTTTATCATTCTAAGTCGCATCATGATGAGTGCTTATTCACTCATCCTTTTTAGGCCTTATTTCAGACCAAAAATACCAAATACTAACCAAAAATGCCAAGAGAATGCATGTTTTTGTATTTGTGTATGTGCAGGTACGGATATGAGAAAAATGAACAAAAACGAAGCAAAACCGACAAAAACGAGCACGAGAATGGAAAAAGGTCAAAAGCCGGAGCCGGGGAAGAAAAATGATCAAAGATGAGTTCAAATTATCATTAGAAGTCCTCAGCCTCTCGCAATGTTTCATATTTGGTCCCTGGGCAAAAGTTTGAGAGTTTGACGATTTTAGTCCTCCAAGTTTCATCAAGTTGTCAGAATTGGTCCTTTGAGGAAATTATTTGAAGAAAAGTCAAAATTGATCCCTCATGAATTAAAGATTTGCAACAATGGCCCTTGGAAGAAAGTTTGGATTAAATACAGATTTGGTCCCTATGATTTTCGAAATTACAAATTTAATCCTTAACTAATATATACTACTCATACAAACCTGGTCCAAAAATCCAATCCACATAATCCCAAAAGCCCAAAGAAACAAAGCCCAATTCCTTTTTTTTATTAAACCCGATCCAGCCTGCTACCCTACCCCGGTCAATACCCAAGACCCACGGTCAAACACACAAACAATAAAAAAAAATACCCACCTCCCATTTACCCGCCCCCCTTTTTCACCCAAACCCAGAAAATCACTGTGCAAAGAACCCTAAATCTTTATCCCACCAAATTACCCCAACCCCGTAATAATTACCTCATGATAAGGTATTCTAGAAGGGTCAGAGGAGTCAGAGAATGGCAGAGGGAATCACACGTGGACCAATGAGCTTACTCACGGAGGATAGGTCTTATCAACCAATTAATCCAACGGTGGAAGATTAAAGCTTAGAGGCCAAGGGTGATCTAATGGCTCAAAGGGACTCAAACAAACACACTTCTCACTCGGATTGGTGACCTGGACTTTGAAGACCTCACCTCAGCTCTCCTATATAACCCCCCCCCCCCTCATCAGTGTTTAGGTGTGTAGGTTTTTAAAATTATTTTAGCTTTCTGATTTTAGTTGTTCATTGTAATTTCCTTTTAAAGCATTGTACTGATCTCCTTTTTATTAATATAATTCAAAGTTTATTTCAGCTTATTGTCTTTTACTCTTATTATTTATTATAATCTGTTTTTTTTAGTTTTGAATTAATATTAGTCAAAGTTATTTTTCAATTCAGCCTTTGTTCATCAAATAAAATTTATATATATATATATATATGTGTGTGTGTGTGTGTGTGTGTGTGTGTGTATTCATATTAGTTTTTTATCAAATTTTATATAATTGTTGTTTGTTTTTATCAGCTTATAATAGCACATAATTACTGTTTTATTAAAAAATTTTCAAACAAACAAAAGTCAACCATTGGTTAACTATAGCAGCTTATTGATAAGCTGAGCTTATTTGGAGTTGAGGCAGCCAATAAGGAGTCCATTGGCCTGTCAAAAGACAGGCAAGCAAAGTGAATCCCCCTCTATTTGAGCTGAGGGGGAATTGGACTGTGAGTTTCTCAATTTACTTTTATCTCAACATTGCATAGTTAGAAATAGTGGTGTAGATCTGTTTTTATTTATTTAAGTTTTGCTTATATTGCTTATTTAGTCTATATTTGCTTGTTACTAGCTGTTTTATCACATTTGATAGTTGTCTTTTGGTTTTCACTTATGTTGGTATTCTACTGTTCCATTCATAATCTGTCATAGTATCTATTGCATCTGTGGTCTGAGTATTGCATCTGAGTTATGTGTTTCAGTTTAATTAAAGAGTATTTGGATCTATTTTATAACTGAGAGTTGGTTTGGATTTAATTTGAATTGATCTGTGGTGCATAATAGTTGTGACAGTACTATTAGGAATGTTTGGTTTAAGTTTGGATTGCAAACATTGTGTTGGAATATTGTTGGTTTTGCTGCATTAAGGACTGTGGGTTAGTCATATTAGGCTCAAATCAAGTAGGAGTAGTTTGAAACAATCAATATAGGGGTGATTGGATTAATTGGGTTCTGCTTGTTTTTGTAGTTCTTTTGCTGTACTTTCTGCATAAACAGACTTAACTAGGATATACTAGATTAGTTAGGACATTAAATTTAGTGGTTAATTAGTGTTAAGTCAAAATTTGCTTGTCACTTAATTTCTGCATTCAAAAACTCCAAATCAGATTCTGCTACTCCCCATTTTGTGTTGTTATGCGATTGTGTATGAGATTTTTAAGATTTAACATCATCAAACAATACCTAGGGATAGCTTTGATCACTCAAAATTCATTTTGGTCAAACCTGGTAGTGCAAATAAAAAGTCAAAACTCAGCAGCCTGCTGGTTTGTGAGCATCTGATCTCAGGCCTTGCAGGTGGTCAATTTGGTGAATAGACTTAGGGCTTTTGAGTATTTTTTGTACCTTGCTAGGTGAACTCTTAGAATAAACTTTTGGTGAGATCTTATTAGCTTTTTAGGTTGCTTATTTCTCAGCTGCAAGTGTGTGGTTTAGCCATAGTATCTGTTTTAAGTTTTAGGCCTGCTGATGTGAGTTTGAGCTTGACATCTGAGTTTTGTGGTTCTTGTTAGTTCTTTAGTGCATTTAGAAGCTTATTTTTTATTTTGGAACTCTTTACTTAAGCTGTTTGCTTATTGCGTACCTTATTATGGCTTATTACCAACTGATTGATCATTGTCTATGTTACTGAGTACCATTTGATCTTAGAACTGTTCCATTCAGCTTATTTCAGTCCTAAAAACATTTGTTTAAGGTTTGGTCAGATTTGGTCAAAGTGCTTATCAATAAGCACTTCCAAATAAGTAGTTTTCAAGCTTTTCAGCACTTTTCCAGCTTATTTTTCTTTCAAAATTTTTTCTCAAGTTTATTTTATTATTTTAGATTTTCTGTAATTTTTTCAAATTTTTCTGAATAGATTTGCTATTTTTCTTATTTTATCTTCATTTTTTATCATTTTTAATTACTTTTTAATTACTGAAAATTCCAAAAGAATCTGAAAAACCCCAGAAAAATCAAAAAAAAATATTAGAAAATTATTTTTAGTTATTTTAGAATTTTAGAAATTTATTTTGCATTTTTCTCAATTAATTTGAATTTATTTTAAATTTTTAATTAGTTTTAATACTTTTTAATTTCCAAAAATTCAACAAAAAGCCAAAAAATTAGTTTTTAGTTTTAAAATTTCTTTTTAGTTATTTTATAATTTTCAAAATTAAATTTTCATTTTTCTCACCTTATTTTCATTTTCTTTTAATTATTAATTAGTTTAAATAGTTTTTAATTCATAAAAAATAAATAAAAAGTCAAAAAAATATTTTTCTTTTTCTCAAAATTTTCTTTTATCATTTTTGATTTTTGAAAATTATTTCTGAGTCTGTAGGAGTAGCGTAGCTTAAAAGTCGCGTTTTATTTCGTACGGTTACGTTTATTTTCCGTTTTAGCTTACGTTTTCGAATTTGCGTTACATTTCTAGTTGCCTTACTTGATTTACGTGTTTAGTTGATTATTTGTGCTTCATTTACTATTTCATTAGTATAGTCTCATTCACATCACTTTTTACCACTTTCACGACACGTTTCACGAATCGGGATTTCGAAATTCCATTCATCCTTCACACGGACTACGACCTCGGGTTATCCGTATTTCTTTGCGGATCTCTTGAGCTTATATCTATACTATAATATTGATATTGTGTTTTACCACGAATCAATTTTTGGCGCCGCTGCCGGGGAAGGTTGAAGTGAATTTTTCGTTTTCGTTTTTCGAAATTGTGTTTTGAAAACCTTCCTTGTATATATTTTTCTATAAAAATCAAAAAAATTGAAAAATCAAAAAACACTTTTCCTCAAGTGTTTTCAAAAAAACCAAAAAAAATAATAAAGTTACAGCCTCGTGTCGACCGAAAGGAAGGGCGTTGTAAACCAAATAAGCTTCTCAATATAACTACGCGTGAAATTAGTTGCTGATCGGATTACTTTAATTCTACAACCGAATAAGCGGAAAATACGGATAGCTTTGACATTAAATTGCAAGCTGAAGAGAGATTCATTCTTCTCTCCCGTTCCGTCGCGAGTAGATTAAGGGAAATGGTTTACAATTAACGTAACGTTTAAAAAAGAAAAAAAAAAACAAAAGTTTAAGTTTTTGAATTTTGCTTTATAAAAACATAAATACAAAAGGATTTTCCTTTTCAAATTTGATTTTCCTTTTATTTTTCAAAATTTGAGTTTTTGTGGTGTATGAACACCCGTTCATCTTCTAAACGTCTTATTTCTCCATTATCGAACCCCGAGAGTTTGATACGTCACACACACAAAGTTCGTTTCCCTAACATCACGGAAATGGAACAAAATAACCACAACAATCAACACCCTCCGGTGGGTGTTTTTAAAAATGCACCAGCTCCCGATCTCCGAACGATGGAGGAGCTTTGTCAACCGACAATGCACGGTAGAGGCTGTCCGATTGCCCCTCTCAATATTGAGGCTACGGATTTTGGACTTAAGCACCATATGATTCAACAAGTCCAGAATTCATGCCAATTTCACGGATTACCGGGTGACGATGCTAACAAGCATCTCGACAAATTTTTAACCGTCACCCAAAGTATGAAATAACATGGGGTCTCCGATGACGCCCTTCGTCTTTCTCTCTTCCCCTATTCTCTTACACATCATGCCACCGCTTGGTTTGATCGTCTTCCCAAGAACTCGATTCATACCTTCGAAGAAATGGTATCGAAGTTCTTGGCAAAATATTTTCCACCATCGATGGTGACGAAACTTCGAAACGATATTAGCAATTTCCGTCAGCTTCCCGACGAATCTTTATTCGAAGGTTGGGAACGCTATAAGCTTGCTATTGATCGGTGTCCAAACCATAACATGCTTCTTGTTACGATAATTGATACGTTTTACAATGGTTTGACTTTGCGACATCGGGACATGATCAATGCAGCTGCGGGTGGAACTTTTATGAAACGACGTCCTGAAGATTGCTACGAACTAATTGAGAATATGACTGCTCATTACAATTACTGGGATTCCTCTGCTGAGAGGAATGAGTCAAGAACAACCGTTGCTCACAATTCTTCTACGTCTAATTCTGAAATAGCCGCAATTACTAAGAAACTCGATGATTTGTCGACTGCTGTTTTACGAATGCACCAAACGTCTCAGAATCAAAATCAAGTAAAAAACCATCAAGTTAATATGGTCAACAATGTTTGTGAGACTTGTGGTGGTCCTCATTCGTATTTTGAGTGCCCAGCCACCGGTGGCT
This sequence comes from Artemisia argyi, assembly GCA_030686995.1. Lineage (NCBI taxonomy): Eukaryota > Viridiplantae > Streptophyta > Magnoliopsida > Asterales > Asteraceae > Artemisia > Artemisia argyi. Next base: position 61,854,887 of record CM060708.1, on the reverse strand, counting down.
TCACTCATGAGAATGTGTATGCTACTTTGGGAACCTACAATATGGGCGGTAACGGATACCAACCACAGGGTGACCGAAATCTTCTTAGCTACCATTCGAACCATTATGTTGGACCACCCGGTTTTAATCAACCAACTCAAGTTAATCAAGTCAATCAAGTTAATCAAAATGTGCAAAACCGAAATCATCAATTCAATCACAATGCTAATCAAAATCGGATGAATAATGGTTTTCAGAATCAAAATCATGGTTTTCAAAATCAAAATCGGGGAAATTATAACCAAGGCCCGAATCAAGGGAATTTTCATGGAAATTTTCAAAATGCTAATCATGGGAATTATAATCAGAATTTTCAGAATCAAGGTTTCAATAACAACAATCGTGGTCAAAATTTTCAAAATCCAGTTGTGGATCAGTTATCTTCGGATGAATTACTCAAGCAGTTTATGAAAAGTCAAGAGGAAATGAATAAAATGTTAATCAATCAAATGTCCGAATTGAAGAAGTCTTTAAATGATCGACCCTCGGGTTCGGGTACTCTTCCAAGCAACACGATAGCTAACCCGAGGGGCGATGCTAACGCAATCACGACTAGGAGTGGTGTTATAATCGATGGACCAACGGCTCCGACTACCCTTTCTTCTTCATCTCCAAAGGTAGTCGTCCGTGAAACCGAGGTGACAACGGATACGAAAATTCCTAGTAATAATTGAAGGACCGAGAACATCCAACCTCCGGTGGTCCCAACGTCCAAAGGAAAAGATAAAGTTGTTAACGAAACTGAGAAAGAAACTCCCGTCAAAACAAATTTGCCTTATCCGTCACGCTTAAACGAACAAAAGCTCCGTGAGAAAGATAAAAACCAGATGGAAAAGTTTTATCAGATTTTTCAAGAATTACACTTTGACATAAGTCTCGCGGATGCTGTACTTTTAATGCCTAAATTTGCTTCTATGCTAAAAGGTCTTTTGAATAATAAGGAAAAATTGTTTGAAATATCACGAACCCAGATGAATGAAAATTGCTCGGCGGTTATCCTCAAAAAGCTTCCCGAAAAGCTTGAAGACCCCGGACGATTTCTCATTCCGTGTAATTTTCCTGGGATGGTTCAATGCTTCGCTTTGGCCAATCTTGGCGCTAGCATTAACCTAATGCCGTTATCCATTTGGAAAAAGTTGTCTTTACCCAATTTGACTCCGACTTGTATGACCCTCGAGCTAGCCGACCGAACTACTTCCCGCCCGATAGGAATAGCCGAGGATGTCTTCGTTAATGTGGGAAAATTCCATTTCCCTGCCGATTTTGTCGTTGTTGATTTTGATGCTGATCCGCGGGTACCTCTCATTCTCGGGAGAGGTTTCCTAAGGACTGGCCGTGCTTTGATTGATGTTTTCGATGAAGAAATTACCTTACGCATTGGTACCGAAGCCGTAACTTTTAATTTGGATCAAACCGCGAGGTACTCCTCCGAGTCTGACAAATATTCCGTTAACCGAGTCGACGTTATCGACAAAGTTACGGAGGAGTACGCTCAAGAGTTACTTGGTTTTACCGAACATGTTTCGAGTGGCAATCCCACTCATTCTTCTGAACAGATAATTTCTGATCCTTCCCCTTCCCTTACTCCGTTTGAGGGAAGTGATTTCATCTTGGAAGAGATCGAGGCCTTTCTTGCTAATGATTCGATTTCACCGGAAATTGATCATTCCGATTGTGATCCGGAGGGAGATGTTCTTTTGATTGAGAAATTGTTAAATAAAGATCCCAACCCGTCCCTCCCTCCGCTTGACCTTAAAATGGCCGACGTTAAAGAAGTTAAGCCGTCTACTGAGAATCCTCCGGAGCTCGAGCTCAAGGATTTACCTCCTCATCTCGAATACGCATTTTTGGAAGGAACCGACAAACTTCCCGTCATTATTTCTAAAGATCTTAAAGATGAGGAGAAGAAACGTCTCTTAGATGTGCTCAGGAAGCATAAGAGTGCCATCGCTTGGCAAATTTCTGATATTAAGGGTATCGACCCTCGTTTTTGCACGCATAAGATCTTACTTGAAGACAATTACAAGCCGTCCGTTCAGCAACAACGACGGGTTAACCCGAAAATTCATGAGGTTATCAAAAAGTAAGTTATCAAACTCCTCGATGCCGGAATGATTTATCCAATCTCGAATAGCTCTTAGGTTAGCCCGGTCCACTGCGTACCGAAGAAAGGTGGAATGTCCGTCGTTACAAATGAAGATAATGAATTGATTCCGTCACGTCTTGTTACCGGATGGAGAGTTTGTATTGATTATCGTAAATTGAATGATGCGACTCGTAAGGACCATTTCCCACTTCCATTTATGGATCAAATGCTAGAACGCCTAGCGGGAAATGAGTTCTATTGTTTTCTTGATGGATTTTCCGGCTATTTTCAAATACCAATTGACCCTCCGGACCAGGAAAAGACTACCTTTACCTGCCCTTATGGTACGTTTGCCTATCGTCGTATGCCTTTCGGCTTATGCAATGCTCCAGGCACGTTCCAAAGGTGTATGATGTCGATATTTTCAGATATGATCGAGAAAACCATGGAAGTTTTCATGGATGATTTCTCGGTCTATGGAGATTCTTTCACTTCGTGTCTCTCCCATTTAGAAAATATGCAGAAACGGTGTGAAGACACCAACTTGGTTCTAAATTGGGAGAAATGCCATTTCATGGTCAAAGAGGGCATTGTCCTCGGCCATAAAATATCAAAATCCGGGATTGAGGTCGATAGAGCTAAAGTCGACGTTATTGCAAAATTACCTCATCTCACGACCGTTAAAGGAATTAGAAGTTTTCTCAGTCATGCCGGCTTTTACCGACGTTTCATTCAAGACTTTTCTAAGATAGCCCGGCCTCTGACCCACTTGCTTGAAAAAGATGCTCCGTTTATCTTCTCAAATGAATGCATCGAAGCATTCAATATTCTTAAAAAGAAGTTAACGGAGGCTCCCATCTTAGTTGCCCCCGATTGGGACTTGCCTTTTGAGCTAATGTGCGATGCTAGCGATTATGCCATTGGTGCAGTCCTGGGGCAACGCAAGTCTAAGCATTTTCAGCCGATACACTATGCCAGTAAAACAATGACCGATGCTCAATACCATTATACGACTACTGTGAAAGAAATGTTAGCCGTCATTTACGTTTTTGAAAAGTTTCGACCTTATTTGCTTTTAAAGAAATGCATAGTGTATACGGATCATTCGGCTCTTAAGTACCTTATGGCAAAGCAAGATGCTAAGCCACGCTTGATGTGGTGGGTTATTCTCCTTCAAGAATTCAATGTTGAAATTCGAGATAAAAAGGGAGCTGAGAACCTTGCTGCTGATCACCTATCACGTTTAGAGAATCCCCACCAAAGTGTCTTCGAGAAAAAGGAGATTAACGAAGCTTTTCCTCTCGAGACACTGGGGAGTTTATCACATTGTGATTCTAGTACCCCATGGTTCGCCGACTTTGCGAATTACCATGCGGGGAATTTTATCCGAAAAGGGATGTCGTTCCAGCAGAAGAAAAAATTCTTCAAAGATGTTAAGAATTATTTCTGGGACGATCCCTACTTGTTTAAGATATGTGCGGATCAAGTGATCCGGCGGTGCGTTCACGGCAAAGAAGCCGCTGAAATTCTTATGGCATGCCACAATGGACCCACGGGGGGACATCATGGTGCCAACTTCACCGCTAAGAAAGTTTTTGATTCCGGCTTCTACTGGACGACGATTTACCGGGATGCTCATGAGTTGGTTAAATCATGTGATTCTTGCCAGCGTCAAGGAAAAATTCCTCAGAAGGACGAGATGCCTCAAAATGCTATCCAAGTCTGTGAAATATTTGACGTCTGGGGTATCGATTTCATGGGTCCATTCCCGTCTTCTCGTGGTAACAAATATATACTCGTGGCCGTCGACTATTTGTCTAAATGGGTTGAAGCGAAGGCGCTACCCACTAATGACGCCCGAGTTGTAGTGAAATTTCTTAAAAGTCTCTTCGCCCGATTTGGTGCACCTCGTGCTATTATAAGCGATCGTGGGACCCATTTCTGTAACGACCAATTCGCTAAAGTTATGCTAAAATATGGTGTCACACATCGTCTTTCTACGGCATATCATCCACAGACGAGTGGTCAAGTTGAGGTCTCTAATCGTGGCTTGAAACGTATTTTAGAAAGGACCGTAGGTGAACATCGTGCTTCATGGGCCGATAAGTTAGATGATGCACTTTGGGCCTTCCGTACAGCTTACAAAACACCCATTGGGTGCACTCCATACAAGCTGGTTTACGGGAAGGCCTGCCATTTGCCCTTTGAACTTGAGCACAAGGCCTACTGGGCCTTGAAACATGCTAATTTTGACCTTCAAACCGCGGGTGATCACCGAAAAGTTCAATTGAATGAATTAGTCGAGCTTCGTGATCAGGCTTATGAGAATTCTTTGATCTACAAAGAGAAGACAAAGAGGATTCACGATGCTAAAATTAAAGATCGTGTTTTCAATATTGGTGACCGAGTCCTTCTTTTCAATTCTCGGTTAAAGATTTTCTCAGGCAAGTTGAAAACCCGTTGGTCTGGACCATTCACCATTACCCAAGTATTTCCTTATGGAACCGTTGAACTTGCTCAACCTAATGGTCCCAATTTTAAGGTGAATGGTCATCGTGTTAAACATTACTTCGGAGGGGACATACCACCCATGGTTGTCCGGGATCTCCAGACTTTCCCCAAGGACGATTAAATTCGGGGATCGAGTCAAGCTCATGTGACTCGGTGAACAAAAACAAGCGCTTCGTGGGAGGCACCCCATGCTTATCCATTTTCATTTTCTATTTTCTATTTTCTTTAATAACGTGACGTGAGGGGGGCGACCCTTTCCAAACTCGTGTTTTTCGTGGTTGTTGTTTATGAATGTTCAGGAATTTCCCCGAAGTTTGAGGACTCTCGTGCTCGTGGTTTGTTGTTCTCTCCACTCGAGTCTCATCCTTCGCTGCTCTTTCGGAAATTCACCATATCCAAAATCTTATCGACTAGCGTTTATCTCTTGGCATACTTAATAAACGGCCTTAGATTTTACGTAGGATTACCTTTACCCTTAAAACATTGAGGACAATGTTTCACTTTAGTCTGGGGGGGGGGGGGGGTGAATCTTCGATTCGATTTGACCTGTACCATTCGTCTGAGCTGTTAACTTACGCAACTCCGTTTTCCACAAAAAAAAATTAATTTTTGTCACCGCTTTATAATCAAAAAAAAAAAAAAAAAAAAAAAAAAAAAAAAAAAAAAAAAAGTGAAAAAAATGAAAAAATATATGATATGAATAATAAGTTTTGACACCTTGTTTTGACTTTCCTACCGGCGAGAGTAGAAATAAATGTTCCGACTTGATCGGGCGTGTTGAGCCCTAGCTTGTCTCTCTTAACCAAAATAATCAAAAGATTATGGCTAAGCATCCGCGGTCATTATTTGGGATTCTAAATTTGCGGAGATCGAGGAATGATAGAGTTTATTTAGAAGTTTCGTGCTATACACGGATCGCATTACTGGGATTTAAAAAACCCACGAGAGGTACTTGTGGCCTCCTTGTTCCCATCAGCAACGTCACCAATATATATAATAGATGTCTAGGATTAATTAAGGGTATACGGTTTGGGCAATACTTAGTTTTTTCTCGTTCCCAACAAAATTTCTGCATATGGGGGTTTGGTACACATTGAGGTACTGCCAGTGTTACGGTGAAATAGACTATTGCATCTTGCCGGTTCGCAGCCGATGTTGTGATCTTAGTAAAGGCCGTAGGACTCGGGGTTTGGCATATAGTTATGAATATCGATAATAATAGTCCAAAGCCAAATAAAAAGGCAGAGGAATCCAAAGCTACAAAAAGCAGCGGATAGAAATCCAAAGTCATAATAAAGCTCTTACATCTTGGCGGCTCATAAACCGTTGATTGTAAAAGAATAAAGGACTAAGGACCAAAGTATTATTAAAGTGCTTATGATTATGCAAAAAATGTCAAGCTTCGACTCCGGGGGTTTCCCTAATAAAAAGCTTCCGTTTCGGGTATCAAACATGGTATGTCTCGGTCGTAAATAAAAAGGGGGACCTCCACAAATCGTGTTAAATCAGAGACCTTCATGTGGACCCGATTTCTGTATGCAGGGGTTTTCGAGGGAAAGTTTGGAAACTACTTAGCGTTCAAATTTTGTGCTCTTATCGGACTAACAAATATCGAAACGAGAAAATATGAAGCGATTCATTTCTCACAAATTAAAATCTTTAGATACAACTTAGGACTTGGGGACAAGAGGTAATACACAATTAACTTTTGTGGGCAGTGTTAGCATCTAACTTCTGATAAACAATGATTTCGATTTTACGCTTAGTTTGGGAGCTTGTGAAAAATCAAGGATGACGATTTTTATCCGTACGGTCTCTTCTCTGTGAGAAGTGTTTCTACTCGTAGACCCTGAAAGTTATCAACAAATAAGAATTGATAATGAAAGTCAAGGCAAACCGTCACATATATAAATGAAAAAGTACAAAAATAGTAGTTGTAGTTATTATTCATGAAAATCGGAAAACGTAGCGTTTTTGAGAATAAATGATTTTACTAACTCTCTTGAACATCATTGCTACTTTACAACGTCAGTAAAGAGAGGTTTTGAAATTATTTATCTCTTAAGCGTGAGGTGATGACATTGCGTGAGGGCACGACAATACCTTAGTCTGGGGGATTTTAATGAGTGCTTATTCACTCATCCTTTTTAGGCCTTATTTCAGACCAAAAATACCAAATACTAACCAAAAATGCCAAGAGAATGCATGTTTTTGTATTTGTGTATGTGCAGGTACGGATATGAGAAAAATGAACAAAAACGAAGCAAAACCGACAAAAACGAGCACGAGAATGGAAAAAGGTCAAAAGCCGGAGCCGGGGAAGAAAAATGATCAAAGATGAGTTCAAATTATCATTAGAAGTCCTCAGCCTTTCACAAATGTTTCATATTTGGTCCCTGGGTAAAAGTTTGAGAGTTTGACGATTTTAGTCCTCCAAGTTTCATCAAGTTGTCAGAATTGGTCCTTTGAGGAAATTATTTGAAGAAAAGTCAAAATTGATCCCTCATGAATTAAAGATTTGCAACAATGGCCCTTGGAAGAAAGTTTGGATTAAATACAGATTTGGTTCCTATGATTTTCGAAATTACAAATTTAATCCTTAACTAATATATACTACTCATACAAACCTGGTCCAAAAATCCAATCCACATAATCCCAAAAGCCCAAAGAAACAAAGCCCAATTCCTTTTTTTTATTAAACCCGATCCAGCCTGCTACCCTACCCCGGTCAATACCCAAGACCTACGGTCAAACACACAAACAATAAAAAAAATACCCACCTCCCATTTACCCGCCCCCCTTTTTCACCCAAACCCAGAAAATCACTGTGCAAAGAACAATAAATCTTTATCCCACCAAATTACCCCAACCCCGTAATAATTACCTCATGATAAGGTATTCTAGAAGGGTCAGAGGAGTCAGAGAATGGCAGAGGGAATCACACGTGGACCAATGAGCTTACTCACGGAGGATAGGTCTTATCAACCAATTAATCCAACGGTGGAAGATTAAAGCTTAGAGGCCAAGGGTGATCTAATGGCTCAAAGGGACTCAAACAAACACACTTCTCACACGGATTGGTGACCTGGACTTTGAAGACCTCACCTCAGCTCTCCTATATAAACCCCCCCTCATCAGTGTTTAGTTGTGTAGGTTTTTAAAATTATTTTAGCTTTCTGATTTTAGTTGTTCATTGTAATTTCCTTTTAAAGCATTGTACTGATCTCCTTTTTATTAATATAATTCAAAGTTTAATTCAGCTTATTGTCTTTTACTCTTATTATTTATTATAATCTGTTTTTTTTAGTTTTGAATTAATATTAGTCAAAGTTATTTTTCAATTCAGCCTTTGTTCATCAAATAAAATTAAATATATATATATATATATATATATATATATATATATATATATATATATATATATATATATTCATATTAGTTTTTTTATCAAATTTTATATAATTGTTGTTTGTTTTTATCAGCTTATAATAGCACATAATTACTGTTTTATTAAAATTTTTTCAAACAAACAAAAGTCAACCATTGGTCAACTATAGCAACTTATTGATAAGCTGAGCTTATTTGGAGTTGAGGCAGCCAATAAGGAGCCCATTGGCCTGTCAAAAGATAGGCAAGCAAAGTGAACCCCCCTCTATTTGAGCCGAGGCCGGGGAAGTCAAATAGTCAAAGTCTAAGCTTAAAAAGTCAAATCAACCTTGAAGTTTCTTAAAGTTGCAAAAATGACCCTTGGATGAAAGTTTGAAGAAATGTACAACATCAGTCCCTCATCTTTCAGAATTTGGCAAAAATGGTCCCCTGATGGTCTAGTTTTAACTGTCATTGCAGGGGTGTTTGGATTAGTGAGTTACTGTGAGTTGATGATGTTAATTTGATGGTTTTCTGTCTTACACAGGTTCTAGTAGAGTAGGAATTATCATCTAAGTCAAAAAAAATAGTTAGTCATTTTACATTTAGTCAAATAGATTTCTAAATTTAGCTAACAGTTAGATGTAGTAGAATTTAGATAGTGAAATTGTAGAAGTTACTGCATAATAGATTAATCTAGTTTTATTTAGTGTTACATCAGCTTATTACTACATCTAGGAGTAGAATCTAGCATTAGAAATCAGATTTAGTCAAAAGTTTAGTTTCAAATAAAAAGTCAAAATTAGACTTGCACTTAGATTTTGGTATGATTTTTGAGAGAACTTGTAGGACTCATTTTTAGTTGGAAATACATTTGGCTTGTTGATTTGTATTCCTTAGTAGCTAGTGAATCATAATCAGCAAGAAAATATTGGTTTTGAACTTTTTAGCTTATTGGAATTGTGTTTGGAAGTAGCCTGTGTGGGCACTTATCTCCCCTGCACCTCAGGTTTAGGTATGATTTCAAGGCATCATTTAGGACAGCTATAGGTAGTATTAGTTTAAGCTCTTTATTTTATAGCTTCTCAGTTTGGTAGTCTTTAATTTGACCCCATAATCTCATAGTGTGAGCTTATTTGAACTGCTTAATCAAGCTTGCTTTTTGGTAGTATAGCATAGTTTACTGTTTTTGATCATAGGGCTGCAATTACTTGTGTGTGCTTATTATTGTGTTTTATTGGCTTTTCTGAGTTCATTAGAAGTAAATGTAGTATTGTGCATGGTCTGCTTAATCTGTAGCTTATTCTGTATTGGATTCTGCTTATTTAGCTTATCATAGAGTGCTTTTTGCTTCCTTCTTGTGTTTCTGAGCTTTTTGCTCATCATTTATGAGCTTCTTTGAGTTCATAGTTGCATTTTACGTTTGTGGTATCAGTTTGGTGAATTTTTGTGGCAAGTGCTTATAAATAAGCACTTGCCATAAGCTGTTTAGCTCATGATAAGCACTTATTTTCTTTTCAAAATTTTTCTGCAAGCTTTCTATAATATTTTAGAATTTCTGTTAATTTTTCATAATTTTCTGAGTTCATTTACTATTTTTCTTAATTTCTTTTAGTTAAAAATCATTTTTAAATCATTTTTAAATAACAAAAATCTATAAAAAAATACAAAAAAGCCTTGAAAAATACAAAAATAGTTTAGAATATTCCTTTATAATATTCTAGATTTTTCAAAATAGTTTTTATAATTTTCCCATTATTTTTCACATTTTCTTTTATTTTTAATTACCTTTTAATTCAATAAATAGAAAATAAATTCTAGAAAATAACTAAAAAGTCTAAAAAATATTTTTCTTTTTCTCAAAATTCTTTTTAGTAGTTTAAGATTTTTAGAAACTTTTTTCACATTTGTGGGATCATTTCTTGTATATAAGTCGCGTTTTATTTCGTACGTTACGTTAATTTTCACGTTTGAATTCCCGTTTTTACGTTTTTAACGTTTGTACATACCTAGCTTGTATATTCTACATAGTTTACTATTTCTTATCATAACTTGAAATCCAAAATCATTTTTTTTCATTTTACCACTTTTCACGACACGATTTCGCGATTCGATTATTCGAGATTCCATTCTATCTTCGTTGGGAGAACGACCCGGGAAATACTTTTCACTAGTATTTCTTCAGAATAATTATATACTACAAAAAGAATAAATCAAAATGGCACCGCTGCCGGGGAAGGTGGACGTGAGTTTTGAATATTCGTGTTGAAAAATCGTGTTGTGTTAAGTTTTTCTCTATCTTGTATATATTTTCTATAAAAATATAAAAAATTGAAAAATCAAAAACCAAAATAATTTTCTTATCCTCTAATATTTGATTCTTCTTCTCAAACCCTCTCACGTTTAATTCTTATGGATACGATTTGTTTCAATTGTGGAGAACCATTCTTCGGAGGGTTGTGTGTGTGGTGTACGTGCGACGAATGTGGAGATAATATTCGTGATGGCGTTTGTTTGAATTGTAATTCTCACACGTATGATCAAAATTCGTTCAACAATCCGTCAAACATTCCCAATTTCTATACACCACCACCACCTTCGTTTTATTGTTATATTTGTGGAAAACCGTCCGAAGAAGGAATGTCGTGTGGGCGATGTTTTTGTGATGTATGTGGATACACCGATTGTATATGCTATGCTTCGAATGCTGATACGTCTTTCGATTACAATCTGAGCTTTGATTGTTATCCTCAAAATAATTTTTATGAGCCAAATTCGTATTACAATGGTGAATTTCAAAATACATCGAATTTTGAAAATTGTGGGGGATCTTTTGAAAATTCTTATCGTGAACCTAATTCTTGTTACGATTCTAATGGTTTTTACCAACCCCCACAAACTTCCGAATTTAATAATAAAATTTTTGAAATCAAATCAATGATCGAGAAGTTGAAAGAGATGGTGGTTAATCGTATGACATCTACTCCCGAGCCTAATGAGAAATCGATGGAAGAACCTCTTGTTGAAGAAAGAAAATTCCAATTTTGTGAGTGTTGTTTGTATGATGATAGTTCCACGATTACGATCAATCTAAATCCTCAAAATGATCTATCTCTTCTCCCGTGGAACCCGTGGACTCTCTAATAATGGGGGACGAGCCTCTTAACATTATTCCGGCAACCGAATCTGACGAATTCAATGAGTCTAGTGTTGAGAACCTCGTTCCAATCCAAAGTGAGTCTGGGGAAAATTCTAACGGTGATTCTTCTTTTCATCCTTCTTTCACACCGGTTGAAGGGAGTGATGTCGTTTTAGATGAGATCGAGGCATTTCTTGCTAATGATTTCATTCTGATAATGGACGATTCTAATTTTGATCCGGAGGGGGATATTCGTTTACTTGAAGAATTATTGAATGAAGAGCCGTCAACTTCTTTCCCTCCGATGAGCAATGAAGATTTAGTTGAAGTTGAAAGTTATTTCGATTCTCACAATGAGTATACTACGAGTGATGAAGACTCTTGTGGAGATATCGATGATGTTGATGAGGATGAGGATGATGATGACCTCGTTCCAAGGGTTTTCGAAACTTTCGATAAGACTTTCACGAATCCGTTATTTGATTTTGAATCGGATTTTAATCAAATTTCAAATAATCCGATCTTCAATATTCTTAGTGATGAGTCTGAAATGGAACCCGAGGTTCAAGTCTTACATCATATGCTTGATTCTCCTCACGAGAAGTTCTCCGATGAACTTTCTCATACCATTTCTCAACCAGATATTGAAAATGACGAGAATGGCCTTCGAAGAAACGTGCTTACTAAAGAATTACATAATGATGATTTACCTTCTGATGCCGATTCATTTCTCTTTGATTTACCATCTTCTCATCCACCCGCGAAACCGCCTGATGAAGATTTTGAGCTCGATGTTAATGAAGTTGTTGTGGGAGTGGTGGACGAGATTTATAATCATGATGATCCCGAGCTTACTATTTTACCCACCCTTGATTCAGAAATCGACTATGTTTATACTATCCGGGTGTTTCAACCATTCTATACCTATCCCACCATTTCTTCTTTCCACTCCACCGGGAGTGAGGACACCATATTTGATCCGGGCATCTCTATCTTTTGTGCCAAGTGGCCGTTCTATCTGCTCTCCCCAAGGACGAATTAATTCGGGGATCGAGTCAAGCTCACGTGACTCGGTGAACAAAAACAAGCGCTTCGTGGGAGGCAACCCATGCTTATCCAATTTCATCTTCTTATTTTCTATTTTCTAACACCTAACGTGAGGAGGGGGTGCCTCTTCTACTCTTGTATTTCGTGGTTGTTTGTGATGTTTGTTCAGGATTGTCCATGATTTATGATGACTCTCGTGCTCGTTATCTTCTCCGCTCGAGTTTCATTCATCGGTGCTATTTGGAGATCCTATATCCGTGAATCTTATCGACTAACATTTTCTTTCGCATAATTAATAAACGGCCTAGAATTTTGTTAGGATTACCTTAACCCATCAAAACATTGAGGACAATGTTTCGTTCTAGTCGGAGGGATGGTGAATCTTCGATTCGATTTTGACCTTGCATGTTTCACATGTCGTGCACTCTCGCAACTCCTTTTTTCCACCAAAAATTAAAAAATTGAAAAATTGAAAATTTCAAAAATTTTGAAGAAAAAGTCATGAAAAAGTTAAAAAAAAAAAAAAAAAAAAAAAAAAAAGAAAAAAAAAAATGAGAAAAGTTGAAAAAGTTGTGCAAAAATATAATAAAGTTTGAATAAGTGTTTTGACACCTTGTTGACTTTCTTGCTGGCGAGAGTAGGAATAAATATTTTGACTTGACCGGGCGTGTTGAGCCCTAGCTTGTTCCCTTAACCAATGATAATCACATAAGCTTGTGCTAGTTTTGTACACAAGGAGCTATAACATGCGAATTCTTTCTTAAGAATCTGCAAGTTCCCGTACTTGACTTTATACATGCGCAGCTTAAAAGCTTTCGCTAGTCTTTTACATCAGAAGCTAGAAAACGCAAATTCATCTTCTAGAATTTGCAAGTTTCCGTAACTGACTTTATATATGCGTGGCTGATTATCGGCTAAGTATTCGCTGATTTCATTATTTGGAATCTTAAATTGCGAAGAGCGAGAAATGATAGAGTTTATGTAGAAATTAGATGATAAACGTGGAGTAGTGGTTCTCTTTAGAGCTCATGAGAGGTACTTGTGGCTTTTTACTCCCATCAGAAACGTCACCCATATATAAATAGATGTACTAGGTTAATTAGTGGTATTTTGGTTTGAATAATATTTAGTTCTTTGTTTTCTTAAAAGAATTTTTGCTTTAGAAGTTGGGTACATATCAAGGAACATAAAAAATAAGAACAAAAAAGTGAAAAATCAAAAGTCAAAAGTTGATTATCTATGTGGTTTTGGAGCTACCCGATAAGCTTCCATTGATGTTGAGAAAAGTCAAGAAAGAAAGAAAAAAGTGAAAAGTATGAAAAAATGAGAAAAGTGAAAAAAGTGAAATGAAGAAAAGTGAAAGTTGGAAGTTGTATCAAATAAGAGCTTATGTATGTAAATAAGTTGTTGGCACGTGAGGTGCATGTGATTAGTGATTAGTAATCAGTCACATGAGGTGCACGTGATCGTACTCCGCAACTTATATCTTTGATATTGTATGTACCCCAAATTCCTTGATGTGGACCGAATTTCTATTGCAGTGGTTCTTAAGAGAAAATGAATAACTACTTATCGTTTTAACTTAGGTATGACTATCGGACTAAAAATTATTGAAACGAGAAAATATGAAGCAATTCATTTCTCAACAAATTAAAATCTTGAGATACAAAAACCTAGGAAATGGGAGTAAGGAGTTTTCACAAGTAACTTTTATGAGTAGTGTTAGCATCTAATTTGTAGATAAGCTGTGATCTCGTTTGTACGCTTAGTTTGAGGACTTGTGAAAAATCAAGGATGACGATTTTTATCCATATGGTCACTTCTTAAATAGAAGTGTTTCTACTCGTTGACCCTAATAATTATTGCAAAATAATGAAAGTTCAACAAACCGTCACAAGTGTGAAGTATGGAAAAATACAAAAATAAAAAGTGAAAGTGGAATAAAGGAATAAAAGGAAAATTTTGGAAAACAGAGCGTTTTTGAGAATAAATGATTTTACTATCTCTTTTGAACATCATTGCTACTTTACAACGTCAGTAAAGAGAGGTTTTGAAATTATTTATCTTTTAAGCGTGAGGTGATGACATTGCGTGAGGACACGGCAATACCTTAGTCTGAGGGATTTTGATGAGTGATTAATCACACATCCTTTTTAGGCCTTATTTCAGACAAAAAATACCAAATACTAATCAAATATGCCAAGAGAATGTGTGTTTTTGTATTTGTGTATGTGCAGGTACGAATATGAGAAAAATGAACAAAAACAAAGCAAAACCGACAAAAACGAGCACGAGAATGGAAAGTGTCAAAAGCCGAGGCCGGGGAAGTCAAATAGTCAAAGTCTAAGCTTAAAAAGTCAAATCAACCTTGAAGTTTCTTAAAGTTGCAAAAATGACCCTTGGATGAAAGTTTGAAGAAATGTACAACATCAGTCCCTCATCTTTCAGAATTTGGCAAAAATGGTCCCCTGAAGAAAGATTTGAAGAAAAGACATAAGAGACCCTCCATGATTCAGAAAGTGACAGGAAATACCCTTGGAAGAAAGTTTGAATAATTTACAGTTTTGATCCTTGGATTTTAAAAAATTACAAAAATGGTCCACGATTGAAATTATACTACTCCTATTAAAACCTTACAACCGGATCCAAAAGAATAAAAACCCATAAATCCCCAACAACCCATCTCCCTACTTAGCCCAAGCCCACTACTTTAAACCCCATACCCAAACTCAGTCAAAATAATATTAATAATTTCCCCCGTACACTTACCCGCCCCCTTTTCTTACCTATACCCAAAAAATACTATTCATTGAATAGTAAATAAGAACCCTAGTTACCAATTCACCAAATTTACCACAATTAAGGGTACGGACGTCAATTCAAGTGCGTTTCTAGAAGTATTGGTGATGTCAGAGCGTGTCAGTAGCCAAAGAAACACTAATCCTTCCAAGTGGCAGCTCACAATTGGTTCCACCACGTCACAAACTCTAATCCAAGGATGGATAAATGAAGCAATGATTGGAGGAATGATAAAGGGCTCAGATTGCTTGTCAGGAAACACACCACACGGATTGCCAAGGTGGCTATCCGTGACCTCTCTCCTCACTAGAACCTTCACTCATGGAGTATAAATAGAAGGCTAGGTTAGCTGATTAGAGTGTGGAGTTTGGAGTAGCCAAACTCTGCCAAAATGTTTTCAGAATTGTAGCATTATTTTTCTATTGTAATTTCTTTCTTATTAATACAAAGCATTTTTAGATTGTTTCATTACTGCTTATTTCAATTACTTAGTTACTGAATATCTTTATTTTCCTGTTTCAAATAGTTTAAATCAATTCCTTAATCTTAGTTTTCATATCACATCTGTTTTATTCATATTGTTTTAGAAAATTAGAAAAGAATAAAATAGTAGATAAAGTTTTCATAGAGAATAGTTTGCATCAAAGCTTGTTTTTAAGTTTCATAAATCTCATTTAAGCTTTACAAAGCATCTGTAAGGGTTGGTTACATTGTTAATGATCATAAGGTCCATGGTCAATGATAGTCAAATGTAATGGTAATTTGGAAATTTGAAGTGTAAAGTGATAGGCCAATTCCGAAGAAGAGATTTGAGCCTGTCTAGAGACAGGCTAGCATAGTGAATCACCTCAATTTTGAGCTGAGGTGACTTGAAATTGTAAGTTTTGTTTTCATTGTTTGCTTATCTTAGTTCATAACTGTAATCTGAGCTTCTGTTGGATTTAGTTGTTATTGAGTGTTGAGATTGCTTCTGTTAGTATAATTGTAGTTTACTTGATCACTAGATTTGAGTTTTTGTTGTTTATTTCATGAATTTCTAGTTTTAACTGTCATTGCAGGGGTGTTTGGATTAGTGAGTTACTGTGAGTTGATGAAGTTAATTTGATGGTTTTCTGTCTTACACAGGTTCTAGTAGAGTAGGAATTATCATCTAAGTCAAAAAAAAATAGTTAGTCATTTTACATTTAGTCAAATAGATTTCTAAATTTAGCTAACAGTTAGATGTAGTAGAATTTAGATAGTGAAATTGTAGAAGTTACTGCATAATAGATTAATCTAGTTTTATTTAGTGTTACATCAGCTTATTACTACATCTAGGAGTATAATCTAGCATTAGAAATCAGATTTAGTCAAAAGTTTAGTTTCAAATAAAAAGTCAAAATTAGACTTGCACTTAGATTTTGGTATGATTTTTGAGAGAACTTGTAGGACTCATTTTTAGTTGGAAATACATTTGGCTTGTTGATTTGTATTCCTTAGTAGCTAGTGAATCATAATCAGCAAGAAAATATTGGTTTTGAACTTTTTAGCTTATTGGAATTGTGTTTGGATGTAGCCTGTGTGGGCACTTATCTCCCCTGCACCTCAGGTTTAGGTATGATTTCAAGGCATCATTTAGGACAGCTATAGGTAGTATTAGTTTAAGCTCTTTATTTTATAGCTTCTCAGTTTGGTAGTCTTTAATTTGACCCCATAATCTCATAGTGTAGAGCTTATTTGAACTGCTTAATCAAGCTTGCTTTTTGGTAGTATAGCATAGTTTACTGTTTTTTATCATAGGGCTGCAATTACTTGTGTGTGCTTATTATTGTGTTTTATTGGCTTTTCTGAGTTCATTAGAAGTAAATGTAGTATTGTGCATGGTCTGCTTAATCTGTAGCTTATTCTGTATTGGATTCTGC
Source organism: Artemisia argyi (assembly GCA_030686995.1). Lineage (NCBI taxonomy): Eukaryota > Viridiplantae > Streptophyta > Magnoliopsida > Asterales > Asteraceae > Artemisia > Artemisia argyi. Next base: position 61,837,999 of record CM060708.1, on the reverse strand, counting down.
TTATTTAGCTTATCATAGAGTGCTTTTTGCTTCCTTCTTGTGTTTCTGAGCTTTTTGCTCATTATTTATGAGCTTCTTTGAGTTCATAGTTGCATTTTACGTTTGTGGTATCAGTTTGGTGAACTTTTGTGGCAAGTGCTTATAAATAAGCACTTGCCATAAGCTATTTAGCTCATAATAAGCACTTATTTTCTTTTCAAAATTTTTCTGCAAGCTTTCTATAATATTTTAGAATTTTTGTTAATTTTTCATAATTTTCTGAGTTCATTTACTATTTTTCTTAATTTCTTTTAGTTAAAAATCATTTTTAAATAACAAAAATCCATAAAAAAAAATACAGAAAAGCCTTGAAAAATACAAAAATAGTTTAGAATATTCCTTTATAATATTCTAGATTTTTCAAAATAGTTTTCATAATTTTCCCATTATTTTTCACATTTTCTTTTATTTTTAATTACCTTTTAATTCAATAAATAGAAAATAAATTCTAGAAAATAAATAAAAAGTCTAAAAAATATTTTTCTTTTTCTCAAAATTCTTTTTAGTAGTTTAAGATTTTTAGAAACTTGTTTCACATTTGTGGGATCATTTCTTGTATATAAGTCGCGTTTTATTTCGTACGTTACGTTAATTTTCACGTTTGAATTCCCGTTTTTACGTTTTTAACGTTTGTACATACCTAGCTTGTATATTCTACATAGTTTACTATTTCTTATCATAACTTGAAATCCAAAATCATTTTTTTTTCATTTTACCGCTTTTCACGACACGATTTCGCGATTCGATTATTCGAGATTCCATTCTATCTTCGTTGGGAGAACGACCCGGGAAATACTTTTCACGAGTATTTCTTCGGAATAATTATATACTACAAAAAGAATAAATCTAAACACAAAGTGGAATGAATCACCGTTGTCATCATTGTCATCTGTCTCATGAGCACTTATGGTGGTGGGTGTTGATCGAGAGCTTGATTCCAAGTTTAGCCCTCGAAAATGATCGGCTAGTTGTTTGAAGATATGCCACATTGTTTCTTTTAACTGCTTCAGTGTTTCATCATGTTTAAAGATTTTCAGATTTTCATCGATTGTTTGTTCCAACAATTCTTTGTCACTCACAATGTTATTGATTTTCTCTTTTAACATCTCATATAGTTCCTGTAATATAATTTAGAAAAGACTAACATTACTAACCAACTATCACTTATTTTATATAAAGCTTTTGGATTATCACAAGTGATTTTTTTTTATAAATATACTAAGTTGCATATCTTACCTCCTTTTGCATACTCTGTTCTTCTTCATTCATTTCTCCAATCACCTCCACGTGTCCAAAGTTTCGAAGCATTTCAAGTGTCTCTCTTTTTTTCATGAGAGTTGAGTTCCAGCTTTTGAAAGCTGGAACTTTACGCTTCACTTCCATAGCAACAAACTGTGTGTAATGCAGATACACCAGCTGTTTCATAAAACATGTAGGATATAAATACATAAATTATCACTTGTGATATTGAACTGATGATAAATAAATTCAGAAATTACCATTAAGAATGTTATGGGGCCATAATACACGACATCGTTATTTTTGCAGACTTTACTCCAATCAACCTTTGAATATCTTGCGCATTCCCAGATGTAAGTGCACCAGTCAATTTCTTTGACATTATCATCTTCTAAAACATTCTTTAAGACAGTGTATTTCACGACTGAACTATTATCACAGCATCCCATTGTGTTTACAAACAACATCAAAAAATTCATCTTGAACATGTAATCTGCGTTTGATGTTTCAACGATCACTTATGTTAAAGCTCTTATTGTGACCTTTTTTACATCTTCGGGGAACTGTGATCTCCATTCTGCTAAGAATGGGTCATCATTCCCTCTGTCTCATTCTTGCCTTTCAAGTGGTCTTTCCCCCATTGGTATTCCAAAAACTGTCTGCACAGTTTCAGGTAAAATGGGGATGTCTCAAGTCGGAAGCGTTAAACTCATAGTTTTTGTTTCAAGGGAGTTGACCACAAAGAATGCTAATTTTGTAGGTATTTCCCCAATTGGAAAATCTATTAGTCCCCAAACCCCATATGTCTTATCATTGTTTTCCTTTATGGAGTCAAATTCCTCATTGCTTCAAATAGTGGTACTGAAGTTGCCCTTGCCCTCAATGTTTTGTTTGATTTTGCCATTTTCTTTAGATTTTTATATGGGATGATAACTTCAAGTGGCTCTTCATCCATTGGCTCTTCTCTTTCCCTGTTTTGCTCTTCCTCCTCTGAAACCTGTGTATTCTCATTATCAGCTTCTTTACCCTCATCAACTTTCATTTTTCCAGCCTCCTTCTTTTTATATTCCTTATTAGCTGGTTCACCTTCTTTGACTTTCCTTTTTCCATCCGCCTTCATCTTTTTATAAGCTTCCTCTAACTTCTTTTGCTTTGCACCCCTAGTCCTTGTTGATGGCGAGTCAGTTTCATCAACTTTTCTTTTACCTTTCTTTGTAATAGGTGTTGATGGTTCAGCTTCTTCAGATTTTCTTTTTTTAGCGTTCTTGCTCTATTTTTCTCTTTTTTCACTTTCTTTTCTATCTTGTCTGTGTCTCTTTGTTTTACCCACTGATTTTTGATGGCGACTCTTTACGTTTGCATCACCTGAGATATTATATATTAGTTTGAGTGGTATGCATTCCTGTTAACCTTTTTTTTTTTTTTTTTTTTTTTTTTTTTTTTTTTTTTTTTGAATATCACATGTGATAATATTATATTTTTAAATGTACCTTTAGTAGATGTCGTAGGTTCTTTTAAAAAGTCAGACGATCCAACTGTCTTTAAAGCATCTTCAACCCCTGTTTCTTTTGGTTCATCTGCATCATCACAAAGTATAACAAATAAGTTATTTCTCATCACAAAATCTACCATATATCTAGCAGAAGCCTCTTATAAGCACAATATCACTTGTGTTAACTTGAACCTATCTTCTAATCTCTCGTATTTTCACAAAAATCTTCACAATACCACAAACTATCAGAAAATCTACCATAAATCTAGCAGAGACATCTTTTATGCACATTATCACTTGTGTTAACTTAAACCTATCTTATAATCTCTCGTATTTTCTCAAAAAACTTCACGGCATCACAAAGTATAACAAATAAGTTATTTCTCATCAGAAAATCTACCATAAATCTAGCAAAAGCCTCTTATATGCACAATATCACTTGTGTTAACTTGAACCTATATTCTAATCTCTCGTACTTTCACAATACCACAAACTATCAGAAAATCTACCATAAATCCAGCATAAACATCTTATAAGCACATTATCAATTGTGTTAACTTAAACCTATCTTCTATCTCTTGTATTTTCACAAAAAATTTCCCGGTATCCCAAAGTATAACAAACAAGTTATTTCTTATCACAAAATGTACCATAAATATAGCAGAAACATCTTATATGCACAATATCACTTGTGTTAACTTAAACCTATCTTTTAATCTCTTGTATTTTCACAAAAATATTCACACTACCACAAACTATCATAAAATCTACCATAAATCTAGCAGAGACATCTTATATGTACATTATCACTTGTGTTAACTTAAACCTATCTTCTACTCTCTCATATTTTCACAAAAATATTCACAACATCACAAACTATCACAAAAAAGTCATTTCTCATCACAAAAAGTACCACAACCAAACAGAAACATCTTATATACACATTATCACTTGTGTTCACAAAAATCTTCACAACGACAAAAAGTATGATAAATAATACTTGAAAAGTAGAAAAATAAGATCAAAATCACAAATAATATTTTAAATAACATAGAAATGAGTGTCGTACCATTAACCGGTTTTTGATTCAGTTCATTTTCCATCGTTTTTTTGAGGGATCGGTTTCTTCAAGCTTTGATTAACCCATTTTTATGATTTTCTCTTGATTTTGATGGTTAAATCAGTGTTTATTTTGATTTTTAAGTTATTTTAGGGTTTGATGTTGATAGGGGAGAGAGACGGTTTTTGAAATGTGTGTGTTTTTGTGTGTGGTGGGGGTGATAAGAACGTGTGGATAATGACGGTTGATTGTGTAGGGTAAGTTTGTGAAATTTACAATTTTAGTCCCTCCGTGTTTTTTTTTTTTTTTTTTTTTTTTTTTTTTTTTTTTTTTTTTTTTTTTTTTATCCTTTGATCTAGTATTTTTAATTCAATGATTTGGACGGTCCAGATTAATCCCTTAGTTTGTAGGATTTTTTGTGTTTGCAAAATAACTCGCCTGTTACAAAATAATAATAATAGAAAAAAGATAGTAACACTACAACAAATGGTGTAATTATACACACGGATTAGAGCATATATCCACGTTTTCAAGTGTGGCAAAACTAAAACTACACGCATGAAAACAGCGTGGCAAATCTTGGCGTCACAAATGGCTTCACATAATTGAGCATGGACAAACTACTTAATTGCGACACTTGAGGGTGTGGGGAAATTGATAAAAAATTCCACGATTTATAAGGTGGAAAAGTTGCAAAGAGTGCACACCCTAAAAAGCGTGGCAAAATTTGAACTACACACTTTTAAATGTCACAAAAGTTACTATTTTGGTGGAAAATTTTCAAAAGTGCACACTAAAAAGCGTGGTAATTAGTAGTAAAAAGTACACACTTCTAAATGTCACCTTTCGATAATTTTACATTTAAAAAAAACACAATTCTGCAATTTTCATATTCAAAAATACAATTTTGCACAAATTAAAAAAAAAATACAATTATGCACTAATTAAAAAAAAAAAAAATACAATTCTGCATATTCAAATCATAGCATATCATACATCTAGTTCTGCTTCAAGTATGAGCATATTCAAGTATGAAAACCATCAAAAGATTTCATGATATAAAAGAATTCAAATCTGTAAAGCTAGCTTCGTTAATCTTTCGTCTTCAAGTATTCATTGCAAGCTTTGATCTTTTTTCTTCAAGAACCTCCTAAATAATGAAAAACCAAAACCAAAAGTTATAGTTAAAACTGTGATGGGAAAGGTGATAAATGCAAGCTGATGGTCAAACTTTGGTAACACCATCATGGTGGATAAATACAAGCTAAAGCCTAAACATATGATTAGTATCAAATGAACTCAGTCTTACGTTTTAACAGGCAAGTTACAAGCACATAATCAAGATACAATTACAAGCATGCCAACCTAAAATCTATAAACAGTTATAAGGTTATATCTTTACTAGTAACTAGTTTTATAAATGCATGTTTTGCAAACAAAAACAACTGTTTATATGGTGCTAATGTTACCGAATGAAAATATTAAATGAAAATACTGAGGTATGCCCTTATCAGTATACAAAGTGCTTGTTTTGAAATTGCAAATTTGGTCCTAGTGAGTGATTGCATCTTCTTTGAAATTCGGAAACTTCAAGGCTAATGTTCTGTTCTTAACTCGATTATTCAAGGCATGCCACTTATAAAAAGTATTCTTCTTATGATTTCACAGCTCAAACGTCTAAGGGAAACCTTATACAAGAATCTATTACTTCAGGTGCTTTCTGCTTCTTAGCCTGTTACGTATTTCAGACATTTACATATGTATATTTAACAAGCACTTACATTCATGATATATCCTTTTATGATAGAGAACTAGTTGGAAATTTGACCAGCAGGCTTGGGGCAGATTGTCAAAAGTTGTCACATATCGTTTCAAACAATTTACATCTGATAGTGCGGAACTCCATTCAGGTTGTTACCTTGGTCAAGATCTATCTTAGCTCACATTTTAATAACCTCGTTTATTCTCTAAATTTAAGTTATCAAACTGAAACATATCATACCAAACCAAACCCAATAATAGTTCAAACAATGACAATAACATTTATGTTGGCGCCAACATATTAACATGCTTTGTTATCGAAGTAGAAACATGATTCAACTTCTTTCAGATTTTAAATGTGCCATGGTTACAAACAGCAGTACATATGTTAATAAAAGGATGATCTTTTTCCTAGCAAATTTTATAAAATGTTGTAATCATATAGCAAGTCTGAAGTTCAAAAAGATCATATGCAGAAAAGAAAAGGCATAAACAAAAGGCTTATTTGTTAATAGGCATTTACCAATGAGTGGAAGAGAACATCAATTCAGACCTTTCCTAAGCTCAAGATGAATGCTACTATTGTTGCTTTCAATTTGCACTATAGATGTACAGATAAGAAATGCATTTTTTGGGTATAGGGACGACACCCATTATCCTAAATGTTAATAACTTCAAACAAACTATTTCGAAGCAACTAATAATCAACCCATTGGATTTTAAGGAATACATTTACAGGAATTTCAAACATTAAGTGGAACTTAACAGCTTGTAACCTTGTTATATTATATATTTCACTGCATTACCTTCCTTCTTCCCTATAAAAACGATCAAATCAAATCAAATTAACACCACTAACAAATATATCTAACTACAGTAAAAAAGCATCAAAGTACAATAAAAAACGATTACATAGACCTACAAAACACTAGAAAAAAAGAAAATGAGCTCATGAATGAAAGTATAAAAAACGATTACACATACGAAGCCAACGAGGTTCCTGGTTCACATCATCCATTATTGGAAGATTACAAGGGCTATAGCATACATGTAATTTTCCAACAATCACACATGATATTTTTTTCGAAAAAATTGTTCAGACACTCAATACTAGCTAATACTATACTATTCAAAACTTAAAATAAGAATTAGCTTACAACAGTCAAATTTCACATTCAACAACGTAGTTATGTTTATAACTACAATCAGTAATACATAACTAATTAACTAAAATTGGTACAAAAAGTACAACATATAAATAGCTATACATAACGAGTAAAACATGACTTCGAACAGTAAAACTATAAGTAATTTTCAACTACTTACACATTTCTATAATCACTATACTTTGACTATATCCGATAACACTTTAATATAATCAGTAAAACCTTGCTAAATTACACTACTGCTAGTCTAGTATGTTTGGCACACAACATTCCGGAGCATTTTGAAGCAACTAGCGTTGAGCGTTTTTAACATAAAGCTTGTTTGGCAAGTAGCGTGCAGCGTTTTGTATTTTGTTTAAATGTTAGTTTTACCAAAAAGCGTTCAAATTATCAAATATCAACACTACTATTTTCTGCTAGGACTAGTTTTGTCAAACACACGTCTTAATATAATCACTACACATAAGTAGAATACTATCCGCTACTACTAACTACTTGCCACTATTATCCGTAACACATTAATATAATCAGTCAAACATAACTACAATCAGTTAAATTTGACTGTTGTAAATCCTTATCACATTCATCAATAACTCGCTTACAACAGTCAAATTTCACATTCATTAATAACTCGTTTATACTAGTATTAAAAATTTCACATTATTAGCATCAAAATTTCACATTATTATACTTAAATAAACAGTCATAGTTTATACCGAATCGCCACAACTGCTTTTGGACCGCGTTATCTACTGCAACGCCGCAAATGGACCGCGTTAACTACTGCAACTGCTTTGGGACCTAATTTAACTACTGAAACCCTAGCTTCTAGACCTGATTTAGCTTTTGGACCTGCTGCAAATGGACCGAATCGCTGCAACAACTCGATTAACAGAATCGCTGCAAATGAAATTTGAACGATTTGGGAAAATTAGGGTTTATAATGAAAGTGTTTGGGAAATTAGGTTCATATTTGGGGATACATTTATACAGAAATCGAATTAGGGTTTATAATGAAAGTGATTTGAGTGGTCACATGGTTTATTGAAACTCTGTAAATTGGGGATATTAAAGTGTTTGTGATATTAAAAATAAAATAAAATGGAGGAGACGTATAAAAGAATGATTCAAAAGCCTTTGCCACGCTTTTTATTGTCAGTTAATTTCATTTTTTTTCACTTTTATTTAAAATCCTTTGCCACGCTTTTTTAGTGGCTTAAGTCACTTTAATTTGCACGGTTAAGAGGGTGCAAGTATTTTTCTTAGATCTACACGCTTTTAAGCGTTAACTTATGTTCTATGCACACATATAATTGTGGTTATTTTGTGCACGCTCATCTCCGTGTAAAAAGACAATTTAAAACTCCACCCTTTGTACATGGAAAAATAAACGTGCACATATTAACTATTTTTTGTAGTGTAATTTTATAAGTTACGATGTCACATGATTCACACATCACCCATCATGAATCTACTAGTAGTATTTTTAACTAGTTTATACAAAAAGAAATGATATATGGCTGCAGACATGAACCACTTGTACTTTGTAAACCCATGCCATGACACATACGATGATAGAGTTGTATATAGGGCTGAGCAAACGGATCGGATGGACCGGACCGACCGACAAAACCGACCGGACCGGACCGACCACATTCGGTCCGGTCCTCGGTCTAAGCTTTTTGCCAAATTCGGTCCTCGGTCCGGACCGACCAAAAACCCGAAAAAACTTGCCTAATTGGACCGGACCGACCGAATACCGACCGGACCGGACCGGACCGAGACCGGACCGACCATATTCGGTCCGGTCTCGGTCTATGGTTTTTCCGGTTCTCGGTCCTCGGTCCGGTCCGGTCTTGATCGGTCCGGTCCGGTTTTCGCCCGATGCTCAGCCCTACTTGTATAGCCACCTAACAACCAAAGCGCGTGCCTTTAACTCAAACAAAACTTAACCAACATTAAAATAGAAAAAAAAACACAAAGTACTATTCTGTCAGAAAAACACTTTCCTCTTTTATTTATCTTCACACACTCAAAAAAATATGACCTGATCATCGGAAACCCCAAAATTCGCCGCCTTCCGTAAGTAACCCACTAATTCTTGTTTTTTACTTTATTTGTTTCTTTTTGATCAAACTGTAGTTGGGTTGGTGATAGTTTTAGATGATTATTTGTGATTGTTTAGAATTTTCATTTTTTGCTACTACTAGTACTTATTTTGGTGAACTTTAGTTGAGTGATTTTAGATGGTGATCATGGTGGATTTTGGAGTATTGATTTGTATAATGGGCTTGTGTCCCAATGGTAACCAAATGGTTGTGGGTTCAAGTACTGCTTAGGACATGTGAGATAGATTTGTGGTGTAAATATTACTGAGATAGTTAAAATTGTCGTTCTAATGAAAAAAAAAAAGGTTTTGGAAGTGATTATCTGATTGTTTACGGGTTGTTTTACATGTAAATTGTCCAACAAATGATTATCTGATTATAGCAACTTAAATAGCTTATAGCTTAAGCACATCGCGTGTTTTGTTACAGCTTAAATAAAAATACATTGTTACAAAGTTGTGTCCTATGCAAGTTTGTTGGTTATAGTATTAATTGTGTTATTGTTTGTAGTTTTTAACTACCATGGAAGATGCCGATTCAGTTGCTACGCTTTTGGAGACTACAACCTCCAAAATACAACAGCTACAGAAAGCATTTGCTGAGCTTGAAAGTCAGCGAGCAGTAACACTTAACCTCAAATGGAAACAAATTGAGGAACATTTTCATGGCCTCGAGAAGTCACTCAAGAGGCGTTTTACTGAGCTTGAAGACCAAGAAAAGGAGTTTGAAATGAAGACCGTTCGAGCACAGCAAGTCATTGAGAAGCGTCGTGCTGTTGTTATGGCTAAGGAAGAATCCTCCTTGGTCAGGCTTCAAGTGAAGAGAGATGCTGCTGTCACCGCTATCTCTAATGCCCTTGGGAGAAACAAAAATGGAGATGCTCAATTTGTGGACGAGAAACCGCTAGATGCAGTGGATTCTGAAGCTATGAACTCGTTGTTTGAAGATGGTGATGTGAAGCTGCTAACAAATCCGGAGCTAGCCAAGTTTTGTGAAGAGATGGATGCAGGAGGATTGCATAAATTTATATCGGATAACCGTAAGAATATTGCTTCCATCAAGGAAGAAATTCCGATTGCATTGAAGGCTGCATCTGACCCCGGTGGTTTGGTTTTGGATTCACTTTGTGGTTTCTATGTCTCAGAAGGGTCAAACATAGACGGGAAAAAAGATGCAAATCTTTTAGGATTGAGGCGAACATGTATCATGTTAATGGAATGTCTTAGCGTTCTTCTCACGAACCTAGATGCAAACACTGTTTCTAAAGTGATATCTGTAAATGTGAAGGATAGAGCAAAGATTATTGCCCAAGAGTGGAAACCGAAACTAGATGAGCTTGATTTGGATGCTAGCAATGGAAACTCATTGGAGGCACATGCTTTCTTACAACTTGTGGCTACTTTTGGGATTGATTCGGATTTTGTTCATGACGATTTGTCTAAGTTGATACCAATGGTCTGTCGCCGCCAACAAACAGCAGACCTTTGCCGCTTCCTTGGGTTGTCTAACAAGATGCCAGGTTGATATTTGTTTTTCTGTTTAATAACTGTTTATATGGTTAGTTGGTACTAAACTCATTAAGGAAAATCTACCCTGTTTTTGAATTTTTTGGGTTTAAATGGGCAGAAGACCAATGCTTAGTGAGAAACAACTAGGTTGTTGGATGTTGGGTTATTAATTATAATGGGCCATGATTTGAATATGTGAATGTGCAAGTGTTAGTCATTTTCCACATTTGCTGAAAACACAAAGTCCATATTACAATTATTATTTAATTATTTAAAAGTTCTTTTCATCTGTATCAGTAAATAAAATATTTGTTTAATAAAGTGCCCATGAAATAATATTACAGTACTCTATTAATAAACAATTTTCATAGATAAGTATTCCTATTGAATCATATTTTGCAACTTTTCCAATAGAAAATTATTGTATAGACCGTCACATTATTATATTGGTTTATGAAATTCTAGAGAAGTCATAAAATGAATTAATGGGTCAACTTGACCTTGCCTATTTGACCCGTTTACACAATGACCCATTTTGACCCAAACCCTTCTTTAGCAGGCCTAATCCGCTCAATTTGCCATCACTACTTGTTCCCATGAAAATTGGAACTTCTTGTTTGGGACATGGTTTACCGATTATCGAAAGTACTTATGATATAAAACTATAAGTTCTACAGTTTTATATCATAACTACTTTAGATATTTGGTAAAACTGTATCTTCTCATGAGCTGTAAGTATGCATACTAAAGCTGTGTAGTTGTATAAGTTACCTCTTTCCTCTTGATTTTCTCAGGTGTAATTGATGTGTTGGTTAACAATGGAAGACATATTGATGCTGTTAACCTAGCATTTGCATTTGAACTCACAGAGCAGTTTTGTCCCGTTACGTTACTAAAAACCTACCTGGCAGAGGCTGTTAAAGTTCCTTCCACTGTCAAAGTAGGAAATGCTTCCCCAACTGCTCAGGTTATTACCGTGTTTTATACAGTACCAAAACCTACAGGTTGCGATTTTGAAACGTTTGTGGGTACTGGGTAAACTGGTCAATTCCGGCTATACATTGTCTTTAACAAGTCAACATGGTAAGTATTTAGAAGTAGGTAAAACATTAATGGCTTGAATGTGTCAAGCGGGTTGAAATTCGCCATAAGTTTTCTCAAGATGTATAAAACTAGATTGTCATGATGTAGTTTAGTTTCTTAGTTTTTTTAACTCATATTACCCGTTTTGATACAATACAAAACTCTTCTATTTTGACCTGCACTAATATAGATTGGTTTTGGAACATATCAAGTACACAGTAATACAGATTTTGTGGAACCACGTAGTTTTTGCGTTCATCTTATCATCAATATAATTTAGACTCTGCAAGATTCTTTCTTCTTACATGTATTATTTTTCAAATTCCAGAATGATGTTAGTGAAAGAGAACTATCTGCACTAAAGGCCGCCATAAAGTGCATTGAAGAACACAAGTTTGAACATCGGTACCCGCTAGAACCACTTCAAAAACGAATTATCCAGCTCGAGAAAGCCAAGGCAGACAAAAAACGAGCAACAGAAGTAGTGAAACCTCAATCCAAGAGACCCCGTGCCAATGGTGTAGCAGCAGGGTATGGCCAACGTAACACCAACATCACTCCTGACCAAAACTTCTATGCTACTAGGTATGCACCACCAACTCAATACATGTATGACAACAGACCACCGTATGCATACCCTGGACCACCCGAAAACCATGTTCACACCTTTGTTGCAACGCCTACTTACAACATAGCACCTAACCAAGGCAACTACTTTGGGAATGGTTATCAGTACCAAGCTCCTTATCTTCACTAAGCTTGTAGGTACGGTAAGAAACATATATCATGATCCTCCTTTTAACTTCTAGGTCTTAACCGTGTTGAGTTATTCCTATAATGGGCTCAATTTGGAAAAACCACGGAAAATGGAAGAAAAAAACATCATTTAGCCTTGTTGATTTCATAATTTGTGTGTATAAGTTGACACTGTAATCCTTTAATACATGTATTATTAATGCTGTTAGCTTTGTTCGTCTTATCCTTATCAACTAGACTTATAGTAGTTGTCTATTGAAGTTATGTTATGTGTGCAATTTGACCGAGGCCATAGGTTTCAGGTCCTTGCGTTCAATATGGCGTAAGATGATGAACCCAAATAAAATCAGGTACTTCACAGAGGTAGGGTGCACTCTTGTTTAATGCTCTGATGCAAATTTGATGCAGCAAAAGCGGAATATAATTTCGCATGTTTACACTATCATATGACATTTTTCAGTATTATTTGTATTAATGCAGTTTGAAACATGACTGTCATTTGCATCCAAATGAAATGCTTATTAATTTCACATAATCTTAATACAATCAGGGATTGTGAGGTATGTATATTTTGCCATTGCATTTACAATACCAAACAGCTTGAACCCAGTCCGTGATCATTAGGATAGGGGTGCAAGGGGTGCAATCTGAGCACTTATTTGTGCAGTCAATACGTGGTGGTATACCCCAATCCGAACCTTGAATATCCTGAAAGATCCCAACATAACACATAATAAGTTAATAACTACACATCCTACAAAGTTTTTCAATGATATAAACAAATAACCTTCGCGTTTACCTCTGCGTTCAAGCCCTCCGGAGTTGGTGTTGGAGCTGGAGCTGGCAAACGCGAAATACCTTGGACATGACTGCCAATAACAAGACATATGAAAAGGAAAGAAAGATTGTTGACACGCGAAGTGAGTGGAAAATTCATTGTGTTTCAACTTCTTCGAGCCTGAAAAAGTATTGTCAGATAGTAATCGTTAGTAAAATTATTTGAGTATGGATGAAAACAAGTGAATAACTGAAAAGTATTTTTCGGGTTAGGCAACTTTTATCAGTTTATGTAAGGTGAGAACTGAGTACATGCAGGGATGGGAAAATAAGCTGTGTATTTATACTTGCATAAATTTATTTTACTAAGATATTTTAGTACCAATTAATTGGGTATTTACTAATTACTACTGTTATTTATTATTACTTGATACTTATAACTGTAAAGACTATTACAGGCCACCTAAATGTTAAACAGCTAATTTATAAATTTGAATATGTATTCAGTTTCGTTCTTATAATCTGACTAAAAACATGATGGATAACAGATATAAGTGAGAGTTTATTGAACAATGAACAAGAAGTCGTCTTACAAATACTGTTTGTCATCTTATATTTTTTTTATTCAATAATGTATACGGATCGGGGAATAATAAACTATTCAGTTTTTTTTTTTTTTTTTTTTTTTTTTTTTCATTAACCTATTAAAACTACTTTATATGACACCCGAATATGTATCAGGTTTCGTTTATAGATCACCAAGTATGCTTAGCTAGAAAGACATATCAAGTATGCTGAAAAAAAAGTGTTGCAGGCAATAGTCTTTAGAAGTGCTTCTGGTACTTGAAGTTTGTATTAATAACTTTTGATGGGTGTTTGGCAAATTGTGATTAACGATAGAATTGATAGACCAATTAAAGGGTATATAAGTATTTGACCCCTAAAGAGCATAAGCAGGTTACCAAACACTAGAAACTAAGTATTGCAAATCGCATACAAAACACAAATTAAAGCACCCACTGAGATGCATAGCCAGATGTGGGAATGTAAACACAACGGGTCATTATAGTTCCACTTTGCCTCTAACGGGTCAAATGGGTAAACTTCAAATTCCTAGCTAAAATGAGAAAGGTCGAATGGGTTAACACATCACCCATAGCGCATCAAGAATAGATAAAACAACCTAAACTGTTTTAACTCAGGAATTAGATTATTACTGTAACAATATAATGTTGGTAATATATTAAGACATTAACTATTTAGAAAAAGTACTTGCAGGCTAGCCCGACCAAACCCGTTTTGACCCGTATTGAAGATTGCCAGTTTTGACCCGTTACTCGACTCACAATTATGAAAGATAAAAATATTCTAAACTTAGGCGGCTGTAGTGAAATTTAGCAAGAACCTTATGAGAAACTTCCTTAACACGACTGTAAGAGAACTAACCAACTGATAAGAGTGCGTAATGGTTCTCCTTTCGAATTCCTTATGTGCAAGAGTAACCTTGTTTTGTATTCATCATTTAAGGAGTAAAAATCGGTAGTTTCCATGAAAATGCTGCTATGAATCATCAGCCCAAACAATGATCCATGTGGGTGAGTAGGAAACGGGCAGAAAATTTGAAAAAATGGTACTTTTTCGTAACTCATAAGCTCCTTCTTTTTCTGAAATGTTTTGTTTCAACTTTGAACACTGATCATCATCTGTCAACTTAGAAAAGTCAACTAGTTATATTTCATTATTACCGAGTATTTCTTAAGTAACAACTGACACTCAAACAACATAGAGGCCCACTCATTTATCAAACTTTGACATTAAATGTGAATCCATGAAATTATAAACATATATGCACATAAAACAAATGATCATATAAGATACAAAGTATAAGAACTGCCAGAAATCTGTTGCAGCTTATGACTATAAATCAAGAGGCGTGAAGATTTGTATTCTAAGAGGAACTATCACAGAGAGAAATATACAACTCGATCAATAAGCTCAACCTCTCCTAGTATGTTATATCCCAACAGCATTTCTTGGTAAGAGATGCGTCAGAGTAGCTAACAAATTTTTCTGAAAGAGGAAGGAAATGATGCTATGGACCTTCAGTTTTGCACGAAGTAAGCAAACCATGGATATCATCAGAGCTACAGCAGAAGAGATCCCACTAATAAGAAACAAGCCTCTGAATGTAGCAAAATTCAAGGTTTTAGGCTTTTGTTGGGATGACGAGGACCCTTTCTGGAACCACTTCTTCTCCAGATCTCCGAGAGTTCCGTTTTCTCTTATTTTGACAATTTGTCTCGACATATCTGTTGCCAAAGGCGATCCTTTTTGAAAGATCTAGATTAATATATCAGTAAACAATAAAAACTGTATAAAGATTGGGGAACTTAAAAATATGATAGCGTTTTTCTAAAATATCCGTGATTACCTTTTAACAGTTCATATGAATATATAAAGTAAATTTATTTTTAGATTATTCGGAAAGAAAAGAAGTGGCACTTACAAAGGCAAAACCTGATGTTTTAGGTTCAGATGAAATCATGGCGTAATCAGTTGAATACCTTCCAAGAAACATCTTAATGTAAGGGACTTCATCGATGATAGCATCAGCACCACCTCCTGATAAAGCTTTTGCATAATCATCATACGAGTAGTATGGGTGATGCGTGTAATCTTCAAGTTTCCAGTTGTTAACTGTAGTACCTGCTAACTTAAACTGTTCAACGGTGAGTAGTGAAGCCAATGTTGCAGTGTAACTCGAGATCAGAATAAGTACCACAAGTAACCATACAAACACCACAAATTTTGACCGATTACTTGACAGCTTCTCTCCTATACCACAAGTTTACAATAAATTAATATATGTTACTGTAGGTCCCATTTGCTTTAAATGAAGAGATAGAGAGATCGAGAACTAACTTTGAGTGAAAAATAAGGTCATTAGGATCAACCAGAAGGTTGCTCCAATTTGCTGCGCAGGCGATCTTTGAGATCCTTGATCCATGGACTCGATAGCGAAAATGATAATGCCTGTGAGAATAGCAAAACCCACAGTTATTAGCCAAAGGTCCACATCGAGTGGCTTCAAGAAGATCCACATGTCATTATGTTTGATTCTAGCTAGCGTTCCTACGCCCAAGTCAGTATAAGTCGCTGTAAAGTCAACATACTGAGATTCATTCGCACGAATGGTTGAATCACCCAAGATAGCATCAATCTCCTGATATACAATAAATTAGAAAATATTTGTGCTAAAAAACATATCTAGATAATGTTTAAAATTGAGTGACTTATTGTGGTGTACATACCTGATTGTAAACCTTCTGTATAAGATCATCATAAGTCATTTTATCATATGGAATTAACTCATATGGTACTTCATATGGTAATGAATGTATGCAAGCATTGAACACATCTACAGAGAATCCCGTAGCAGTTGTGACATTATTGTCAATAGATACATCTATGAAGTTCTTAAACTTTCTTTTGGTTAAAACACCAACTTTCAGATTTTCACCAAGATTCTTTTGCAATATCCGACGTTTTGGAGTGATTGTAGACCCTCTTTTGCCTATCACATTTACAATCTTGAATCCATTGGAGACTAACTTTCCATCACTAAGTCGAAACTCGCCACTTACACCCTTAAATCTAGTTTTTGAAACCTCATTTAGAAGGATCGAATCAATATCAGGAACAACAAACAAGGAATGAACCTCAAGCCTTTGAATGGATTCTGATAGTGCCCAAATTGTGTCGTATGCCCAAATGGCAAGTACACTTATCTCCCTCGTTGCTAAAGTAGGGTGTTTAATATAGCATTCATTATACCATCTTGCAGTTAGGTTGAGCAGCTTTCTTGATGCAGGAATGTAGGACCGTAGCCCTATTACTCCTTGTAGAGACTCGATAACTTCATTATCAACAGATTGCAAATTGTCAATGGTTTTGTAAGTTACTATCCAAGTATATTTCTCATTCACCATACCTAATCTTTCTGCAATAAAAAGAAGTCTATTTGCTAATAAAGACGACATGTGTACAATAATTACTGTTGTGTGACTAGTTATAACCTTTTGCAACTTTTTAATGATTTGATCATCCGAGGCCAAGGCAGGAACTGCAATTCTTTGACTAATCCGAATGCCTTCGTCTTGGAAAGACTCGAGGAAATATGATAAGATTTCCCTCCCACAATCATTTTCCTCGTTTAAAAATATAACGTCTCTCGAGTTATAGGATTTCACAAGGGCGGCAATGCTTTTGGACATAACTGATTCGTCTTCCTTGATTTGAAACAAGTATGGATAATCCATGGAAGGAGAACCCGCAAACGAAAATATAGGAACTTTAGCTTTATCAACAATTGGAGCCAATAACTTTGCTTCTCGATATGTTTCTGGGCCTATGATTGCTTGCACCTTAACATTATCCAAAAGATCAAGCACTGCACAAACAAAGTTAGAACAAACCAATTTAACGATTACATGAAAAATCCATAAAGTGAAGGTACTTAAATATGGAGCATGATTACAACTCCATATGGATTGCGATTTGGCTTTATGTCGGTTATGGAGTTGAAAATAAAAAGAACACGTAATGCACTTGGCAAAAGTAAGTATTTTTGGAGAAAGTTGCCAAGTTTGATATGTTAAAAGGAGATGAAATGTTTCTTGATAATCTATTAGCATGACTGACAAGTAACATTTAAAATAAAAGTTATTATTTTTCTACCAAAAATGTTAGCATAATGGATCATGACTATGGCTGACATAATGATAAGAAAATGTGAGAAAATAAAAGAAAAAAAAAAAATAAAAATAAAAAATGTACCCGCTGACAGAGCTTGTAATGGGTCACCTTTGGAGTCTCTTGTGTGGAGAACGATCTTCGTTATGCAATTGTTATTAAGTGCATAAAAATCAGAAACTGCCATACTCATGAAGCTGTGAATTGACTTTCCAACCCATGACTCCATGTCAAGAACTACTCCCACTCGTATTAGAACTTCGTCGTGCAAAAAAAGGCTACTGTTTTCGAACAGTAACGAGTCTTTACATAATGCATGGTTTATAAAGCTCGAGTATATTATAAACAAAAGAATGAATTTGTTATGATTTTGAAGCTTCATCATTGCAAGAAGTAGCAGAAAAGGTTCTAATGCTATAAACTCCTTTGTAAACACTTCCTTTGTCCAAGAAAAAAACAAGTGGCATAAGAAAGTCAACTTAAAAAAAGTCAACTAGCCATGTATATTCCCAAGGAAGCAAGGAATGTGCATGCATACAAATATGGAAGTAGAAAATGTAGGAGACGATATTATCAAGTTACATACACAGCACAGAACATCCCAGAAATCTGTCATAAAACAAATTAACAATTTGGTAGGGGAATTTCTTTGACTATTTATAGAAAAGTATTCTTTAAGCAAATGATTTGTAATCTTAACTGTTGGATATTTTAGTGTAATTGGATTAACTTGTTTGACAAATTTTGTCATTATAAGACATCATTTAGGATTGGACGTGCGGAGTGCACACCTATTTGAATTAATTATGATGTTAGGGGCGAAGCCCCTAAAGGACGGGGGTCCGGGGGCAACGCCCCTGGGAGCGGGGTTCCAGGGGCGGCAGCCCCTGGTAGCAGGGTCCAAGGGGCGGCAGCCCCTGACAGTTATGATGGCCCTAATCCCGTTTTTCATAGATATAACGTTTTCCTCTTGGTCATTCGGTTCACTGGTTCATAAGATTTCAAACAAAAACCATACAAAACGTTCTCAATCTCTGGATTGTATCCGATTGAATAATTCGGGAGAACCACCGAATTGATTCGATCTGAAAGTGTTTACACGCCTTTCAGAGATTAAAATATATCCGGTTGTGTTCGTTATTGTTATCCCCTACAAAGATCGAATCAATTATTGAAGATGATGAACCCTGATTCTGTGAAGGATATGTATAAGACGGTTGCAAAATTGGAAAAGTTTTCTGGGCAGGATTTTCGTAGATGGCAGAAAAAGATGCACTTTTATCTCACGAATTTGAAAGTGGTATATGTTCTGAGTACCCCATGCCCTGAGGCTGTTGAGAATGAAACCCTGGAACAGACTCGCACTCGTTCAAAGTGGGAAAACGCAGACTACATATGTCGTGGTCATATTCTTAACGGTATGTCTGATTCCTTGTTTGATGTTTAACAAAACGTAGAGTCTGCAAAAGAATTATGGGATTCCCTTGAAGCCAAATATATGGCAGAAGATGCATCTAGTAAGAAATTTCTTGTTGGTAATTTCATTAACTATAAAATGGTAGACACTAGGCCTGTCATGGAACAGTATCACGAATTGCAAAGGATATTAGGACAGTTTGCACAATATGATATGAGAATGGATGAATCTATTTCTGTTTCTAGTATCATAGATAAACTGCCCCCCTCTTGGAAAGATTTTAAAAACAATCTGAAACATAAGAAAGAGGAATTGAATCTGGTTGAACTTGGAAGTCATTTCCAAATTGAACAATCCATACGTGATATGGAAAAGGGTTCTGTTGGTGGTACTAAAACCATGACCGGTTCTTCTGTGAACATGGTGGAGGAGGGTGAATCCTCCAAGGCTGATAAAGGGAAACGAAAGTTTCAAGGCAATAACAATAAAGGTTCCGATAAGAAATCAAAAGTAACCCGTTGGAAGTGTGGGAAACCGGGACACTTTAAGAAAGATTGCAGGTCTAAGGGTGGAGGTAAAGGGAAAAACGAGGCTGGTTCGAGTGGATCCAAGGATCCCGGAAAGCAATCAGGTTTGTTTTTGGTGCCTACTGATCATTCTGTTGAGAATTATTATGTATCAATAATCTCTGAAACATTTTATGTGCAGGATGATGATTTATCATGGTGGGTGGATTCAGGAGCAACATGTCATGTGTAACAATTCGCAATTTCAGGTTAACTTTTATTCCCGAAAATTTCACTATTCACTTTTCACTATTCATATCAGAAATTTTTATTTCATATTCTCGTAAGTTAAACTATTTTAATGATAATCCGAGAATTTCACACTCGTCGGATCATTTCTGCAAAAATCACAAAGCCGTGTCCGAGATTTACTTTTAGGTTTAAACGTCCTTCCAGCATCCCGATATATCCATAAAACATTATAAACAATAGAAATATGATTTTCTCTCATTTTAGGACAATTCCAAAAGTTTCGGAATTTTACGTTTTTCAGTTCAGCGTTTTACGCGAATTGCGCGTTTTAGACCCGTGTTTCCAGTTTTTAGCAGGGTTTTCGCACCCGATAGAACCTACTACTCATTTTATATTTTATTATGGACTATATTGACATGTTTAACCATATTTATAAGTTTCATATTTTTAGGATACCCGGTTTTACGTTTCGTGACTTAACAACTTACGGTTAGCAATTTACGGGTCCAAAACTAGCTACATAAGTAGGATAATACCAAGTTTTTTTGCATCTAGTCACCCTTATCTCTATATGAACGACTTAGGGGGGGGGGGGGGGAGGATTCACACTTGTGGCATGATCTCATGACTTTAGCCATTAGATCAATACTTATTTACAACTTTGTCTCCAAGTTTAGCAAAAATATCCTAAAAACTAACCTCCTCAATGAACCTTCCTAGACACCTTCCTAACCTCCTCTTCATGCTATAAATACAAGCTCATACCTTCATCTTTTCATCACCAAAACGCCACACCATTAATTCCTAGCACCATGATCCTTTGATCTTCAAACTTCAAGTTACACTACAAAGTTCAAGGTCTTAGTATTCTCTACCTAGTTCTTAAGTTTGTTTGGTGATTCCATGGTTGAATTAGGAGCTACACAAGGTTACTAGGGCTGAAGTTAAATGATTTTCACAAGGGTTAGATCAAGGCTAGCAAGGGTTACAAGAGTTGTGGTAAAGGGTTTACAAGCATAGGTTTAATGTCCTAGTTCATACTTGACTTCCTTTCTTAAGAGAAAGCCAAAAGTTGTAAGCAAACCCTTATACACTTTCTTGCTCAATATCATTTCATGCTTATTATGTTTCTTTCATGCTATATATGGTCTTTGTATTGTGTTCATGATGTTTAAAAATGGATAAAACAAGTATTGGTATACATATGTTAACTTATGACAAGTAAACAAGCAAACTAGTGATTTTTATGGAGAACCACGACCACAATAGTATAACTTTGATATTTGACACTTACTTACTGTTAAAGAGGACTTAACAAGGAAAACATAGCAATTTGAATCACCCAAAACGAGTACACGAGTCAAAAGTTATGACCGTTTGAAGTTAGCGAAACCAAAACGGCAAAACTGCCTAAATAGCATTCTGATCAAATTATGATTTTGAAAGTCCCACTTCTGGTCCGATTCATCAAAAAGTTAAAACACAAAAGTTGTCCGGAACGACGTTTTCGTTCAGAAACAAAGAAGCTCGAGACCTGAAAACGCTTTCTGAGTGATAATTTTCTTCAAATTCTTAACAGCCCATTTTTAGACCAAAGTAACTATATAATTGTTATAATTAGATGAGACCAAGAGGTCTAATGACCTAAAGCCAAGACCACAACCATGGCTAAAGCCAAGGTTGAGTCTCAAGACCATGGTAACAATGACCAAGGTCACGGCAAAGCCACGGCTAAAGACCATATAACTTTCAAAGATCAAAAAGCTTATATATATATATATGTTATCAAATACTACAATAGTAGGGAGCCTCATGTGAGGAGTTCATTGAGTAAGCCGTCGAGACGAGTTGTGGATTTACGAGTTAAAGTGTCCTGGCTCCTCGAACGTTTACTCCATGACTTCTGAATTATGTCGGCCCGAACGGTAGTAAGCGATATACAAACTATACATGTTTCATAAACGACTTATATTCAAAGACTTACACTATATACTAAGTACCACATCATGAACATTATGCAAGACATATATTGGCAATTCTTCGTATTCTTAGACGTTACTCCAAACCTAAGTCGCAACGTTCTATTATAGGCTGCTCTTAGAGACTTTCGCGATTCGACTACCACTTTTATTTCTCATTACATAAGCTTAAGGTGAGTCATAGCCCCTACTTTTTCATACTTGTTTTAACTCTTTGGGGGGGATACATGCACAACTACTTGCTTACTTGTACAAATACTTGATCGCATTATACTTGATTGTTCTATACTTGATTGTCTTATACTTGATCGCATTATACTTGATTTCATACATACATGATTGTGTTATACTTAACTGCGTTATACTTGATTGTGTTACTGCCAGTGGCTCCAGATTAAGTTGCTGGATGACCATTGAGACTTCCGGTGGCTCCAAATTAAGACCTTGGATGACCATTGAGGCTATTGATACATCCTAACATTTGCGAATGTTGGATACATCATAAACGTGAGGTCTTCGGAGATGAAGTGTAGACTCACGACTAATTGCTAAACTGTTTTGATGAACTTATACATGTCTTTATTATACTATATTTGTAGCAGTGGGTTGTGAACACACAGGTTACAAGTCTCTTATGGCGGGACTTGTAACTGAGTGGATTCACGATGCCTTTGCTGTGTGAACATTCTTTTAAGGCTTTTCAACTGTTTTAAGACAAACTCTATGAACTCACCAACCATTGTGTTGACACTTTAGCATGTTTATCTCAGGTTAGTAAGGCGATAGCTAGTGCATGGAACTTAGAGTCAAGCTGCATATTCTGAAGACTTACGCTTTTTATCATTTACCATTCAAAACATTTTGTATACATTTATGTATCATACTTTGGAATCTCATGTTTGTAACTTTGAATTCATTAATCGAATGGTAACATTTCAAAACGTCTAATTTAGAGTTCGTTTTCTATAACTTGTACTTTGTATTATGAAGTAGCACCCCTATGACACAGTCTTCCGCTGCGGTATTTTGGGGGTGTTACATCATGTGTGCAAAAATCTTCAATGGTTCAAGGACTTTAAGCCAATTGAAGATGGATCTGTGTTAAAGATGGGCAATGTTGCAACTAAACCAATTAAAGGACTAGGATCTGTTAACCTAGTTTTTACTTCTGGAAACTCTTTACTTTTAAACAATGTTGTTTATGTACCTGGAATTTGTAAGAATTTAGTATCTGGTATTGTATTAAATAAGTGTGGTTACAAGCAAGTCTTGGAAAGTGACAAGTATATCTTGTCAAGACATGGAAACTTTATTGGCTTTGGATATTTGAATGGCATGTTTAAACTAAATTTAGATGTTTCATTTGTTAATAATTCTGTTTGCATGGCTTCTACTAGTTCTAGCAATAATTGTGTTAAATCTGAATTATGGCATGCTAGACTAGGACACGTACATTACAAGAGATTGATAGACATGTCAAAAATGAGTCTAATACTTTCTTTTGAATTGAATGGTGAAAAGTGTAAAACTTGTATGTTGACTAAGATTACTAGACAACCTTTCGCCAAAAATGTCATTAGAGATACTAAGGTATTAGAACTTGTACACAGTGACTTGTGTGATTTTCATTCAACTCCATCACTTGGTAATAAAAAGTATGTAGTTACTTTTATTGATGATGCTACTAGATACTGCTATGTTTACTTGTGTCATACAAAAGATGAAGCTCTTGATAAATTTAAAATCTATAAAGAGGAAGTAGAGCTTCGTCATGGTGTGAAGATTAAAACACTTCGCACTGATAGGGGAGGTGAGTATTATGATCCAGTATATTATCAATCTACTGGTATAATACATCAGACCACTGCTCCATATACACCACAACAAAATGGTGTATCTGAAAGAAAGAATAGGACATTAAAAGAAATGGTTAATTCCATGTTATGCTATTCTGGCCTAAGTGACGGATTTTGGGGTGAGGCTATGTTGACAGCCTGTTATTTATTAAATAGAGTTCCTAATAAAAGGAACAAGTTAACCCCTTATGAGCTTTGGCATAAAAAAGGTACCAAAACTGAGTTATCTCAGAGTTTGGGGTTGTAGAGCTGTGGTAAGATTGACTGACCCTAAAATAAATAATATAGGTCAAAGAGGTATAGATTGTGTATTCATTGGCTATCCTGAGAATTCTAAGTGCTATAGGTTTTATGTTGTAGAATCTAATGACTATGTATCCGTGCACTCTGTTATTGAGTCACGGGATGCTGATTTTGGCAATGAGGATAGGTTTACATCTTTACCTAAACCTGCAGACATGATTGCAAGTTCTAGTAACTTTGGTACATCTGACCAAGTGACTGTTACCCCTCCTGAGCCTAGGAGGAGTGTAAGAGCAAGAAAAACCAAGTCTTTTGGTGATGATTTCCAACTATATTTGGTCGAAGGATCAAGGAATGAAATTGACTTTCAATATCAATATTGTTTTAATGTTGATGAAGATCCTAGGACCTACAGTGAAGCTATGGCTTCAAGGGATGCTGCATTTTGGAAAGAGGCAATCCAAGATGAGATTGACTCTATTGTGCACAATAATACTTGGAAACTGTCTGATTTACCACTTGGGTGTAAACCATTGGGTAGTAAATGGATCTTCAAAAGGAAGATGAAGGTGGATGGAAGCATAGACAAGTATAAAGCCAGATTGGTTATCCAAGGCTTTAGGCAAAAAGAAGGTATTGATTTCTTTGATACCTATGCTCCTGTTGCTAGGATTACCACCATTAGATTATTGTTAGCACTTGCGGCTATACATAATCTTTTAATTCACCAAATGGATGTTAAAACAGCCTTTCTGAATGGTGAATTGGATGAAGAGATTTACATGAAACAACCTGAAGGTTTTGTCATGCCTGGTAACGAAGATAAGGTTTGTAAATTGGTTAAGTCTCTTTATGGCTTGAAGCAAGCCCCCAAGCAGTGGCATCAGAAATTTGATGATGTTGTTTTGTGTAACACCCCCAAAATTTGATACAGCGGAAGACTCAACAAGCTTTCGGGGTGCTACGGGGATTGGTATCCATTCAAAGTCATGAAAGAACGAGATAAAGTAAACATAATAAAAATACAACCACGCGGGGTTTTAAAGTTTACATTTATCCCAAAATCATCCAAAGTCAGGCCCAAAAGAAATAAATATAGGTCCACAATAGTTATCAGAGTTTTAGAAATATAGATCCATAACCGGTGCCAATGCCAAGCCTCCAATCCCAAGCATCCATAGAGCATCACTTAATTACCTGAGAAAACGTGCTAAAAGTCAGCTTTCGCTGGTGAGATTATAGGTTTAAATTCA
This sequence comes from Artemisia argyi, assembly GCA_030686995.1. Lineage (NCBI taxonomy): Eukaryota > Viridiplantae > Streptophyta > Magnoliopsida > Asterales > Asteraceae > Artemisia > Artemisia argyi. The sequence continues at coordinate 61,812,752 of CM060708.1, read as the reverse complement.
TAATTCGATATAGTGGACATATACGCAAAACGCTTGCTAGCTAGACTAGGCCTCAATCATCCAACCAAAATAATCCATCCAATATAATCCAACCAAAATCAAATCCTCCCTATAGGTGCACGCTATAGCTCAAATCAATCCAATCAATAGCTTACCTAGCTCAAGTCTAGTCTAGGCCTCGCTCTATAATCAATCCAATAGCTTACCTAGTTCGGGACTAGGCCTCGCTCAACAACCAATCAATAACTTACGTAGTTCGGGACTAGGCCTCGCTCAATAACCAAATCAATAGCTTACCTAGCTCATGTCTAGCCCTCACTCAATAACCAAATCAATAGCTTACCTAGTTCGGGACTAGGCCTCGCTTAATCCTACCTAGTTCTATAAGCATAGCAAGTTTTAAATAAACAAAGCGATAATAGTCCACATAAAACATTTGCACGTTTCTCACCCCAAGTATTGAAAACAAAGTTCAAGAGTAAAAAGTGGGGCTATGACTCACCTCAAGTCCAGCAAATCCTCAAAAGAAATCGATAGAAGAAAGACGTAAGCAAACTCAAGCAACTCACGTAACGGCAACTACAGACTCGGCACTTCCTAACAATATCAAACTCGTTCAGAAATCATTTCCTCAAAATCAGATATTCCCATTCCCGAACGTATTCCGTTTTACTTTCCAAAAATATCCATTTCTCGAATTATCTTCATATTATTTTGAAATTCGACGTTTGGTATCCATATGGGTGGAGGGTCGACACAACTCAAACCAAAAAGCCACAACAAGCAAAATAATAAACCAGCTATAGGTCTAATGTTAGCCCAACATATTATTTAAATAATTATCGAAGCTCATCAAATCCGTCGATTTGAAAATCTCCCATATTTATTTACTTAATATATCGTTCCACAATTATACCCAACCTAAAGCACATTGCACAAAGAATTCTATTTGGTATATATCGTAGTCCTATAAATTCCCTATATATATCGTCGAATCGGCCAAATTCCACGAGATACATAGCAATTTATTACCCTAAAACACATACCACAACCTATGGGCGTCGTGGGATACGATGCCCATTAATATACCCATTTTATATCGTCAATTAACTCGATCTAATCCGTCAATTAAATAAGTCACTTGATATATAAAATGTTTATATTAATCGTCATATATCCGTGACAACACAAAAGTCATAATAATAAGGCCCACTTGGACTTTAAATAACCAACACTCGTATAACTCGATAAGTTTATAAAAATCACGTTTTTAATTATTATTGACCCGACTTATTATTTCGCCGTTATATATATATATATATATATATATATATATATATATATATATATATATATATATATATATATATATATATATAGTTATTATTTATAACAATATTCCGACATTTATTACACTATTTGCATAGCATAATAACTCTCGTTATATTATTATAATGTTTACTCGTGATCGTTTTATTATTAATATACGCATTTATATATATATATATATACGTTTAACACGTCTATATACGTATATAAACGATTATATTCTTAATAATAGTATTACGAGTATTATTTTCAATATTGACTTTTAAATATTTATCGAGTCATAGAATTTGGTCACATGTCCGAGTAATGACTCTCGGCTCATATTCCAAGTCCAAATATAAGAATCAAGTCACAATAATAAATCAACTCCGTCCAAACAATCCCATATCCACGTGCTACAACATGAGAGTCCGACTACGGCACCCAACTATCCTATCTCCGTCATCTAATCGACCGTCTCACAATCGGTCCCCAAGTTCCACATTCGTCAACAACTCCAATAATCACACATGTCCAAAAGTACCTTGTCCAAACTAATAGTATCATGACAATAAAAATAATCCGACAACCAAATAGTCTAACAAGCTTACGGGTTGATTTACCAAGTCAACCCGGGTCAAAAATATTAAACCACAAACATGGTAATCTCACCCGAGACCTCTTGGTCTCGGCTTGCTCCAACGAGCCAAACCAAATGGACCAAAATGGTCGAATAACACATAAGCCATAACCACATTCGAACGGACCCAAAAGGGTCACGGTCTTGCTCTCATTCGAGCCATCACAAGCCAAACGGACCCTCGGGTCATTGGAGGAAAACCCAAACAACAACAACACCATGCAACGAGGGACCCATTTAGGGTCTCAGCATGATATTGAGCCACAACACGCGACCCCGAGACCTCTTGGGTCTCGGTCATGCTCGATCCGAGCAACAAACCACCAAGAATCAACCAATAGTCCAAAACCTTCACCAATTCGAACTCAAATCGACCCAACCCGGATACCAAACCAAACTTTAACAAAAATCTTTCCCAATATCCTTTTTACTCTTTAAATCTTGCCCCAAAAATCAATAACCCATACGAGTTTGACTCGATTTAGTCAAACCCACGTATGAAAACATGTTTTCTCACCTTCAAACTCACGGATCTATATTATCCTCAAAGAAATAGTGGTGTGGGGGTGGTGTACGCGCGGCGGTGAACAAATTCGAGGGGGGGGGGAGGGGTTCACTTTGAAGCGTGTGTGGTACTACCCAAGATAGTGGAGGTGATGGGGAGTATTTTGATGATGGTGTGGGAGGTGGTGGTGCGGCGGTGAGGCGGCAGCAGAGGGGCGGCTAGGGTTTGTTGGTGAGGAGAAGAGAGAGATGTGAAAGTGGTGAGGGTGATGATTGTGTGTATGTTTGTGTTGTGTGTGTGTGCGTGTGGGTGATTATACCCAAAACCAAAACCGGCTCCAAGCCCACAAACAACAAAAAAAATAAAATGATACTAATAATAATGGTAAAAGTATTGAAAAGGTGGGTGAGGTAACCCGATAAAATATACGCGGACCAAACCCGAAACCGTAAATAATCGAACCACTTTCTCCAACCGAACCCGTTCCAAAAATAATAATATTCGAACCCATAATAAAATATAATTAAAATTTAGTGCCGGAGTCAATGTAGTGCCAAAATAACGATCTCAAAATAAATCATCAAGACTGAATCAAACCAAACCATAAATAAATAATCGAATCCCATAAATATCGTACGATTAAAAATCACGTACCAACGTTCGTAAAATATCTCGTCATAATAAACTTTTCAAATATTCCAAAATTATAATTTTAATGTAATGCGGGTTTTAAAAACGGCTCCCTATTTTGCCAGTTGTCACATTTTGTTTAATGGTTTTGCATTAAATCAAGCAGACAAGTGTGTATACAGCAAATTTGATACTTCTGGTAAAGGAGTAATCATTTGCTTGTATGTAGATGACATGTTGATCTTTGGCACTGATCAAGATCAAGTTGATACAACTAAGAAATTCTTGTCCTCTAAATTTGATATGAAGGACATGGGGGAGGCTGATGTGATTCTTGGCATTAAGATCATACGTGGAGAACATGGTACTCCTATGGATCCCACAACAAAACTTGTGCCTAATAAGGGAGTTGCTGTGAATCAACTTGAATATTCAAGGGCTATTGGATCTCTCATGTATGCCATAATTAGTATTAGACCTGATATAGCCTTTGCTGTTGGAAGATTGAGTAGATATACTCACAATCCAAGTTTAATCCATTAGCAAGCAATTAATCGAGTATTTAAGTACTTGAAAGGAACAATGGATTATGGTTTGACTTATACTGGATTTCCTTCAGTTCTTGAAGGTTATTCAGATGCAAGTTGGATTTCCAATAAGGAAGATCATTCTTCCACAAGTGGTTGGGTATTTCTACTTGGAGGTGGTGCCATATGCTGGGCATCTAAGAAGCAAACTTGCATCACTGATTCAAAAATGGAATCTGAGTTTGTGGCATTAGCAGCAGCTGGTAAAGAAGCTGAATGGCTAAGGAATTTAATTTATGAAATTCCATTGTGGCCTAAACCGATATCACCCATTTCTATCAGATGTGATAGTGCAGCTACCTTGGCTAAGGCATACAGTCAAGTATATAATGGGAAGTCTAGACACTTAGGTGTTAGACATAGCAAGATACGTGAGCTTATCACGAACGGTGTGATATCTGTGGTGTTTGTGAAAACACAACACAATTTAGCCGATCATTTAACCAAAGGGTTGAATAGAGATCTCGTGAAACAATCGGCTATAGGGATGGGATTAAAGTCCACCAGAAATCTCTGATATCAAGATACCCAATTCCCATCTAGTATGACGCTAGGTGCTGAATTCAATGTGGAAGGCTTAATATTTAGAGATTGGAACACATTAGAAGAATCATCCCAAGGTATGTGTTCAGACCTACAAGTTAGGGAGGTTGAATGGTTATATTCTTAATAGCTCTTTTGAAAAATTTCGTTGTAGGTGCAAGAATAAAAGAGCTACCTATATGAGCATGAAGTTTAGCCGCTTCAAGAAGCTGGGACTTGGCTTTGACATGCTTATGAAGGATAAGGACATAGGCTAGTAAAACATGCGTCAAGATAGAACTACTATGTGTGTAAACTTTTGTGTACATTATCTTCGAGTGTTCATAATGAATTCCCAGGGTTCAATCCTTAGCGACACCCTGGTATTCGAATATTTGGAATGTGTAATGTACTAATGTTAAATTCAATCGTCACGACATTTCATTTATGCAAAAGTTTGATTGTTTGATATTACTTGTTTTAGTTAATCAAGGATTGCACTAAAATAGGGGAGGAATGTTGGATATTTTAGTGCAATTGGATTAACTTGTTTGACCAATTTTGTCATAATAAGACATCATTTAGGATTGGATGTGTGGAGTGCATACCTATTTGAATTTATTATGATGTTAGGGGCGAAGCCCCTAAAGGACGGGGGTCCGGGGGCAACGCCCCTGGGAGCGGGGTTCCAGGGGCGGCAGCCCCTGGTAGCAGGGTCCAAGGGGCAGCGCCCCTGGCTGGGGTCGAGCTGACCTAGAAAATTTTTTATTTCCATTAAGCTGCTATGTTAAAAATTCCTCAGAAAATCAAATTTTCGAAAATTGAGAGACTAAATTTGACAACTTTGAAACCTGCCAAAAAGGCGGTTATGATGGCCCCAATCCCGTTTTTCATAGATATAACGTTTTCCTCTTGGTCATTCGGTTCTCTGGTTCATAAGATTTCAAACAAAAACCATACAAAACGTTCTCAATCTCTGGATTGTATCCGATTGAATAATTCAGGAGAACCACCGAATTGATTCGATCTGAAAGTGTTTACACGCCTTTCAGAGATTAAAAGATATCCGGTTGTGTTCGTTATTGTTATCCCCTACATTAACGACTCAGAATCTCAGTTTAAGGTCCACTCACAGAAATAAAAAAGAAGAAAAACTATATAGTTCATGACTGGAAGGAGCAACTTGGTATTTAATAAGTAAACCGACTAGCTTGACCAAGTCTTATCAGTAAAATTATCATTTGAAGACATTTTATGGACAGACTTTTAAACTTGCATTCATACTGATGCTGTCTAAAGTCATATGTCAAAAGAACATCCAAAATTTTTATTTTGACAAACTAGTTATACAATGAAATGGTGTCAAGATTTTTATGGCCAAAAGTGATGAAAGGTACGTATGCATTACAAACAGAAAAGGCTTTTATGGTTTTTACTTGCATACCGTGTAAGATGCATAGATGGTTGCATCTTGAAAGGAATTTATCAAATATTCTACTCACTATACATCCAATTATCCAAACTTTGATTGTTCGATAAAATTAATTCTTTGGGGATCAATTACACTGCGAAACAAACAAACCGACCAATGATTACAACCTCCATTCGTCCTCATATCCGAATGACATTTTTACGTAGCAAATACCTCAAATTAACCAACAAATTTTGTCGCATGACGATGGAAATTATATTATGGACTTCCAGTTTTTTCCGATGTTAAGCAAATCATGGATATTATAAGCACTAAAGCGGAACAGAAACAAAAAACAAACCTTTAAACCTATCAAAACGCATGATTTTTGGCTTTGTTGGAGGATCTTCGGATGATAATGAGTACTGTTTCTCAAACCACTTCTTCTGGCCAGAAGTCTCAGAGTTCCATCTTCTCTCATTTTAGCAAATTGGCTCGACATATCTTTCGCCCTTGGCGAACCTTTTTGGAAGATCTGAGATCCATAGATATATTACAAACATAAAAGAATTCAAAACACAAAAGGGTACTTACTCTGATTGTTCTAAACATGCAACCATTTTTCAAGTACTCATAATTTTGTCTCGTAAGCAGGAATTAAGTGGAAGGCGAAGCAAAAGAGTTAGCAGTTCATAACTTCATATAAATATATACTATGAAGTTATTTGTTGGATTATGTACAATTTTGATACTATATTAGTCCAAATGAATAGACAACTCTGTGACTCACTTTAATCGAGAAGGGAAAAAGAAAATGGTACTTACAAAGCCAAAACCAGAAGTAGAAGGTTCAGAAGAAATCATCGCGCAATCATCTGAGTACTTGCCAAGAAACATCTTTAGTAGGGGATTTCATCGATGATAGCCTCAGCACCACCATGCTTTCCACCTTTGGATAATGCTTCAGCATAATCTTCATATGAAAAGTATATATGGTCTATGCCTATAATTCTCAAATGCAAGTTGCTAACAGTCACTCCTGATAAAGCTTTTGCATAATCATCATACGAGTAGTCGAGTAGTATGGTTTATGCCAATGATCTTCAAATTTCAAGTTGTTAACAGTCACTCCTAATAAAGCTTTTGCTGACAGAGCTTGTAATGGTTCACCTTTGGAGTCTCTTGTATGGAGAACGATCTTCGTTTTGCAATCGCCATTGAGCACATAAAAATCAGAAACTGCTATACTCATGAAGCTGTGAATTGACTTTCCAACTCATGACTGCATGTCAAGAACGATTCCAACTCGTATCAGAACTTTGTCATTCAAAAAGATGCTACTATTTTCAGATGGTAATGAGTGTATACATAATGCATGGTTTATAATGCTCGAGAATATTAGAACCAAAAGGCTGAATTTGCTATGATTCTGAAGCTTCATCATGCAAGAAGTAACAAAAGAGGTTCTAATGCTCATATAAACTCCTTTGTAAACACTTCCTTTGTCCAAGAAAAAACAAGTGGCAATAAGAAAGTCAAATTATGTATAGTCAACTAGCCATGTGTTTGTCCCAAGAAATGTGCATGCATACAAATATGTAAGTAGTAAATATAATGTAAGTAAATAAATAGTACCAACAAGTCACATACAAAGCAGAGGAAACTACCCAGAAAGCTAATATTATCGATTAGAAAATACATTTGATACACATTAACCTAATGTGAAAGCTACCTTGATTAAATTTTATTTTTAAATTTAATGAACGTCAAGTTTCCTTGCTTAATTGTATAAAACAATGCCCCAAGAGCAGTAGACCACTTGTTAGACAAACCCATTTATGAAAAAACTTGTTAAGCTAATGATTTGTAATCAAAATAACTCAGAACGTCAGTTTGATACTTTCTTTATTGGCAAATGCTAGACGTTCATGACTTAATCTTTTAATATTTTTTTTATATAGTAGATGATTGGAATGAGCAACTTGGCATTTACCAGGTAAAACCAGACATGATTGACTTAGTCATGTCAATAACATAATCCTTTGAAGAAATTAATTGGACAGACTTTAAAACTAGCATTCATACTGATGTTCGAAATCATGGATTATACCATATGTCAAAAGAGCATCTAAATTGTCATGTTTGACAAAACAGCTATGCAAATAAAGAATTTTGTCTAAGATTTCTAGAGGCAACAAGTGATGAAATGTACTCATTACAAAGAAAGACGATTTTTTTACAGTTTTCACTTGCATATGGTATAAGATACATGGAAGATGGCATCTGGAAAGGATTTATCAAATAATCTACTCAATTTACATGCAAAGTTTGGATGTTCGATACAATGGTTAGAAGATCAATCACACCGCAAAATAAACATACTGATCAATGTGTTCATGAACACAATGGTTAGAGCCTCCGTTACTTCTCATTTCATAGTGGCATTTCTACGTAGCAAATACCTCAAGTTAACCAACAAATTTTGTTGCATGATGATGGAAATTATGTTATGGACTTCCAATTTTTCCCGAAGTAAGCAAGTCATGGATATTATAAGCGCTAAAGCGAAGAGACCCCACTAACAATAAACAAACCCTTAAACCTATCAAAACTCAAGGTTTTTGGCTTTGTTGGAGGAGCTTTGGATGATAACGAGTACTGTTTCTCAAACCACTTCTTCTCCAGAAGCCTCAGAGTCCCATCTTCTCTCATTTTGGCAATTTGGCTCGATATATCTTTCGCCAAGGGCGAACCTTTTTGGAAGATCTGAGATCCATAGATATATTAGAAACATAAAACAATTCAAAACACAAAAGGGTACTTACTCTGATTGTTCTAATCATGCAACCATTTTCAATTACTCATAATTTTGTCTCATAAGCAGGAATTAAGTGGAAGACGAAGCAAAAGAGTTAGCATTTCATATAAATATAGAATATGAAGTTATTTGTTGGATTATGTACAATTTTGATACTATATTAGTCCAAATGAATAAATAACTCTAATGACCTTTAATCGAGAGAGGAAAAGAAAACGGTTCTTACGAAGCCAAAACCAGAAGTAAATTGTTCAGAAGAAATCATCGCGTAATCATCTGAGTACTTGCCAAGAAACATCTTTATGTAAGGGATTTCATCGATGATAGCATCAGCACCACCATGCTTTCTACCTTTGGATAATGCTTCAGCATAAACTTCATACGAAAAGTATGGTCTATGCCTATAGTTCTCAAAATGCAAGTTGCTAACAGTCACTCCTGATAAACCAGCCTCAAATGAGCCACCATGAAACCCCACAGTTCCACCCTTTGATGCTAACTCAAATTGTTCAACCGTTAACAATGAACTCAATGTAGCAGTGTAACTTGAGATCATAATAAGAACAACAAATAACCAAACAAATGCCACAAATTTTGACAGATTACTTGACAGCTTCTCTCCTACAACACAAAACAGAATACAATCAGAGATCTTCATTGAGCTGGATTAAAATTATAACACTGGTCCATAGAGAACTTATTGTGTACAGGATTGGCACTTGACAATATGAATCCTTTGCAACGATAGATAAACGTATTTGTATTGTAGCATATATTTAAAAGAACACACACAAAATTAAAATAAGAAGCAGTAGAGACATCATAGTATTTCTTATAAATAATAGGTTACTTTGAGCAAAAAATAAGGTCATTAGGATGAACCAAAAGGTTGCTCCAATTTTCTGAGAAGGTGAAGTTTGGGACCCTTGATCCATGGATTCTATTGCCCAAATGACAATGCCAGTGACGATGGCAAAACCAGCAATGCTTAGCCAAAGCTTCACATCAAGTGGCTTCAAAAATATCCACATGTCATCATGGTTGATTCTTGCCAATGTTCCTATGCCCAAGTCAGTGTAAGTTGCTGTAAAGTCAACATATTGAGATCTGTTTGCAAGAATTGTTGAATCACCCAAGATAGCATCAATCTCCTGATAAACCAAAACTTACTTGAATTTTCTCACAACACCTTCTTTAGTTTCAAAAGATTAGAAATAAGCAACATGCCAATTATAATTAAAACGGCTTAGAAGACTGTATACTACATTAAAAGCAGACTTTGGGCAGCTTTTACACCCATTTGACCCATATCTGATATCCCTTATAGCAATTTTTTGATTTGAATCATTTGAGATAAAAGCCCTACCCAAATCCACTCATGCATAACTAAATGGATCAATTTTGCCACCTCTAAATATGCTACTACGTATTAAGGAAGCTAACATACCTGAGCATACACCTTCTTTATAAGATCATCATAAGTTCCATTGGAAAATGGAACTAACTCGTACCGTACTTCATATGGTAATGCATGAATGCAAGCATCAAACACATCTACAGAGAATCCGGTAGCAGTTGTAACATTTTTCTGAATGTCATGATTTGCATCTATAAAGTACTTAAACTTTCTTCTTGTTACTACGCCAACTTTTAGATTTTTACATAATCCATGGCTTAAAAGGCTAAAAAATATCAGAAGCAAAAGGACAGTTATGCTATGCTTATGGAGCATCATCTTTGAATACATGAAAAATGAAACATTTCCTTTTATGGAATGTTTCCAAGGCAAAATGACCAAGTTGTCCATTAATATTATAAAAAATAATAGATCTCTATCTATTATTTGGTATCATTATGATTTGGCAAATACTTAAAGAGTTACTCAACATATTTCTCTAAATTTAAAATGCACATTGAAAATACATTAATCTTATGATTGAGAGAAAAAAAAAATGCTGTTGGTCCCATCCGGATCTTCTTTGTATCGAATCAAACCATGTCTATTGAACAAACACACAATACACAACCTTACGCTTTTTGTATATAATGAATCTGTTGTTGAACCTTATAAACGATGTTTTATTGATTGAAAAGGTTAATGTTTACAATGATCCTAAGCCTATATATAATGAATGAAACGTTGCCTCCAAAAGACATGTCGCTTCATCATTAACCGTTGTAACCCTATACTAAACGTTGTAACCTAATAACTACTAACTGCCTTCATATGGGCCTGTTTGGGTTAATACATTGGACCCATATTGCAGACTAATATTCTGACCCAATACTAAATACAAACATACGTATTACATACTAAACTAAATGCATAAACTACTAATTTACAACAGCCCTTGAACACGGATTGATGAATTATCATCCAACATTCCTCCCTAATTTATTAATCCGTGTCTTCAACATCTTCATGTCTTCAACTCGATCTTTTGTCTTTGATGTTTCTGGACTTCTGGTACATAATCAACACAGCAACGATCTCCTTTTGCAACTTTAAGTTCTCTTTTCCTTCTTCCTTCAATCTTCTTGTTGCTTTCTTGTTTTCTTCAAAACTTGGTGTTGATTTCTTCACGACTTTATTTTGTTCTTCAATTCTGACATCAATATAACTTTCTCTGCATTTGTTTCTCAAATGCTACTTCTCTTTCTCTGAATCATCGATCCTCTGATCGCTTTCTATCTCTTCTATGTTCTCTTCTCTTCTCTATTCTCTTGATTATTCAATCCATCACAGATTGTCCCCTTGGATAATTGCTTCACACAATTTTCTTCATAATCTATCACAGATTCTTCTCTTCGCGGTTGCTTCACACAACATGGCTTCACACCGTCTTCACCTTGATCAGTCACTGATCTGTTCTTCTTTCTATTGATTGATTCCCTGAATCAATCGTCTCTATTTCTCTTCTTTGGAACGATTCCCTGAATCGTTATTGAAACTTGATTCCCTGAACCAAGTTGTTCTTCTCTCTGGTGTTTCCTGTTTTGTTTCTTGCAAATCGTTGCACTCCTATGATCGCCTTTGTGAAACACAAACTGAACACCGGGTTTGATTCGAACTTCTGATGCTCTGATACCAATGTTGGTCCCATCCGGATCTTCTTTGTATTGTATCAAACCATGTCTATTGAACAAACACACAATACACAACCTCACGCTTTTTGTATATAATGAATCTGTTGTTGAACCTTATAAACGATGTTTTATTGATTCAAAAGGTTAATGTTTACAATGATCCTAAGCCTATATATAATGAATGAAACGTTGCCTCCAAAAGACATGTCGCTTCATCATTAACCGTTGTAACCCTATACTAAACATTGTAACCTAATAACTACTAACTGCCTTCATATGGGCCTGTTTGGGTTAATACATTGGACCCATATTGCAAACTAATATTCTGACCCAATACTAAATACAAACATACGTATTACATACTAAACTAAATACATAAACTACTAATTTACAACAGCCCTTGAACACGGATTGATGAATTATCATCCAACAAATGCAACATGGTATAAACAAACTTATATCCTTTATTCTTTATCTCAACCGAGAATGTCAACGTGGAGTTCTATATTTAAAGTCAAACTTCTTGTTATTTTCATGTTCATAGGAAAAAAATAAAAATAAAAATAAAAATAAACTACTTAATATACACCAGATGAGCTGCCACGGAGGCGGAGTCTGAGGGTGCAGCGCCTTATTTGGGGATTAGTTCAATAGTTTTAAATTTTAATCTTGAAATTGTAATACTTGGGATTATTTTAGGGTTTTAGAATTGGTATTTAGAACACGTTTAATATGACTCTAAACATGTATCTCAATCAATAATAATATAACCTATCTAGTTTGGCGCATGTAGCACGATTACTTCAATTGTGTGAACCACTTTATATTCTGTTTTGTTTTGTTCTTCACTTGTTATTGTGATTGTGATTGTTCTGGATCGTGTTTTTCCTACAATTTCTTGGAATCCCGTGAAGAAAAAACTGTGATGGTATAACATGGAGCCCCAATATTATTTTGAGCTTTGTTGACTCTAGAAGGAGAGAATAGATCAATAATTACCATGATGTTAAATATATGAGCAAACTTAGATGGGTTAGTTGTATTAGTATTATAGATTAGGAAAATACTTAGACTTGGGCTAGGAATGCTTGCAATGCAAGCAAATATACTATGGAATTCTAATTCCCTAGGGATTGTACCCCATCATCTCTATATATATAAGGTGGGAGGGGATGCTAGTTAATTCATTCTTCTTGTCTCAATGTAAGCCTTTATGGATTAAAACTGAAAAGTATGTGTCAGGTTACACAACTTTTTATCAGTGTATTTAAGGTGAGAACTGAGAACATGCAGAGATGGGAAAATTCAAGCTGTGTATTTATACTTGCATAAATTTATTGTACTAAGATGTTTTAGTACCAATTAATTTGGCATTTTTTTAGGCAAAAGTGAGATTATATTGATGATCGAGTAGATCAACATATCTCATAGAGATGATACATTGATGAAACTAAAAATAAAAACCATTTGAACCTACTAAAACCTTGAAAGAAACTTGAGATGCGAAGGCTACATTGAAGAACAAAGCCTCTGAACTTTGAAAACATGAACTATCTATGCTTGCTTCTATACCTGAACCCGTGGAGACCGACGAATGATGCTAACATGACGATCCCGAAAAGAGCAGGCTCAAGAAACTGTGAGAAAAACTGCAGCGACAAACCTTTATGCTTCTTTACCGTGATGAGCTAAATCTTGCAAAAACTCGTCAAATGTTATGTTGTTACGAAAATCTTTTTGATTCTCGCCACTGTAGATGCCCAACGATTTTCCAATATTCTTCACATTCTCACCTTCATCATCAATCTCTTCCTCTTCTGAGAACTCATCGTTCACCAAATCATTGAGAGACATACCTTCACCCACGACACCACGTCCTTGCTTTTTCTTTTTGCACTTTGCTTTCCTTTTTGAAAATGCAACAAGATTGGACCTAATATTATCTAATTTGAAGCCGACATGTGCTTATGTACTTATCTTTATCTTTCTTCTTTGTGGCCGCTGCTTCTTGAATGTTTTTCCTTGCCTGGTTGCATATTTCATGCCCACACACCTCTACACATTGGTTAGAAGTAACTTTTTTCGGTAAAGTTTCATTCGAAACCGTTGCTATCTGAATGAGAGGGTCATGGATAATAGGAGAGTTGCTTGTTAAACCAGATGGAATAGTTGAATCTTTTTGCAACACATGCGTATTTTGTGGAAAAGTGGTAGGTTGTAAAGGAGGAAAAGTATTATCCAAAGGATTCTCAGTGGTATTATCCAAAGTGGATATTATCTTAACGCATTGAGGTTCGTGAGAGAGGAAAACTTTTATGTTCTCGAAAACTCACTACAACAATCAACACGACGGGCGAGGACACTTTCGGCGGCGACGCCCTTGTCCCCGCCGAAAGTCACTAAACGACAAAAACGGCGCTGAGCTGGCACACAACCTCACTGACCGGTCAAAAGATTTTCAACGCTTATTTTCGGCGGATACATGTCCCCGCCAAAAGTATGTGCATTATTTTGTAACTTTGACCAAAATAGTTACCCTTAATTGTGCCCGCGTATTTTTCCTGCCACACTTTTAGTGGGGACATGTCCCCGCTAAAAAGTTGTTCCATAAGTTACATGCTATCTTATGGCAGGGACATGTCCCCGCCAAAAGTTTAGGCACCAAATTTCCCCCCAAACTGCAATATCTATTATATCATACACATAACACATATTAACTATCGTAAATTCGGCAAAAAATACAAAACACACATAACAATGGATGGTTTAACACCTAAACAGGAGTGGGCAAAGGCTTTATCACACGAGCTCCTGTATAATGAAATTACAAATCATTGGGGCGTGGAAATTTTTAATGAATATGGTTCGTATGCGAACTGTGCACCTTGGCAAAGAGACCGGATTCTGGTATGGTTGAGGAAAAAGTCATACTATAGAGAGTATTTGGAAGAGCTAGATGCTGCTGAAGGTCAACGTGCTGCTGAAGCTCAAGCTGCTGTTGGAGGTGAGGATGAAGCTGAAAGCATGTTTGATGAAGCTGCTGCTGTTGATAATCTGGAAAATAGAATAACAAGTCTTGAAGCTACGTTTGCATATCTTAGGGAAATGAGAGCAAGGAAAGGAAGAGGTGGTGCGAGTTCAAGAAAAGCGGGAGGTAGCCGCAAAAAAAAGTAAACGGATTGTTTCATTTGGTTGTCGAGTTGTTTAGTTTGAGTTGTTTTGTTTGGTTGTCGAGTTGTTTAGTTTGAGTTGTTTCGTTTGATTGTCGAGTTTGTTTCGTTTGATCTGGTTCGTTTGCTTGTCGAGTTGTTTAGTTTGAGTCTGTATGAAAATGTATCTGGTTTACAACTCTTGTGTGGTTTGAATAAAATGTTTGACTTCGTGTTTGAAGCTAAGCGTATGGTGTTTGGGATTGCTTTATAAACTGCTTAGTTTCTTACTGTGGATGTTTTGTTAGATTAATAATTACAATCTTGAGTGTTTGGATAGAAGTTTACGATTTCTAGTGATTAAGCAGTTTTGAGTGTATCTAATCGTGTGTGGACATCAGTTTTCACAACAACAACATTTTATTAAACAACGACAACAACAATAACACAACAAACAACAACAATAACACAAGAAACAACAAACAACAACAATAACACAAGAAACAACGAACAACAACAACAACAACATCAACAACAACAACATTACATACGAAGATTTTCCATGTCACCTAACAGATTACGGAGTATTGCATCCGATTGACATGCGTGGTCATTGTTGTCGGGATTCATTGCCATTTCAAGTCTTGCCTCGAGCAACCTGACTTTTGTCTCTAGCACCTGTTTTTGTGCCTCCAACATATTTATCCTAAGATCTTTTTCATGGTAGTTTGTGCACCCTTCTAGCAGAATTAATTACTTGTAATTGTTCATCAAATTCACTCTTCCACATAAAATATCCACATCCATGACCTTTCTCTCTTGGCTTCGAAAGAGGACATGCATAATACTCCCATCCAAATGTATCTTTTTGATGTGATGTTCTTTTTTTTATACTTCCTGCTCCACAAGTACACATAAAAGGATTATATCGCTGCATCTGGTTGACAGTGTGTGTTTGTAGTTGTGTGTGGTAGAATCGTGATCGGGGTGGCCCAATCTACAAGTTGAGTTGATAAAAGGTGGTGGCCAGAAAAAGATTCCGGCAGCCGGAAACTGCTGGTGTCACCGGAAAACGGAAACTGCTAGAGAAAAAGAGATATATAGTGAGATGAGTGTGTGTGAGAGATGATATGGGTTAGATGAGTGTGTGTGAGTTTATATTGTGAGGATAAGTTGTTAGGTGGGTTTATATCGTGTAATACCACATCATCTCGAGTCGTTCGTTTAATATCTCGTGTAATACCACATCATCTCGACTCATTCGTTTAACTTCTCGTGTAATACCACATCATCTCGACTCATTCGTTTAACATCTCGTGTATAACAATAACATCTCGACTCGTTCGTTTAACATCTCGTGTAATACCACATCATCTCGACTCGTTCGTTTAACATCTCGTGTATGACAATAGCATCTCGACTCATTCGTTTAACATCTCGTGTATAACAATAGCATCTCGACTCATTCGTTTAACATCTCGTGTATAACCATATCATCTCGACTCATTCATTTAACAGCTCGTGTATAACCCTATCATCTCGACTCATTCGTTTAACATCTCGTGTATAACCGTATCATCTCGACTCATTCGTTTAACATCTCGTGTATAACCGTATCATCTCGACTCATTCGTTTAACATCTCGTGTATAACCGTATCATCTCGACTCATTCGTTTTAACATCTCGTGTATAACCATATCATCTCGACTCATTCGTTTAACATCTCGTGTATAACCGTATCATCCCGACTCATTCGTTTAACATCTCGTGTATAACCGTATCATCTCGACTCATTCATTTAACATCTCGTGCATAACCCTATAATCTCGACTCATTCATTTTAACATCTCGTGTATAACCCTATCATCTCGACTCATTCGTTTAACATCTCATGTATAACCGTATCATCTCGACTCATTCGTTTAACATCTCGTGTATAACCGTATCATCTCGACTCATTCGTTTAACATCTTGTGCATAACCGTATCATCTCGACTCATTCGTTTTAACATCTCGTGCGTAACCGTATCATCTTGACTCATTCGTTTTAACATCTTGTGTATAACCATATCATCTCGACTCATTCGTTTTAACATCTCGTGCATAACCATATCATCTCGACTCATTCGTTTAACATCTCGTGTATAACCGTATCATCTCGACTCATTCGTTTAACATCTCGTGTATAACCGTATCATCTCGAATCATTCGTTTAACATCTCGTTCATAACCATATCATCTCAACTCATTCGTTTTAACATCTCGTGTATAACCATATCATCTCGACTCATTCGTGTAACATCTCGTGTATAACCATATCATCTCGACTCATTCGTTTAACATCTCGTGTATAACCATATCATCTCGACTCATTCGTTTAACATCTCGTGTATAACCATATCATCTCGACTCATTCGTTTAACATCTCGTGTATAACTGTATCATCTCGACTCATTCGTTTAACATCTCGTGTATAACCGTATCATCTCGACTCATTCGTTTAACATCTCGTGTATAACCATATCATCTCGACTCATTCGTTTAAATTAATTATAAATGATTTAACTTAATTAAAATTATTTAAAACTAATTTTAAATGATTTAAATTAATTATAAATTATTTTACTTAATTAAAATGATTTAAAGATAATTTTAAATGTTTTGGTGCTCACTTTCAGCGGGGACATGTCCCCGCTAAAAGGATGATTTGTCATTTAGAAAACTTTCAGCGGGGACATGTCCCCGTTAAAAGATTTCACCAATAATTTTGTTTTTCCCTCTAAGCATTTACTTTACCCCGCCAAAACTTTTGGCTAATAATGAAAACTTTTAGCAGGGACATGTCCCCGCCAAAAGGTTTGCTAAAAGACAAAAGCACACTTTCAGCGGGGACATGAGTAAACGCAATAACACCCTCAATTATTAGCAGAATTGGATCTAACACTTAGAAAAAAAAACCCCCTCATCGCTGCTCTCTTCTTCTTCTTCCCACCATCTACACTACCACCACAGCACCACCATCTCCACTACCACCATAGCACCACCATCTCCACCACCACCACAACACCACCATCTCCCCCACAGCACCCACACTCCCACCAGTGTGCACCATGCATCTCCTAAACCCCTCTCCTTGTTTAATTCTTTCCTAAACCCCTCTCCTTGTTTGATTCTCTCTATTCTCATCTCCTTTCTTACTCTCTACATTACAGCCAAGACCCAGGTTAATTTTTTTTTCAATTTTTGTTAATTTTGTTAATTTGTGTGAATTTTTGTTAATTTTGTTAATTGTTGTTAATTTGTGTTAAATGTTTTATGTTTTTTATTTTTATTAATTTTTTTTGATTTTTTTCATTTAGAGACCACAGTTGAGTCAAGACCAAGCCGAGACCTATCGAGACCAAGCTGAGACCACAGACGAGAGCCCACCAAAAGGTATATATGTTTATTTTTTTTTGTGTTTATGTTTCTACCGGGGACATGTCGCCGCCAAAAGTTTATACTCATTAATTTATGTTTATGTATTTTTTTAGCTCACTGTTGAGACCGAGACCGCCTATTGAGACCTGACCGAGACCACGTGCTGTCGAGAGCATAGCCTTGACCACAGTAAGTATTTTTTATTGACCGAGCAGCCGAAAGTTTATATTGAATTGATGTTTTGGAACACGACACACCATGGGGTGTGCTCGTGATGTGTACCACGACACAAGTAGTGTCGTGGGGACTTGCTATTAGGTTAATGACAACGCCAAGGGGCTATTTTGGCAGTGGCGGATGGCTTATTTGGCTTATGGCTTATGTTTCATAAGATCACTTTGCAGCCCCATTATATAAGCCGAAAAAGTTTTAAAATAAGCACAAAATGTGAGCTTATGAAACATAAGTAAAAAACCATAAGCCATAAGCCAAATAAGCCATTCGCCACTGCTAAAACAGCCCTGGCTTATGACTTATTTGGCTTTCGGCTTATGTTTCATTAGCTCACTTTTTTGTGGCTTATTTTGTAACTTTTTGACTTATATCAGATTATAAGCTTATATAAGCCGAAAAAGTTTTAAAATAAGCACAAACTATGAGCTTATAAAATATAAGTCAAAAACCATATAAGCCATAAGCCACGCTATATAAGCCGAAACAGCCCCGGCTTATGGCACTTATTTGAATGAAATTGTTATCGAGTGGTTAAATGTGTTTATTTATTTATTATTATTTTTTTGTATAAATTGTTATTTATTTCAATGTGTGTGTATATGCGTATATGTGTTTCTTCACTTATTATATTTTCTTGTACTAGTACGTTTACAGATGGCAGATGTTATTGCTCGGAGCCACGGTGGCGATGGAGGCAATGAGCCACCCCGTGGTCCGACGGCAGTGATTATCGGAGTAAGAATTTCTAAATTATTTTAATTAAACTTGATTATTATTTGAAATTGATAACTTGTTATTTTATGTCATCATCACTTGAATTTGATTACTTGTAGGATCTAAATCCAGACCTCCCAAGCCCAATGCCAAAATTGGGAAAGGCGGGAAGTCGGTGCGTGGTCCCACAAAGAACACGCGGCTCCGCAATGAGAGGAAAGAGGCTGGTCGTCCGATATTGATCAGATTCTGGAAGAACGACAAAGGGATGTGGGAGCATGTGGGCGACCACGCGAAGTGGTTCTTCAACTTGGTCGGGGAATTGTTACGGCAATCAATTCCTATGTATTACAAATCCTGGTCGGCAGTTCCTGCTACCGCGAAGGCCCACATCGACGACCAGCTACACGTAAGTTTTTTTTTTTTTTTTTTTTTTTTTATCTTTTATTTTTTTAATTATTGTGTTTGTTTATTTTAAGTTTGCTATTTATTTAAATTTGATTGTTTATTTAAATTTGAATATTTATTTTAATTATATTTTATTGCAGCATTATTTTGTTCTCGGCGAGCACCTTACCAGTGCTGATGGAGAGGATATTGTCTAGAGTATCGAAGCTTATCTCCAAAAGTGATACGACGACAACAAGTGGCGGCACAAAAAGATGAATTTTACTGAGCAAGGTGGGGTTGAGAAGCTGGACGAGATCAAGGCAAGCCGTCCGGAGAACATGTCGGAGTCGGATTGGGCAGAATATGTAAATTTCTGGATCCACACTTTATTATAATAATAATAATAATAATAATAATAATAATAATAATAATAATAATAATAATAATAATAATAATAATAATAATAATAATAATAATAATTGTTGTTGTTGTTGTTGTTGTTGTAAAACACTTTCAGCGGGGACGTGTCCCCGCTGAAAGAGCGACACATTGACCAATTAATCCACTTTCAGCGGGGGACGTGTCCCCGCCGAAAGTGTGAGAATTATTATTAAAATCAAGGATTAAGGGTTAATTACGACTACGGAAAATACTTTCCGCGGGGACATGTCCCCGCCGAAAGTAGTGCCACGCTGGCATGTTTGACCTGACCAAAATTGTCCACGCTGGCAGTGTGGGTCCCACGTGTCACCGCCAAAAGAGACGTCCGTCGCCGCCGAAAGTTTACAGTGAAGGGCTTTGGCCAACGTACTTTCAGCAGGGACATGTCCCCGCCGAAAGTTTTGGGCGGGGAGAAGTCCCCGCTGAAAGCGAGGAAATGTCCCTGCTAAAAGCGGTGAATGTTGTAGTGACTTGTGAGTATAATGTTGGCTGTGATGTTGACATACCAGACTCATGAACTAAAAAGTTATGAGTATTCAACTTTTCCATTGGTAAGTCCCCACAAAAGTTACCGTTAAGATTTGTAGCTATAGTGGAATTCAAATTTTGAAAATCTTAAAAAAATAAAAATAATAATTTGGCATTTACTACTGTTATTTATTATTACTTTATACTTATAACTATAAAGACTATTACAGGCCACCTAAATGTTAAACATCGAATTTATAAATTTGAATAAGTACGTATTCAGTTTCGTTAATCCTACTAAAAACATGATGGATAACAGATATAAGTGAAAGTTTATTGAACAATGAACAATAAGAAGTCTTACGGATACTGTCTGTCATCTTATATTTTTTTAGTCAATAATGTATTCGGATCTGGGGATAATAAACTTTTCAGTGTGTGTGTGTGTTTTTATTTATTTATTTTTATTTTAATTTATTTTATTTATTTATTTTCTGTTCATTAACCTATTAAAACTACTTTATATGCCACCCGAGTATGTATCATGTTTATTTATAGATCACCAAGTATGCTTAGCTAGAATGACGTTGCAAGTAATAGTCTTTAGAAGTGCTTCTGGTACTTGAAGTTGTATTAATAACTTTTGATGGGTGTTTGGCAAATTGTGATCAATGATAGAATTGATAGACCAATTAAGGGTGTATAAGTATTTGACCCCTAAAGAGCATAAGCAGGTTTTTTTGGGTAAAGGGTTATACCCGGTGAAATATATTGAGAAAAAATGTTCGGTACACTAAGGGTGGTAATGAGCCATCCTAAATCAAAAAACACTATACTTTGAACATGTTCAAAGCATAACAACCAAACTAACCAAACGCGATACAGAGACTACAAAAGATACACATTAAACTAAGCCTCTGGACCGCATCACTTCTTGCTCATTTCCACTTGCACATTAGCAATCTTCCACATTCTCTTCATTTGCTCCACACGAGCATTCTTCTTAAACCGAATAGTTGCCAATTTTAAGCGAACCGTGTCAACTATACTTTTGGCAACTTCATCAGGTTGTCTTCCACACTTTCAATGAATTCTATTGTTTCGTTCTTGCCACACAAAATAAGAAGAAGCTGCCACCAGTAGACGACCAACAATAGTTGTCACCTTATTTTGTCTTGAGATAGGAAGAAGCCAAGCAACAATGTCACTCCACTTTGATGATATTCCTCTCATTCCAACCACGTCCATGACTAGATTCCACACTTGCACTGAAAACGGGCACTCGAAGAAAAGATGCTCATGAGAATCTTGTTGACCTTTGCAAAGTGGACACCGAAGAAAAGCAAGATCTACCTCATTCCCAACATGCCATTGTCTCATCCTATCTTGAGTTAGTAAATGTCTTCTCATCACGAGCCACAAATGTGTAGTATGTCTTAGGATGGTATATTTCGACCACACAAGATACACCCAGTTTACTTCTTCCCCACGATCTCTTGTAGCATTCCAAGCACGTTTGACAGAGAAGTCATAACACTCGCCATCATACTTCCAAACAAGCGTATCTACCTGATCTTGTCTTAGGTTAGGAACGTTGCATTGGTTTAGAACAGGAAAAGAATTAAACCACTCGTGGGGCTAGCTCTATGAACCTTCTATAACAACATCACCCACCCACTGTTTCAAGCGTATTATATCCCGCATTACTTACAGCTCTATGCGTTATGTGATTTATTAGAGGACACAACTCATCCCATGTGTCGTACCAAACTGAAGCTTTTCCTCCAGGTTACTAAACACTAAAAACTAAGTACTGCAAATCGCATATAAAACACAAATTAAAACACCTGCTGAGATGCATAGCCAGCTAGATGTGGCAATGTAAACCCAACGGGTCATTATAGTTCCACTTTGCCTCTAACGGGTCAAATGGGTGCACTTCAAATTCCTAGCTAAAATGAAAAAGGTTGAACGGGTTAACACATCACCCGTAGC
This sequence comes from Artemisia argyi, assembly GCA_030686995.1. Classification (NCBI taxonomy): domain Eukaryota; kingdom Viridiplantae; phylum Streptophyta; class Magnoliopsida; order Asterales; family Asteraceae; genus Artemisia; species Artemisia argyi. The sequence continues at coordinate 61,790,432 of CM060708.1, read as the reverse complement.
GCATCAAGAATGGATAAAACAACCTAAACTGCTTTAACACAGAAATTGGATTATTACTGGAACAATATAATGTTGAATATATTGACATTAACTATTTAGAAAAAGTACTTGTAGGCTAGCCCGACCAAACCCGTTTTGACCCGTATTAAGATTACCATTTTTGACCCGTTACTCGACTCACCCATTTTTCCACCAATGAAAGATAAAAATACTCTAAAATTAGGTGGCTGTAGTGAAATTTAGCAAGAACCTTATGAGAAACTTACTTAACACGAGTGTAAGAGAACTAACCAACTGATAGAGTGCGTAATGGTTCTTTCGAATTCCTTATGTGCAAGAGTAACCTTGTTTTGTATTCATCATTTAAGGAGTAAAGATTGGTAATTGCCATGAAAATGCTGCTACGGATCATCAGCCCAAACAATGATCCATGTGGGTGAGTAGGAAATGCGCAGAAAATTTGAAAAATGGTACTTTTCCGTAACTCATAAGCTCCATTTTTCTGAAATGTTTTAATTTGTTTCAAGTTTGAACACTGTGTTGCAATATGTGAACCATAACAATAGTATAAACACATAAACATCAAAGAGTATGCAGCGGAAATAGATCAAATACAAGTAATTAAATTAACCGAATATAAAAGGATGCGTACCTTTGTGATTTCTAGCAAGAACAAGAAATCAATTGAACAAGAACTTATAAACCCTAATTAGGGTTTAATGGGGATCGACTATGGTGTAGTCGAATAGGGAAATCACCACGTTAGCAAAAGTATGCCAACACTTCGTTCTTGAACACACGTATTAGTAGCGTTTCAATAAGAAAAGCTAGGTTCTTAATTCACAAACAAACCAAACACTATGTTTAGAAGATCGCGTAGGAACCCTATAAGGGTGTAGTTGATCAACTAAACAAGAATGTTTTTGAGCTTAGAAATCTAGTAGGAACCCTATAAGGGTGTAGTTCAATTTTTAACTCAAGAGGAGAGAGAGAAGGAGATTTGGTTTGCAAGTGAACCAATGGATGATTAGAATGAACAAAGGGGTTTGTTTATATACTAATCAACATCTTGGAGCACAAGACACAAACCCTACACCCTAATGGGTTGGGTTTGGCCAAACATGGGTTTTACAAGCCCATTCCATGTTTTTCTTGAACTCTATTTTAAGTTCAGTCCTTCATCTTTCCTCCAATGATCATTTAGTCCAATTACCGTTAACTACAAACGACCGTTACGTGTCTTGTTTGTGAAATTAATAATTATTCATAATTCAATATAATAATTATTAATACATTGAAACTCATACGTAATGTGTGCAATCCCAAAGTCTCGTGTTCGAGTCCGGACATATTAATTAATTTTTATCCGTTAAAACTAACAGCTCCCACTCGGATATACATTAATGTAATAATGACAATGGTTAGTCTAGCATAACACGCCAATGTCCCCAGAACGATCACGAGTATGGTTTCCTGGAAAAAACCACATTTGATGATTCATCATCATACTTATCCTTTTGATTCTAATACTATGTTAATATGGATATGGATCGAAGTCATTCCATAATTAACTAGTGTTTCTCGTTATTTATGATCAAGCAAGATTACCAATTCATCTGAACGCATTCCAGATAGACCTTGGGCATGGCCATGCAAACATCTTGTTAATCCTACGAGTGGCCAAACAGTATTAAACTTCAAAACAAATTTGGAGGAACCAATATTGACTACAAGCATAACCTATGAACTTTGCATCACCTCTGAAAATAATCCTTATAACTACCAGTTACGGATAGCGTTAGATTATCTCACAGAAAATGAGCTACATCCACAGTAGTTACCTGTTATCTCAAGTCTGAGGATAAATATTCATGATTTACTATAATGACAACATCCGTAAGTATAATCATGTAATTGAGATTTAGTCCTATATTCAATTATTCACTTATTGAATATCATGTGAATTTGGCATGTCTACGCATCAATATACTTTAATTATATTATACCAAAACTCAGATTTGTCTTAGTTCAATGATACTCCCATATCATTAATTGACAACGGACTATTTAGAATAACATACCATAAGTTATTCATGGATTAAACATGCAAATATGGGATACAATCTATTATTAATGAAAACAAACGTACTCAGTACTTTAATTCATTATTAAATAATAATTGCTTAACATCCTTTATCCAAATACTAAATAGATCAATGCATGAAAATTCTCGTTAATGAATTTTGTCGCAAGTAATACCAATCATACTTGTTGACAATTATGCCTCAAGTAATCATACTTGTTGACAAGGCATTATTCAACTAACTTTGATCTATCGGAATTTTGAGAATACTTATTTCAATAACGAAATTCTTGTATATGTGCATTCAAATAATTTGATATAACCACATAATACATCATAAAATGTGTATGACATCCTCAACATACAATTTATGATAATTAAACTTCCAAACCTTTTAAAGTTTAAAGTATTCTTATTCTTTAACGTATAATGCAGCTATGCTTTTCGTTAAGCATAACTAGTACACATGGCTATTAACAAGGATGAAATCCTTCCATGACTAGTATTGAGTTTTATCTCAATTTTAATAGCATCATTGTATGCAAACAACAATATGCTCTTTTCCGTAAACTTCAATGTGGAATGTTTTATACCTTCCAAACTTCCAAGTTTGTTGGCTATGACAAATTTCAAATTATTCATCTATAGAATCCAGAAATTGTTCCAGGCTGAGGATGTGATTCTATATCCAAATACATTCCTTTTGGAATATTCATTACACAACTTATCTAATATCTTTCAATTAGATATCAATGTTGTCAAATCATCTTTTATCAAAGCATGATATAACAACAACATGATGTACATGGAAAATTCTTGTGTCCAACTTAAATTTCATTCATGTACTACATATCCATTTAAACTTTCTAAATGATATATCATGTTTTATTAGATTCATTTACCGCACATGTTTACATCAATAAACATATATTCAAGGTTGTATGTTTTACTTATTAAATCTTTCAAGTAAAGTTTAATTCCAAGTTATGACTCAACACTTAACTTATATAGAATGTTACTTCCTATATGTTATACAACATATATGATTTAAGTAAGTAAACATAATACTCCCACTAGCTTTCAGAATTACTTAGGAGTTATCTTATTTAAAATTATAAATCAAAACACGAATTTAATATTTAAACATAAGATATATCTCCTTGATGCATGCATCTATCCATACTTGGATTCTTGCATTTTGTATACTTTCAAAGATTAAATGAATTCATAAAACTCTTAATTACTCATCGTCCTCGCTTAAGTAATTATATAAGAAAGATGTTTTATAATCCATTGTCAAATTTCATATTCATAAAAATGAGTATGACAATTACCATCTTTTTATTTTTAATGTGCTTAGGAAAGAGTATTCAATCATAGTTAATTACTTAAGTATGATTAATAATCTTGTCATAAGACATACATTAAAATATGTATACAATTTTGTCCATATGATTCTTTATGCAAAGATTTAAACCTCTAGGGTTTTTCTTCTCTTGCAGAAACCCATCTTCATTAAGATAAACCAAGTTTTCAAAGTTGACTTATCTTTATGGACATCATCTTAACATTCATAGTATGAGCAATTTACCATAATTAGTAAATGCGTCATTATGATTAACAGGCTTACTTTGATCCTGTAATTCATAATTCTCAGCATATTAATTAAATATCTGAGACATCCCTACGGATCTATGAATGAGAGTTTCATCATGTTGAGATTTAACCTTTACATTTCAAACCTCATCATGATTTTCACTAGCGTGGTTTTAGAAGATTATGTATTTTGTAATTTTTGATCTTTCAAGATCTAAACAAAACTCCCACTTGCCTTTTGCATTTTATCTATAAATACTTTAGCAAGATGAGCAACACAAAATCGTTCTCATTTGGGATATTACAAAAACATTTTACAGTACCTGACTCTTAATACTACTTATTAACAAAATCAGAACTTCATTTTAAGACTTTAATGTGATTCATCACATTCCATAATGTCTTATTTAATCTTCTAGGTTGGAGTCTTATTGAGTATATTCAATCCATACTCAATTTTCTAACCTTGATAACTTTTGGAAGAAAAGAAGTCATATTTATCTTTTAATCAAACAATATAACAAGAGTTTGATTTTTCCTAACTGAACACACCACCAACTTGTGATGTTTCATTAGAATTAATATTGTGAGACAACTAACAATATGTAAGATAAACTTATTTCCTTTTGGCTTAACTATTTACCAACTACGTCAATCTTAATGGTACAATAGAATTTCCAAGCCAATTGCATGTTATATAACATAAGTGTCTTTTTGAACAAGTCACTTCACGTTCATGTCTTAAGAAGACATAAATTGTTATATTCCCACTATACGTTGTACATCATTGATCAACTCAATGATTTCTTGTTTGAAACATAACAAGTTCAACGTCTTACTTTATTATAAGTCTTGTAATAGTTAAAAGACTTCATGTTTATAAGAAGATATAAACATAAATAACTAAAGTATTTGTGAACACCACCACTTGGTTTCAATAGTAATTTCAAGTTAATTTACTACTTCATTTGCTTATGTCATTTTATGAATTATCCAATTTAAGAAACTGCAAACTCACATAATTCCATTACATCAGTTGATCTGCTAGTAATGAAATCATGTAGTTTACCTTTCTATTGCAATCTAGGCAGGTTACACCCTGACGTAAATTGTAAATTCAAGTGTTTATTTTAATTTGAATATCATAAGACATAATAGCAGTCTTTTTAATAATCTTGACACATGTTCTACATAAGATACCTTTACACATTAAATGTATAAGTCCTATTATAACATAGATCTCTTACCTTTCAATTAAGAGAATCCTTTAATCATATTTCTATGTATTGTTCCTTTGCACACAATAAACAACTCTCCCACTTGTGAATTGAACAATATCATGTAGTATATAAACAACACAACATATGTTTGTTTATGTGATTCAATATGATTTGTGTCATATGTTAACTAGTAGATGTAGGACTACTTTGTCTTGTCAGGAAACGCACATGGCTATCCTAAAAGCATGAGTGTCTACAATTTGAAAGTAATTATCTTAAAGATAAACTGGGCTACTACACAGAAATTAAGTCTTGTAGCTCCCACTAAATTAGAGAACATAACAATAACTCTATATTCAGTAAACAACACAAAGCTCCCACTGGATTTGACAACATTGTACGTGTTTCATAACAAGTGAAAACAGTTTGCTTGTTTTTACTTTCCTGCACATTTAGAAAAACCCATAAGTAATAATTATTCAGGTTCTAAAATGTGTATTCTACTATATCAATGATATTAACTTGAAGAATTTGGGCATGCAGCTTCTTCCTTAATAGGTCTACCATCCCCATAATGGTATGTAGCACCTTTAAAGCACAACAACTAGATCAAATACTAGCTTTGCCTTTTACCAATTTTGCGGTAATCTGTCCAGCTTCTAATAACTCATATTTTCCATTTAACCAAATGCATTGTTTGTTATAGAAGAATTCATTCACCAAATAAGGGTAAGGAAATTTCTTATGGAAATAGCATGTGCAATACTCTTGAGTTATATATTAGAATGTAGACAATTCTAATGTTCCTGTCATACCTTTCTCAATCATGAAAAGGAATAAGATTGAGTCTTATTCTTCTCTCATGGAAGATAGACTTAGGATTGAGTCTTATTCTTATGTTCCTATCATACCTTTCTCAATCATGAAAAGGAATAGGATTGAGTCTTATTCTTCTCTCATGGAAAATAGACTTTCTTTCATTTCGGTAAATTTTTCTCAATCAAAACATTATGTTTGAAAGCAGAATTAGATCAATTTACCAATTTAAGACCAAACCACGTTTACGGCTTTAATGTTGCATTAATACGTTAAAATGAATTACAAAATTCAATTTTAGTATTTTTGATAATTAAATTTTCAAGAAAATTAAATACCCATGGTTCATAATCATATAACCATTTAATTTTCACTGAAAAACTAGGATCCAAATTGACATAGGTTCATCACATCAGTTGATCTGCTAGTGATGACGGTATTCAATAAGGTATGAGTCGAACCTCAATTGCCAATATTCAATTGTAATTCCTAGAATCGATGGGATTTACATATTTGACAACCGCAGTTGCAATGTAAGCATGTTTTATCCCCATCTTCTTATGCCTTGAGTGATCAGTCCCACTATCAACTCAGTTAAGTTAACCAACTTAAGAAACATCAAACTTACATAATTCCACCACACCAGTTGATCTGCTAGTGATGAAATCATGTAATTTGCCCTTCCATTGCAATCTAGCCAGGTTACGCCCTGACGTAGATCCAATTTTAGGTGTTTCCGTTTCATTGGATGGCATATAACTTAAATTTAAGGGTAGTAAATTTGATGTGTGTAATCCAAATATATGTACAAAGATGTCATGCATTCATCTTGTAGCATATGTTTCATGTAAAACTTTACTCATTAGTTTCTTTACGAGCTTAAATCTCCAAAGTTTTGATTGAGGCGTTGAGAAACTTACAACTTTGCCTTAAGTGCTTCGTAGTTATCATGGATGTTAGGTAAAACTAAATTTGACTCACAGGCGGGCGTCAAGCCAGAATTGAGGCTCACTAAGGCCGCAATTTTATGCTAAGCCATCCTTATACCCACTTTATAGTTTGTCAAAATAGTTTCACCTTACAACCACTTAATACAGTCGCGATCAATCAACCAAAAGTTCAAGATTTATATGTAAGCTCAAAACAAGATTTCACCATTATTAAGTCCCTTTAATATTTTATTTTAGAAATTACCCTTTTGTTACTATCATGTCACAAAACATATAAAACAAAAGTAACTAAATAAAATAAACAAACGACAACAATAATGGACATGCAAATAAAAATCAATTTAAAACACACAATTGATTTAATATACGATTAATAGGGTCTTCCGTAATTTTTTAATTAATCAAATTTTAGTAATCTTTATTCATAATATTTACTAAACAGTTTATCAATTATAATGAAATCGCATAATAAGCATGAAATCTTAAAACCAAATCATCATAATCCAAGACAACACATGCATGGTTTGTCATGGATGCCCAAATAGCACATATTATAAACATATAATCATGTCAATCAGGAACGCAACCAAACGGCATATCACCAATATCGATTTATATACACATAAATATTACATGCAACCTAGGGTTTTGTAACAACTGACAAAATAGGGAGCCGTTTTTAAAACCCGCATTACATTAAAAATTATAATTTTGGAATTTTTGAAAAGTTTATTGTGACGAGATGTTTATGAACGTTGGAATGTGATTTCGATCGTACATTATTTATGGGATTTGATTATTTATTTATGGTTTGGTTTGATTCGTTCGTGATGATTTATTTTGAGATTGTTACTTTGGCACTACATTGACTCCGGCACTAGGTTAACCTAACAGTTTTCTTGGCCGACACCCCCCCAAGGGGGCTGTTTTGGTTCGGTTTGAGCTCAAGGAGCTAGCCGAGGCCTATGGGTCTCGGGTGTGGCTCCCGTTTCATGTTTCGAGCATATGTTGACCCGGGTTGACTTGGTAACTCAACCCGTAACTTATTTGGTTTTCGGATATATGTTACTTGTCGATTCATTATTATTGTTTTGTCGAGATTGTGATGTTTGGACCTTGGTACTTTAGTATATTATTCGGACTTGAAGTGGTATATTTGGATTGCGAGATATTTTGGAGATGTGTTGTCGAGTGTGAAATTGGGGACCGATTGTGAGACGGTTAATTAGATGACGGAGATAGGTTAGTTGGGTGCCGTAGTCGGACCCTCATGTTGTAGCACGTGGTTATGGGATTGATTGGACGGAGATGATATATTTATTTTTGACTTGATACTTATCTTTGGACTTGGACTATGAGCCGAGAGTCATGACTCGGACATGTGACCAAATTCTATGACCCGATAAACATTTATGTGTCAATATTAAAAATAATACTCGTAATACAATTATTGAGAATATAATCGTTTATATACGTATATAGACGTGTTAAACGTATATATATATATATATATATATATATATATATATATATATATATATGCGTATATTAATAATAAAACGATCACGAGTAAATGTATAATAATATAACGATAGTTATTATACTATGCAAATAGTGTAATAAATGTCGGAATATTGTTATAAATAATAACTATATAATGGCGAAATTATAAGTCGGGTAAATAATAATTAAAAACGTGATTTTATAAATTTAGAAACTTATCGAGTTATACGAGTTGTGGTTACTTAAAGTCCAAGTGGGCCTTATATTGTGACTTTGTGTGGTCACGGATATATGACGATTAATATAAACATTTTCTATAGCAAGTGACTTATTTAATCGTCGGATTAGATCGAGTTATTTGATTATATAAAATGAGTATATTAATGGGCATCGTATCCCACGACGCCCATAGGATGTGGTATATGTTTTAGGGTAATAAATTACTATATATCCCGTGGAATTTGGCCGATTCGACGATATATATAGGGAATTTATAGGACTATGATATATATACCAAATAGAATTCTTTGTGCTATGTGCTTTAGGTTGGGTATAATTTTGGAACGATATATTACGTAAATAAATATGGGAGATTATCAAATCGACGGATTTGATAAGCTTCGATGATTATTTAAATAATATGTTGGGCAAATATTAGACCTATAGTTGGTTTATTATTTCGTTCGTTGTGGCTTTTGGTTTGAGTTGTGTCGACCCTTCACCCATATGGATACCAAACGTCAAATTTCAAATTAATATGAAGATAATTCGAGAAATGGATATTTTAGGAAAGTAAAAATGGAATACGTTCAGGAATGGGAATATTTGATTTTGAGGAAATGATTTCTAAACGAGTTTGATATTGTTAGGAAGTGCCGAGTCTGTAGTTGCCGTTACGTGAGTTGCTTACGTCTTTCTCCTATCGATTTCTGTTGAGAATTTCTTTGCTGGACTTGAGGTGAGTCATAGCCCCACTTTTACTCTTGAACTTTGTTTTCAATACTTGGGGTGAGAAACATGCAAATGTTTTATGTGGACTATTATCGCTTTATTTATTTATTTCAAAACTTGCTATGCTTATAGAACTAGGTAGAATTAAGCGAGGCCTAGTCCCGAACTAGGTAAGCTATTGATTTGGTTGTTGAGCGAGGCCTAGTCCCGAACTAGGTAAGTTATTAGATTGGTTATAGAGCGAGGCCTAGACTTGAGCTAGGTAAGCTATTGATTGGATTGAGTTGAGCTATAGCGTGCACCTATAGGTTTGATTTGATTTGGTTGACTTGATTCGGTTGGATTATTTTGGTTGGGTGATTGAGGCCTAGTCTAGCTAGCAAGCTTTTTGCGTATATGTCCACTATATTGAATTATGAATTTAAACCTATGATCTCACCAGCGAAAGCTGACTTTTAGCACGTTTTCTCAGGTAATTAAGTGATGCTCTATGGATGCTTGGGATTGGAGGCTTGGCATTGGCACCGGTTATGGATCTATATTTCTAAAACTCTGATAACTATTGTGGACCTATATTTATTTCTTTTGGGCCTGACTTTGGATGAATTTGGGATAAATGTAAACTTTAAAACCCCGCGTGGTTGTATTTTTATTATGTTTACTTTATCTCGTTCTTTCATGACTTTGAATGGATACCAATCCCCGTAGCACCCCGAAAGCTTGTTGAGTCTTCCGCTGTACCAAATTTTGGGGGTGGTACAGATTGGTATCAGAGCCAAGGTTATAGGGAACTAGGTAAATAGACACCTAAACTATAACCGATTTTTATAGAAAATGATCTTCGACCATTGCCCGCCAGCCCGCCAAGCCGAAGCATCATTATTATTATTGAGGTATATTGAGATGATTATTGGATGTGGGATTCTTGAAATGATTTGAGGATTTGAGGTTTATTGATTTAGTGATATGATGGCGTTTTGAGGAATTATATGGCTTAATTGTTTGCGAATGGTTTTAGTAATGCGGTATTTTAAATCTTTCTTGGCTATATATATGATTTGGGATTATGTGATGATTTTTGATACGGTATTTTGAGTTCGCGGTTTAGTTGTTTTGAAACACTTACACCTACCCTACGCCGTTGTCACAGACTATGGCCTCCCATACGCCCGATGTTGTTGAGGATATTCTTACTACACCGGTATTGCCAGCACAGTTCACCATGGCTCCTGATGACCCTTACCAGGTTGCCATGCATTCAACTACTGTGACACCGACAGGTTCTACTTCAGCACCACCTGCTGCATCTACACAGGGACCCTCATCTTCTCTAGGGCTCCCTGGTACATCGAGGCAGCTTACTCTTCATCAGCCTTTGGCTCGTGTGGCTCCACGTTTTGCCCACCGAGCTACGGCACGTATGTCGGTACGCCCTACTTCACCACCTTTACAGATTGATGCTCACTCTCTTCTGTCTGAGGTGCCACCTGCATCATTGCGTCGTCGTCCTAGATCACCTACCCCTTCACTACATGGTTCACCTGTTAGGAGACGACGATTGATGATGTACTCTTCCGATGAGGAGGAGGAGGAGTACGAGGGTGAGGATGAGGCTGATGACCCTCAGGAGGCTGAGCAGGGTGATGATGATGACCCTGAGGAGGAGGATGACCCTCAGGAGGAGGAGATGCCTGATGATGATGATTTGTTAGTGCCGCCAGCTCAGGCTGAGGAGCCTGATTCACCTATACATCCGGTTGAGCCTGATTCACCTGATCATCCATTTTTGGTTGAGTTGCCACCTGGTAGTCCCGTTGAGTCGGATGCACCTTCTGAGGTTTCTGCTGAGCATGCAGAGTTAGGTGAGATTGGTAGGATGTGTGCTCAGATTACTGATCTTGGTGAGAGAGTTGCACGTATATCTGATCGACTTGAGAGGGTTATTGGAGAGTTCTTAGCGGATCTGAGAGTTGATATGACTGTGGTTGTGGGCAGGACTACTGAGATGAGGAGAGTTTTGATGGAGGTTCATGAGCATATCGAGAGTTTACAGCGAGGTTTCATTACAGCTCGAGAGGCCGACCGCAAGTTATGGCAAAGGAATGCCGAGCTGGAGAAGGAGGTGGCTGACCTCAAGAGAGACAGAGACACCCATAGTGTGGAGTTAGGATCATTATGGAGAGATCTTGATGGCTTGAGGCCGGAGTTGAGGAGCCTCCGCCAGCAGCGTGGCTAGATGTTTGAGCTATGTTACCTTGTTGCTTTCCTAACCGAGGAGTGTTTGGTTGGAAAAGCTAGTTATCCCATTTCGATGTATTTTCAGTTGATTTCCCGTCTTGTTGGAACGATTATTATCTTTTGTGTTTTCGGTAGTTGAAATGATGTTGGATCTTTATTGTATGGTTGATGGTTATTATTATATGGTATTATGTGGTTTTTGGATATTATGGAAATTGAGTTCCTATTCGCCTTATTGATGTCTTGTGGTGTATTGTTGATATTCTTTCCATGACTTGGCTTCGTTGACTTAATTCTTGTTGAGCATATGATAAGTTCTATCGGAGACTGACGAACTTGTATGATGTTTCAGATCAATGGCCCCATGACGAAACCCTGTTAGAGCTACCAGAACTGGTCCTGCATCGACTACCCCTGGTCGTCGCGGACGTCGTCCTACTCGAAATGTTGACACCCCTACTCCTGATAACCTGGACACTACTAACCGCAACAACAGGAATCAAAATGTTGATGTCCAGGGAGACAATAATCATGTTCCACTTAATGCACCTACTGTGGATCAAGCAATGATCAATCAATTGGTGGAGCAACGAGTTTCTGAGTTACTAGCTGAGTCGAATCATTCCAACAATTCTGCTGGAACATTTCCACCTGTTCGTGCTAATGGATGTAACTACAAGGAGTTTAAGATTTGTGGACCCGTTGAGTTTGGTGGAACTGAAGGAGTGGTCTACTTGGTCAGGTGGATAGAGAAGACTGAGTCAGTGTTTAATGTCAGTGGTTGTGCGGAGAACGCGAAGGTAAAGTTTGCTTCTTTTACTTTCAAGGATGAAGCTTTAACTTGGTGGAACAATTACCGTAATTCGGTTGGGAGTGATGTGGCTTATGCTATGACTTGGGAGCAATTTAAGTCTTTGCTGATTCAGACTTACTGCCCAAGGAATGAGATTAAGAAGCTGGAGATTGAGTTCTGGAACCATAAGGTGAAAGGTATCGATATGGCAACTTACAATCGCCGTTATCGAGAGTTAGCCTTACTTTGTCCCGATATGGTTAGGACCGAGACTCAAAGGATTGAGAGGTATACCGATGGGTTGCCGGTAGCTACAAGGAACTATGTGATTTCTGCTAAGCCTACAAACATTCATGAGGCTATCACTATCGCTCAACAATTGATGGACTCTTTGGCATTGGAAGAAGCTGAGAAAGATAAGAATGGAAAGAGGAAGAGGGATGATCACTCTAAGGGTAATGACCGTCGAAACAAGCGACAAACAACTGCTAGAGCTTATGCTATGGGAGATGGAGATAAGAAGAACTACAATGGGGATGCACCCAAATGTAACCGATGTTACAAGCATCATTCGGGTCGATGTACTGTGATGTGCAAGAATTGCTCTAAGATGGGACACATAGCTAAGGATTGTAGAGCTCGACCACTTGCTATGGTTCAAGCTACTCCTGAAACTATGAGCAAGGAAAATGTTACTTGCTATGGATGTGGAAAGAAGGGACATTATAGGAATGAGTGTAGGGAATCGTGGAACCGAGGAAATCAAGGATCGGGTGGTAATGGGTACAATAATGGAAACCGTGGAGCTGGAGGAAATCGTGGACGACAAGATAATGGGGACCAATGTGTGGAAGCTGGAGCTGCTCATGGGAGAGTGTATGCACTTGGGAACGAGAGAGGAGAAGATCCGAACGTCGTTACTGGTACGTTCCTTCTCAATAATCGTTATGCTTCCATACTATTTGATACTGGTGCCAATAAGAGTTTTGTGTCCACTAAGTTTGCACCCTTACTAGAGAAACCCCCGATGGCCTTAGGAATTGGTTATGATATAGAGTTAGCTAATGGGAACATAGAGAGGATTAGGACTATCATTCGCGGTTACACGTTAAACTTTCTGAATCGCCCCTTCAACATAGATCTTCTACCCGTCACGTTAGGAAGTTTTGATGTCATTATTGGTATGGATTGGTTGTCGAAGTATCGTGCTCATATAATTTGCGATGAGAAGATCGTGCGTGTGCCTTACGGCAAGGAGATTCTGAACATACCAGGAGATAGAAAGGATTTGAGAGGCCCATCTAGATTAGCGGTCATATCCTGCACTAAGTTGCCGAAGCTAATGGAAAAGGGAAGTTACCTTTTCTTAGCTCAAATTTCTGAGAAAGGAGAGAAGGAGAAGAAGGAAAGGTGCATTGGAGATGTACCTATAGTTCGTGATTTTTCGGTTGTGTTTCCCGATGATCTACCGGGAATCCCGCCTACTAGACAAGTGGAATTTCAGATTGAGTTGATACCTGGTGCTGCACCTGTAGCACGAGCGCCTTACCGTCTTGCACCTACTGAATTGGAAGAGTTGTCGAAACAATTAGCGGAGTTAGCCGAGAAGGGATTCATAAGACCAAGTTCTTCGCCTTGGGGAGCCCCGGTCTTATTTGTGAAGAAGAAGGATGGATCGTTTCGTATGTGTATTGATTATCGAGAGTTGAACAAGTTAACGGTGAAGAATAGATACCCGTTACCGAGGATCGACGATTTGTTCGATCATCTTCAAGGATCGAGTGTGTATTCGAAGATCGATTTGAGATCAGGATATCATCAGCTTCGAATGCGCGAGGAAGATATTCCGAAAACGGCTTTTAGAACCCGTTACGGGCATTACGAGTTTCAGGTGATGCCGTTTGGGTTGACGAACGCACCGGCGATATTCATGGACCTCATGAATCGGGTACGTAAGCCTTACTTAGATAAGTTTGTGATTGTATTCATCGATGACATTTTGATTTATTCGAAGAGTGAGAAGGACCATGAGGAGCATCTAAGACTCATCTTAGAATTGCTCAGGAAGGAGAAACTGTATGCCAAGTTTTCGAAGTGTGAATTTTGGATTCCGACGGTACAATTTCTGGGTCATGTGATTGATAGACAAGGAGTTCATGTAGACCCTGCTAAGATTGAAGCGATTAAAGATTGGGCTGCACCTACGACCCCAACGGAAGTTCGTCAATTTTTGGGATTAGCCGGTTATCACCGAAGATTCATTGAGGGATTTTCGAAGATAGCAAAACCGTTGACCAAATTGACTTAAAAGAGTGTTAAGTATGAATGGGGAGATAAGGAAGAGGAAGCATTTCAGTTACTTAAGGAAATGTTGTGTAGTGCTCCTATCTTGGCGTTACCCGATGGTAACGAGGACTTTGTCGTCTATTGTGACGCTTCTCATAAAGGTTTGGGAGCCGTGTTAATGCAACGGGAGAAAGTGATAGCTTATGCTTCCCGACAGCTCAAGAAGCACGAGAAGAACTACACCACCCATGATTTGGAGCTAGGTGCCGTCGTTTTTGCCTTGAGGATATGGAGACATTACTTGTATGGAACCAAGTGTGTAGTGTTTACTGACCACAAAAGTCTGCAACACATTTTGAACCAAAAAGAGCTCAACATGAGACAGCGACGTTGGATTGAGTTGCTAAGCGATTATGATTGTGAAATTCGCTACCATCCTGGTAAAGCAAACGTTGTTGCTGATGCTCTTAGTCGAAAGGAGAGAATTCCACCGTTACGAGTTAGGTCATTAGGGATGACTATCGTATCGCCATTACCGTCTCAAATATTGGAAGCTCAAACGGAAGCGCTGAAAGCAGAAAATCGACCTGCTGAGAACATATTTGGGATGGCAGAAAATGAGAAGGGATTTGTTAAGCGTTCTGATGGAGTATTATGTTTTGGAGAGCGAAGTTGGGTACCATTGTATGGAGGAATTCGAGAGTTGATTATGCATGAGTCGCATAAGTCAAGATACTCTATTCATCCTGGGTCTGACAAGATGTACCAGGATTTGAAAAAGTTATATTGGTGGCCAAATATGAACGCAGATATAGCACTGTATGTTAGTAAGTGTTTGACATGTTCTAAAGTTAAGGCAGAACATCAAAGACCGTCAGGATTATTGACGCAGCCAGAACTCCCGGTATGGAAATGGGAGCGGATTACGATGGACTTTATTACCAAATTACCAAAGACAGCTAGCGGTTGCGACGCTATATGGGTAATTGTGGATCGTTTGACTAAGTCTGCTCATTTCCTGGCGATTAGTGAAGACGATAGTGTTGATAAACTTGCAAGGTTGTATGTAAAGGAGATTGTTTCTCGTCATGGAGTTCCGATATCGATTATTTCTGATCGCGACAGCCGTTTCACGTCAGCATTGTGGCGATCACTTCAAACCGCTTTGGGGACAAGACTTGATATGAGTACTGCATATCACCCCCAAACCGATGGTCAAAGTGAGAGAACTATTCAGACTTTGGAGGATATGCTTCGTGCATGCATCAGACTTTGGTAAAGGCTGGGAGAAATATCTACCCTTTGCGGAGTTCTCCTACAACAATAGCTACCACACAAGTCTTAAGGCTGTACCATTTGAAGCTTTGTATGGTCGTAAATGTCGTTCGCCTATTGGTTGGGCAGAAGTTGGAGATAGCCAACTCACAGGCCCTGAGCTTATTTTGGAAACAACTGAGAAGGTAACGCAAATTCGAGATCGACTACAAGCAGCTAGAGATAGGCAGAAAAGCTACGCCGATCAGAGGTGTAAACCCCTAGAATTCCAGGTTAGAGACAAAGTGATGCTGAAAGTCTCGCCTTGGAAGGGTGTGATACGTTTTGGGAAACGTGGGAAACTAAATCCCCGCTACATTGGACCATTTCTTATTTTGGAAAGAATTGGGCCCGTAGCTTATCGATTGGAATTGCCAATGGAATTGAATAAAGTGCATGATGTGTTTCATGTTAGCAATCTGAAGAAATGTCTTTCGGAGGAAACACCAGTTATACCAATCAAGGATATTCGTGTGGATGAGAGTTTGAATTTTGTGGAAGAGCCGATTGAGATATTGGATAGAGAGATCAAACGACTTAAGAGAAGTCGCATTCCGCTCATCAAAGTTCGTTGGAATTCGCGGCATGGACCGGAATTCACGTGGGAATGTGAGGATGAGTTTCGAAAGAGATATCCGAAGCTTTTTACTTCGTAGATGGTTTGTTCCGAGAGAAACCCGGGACGGGTTTCTTCTGAGGCCGGGAGGATGTGACAACTGGCAAAATAGGGAGCCGTTTTTAAAACCCGCATTACATTAAAAATTATAATTTTGGAATTTTTGAAAAGTTTATTGTGACGAGATGTTTATGAACGTTGGAATGTGATTTTGATCGTACATTATTTATGGGATTTGATTATTTATTTATGGTTTGGTTTGATTCGTTCGTGATGATTTATTTTGAGATTGTTACTTTGGCACTACATTGACTCCGGCACTAGGTTAACCTAACAGTTTTAATTATTATTTTTTATTGGTTCGGATATTATTATTTTTGGAACGGGTTCGGTTTGAGAAAGTCGTTTGGTTATTTAAAGTTTCGGGTTTGGTCCGTGTATTGACACCGGGCTACTTAAACCCCCTACACCTCTCTCTATTATTATTAGTATTATGATAAAAGATTTTTTTTTTTTTATTTTTAAAAAGAGTAAATTACATAATATCGTCCTTGTGGATCTGCAAAGCAACACAACCCACACCAACACCTTCACCAACAATTTACTCTCTCTCTTCCTTTAAACACCATCACCGCCGCCCCTTTATCACCCAAATAGCACCACCACCGCCACTCCTACAACAAAAATAACACCATAATCTTAACCATCTTTTCACGATCTATCTTTTGGTACAAACCACGCGCGATTTGGACCACTATAACACCTATTTCAAATTTAATCACCACGAATTCGTATTTCTTGAAGTTCCATTCGATTTGGCCTTGGATTTGAAGGTAGGTCGAGTTTTGGGTTCGAATCGTGACCTAGGGTCACGGATTTCACTTTCTTTTTCGGGTTTCATGGTTATTGATACATGAATCAAGTGGGTTTTTAATAAAAATGGTTTAAAAGGAGGTTTAGTATCCGGGTTCATGCTTCTCGATGGGTCGAGACTCGACCGAGAGCTTATGCTCTCGGTTTGGGTGATTATACTGATGTTTTTCTTGACCATTCGGTGTATTTGTGATACTTGGTTGTTCTTGGTTATGTTGGGACCCTTGTGGTCGTTGGTTTTCTTGGCCGACACCCCCCCAAGGGGGCTGTCTTGGTTTGGTTTGAGCTCAAGGAGCTAGCCGAGGCCTATGGGTCTCGGGTGTGGCTCCCGTTTCATGTTTCGAGCATATGTTGACCCGGGTTGACTTGGTAACTCAACCCGTAACTTATTTGGTTTTCGGATATATGTTACTTGTCGATTTATTATTATTGTTTTGTCGAGATTGTGATGTTTGGACCTTGGTACTTTGGTATATTATTCGGACTTGAAGTGGTATATTTGGATTGCGAGATATTTTGGAGATGTGTTGTCGAGTGTGGAATTGGGGACCGATTGTGAGACGGTCAATTGGATGACGGAGATAGGTTAGTTGGGTGCCGTAGTCGGACCCTCATGTTGTAGCACGTGGTTATGGGATTGATTGGACGGAGATGATATATTTATTTTTGACTTGATACTTATCTTTGGACTTGGACTATGAGCCGAGAGTTATGACTCGGACATGTGACCAAATTCTATGACTCGATAAACATTTATGTGTCAATATTAAAAATAATACTCGTAATACAATTATTGAGAATATAATCGTTTATATACGTATATAGACGTGTTAAACGTATATATATATATATATATATATATATATATATATATATATATATATATATATATATATATATATATATATATATAAATGCGTATATTAATAATAAAACGATCACGAGTAAACGTATAATAATATAACGATAGTTATTATACTATGCAAATAGTGTAATAAATGTCGGAATATTGTTATAAATAATAACTATATAATGGCAAAATTATAAGTCGGGTAAATAATAATTAAAAACGTGATTTTATAAATTTAGAAACTTATCGAGTTATACGAGTTGTGGTTACTTAAAGTCCAAGTGGGCATTATATTGTGACTTTGTGTGGTCACGGATATATGACGATTAATATAAACATTTTCTATAGCAAGTGACTTATTTAATCGTCGGATTAGATCGAGTTATTTGATTATATAAAATGAGTATATTAATGGGCATCGTATCCCACGACGCCCATAGGATGTGGTATATGTTTTAGGGTAATAAATTACTATATATCCCGTGGAATTTGGCCGATTCGACGAGATATATAGGGAATTTATAGGACTACGATATATACCAAATAGAATTCTTTGTGCTATGTGCTTTAGGTTGGGTATAATTTTGGAACGATATATTACGTAAATAAATATGGGAGATTATCAAATCGACGGATTTGATAAGCTTCGATGATTATTTAAATAATATGTTGGGCTAATATTAGACCTATAGTTGGTTTATTATTTCGTTCGTTGTGGCTTTTGGTTTGAGTTGTGTCGACCCTTCACCCATATGGATACCAAACGTCAAATTTCAAATTAATATGAAGATAATTCGAGAAATGGATATTTTCGGAAAGTAAAAATGGAATACGTTCAGGAATGGGAATATTTGATTTTGAGGAAATGATTTCTGAACGAGTTTGATATTATTAGGAAGTGCCGAGTCTGTAGTTGCCGTTACGTGAGTTGCTTACGTCTTTCTCCTATCGATTTCTTTTGAGAATTTCTTTGCTGGACTTGAGGTGAGTCATAGCCCCACTTTTACTCTTGAACTTTGTTTTCAATACTTGGGGTGAGAAACGTGCAAATGTTTTATGTGGACTATTATCGCTTTATTTATTTATTTCAAAACTTGCTATGCTTATAGAACTAGGTAGAATTAAGCGAGGCCTAGTCCCGAACTAGGTAAGCTATTGATTTGGTTGTTGAGCAAGGCCTAGTCCCGAACTAGTTAAGCTATTGATTTGGTTGTTGAGCGAGGCCTAGTCCCAAACTAGGTAAGCTATTAGATTGGTTATAGAGCGAAGCCTAGACTTGAGCTAGGTAAGCTATTGATTGGATTGATTTGAGCTATAGCGTGCACCTATAGGTTTGATTTGATTTGGTTGATTTGATTCGGTTGGATTATTTTTTTGGATTATTTTGGTTGGGTGATTGAGGCCTAGTCTAGCTAGCAAGCGTTTTGCGTATATGTCCACTATATTGAATTATGAATTTAAACCTATGATCTCACCAGCGAAAGCTGACTTTTAGCACGTTTTCTCAGGTAATTAAGTGATGCTCTATGGATGCTTGGGATTGGAGGCTTGGCATTGGCACCGGTTATGGATCTATATTTCTAAAACTCTGATAACTATTGTGGACCTATATTTATTTGTTTTGGGCCTGACTTTGGATGAATTTGGGATAAATGTAAACTTTAAAACCCCGCGTGGTTGTATTTTTATTATGTTTACTTTATCTCGTTCTTTCATGACTTTGAATGGATACCAATCCCCGTAGCACCCCGAAAGCTTGTTGAGTCTTTCGCTGTACCAAATTTTGGGGGTGTTACAGGTTTCTACAAGTTTTTATTCAAAATTCCAAAACCCTAATTTTATTAAAAAAAAAAATTCGACATGTATAAAAAATAAATAGAAGTCGACTTATTAAAAAAATATAGGGTTTAAAAGAGATTTAAAAACATAAGAACACCAAGCATGTAATAATTAAACGATTCAATTTTATGTGTTTCGGTAATATATTACATGTATTAACGGCTCTTGATGCCACTGTTGGAATATGTGAATCATAACAATAGTATAAACACATAAACATCAAAGAGTACGCAGCGAAAATAGATCAAATACAAGTAATTAAATTAACCGAATATATAAGGATGCGTACCTTTGTAATTTCTAGCAAGAACAAGAAATCAATTGAACAAGAACTTATAAACCCTAATTAGGGTTTGATGGGGATCGACTATGGTGTAGTCGAATAGGGCAATCACCACGTTAGCAAAAGTATGCTAACACTTTGTTCTTGAACACACGTATTAGTAGAGTTTCAATAAGAAAAGCTAGGTTCTTAATTCACAAACAAACCAAACACTATGTTTAGAAGATCGCGTAGCAACCCTAGAAGGGTGTAGTTGATCAACTAAACAAGAATGGTTTTGAGCTTAGAAATATAGTAGGAACCCTATAAGAGTGTAGTTCGATTTTTAACTCAAGAGGAGAAAAGAGAAGGAGATTTGGTTTGCAAGTGAACCAAGGGATGTTAAAATGAACAAAGGGGTTTGTTTATATACTAATCAACATCTTGGAGCACAAGACACAAACCCTACACCCTAATGGGTTGGGTTTGGCCAAACATGGGTTTTACAAGCCCATTTCATGTTTTTCTTGAACTCTATTTTAAGTTCAGTCCTTCATCTTTCCTCCAATGATCATTTAGTCCAATTACCGTTAACTACAAACGACCGTTACGTGTCTTGTTTGTGAAATTAATAATTATTCATAATTCAATATAATAATTATTAATACATTGAAACTCATACGTAATGTGTGCAATCCCGAAGTCTCGTGTTCGAGTCCGGACATATTAATTAATTTTTATCCGTTAAAACTAAAACACTGATCATCATCTTACCTCCAATTAATTAAGGTCAACTAGTCATATTTCATTATCATTCTCAAGTTACAACTGATACTCAAACAACATAGAGGACCACTCATTTATCAAACTTTGACATTAAATGTGAATCCATGATATTATGAACATATATGTACATAAAACAAATGATCAAGAGACGTGAAGATTTGTATTCTAAGAGGAACTATTACAGAGTGAAATATACAACTCAATCAATAAGCTCAACCTCTCCTAGTATGTTATATCCCAACAGCATTTCTTGGTAAGAGATGCTTCAGAGTAGCTAACAAATTTTTCTGAAAGAGGAAGGAAATGATGCTATGGACCTTCAGTTTTGCACGAAGTAAGCAAACCATGGATATCATCAGAGCTACAGCGGAAGAGATCCCACTAATAAGAAACAAGCCTCTGAATGTACCAAAATTCAAGGTTTTAGGCTTTGGTTGGGATGACGAGGAGCGTTTCTGGAACCACTTCTTCTCCAGATCTCCAAGAGTTCTGTTTTCTCTTATTTTGGCAATTTGTCTTGACATATCTGTTGCCAAAGGCGATCCTTTTTGAAAGATCTAGATGAATATACCAGTAAACAATAAACACTGTATAAAGATTGGGGAACTTAAGTATGATGGCGTTTTTCTAAAAAAAAACCCGTAATTACCTTTTAACAGTTCATATGAATATATAAAATAAAATTATTTTTAGATTATTCAGAAAGAAAATAAGAGGCACTTACAAAGGCAAAACCTGATGTTTTAGGTTCAGATGAAATCATGGCATAATCAGCAGAGTACTTGCCCAGAAACATCTTGATATAAGGGATTTCATCGATGATAGCATCAGCACCACCTCCTGATAAAGCTTTTGCATAATCATCGTACGAATAGTATGGTTTATGCCTGTAATCTTCTAATTTTAAGTTGTTAACTGTCACACCTGCAACAAAAGAGCCACCATGAAATCCCAAGGTTCCGCCCTTTGATGCTAACTCAAACTGTTCAACGGTGAGTAGTGAAGCCAATGTTGCAGTGTAACTCGAGATCAGAATAAGCACCACCAGTAACCATACAAACTCCACAAATTTCGACAAATTACTTGACAGCTTCTCTCCTATACCACAAGTTTACAATAAATCAATATATGTGACTGCAGGTCCCATTTGCTTTGAATGAAGAGATAGGGAGATCGAGAACTAACTTTGAGTGAAAAATAAGGTCATTAGGATCAACCAGAAGGTTGCTCCAATTTGCTGCGCAGACGATCTTTGAGATTCTTGATCCATGGACTCGATAGCGAAAATGATAATGCCTGTGAGAATAGCAAAACCAACAGTTATTAGCCAAAGGTCCACATCGAGTGGCTTCAAGAAAATCCACATGTCATTATGGTTGATTCTAGCCAGCGTTCCTACGCCCAAGTCAGTGTAAGTCGCTGTAAAGTCAACATACTGAGATCTATTCGCAAGAATCGTTGAATCACCCAAGACAGCATCAATCTCCTGATATACAATAAATTAGAAAATGTCCGTGTTAACATACATATCTAGATAACGTTTAAAATTGAGTGACTTATTGTGGTGTACATACCTGACCGTAAACCTTCTGTATTAGATCATCATAAGTCATTTCATCATCATATGGAATTAACTCATATGGTACTTCATATGGTAATGAATGTATGCAAGCATTGAACACATCTACAGAGAATCCCGTAGCAGTTGTGACATTATTGTCAATAGATACATCTATGAAGTACTCAAACTTTCTTCTGGTTAGAACACCAACTTTCAGATGTTCACCTAGAGTCTTTTGCAACATCCGACGTTTTGGAGTGATTGTAGACCCTCTGTTGCCTATCACATTGACAATCTTGAATCCATTGGAGACTAACTTTCTATCAACAAGTCGAAACTCGCCACTTACACCCTTAAATCGAGTTTTTGAAACCTCATTTAGAAGCATCGAATCAATATCAGGAACAACAAACAAGGAGTGTGCCTCAAGCCTTTGAATGGATTCCGCTATTGCCCAAATTGTGTCGTATGCCCATATGGCAAGAACACTTACCTCCCTCGTTGCTTGCATAGGGTGTTTGATATAGCATTCATTATACCATCTTGCAGTTAAGTTGATCAGCTTGCTTGATGTAGGAATGTAGGACCTTAGCCCTATTACTCCTTGCAGAGACTCGATAACTTCGTTATCAATAGATTGCAAAATGTCAATGGTTTTGTAAGTTACTATCCACGTATATTGCTCACTCACCATTCCTAATCTTTCTGCAATAAAAAGAAGTCTATTTGCTAATAAAGACGACATATGTACTATAACTACAGTTGTGTGACTAATTATAGCTTTTTGCAGCTCTTTAATGATTTGATCATCCGAGGCCAAGGCAGGAACTACAATTCTTTGACTAATCCGAATGCTTTCGTCTTGGAAAGATTCGAGGAAGTATGATAAGATTTCCCGCCCACACTCATTGTCCTCGTATAGAAACATAACGTCTCTCCATTTATAAGATGCCACAAGGGAAACAATGTTTTTGGCCATAACAGATTCGTCTTCCTGGATTTGAAACAAGTACGGATAATCCATGGAAGGAGAACCCGCAAACGAAAATATAGGAACTTGAGCTTTATCAGCAATTGGAGCCAATAACTTTGCTTCAAGATATGTTTCTGGGCCTATGATTGCTTGCACCTTAACATTGTTCAAAAGATCAAGCACTGCCCAAGCAAAGTTACAGCAAACCAATTTAACCGCATCATGATAAATCAACAAAATGAAGATACTTAAATATGGATCATGATTACAACTCTATAGGGACTGTAATTTGAATTTCCATCCGTTATGGAGTAAATGAAAAAAAAAAAGAAAAAAAAAACGCTGCATTTGGCAACAGTATTTTTGGAGAAAGTTGCCAGGTTTGATATGTTAAAAGGAGATGAAATAGTAATCAATTAGCATGACTGAAAAGTAATATTTAAATTAAAAGTTTTTCCTTTTTATTACCAAAAAAGTTGACATAATTGATCATGAGTATACCAGCTGACATAATGATAAGAAAATGTGAAGATGATAAAACAAAAAAAATCGTACCCGCTGACAGTGCTTGTAATGGGTCACCTTTGGATTCTCTTGTGTGGAGAACGATCTTGGTTCTGCAATTGTTATTAAGTGCATAAAAATCAGAAACTGCCATACTCATGAAGCTGTGAATTGACTTTCCAACCCATGACTCCATGTCAAGAACTACTCCCACACGTATTAGAACTTCGTTGTGCAAAAAGATGCTACTGTTTTCGAATGGTAATGAGTCTGTAAATAATGCATGGTTTATAAAGCTCGAGAATATTAGAAACAAAAGAATGAATTTTTTATGATTCTGAAGCTTCATCATTGCAAGAAGTAACAAAAAAGGTTCTAATGCTCATATAGTATATGTTTGGAATGAGCAACTTGGCATTTAACAAGTAAAACCAGACTTGGTTGATTTAGTCATGTCAATAAAATAATTCTTTGAAGAAATTAATTGGACAGACTTTAAAACTTGCATACATAGTTTCGTACTGATGTTGATCGAAATGATATATTATACGATATGTCAAAAGAACATCTAAATTACTTACCATGTTTGACAAAACAATTATACAAGTAAAGAATTATGTCTAAAATTAAGGTAACTAGTTGAGAAATATACTAATTACAACGAAAGACGACTTATACGATTTTCACTTGCATGTGGTATAAGAAACATGGATGATGACATCTTGAAAGGAAGTTATCAGATAATCTACTCAATTTACGTCCAGATTTTGATTGTTCTATAAATTTCTTAGGAAATCATTTACATGGCAATATAAACAAACTGATCAATGTGTTCAGCCTCCATTCGTTCTCATATCCGAATGGTAAATCATGGATATTATAAGCGCTAAAGCGGAAGAGACCCCACTAACAATAAAGAAACCTTTAAACCTATCAAAACTCAAGGTTTTTGGCTTTGTTGGAGGATCTTCGGATGATAACAAGTACTGTTTCTCAAACCACTTCTTCTCCAGAAGTCTCAGAGTCCCATCTTCTCTCATGTTAGCAATTTGGCTCGACATATCTTTCGCCAAGGGCGAACCTTTTTGGAAGATCTGAGATCCATAGATATATTAGAAGCATAAAACATTTCAAAACACAAAAGGGTACTTACTCGGATTGTTCCAAACATGCAACCATTTTTCAAGTACTCATAAATTATTAAATTTTGTCTCGTAAGCAGGAATTTAAGTGGAAGGCAAAGCAAAAGAGTTAGCAGTTCATATAAATATGTAAGAGTAAGCCCGGATTTCATGTTTAGTCCTATTACAGGAAAATTATTGCAGACCTCCCGAACATTTGGATTTTTGCGCTAGTCCAAAATCCTAATGAGCGTTATATGATCTCGTTTTCTCCATTCACGGGCTCACTAGGGTGTAGTTCTCAAATCCTTGACTAGATAACGAAACAATGTATAAAACAGTTTATAAGCAAACACAAAGTTAACTTTTTAATCTTGAATAAATCAAAGAACTACAAAGTATTACACATAAATAACACTTAATTAAATGACAATATAAATGCTCTCTCACCAAGCAAACTTATACACAAAATAAGTTTGCAAGTTAACTCTTAAGGTGACCAACTGTGAGTTCAAGAGAGTAAATGTACTTCTTAAATATGAACAATAAATATGGAAGTGATAAGGATGTACTCCGACCAACATTCTCTTATATAGTGGAGTACGAGGATGATCATGTGTGGAGTTGAAATGTGTCAAGCATTTAATAAAAATGTACATCTTTCATTAAATGCTTCTATTCTTGAAAACTCAACAACCTTACTTTTGTTAACAGTTCTGTCAACTGTTCATTTCCTTTTCACCAACTTGTACTTGATTTGACTTTATTCAAAATGCATTTCATCCTCCTCTTTAGCATTTTTGAAAAGTCCCGCATAGGTATCTTAAGAGATATTTCGAGCTATGGTCTATTGGATAACCAGAGAGCTAATAGGTTCATTTGGATACTGTCAACCCATGATGAACCTTTTAATGGAGATCAATATCTAGTCACGTGTATATTTTAAATTTTTTGATATATTAATCATCATATTAATATAAAAACAATTATACGAGCGAAGCAAATAGGAACAATTCTTAATACACGTAATCGGATCTTTATGTGTTATGACAATCAACCAAAATGATTACTACATAATCATAACATCATATCATGTATATATCAATTACAACATAATTATATAAACATGAAATAAAAGAATAAGAATACTTACTTTACTTACTTTTCTTTGCACACGAGGAGATACCGATCGAACCCCGAAAGCCTACCTATATGTTCGATCCACATTATTAACCCGATATCTACACAACTAGTAACCTTTAGTCACTAATGAAGAATAGAAAAATACCCCAACGCTTTTGGCAAAGTCCCTTGTTAGCTAGACACAAATCAACAGTTGTAGTTATGTGTTGGCACTTGCACACAAATCAACTAGACTCCCACTTGTGCAAGTAGCAACATCAAGATAACTAAACAACCAGTGAGTACGGCAACCAACCAATCACTTCCTATAACCATATCATTAGTGTGTATGTCTCGGAATATCATCCGGATGATATCAATGGTTGATTATGATTAATTCTCTTTGTTGCTAATACCATTTGTTATAAGTGAATTATGGACTATTCACTTCAACCATTTCTGTTTCTCGATTTCCCAATACATGTAAGATTATCAATTTAAATTATCGATCATCAATCAATTAATTATTGGCTTCGGCCAAACTACATCGATTCTATTCATTGATGGGCCAGCGGTATTAATCTCTAAACACATTTTAGAGGAAATCCTATATTTTTTTAACAACATGGTCAATATGCCGTATCCCTAAAGAGGGATACGCCGTATCAACATCATATCAGACCTACACTAAAACTGCATATCTGTTTCTACCCATTCTGCAAAACATAAAAATCCGGAATTTCATTTCATAAACACTGTACACAATTTCCGTACAAATATAATTCATACTGGTACGCAGAAGTGTTATTTCTACTAAAACGGAACTTAATCCAGACACCCCTTTAAAAACTTATAAATGAACAAAATCTCATTTCTAAAACATACTCCCTCCATCTATAAAAAAGTGCCCACAAACCAAAAATGAAAAAATTATGATTTGCGTAATTAATGTTAGTTTTGGTTGATAAAAAGTCATTTTTTCCCTTATAGTTAATATAAAAATAAAAAATGAGCAATTAATGCAAGTTTTGATTATAATGGTAAAGTAGGAAAAATAGTACTCCATTATTATCCATATATAAAAACTGAACACTTATTTTTTGGAACAAACATAAATAGTAAAGTGATCACCTTTTTTTGGTACGGAGGAGTACAACTTATGATACAATTATGGGTGCTCTGGACACTTATTTTAAGACAAACATAATACCATTAGGTGTTTGTTGAAATGTTAAGGGGAAAAAAAAAAAAAATCCTAAGAGCGCTTGAAAAATAGCATGATCTTATTGACTTATTGTACATATTTGCGTTGTATGAGTATATATATAGAAAAGTCAACAATATTTAATTGTATTATGCTCATGCATCGACAACCATTTTTTTTTTTTTTTTTTTGTAAAAGGTCAAAAGACCCGGTAAATATATTACTTCAAAAAATATTTAAGTACAAAGACTCCTGTATCTCAGCCTGTTAAATAAGCAGAAAAGCTTACAAGATACTTCCAATTCTATAAATAAATAAAAAAAACACTACTCAAAGGATACTATTAGACTCTTATGATTTCTTTGAGCCACAACAGTAGCTGTTATGATTTCTTTGATCACAATAGAAAAAAGTTGCTATCCGGAAATGTAGTTCGTCAAAATTTATTTACAGTTTTGTTTATCTCATCACAAGCGCATAAATCATTCAAGGGTGCTCTCTTAACCAACTGAGCTAGCTCAGTTGGCCACCAAGGGTAACCTTGGGGATGTATCTTTCGAGAGGTCTTAGGTTCGAGTCTCATCATGGACCTTCAGGGGCCCGAAAAAATAGAAGCAGGAGTTTGAATGTCACTGTTGGCTCGAATCACTAACTACTAACTCGTCATTCAAAAAAAAATTCAAGGGTGCTCTCTTTTATTTATTTAATCATAAGCACACAGATCTCACTCGCTATTGTCCAGGTTTAACGGGAACCAAATAAATTTACCACTAGAAAAAGCTCGATCATATGAAAAATATTTATCATCGTTGCTAAGTGCACGTCTCCTACTAGCTAGTTTATAGAAAAAGTGTTCTTTAAGCAAATGATTTATAATTTTAAATTTTTAATGATGGGAAATAAAAAAGAAGAAAAACTATATAGTTCATATGATGGGAAGGAGCAACTTGGTATTGAATAGGTAAACCGGACTGACCAAGTCTTATCAGTAAAATTATCATTTGAAGAAATTAAATGGATAGACTTTCAAACTTGCATTCACACGTACTGGCTGATCAAAGTCATGGGTTATAGTGTTATACAGTTATACCATATGTCAAAAGAACATCGATGTTATAATTAACGAGGCTTGTAAGTTGTAACAATATAATTATGTAACTTTCATGAGAAATAGGTAACCAAAGAAAAGAAGTAAAAGATCGCCTATGAAAGCTGATCTTGGTGCATCTCATTTCATTACTTTCATGTAATGTTTATACTACCAACATGCATGTACTATTACAGTATTACTATACTATCCACTCCACTTATTAGGTGGACAAGTTTCTTACATATATTTGACAAAGAGAAAATTCTCGAAACAGGCCAAAAAGTTGAGACATTTCTCAAAAAAAGCAAAAAATAAATGATTTTCTCAAAAGAGTCATGTGCGAATGTGCGATTCCAGTAAATTTTTTTGACACGTGTACAGACCAAAGGTACAAAACCAATCATTTGTTGGCCCACATCCCGACCATTAGTACACTCCCCCACCCACGCAGATGTGCAAACGACGGTTGTGCGAATTCCGGCTAATGTGCGAACGTTAAAAAATATATTTTTTTTTGG